>JAOWCC010001634.1:105299008-106499008 GCA_030867875.1 Actinernus sp. WN-2022 | reverse complement strand
AATCCATTATCTTGGGACTTCGAAATAACTGTATCAACTAATTATCCAGTTTTCCTAGAAATACTGATGCCTGGAGGTCAATTTAGTTCTATTGCGCCATCAACACTATCATTAATGGGCGAGTTATCACGTTTGATGTGTTATAGCACAGGCCAAGCTCTTCCATTTGTACCGCTGTGTTTGACAACAAAATACAGAGCAAATCCTTTATCTTGGGACTTCGAAATAACTGTGTCATATCGCAAATTCAACTAATTATCCAGTTTTTCTGGTAACACTGATGTCTGGAGGTCACTTTAGTTCTATTGCGCCTTCAATACTATCATTAATGGCCGAGTTGTGATATTTGCAGTGTTATGGCACAGGCCAAGCTCTTCCATTTGTACCGGTGTGTTTGACAACAAAACACAGAGCAAATCCTTTATATTAGGACTTCGAAATAACTGTCTTATATCGCAAATTCAACTAATTATAAAGTTTTTCTAGTAACACTGATGCCTGGACGTCAATTTAGTTCAATTGCGCCATCAATACTATCATTAATGGCCGAGTTGCCACGTTTGCAGTGTTATGGCACAGGCCAAGCTCTTCCATTTGTACCGCTGTGTTTGACAACAAAATACAGAGCAAATCCATTATCTTGGGACTTCGAAATAACTGTGTCATATCGCAAATTCAACCAATTATCCAGTTTTCCTAGTAATACTGATGCCTGGAGGTGAATTTAGTTCTATTGCGCCATCAATACCATCATTAATGGGCGAGTTATCACGTTTGCAGTGTTATAGCACAGGCCAAGCTCTTCCATTTGTACCGGTGTGTTTGACAACAAAATACAGACCAAATCCTTTATCTTGGGACTTCGAAATAACTGTATCAACTAATTATCCAGTTTTCCTAGAAATACTGATGCCTGGAGGTCAATTTAGTTCTATTGCGGCATCAATACTATCATTAATGGGCAAGTTATTACGTTTGATGTGTTATAGCACAGGCCAAGCTCTTCCATTGGTACCGCTGTGTTTGACAACTAAACACAGAGCAAATCCTTTATCTTGGGACTTCGAAATAACTGTCTTATATCGCAAATTCAACTAATTATAAAGTTTTTCTAGTAACACTGATGCCTGGAGGTGAATTTAGTTCTATTGCGCCATCAATACCATCATTAATGGGCGAGTTATCACGTTTGCAGTGTTATAGGACAGGCCAAGCTCTTCCATTTGTACCGGTGTGTTTGACAACAAAATACAGACCAAATCCTTTATCTTGGGACTTCGAAATAACTGTATCAACTAATTATCCAGTTTTCCTAGAAATACTGATGCCTGGAGGTGAATTTAGTTCTATTGCGCCATCAATACTATCATTAATGGGCGAGTTATCACGTTTGATGTGTTATAGCACAGGCCAAGCTCTTCCATTTGTACCGCTGTGTTTGACAACAAAATACAGAGCAAATCCTTTATCTTGGGACTTCGAAATAACTGTGTCATATCGCAAATTCAACTAATTATCTAGTTTTCCTAGTAATACTGATGCCTGGAGGTGAATTTAGTTCTATTGCGCCATCAATAATATCATTAATGGGCGAGTTATCACGTTTGCAGTGTTATAGCACAGGCCAAGCTGTTCCATTTGTACCGGTGTGTTTGACAACAAAATACAGACCAAATCCTTTATTTTGGAACTTCGAAATAACTGTGACATATTGCAAATTCAACTAATTAGCCAGTTTTGCTAGTAAAACTGATGCCTGGAGGTCATTTTAGTTCTATTGCGCCTTCAATACTATCATTAATGACCGAGTTGTCGCATTTTCAGTGTTATGGCACCACCAAGCTCTTCCATTTGTACCGGTGTGTTTGACAACAAAACACAGAGCAAATCCTTTATTTGGGACTTCGAAATAACTGTGTTATCTTGCCAATTCAACTAATTATCTAGTTTTCCTAGTCACTCTGATGCCTGGAGGTCATTTTTGTTCTATTGCGCCATAAATACTATCATTAATGGCCGAGTTGTCACATGTTCAGTGTTGTGGCACCGCCAAGCCCTTCCATTTGTACCACCGGTGTGTTTGACAACAAAATACAGAGCAAATCCTTTATCTTGGGACTTCGAAATAACTGTGTCATATCGCAAATTCAACTAATTATCCAGTTTTTCTGGTAACACTGATGCCTGGAAGTCAATTTAGTTCTATTGCGCCTTCAATACTATCATTAATGGCCGAGTTGTGACCTTTGCAGTGTTATGGCACAGGCCAACCTCGTCCATTTGTACCGGTGTGTTTGACAACAAAACACAGAGCAAATCCTTTATATTAGGACTTCGAAATAACTGTCTTATATCGCAAATTCAACTAATTATAAAGTTTTTCTAGTAACACTGATGCCTGGACGTCAATTTAGTTCAATTGCGCCATCAATACTATCATTAATGGCCGAGTTGTCCCGTTTGCAGTGTTATGGCACAGGCCAAGCTCTTCCATTTGTACCGCTGTGTTTGACAACAAAATACAGAGCAAATCCTTTATCTTGGGACTTCGAAATAACTGTGTCATATCGCAAATTCAACCCATTATCAAGTTTTCCTAGTAATACTGATGCCTGGAGGTGAATTTAGTTCTATTGCGCCATCAATACCATCATTAATGGGCGAGTTATCACGTTTGCAGTGTTATAGGACAGGCCAAGCTCTTCCATTTGTACCGGTGTGTTTGACAACAAAATACAGACCAAATCCTTTATCTTGGGACTTCGAAATAACTGTATCAACTAATTATCCAGTTTTCCTAGAAATACTGATGCCTGGAGGTCAATTTAGTTCTATTGCGCCATCAATACTATCATTAATGGGCGAGTTATTACGTTTGATGTGTTATAGCACAGGCCAAGCTCTTCCATTTGTACCGCTGTGTTTGACAACAAAATACAGAGCAAATCCTTTATCTTGGGACTTCGAAATAACTGTGTCATATCGCAAATTCAACTAATTATCCAGTTTTTCTGGTAACACTGATGTCTGGAGGTCAATTTAGTTCTATTGCGCCTTCAATACTATCATTAATGGCCGAGTTGTGATATTTGCAGTGTTATGGCACAGGCCAAGCTCTTCCATTTGTACCGCTGTGTTTGACAACAAAATACAGAGCAAATCCATTATCTTGGGACTTCGAAATAACTGTATCAACTAATTATCCAGTTTTCCTAGAAATACTGATGCCTGGAGGTCAATTTAGTTCTATTGCGCCATCAACACTATCATTAATGGGCGAGTTATCACGTTTGATGTGTTATAGCACAGGCCAAGCTCTTCCATTTGTACCGCTGTGTTTGACAACAAAATACAGAGCAAATCCTTTATCTTGGGACTTCGAAATAACTGTGTCATATCGCAAATTCAACTAATTATCCAGTTTTTCTGGTAACACTGATGTCTGGAGGTCACTTTAGTTCTATTGCGCCTTCAATACTATCATTAATGGCCGAGTTGTGATATTTGCAGTGTTATGGCACAGGCCAAGCTCTTCCATTTGTACCGGTGTGTTTGACAACAAAACACAGAGCAAATCCTTTATATTAGGACTTCGAAATAACTGTCTTATATCGCAAATTCAACTAATTATAAAGTTTTTCTAGTAACACTGATGCCTGGACGTCAATTTAGTTCAATTGCGCCATCAATACTATCATTAATGGCCGAGTTGCCACGTTTGCAGTGTTATGGCACAGGCCAAGCTCTTCCATTTGTACCGCTGTGTTTGACAACAAAATACAGAGCAAATCCATTATCTTGGGACTTCGAAATAACTGTGTCATATCGCAAATTCAACCAATTATCCAGTTTTCCTAGTAATACTGATGCCTGGAGGTGAATTTAGTTCTATTGCGCCATCAATACCATCATTAATGGGCGAGTTATCACGTTTGCAGTGTTATAGCACAGGCCAAGCTCTTCCATTTGTACCGGTGTGTTTGACAACAAAATACAGACCAAATCCTTTATCTTGGGACTTCGAAATAACTGTATCAACTAATTATCCAGTTTTCCTAGAAATACTGATGCCTGGAGGTCAATTTAGTTCTATTGCGGCATCAATACTATCATTAATGGGCAAGTTATTACGTTTGATGTGTTATAGCACAGGCCAAGCTCTTCCATTGGTACCGCTGTGTTTGACAACTAAACACAGAGCAAATCCTTTATCTTGGGACTTCGAAATAACTGTCTTATATCGCAAATTCAACTAATTATAAAGTTTTTCTAGTAACACTGATGCCTGGAGGTGAATTTAGTTCTATTGCGCCATCAATACCATCATTAATGGGCGAGTTATCACGTTTGCAGTGTTATAGGACAGGCCAAGCTCTTCCATTTGTACCGGTGTGTTTGACAACAAAATACAGACCAAATCCTTTATCTTGGGACTTCGAAATAACTGTATCAACTAATTATCCAGTTTTCCTAGA
Organism: Actinernus sp. WN-2022; assembly: GCA_030867875.1. NCBI lineage: Eukaryota > Metazoa > Cnidaria > Anthozoa > Actiniaria > Actinernidae > Actinernus > Actinernus sp. WN-2022. Next base: position 106,494,533 of record JAOWCC010001634.1, on the reverse strand, counting down.
AATACTGATGCCTGGAGGTCAATTTAGTTCTATTGCGCCATCAATACTATCATTAATGGGCGAGTTATCACGTTTGCAGTGTTATAGCACAGGCCAAGCTGTTCCATTTGTACCGGTGTGTTTGACAACAAAATACAGACCAAATCCTTTATTTTGGAACTTCGAAATAACTGTGACATATTGCAAATTCAACTAATTAGCCAGTTTTGCTAGTAAAACTGATGCCTGGAGGTCATTTTAGTTCTATTGCGCCTTCAATACTATCATTAATGACCGAGTTGTCGCATTTTCAGTGTTATGGCACCACCAAGCTCTTCCATTTGTACCGGTGTGTTTGACAACAAAACACAGAGCAAATCCTTTATTTGGGACTTCGAAATAACTGTGTTATCTTGCCAATTCAACTAATTATCTAGTTTTCCTAGTCACTCTGATGCCTGGAGGTCATTTTTGTTCTATTGCGCCATAAATACTATCATTAATGGCCGAGTTGTCACATGTTCAGTGTTGTGGCACCGCCAAGCCCTTCCATTTGTACCACCGGTGTGTTTGACAACAAAATACAGAGCAAATCCTTTATCTTGGGACTTCGAAATAACTGTGTCATATCGCAAATTCAACTAATTATCCAGTTTTTCTGGTAACACTGATGCCTGGAAGTCAATTTAGTTCTATTGCGCCTTCAATACTATCATTAATGGCCGAGTTGTGACCTTTGCAGTGTTATGGCACAGGCCAACCTCGTCCATTTGTACCGGTGTGTTTGACAACAAAACACAGAGCAAATCCTTTATATTAGGACTTCGAAATAACTGTGTTATATCGCAAATTCAACTAATTATAAAGTTTTTCTAGTAACACTGATGCCTGGACGTCAATTTAGTTCAATTGCGCCATCAATACTATCATTAATGGCCGAGTTGTCCCGTTTGCAGTGTTATGGCACAGGCCAAGCTCTTCCATTTGTACCGCTGTGTTTGACAACAAAATACAGAGCAAATCCTTTATCTTGGGACTTCGAAATAACTGTGTCATATCGCAAATTCAACCCATTATCAAGTTTTCCTAGTAATACTGATGCCTGGAGGTGAATTTAGTTCTATTGCGCCATCAATACCATCATTAATGGGCGAGTTATCACGTTTGCAGTGTTATAGGACAGGCCAAGCTCTTCCATTTGTACCGGTGTGTTTGACAACAAAATACAGACCAAATCCTTTATCTTGGGACTTCGAAATAACTGTATCAACTAATTATCCAGTTTTCCTAGAAATACTGATGCCTGGAGGTCAATTTAGTTCTATTGCGCCATCAATACTATCATTAATGGGCGAGTTATTACGTTTGATGTGTTATAGCACAGGCCAAGCTCTTCCATTTGTACCGCTGTGTTTGACAACAAAATACAGAGCAAATCCTTTATCTTGGGACTTCGAAATAACTGTGTCATATCGCAAATTCAACTAATTATCCAGTTTTTCTGGTAACACTGATGTCTGGAGGTCAATTTAGTTCTATTGCGCCTTCAATACTATCATTAATGGCCGAGTTGTGATATTTGCAGTGTTATGGCACAGGCCAAGCTCTTCCATTTGTACCGCTGTGTTTGACAACAAAATACAGAGCAAATCCATTATCTTGGGACTTCGAAATAACTGTATCAACTAATTATCCAGTTTTCCTAGAAATACTGATGCCTGGAGGTCAATTTAGTTCTATTGCGCCATCAACACTATCATTAATGGGCGAGTTATCACGTTTGATGTGTTATAGCACAGGCCAAGCTCTTCCATTTGTACCGCTGTGTTTGACAACAAAATACAGAGCAAATCCTTTATCTTGGGACTTCGAAATAACTGTGTCATATCGCAAATTCAACTAATTATCCAGTTTTTCTGGTAACACTGATGTCTGGAGGTCACTTTAGTTCTATTGCGCCTTCAATACTATCATTAATGGCCGAGTTGTGATATTTGCAGTGTTATGGCACAGGCCAAGCTCTTCCATTTGTACCGGTGTGTTTGACAACAAAACACAGAGCAAATCCTTTATATTAGGACTTCGAAATAACTGTCTTATATCGCAAATTCAACTAATTATAAAGTTTTTCTAGTAACACTGATGCCTGGACGTCAATTTAGTTCAATTGCGCCATCAATACTATCATTAATGGCCGAGTTGCCACGTTTGCAGTGTTATGGCACAGGCCAAGCTCTTCCATTTGTACCGCTGTGTTTGACAACAAAATACAGAGCAAATCCATTATCTTGGGACTTCGAAATAACTGTGTCATATCGCAAATTCAACCAATTATCCAGTTTTCCTAGTAATACTGATGCCTGGAGGTGAATTTAGTTCTATTGCGCCATCAATACCATCATTAATGGGCGAGTTATCACGTTTGCAGTGTTATAGCACAGGCCAAGCTCTTCCATTTGTACCGGTGTGTTTGACAACAAAATACAGACCAAATCCTTTATCTTGGGACTTCGAAATAACTGTATCAACTAATTATCCAGTTTTCCTAGAAATACTGATGCCTGGAGGTCAATTTAGTTCTATTGCGGCATCAATACTATCATTAATGGGCAAGTTATTACGTTTGATGTGTTATAGCACAGGCCAAGCTCTTCCATTGGTACCGCTGTGTTTGACAACTAAACACAGAGCAAATCCTTTATCTTGGGACTTCGAAATAACTGTCTTATATCGCAAATTCAACTAATTATAAAGTTTTTCTAGTAACACTGATGCCTGGAGGTGAATTTAGTTCTATTGCGCCATCAATACCATCATTAATGGGCGAGTTATCACGTTTGCAGTGTTATAGGACAGGCCAAGCTCTTCCATTTGTACCGGTGTGTTTGACAACAAAATACAGACCAAATCCTTTATCTTGGGACTTCGAAATAACTGTATCAACTAATTATCCAGTTTTCCTAGAAATACTGATGCCTGGAGGTCAATTTAGTTCTATTGCGCCATCAATACTATCATTAATGGGCGAGTTATCACGTTTGCAGTGTTATAGCACAGGCCAAGCTGTTCCATTTGTACCGGTGTGTTTGACAACAAAATACAGACCAAATCCTTTATTTTGGAACTTCGAAATAACTGTGACATATTGCAAATTCAACTAATTAGCCAGTTTTGCTAGTAAAACTGATGCCTGGAGGTCATTTTAGTTCTATTGCGCCTTCAATACTATCATTAATGACCGAGTTGTCGCATTTTCAGTGTTATGGCACCACCAAGCTCTTCCATTTGTACCGGTGTGTTTGACAACAAAACACAGAGCAAATCCTTTATTTGGGACTTCGAAATAACTGTGTTATCTTGCCAATTCAACTAATTATCTAGTTTTCCTAGTCACTCTGATGCCTGGAGGTCATTTTTGTTCTATTGCGCCATAAATACTATCATTAATGGCCGAGTTGTCACATGTTCAGTGTTGTGGCACCGCCAAGCCCTTCCATTTGTACCACCGGTGTGTTTGACAACAAAATACAGAGCAAATCCTTTATCTTGGGACTTCGAAATAACTGTGTCATATCGCAAATTCAACTAATTATCCAGTTTTTCTGGTAACACTGATGCCTGGAAGTCAATTTAGTTCTATTGCGCCTTCAATACTATCATTAATGGCCGAGTTGTGACCTTTGCAGTGTTATGGCACAGGCCAACCTCGTCCATTTGTACCGGTGTGTTTGACAACAAAACACAGAGCAAATCCTTTATATTAGGACTTCGAAATAACTGTGTTATATCGCAAATTCAACTAATTATAAAGTTTTTCTAGTAACACTGATGCCTGGACGTCAATTTAGTTCAATTGCGCCATCAATACTATCATTAATGGCCGAGTTGTCCCGTTTGCAGTGTTATGGCACAGGCCAAGCTCTTCCATTTGTACCGCTGTGTTTGACAACAAAATACAGAGCAAATCCTTTATCTTGGGACTTCGAAATAACTGTGTCATATCGCAAATTCAACCCATTATCAAGTTTTCCTAGTAATACTGATGCCTGGAGGTGAATTTAGTTCTATTGCGCCATCAATACCATCATTAATGGGCGAGTTATCACGTTTGCAGTGTTATAGGACAGGCCAAGCTCTTCCATTTGTACCGGTGTGTTTGACAACAAAATACAGACCAAATCCTTTATCTTGGGACTTCGAAATAACTGTATCAACTAATTATCCAGTTTTCCTAGAAATACTGATGCCTGGAGGTCAATTTAGTTCTATTGCGCCATCAATACTATCATTAATGGGCGAGTTATTACGTTTGATGTGTTATAGCACAGGCCAAGCTCTTCCATTTGTACCGCTGTGTTTGACAACAAAATACAGAGCAAATCCTTTATCTTGGGACTTCGAAATAACTGTGTCATATCGCAAATTCAACTAATTATCCAGTTTTTCTGGTAACACTGATGTCTGGAGGTCAATTTAGTTCTATTGCGCCTTCAATACTATCATTAATGGCCGAGTTGTGATATTTGCAGTGTTATGGCACAGGCCAAGCTCTTCCATTTGTACCGCTGTGTTTGACAACAAAATACAGAGCAAATCCATTATCTTGGGACTTCGAAATAACTGTATCAACTAATTATCCAGTTTTCCTAGAAATACTGATGCCTGGAGGTCAATTTAGTTCTATTGCGCCATCAACACTATCATTAATGGGCGAGTTATCACGTTTGATGTGTTATAGCACAGGCCAAGCTCTTCCATTTGTACCGCTGTGTTTGACAACAAAATACAGAGCAAATCCTTTATCTTGGGACTTCGAAATAACTGTGTCATATCGCAAATTCAACTAATTATCCAGTTTTTCTGGTAACACTGATGTCTGGAGGTCACTTTAGTTCTATTGCGCCTTCAATACTATCATTAATGGCCGAGTTGTGATATTTGCAGTGTTATGGCACAGGCCAAGCTCTTCCATTTGTACCGGTGTGTTTGACAACAAAACACAGAGCAAATCCTTTATATTAGGACTTCGAAATAACTGTCTTATATCGCAAATTCAACTAATTATAAAGTTTTTCTAGTAACACTGATGCATGGACGTCAATTTAGTTCAATTGCGCCATCAATACTATCATTAATGGCCGAGTTGCCACGTTTGCAGTGTTATGGCACAGGCCAAGCTCTTCCATTTGTACCGCTGTGTTTGACAACAAAATACAGAGCAAATCCATTATCTTGGGACTTCGAAATAACTGTGTCATATCGCAAATTCAACCAATTATCCAGTTTTCCTAGTAATACTGATGCCTGGAGGTGAATTTAGTTCTATTGCGCCATCAATACCATCATTAATGGGCGAGTTATCACGTTTGCAGTGTTATAGCACAGGCCAAGCTCTTCCATTTGTACCGGTGTGTTTGACAACAAAATACAGACCAAATCCTTTATCTTGGGACTTCGAAATAACTGTATCAACTAATTATCCAGTTTTCCTAGAAATACTGATGCCTGGAGGTCAATTTAGTTCTATTGCGCCATCAATACTATCATTAATGGGCAAGTTATTACGTTTGATGTGTTATAGCACAGGCCAAGCTCTTCCATTGGTACCGCTGTGTTTGACAACTAAACACAGAGCAAATCCTTTATCTTGGGACTTCGAAATAACTGTCTTATATCGCAAATTCAACTAATTATAAAGTTTTTCTAGTAACACTGATGCCTGGAGGTGAATTTAGTTCTATTGCGCCATCAATACCATCATTAATGGGCGAGTTATCACGTTTGCAGTGTTATAGGACAGGCCAAGCTCTTCCATTTGTACCGGTGTGTTTGACAACAAAATACAGACCAAATCCTTTATCTTGGGACTTCGAAATAACTGTATCAACTAATTATCCAGTTTTCCTAGAAATACTGATGCCTGGAGGTCAATTTAGTTCTATTGCGCCATCAATACTATCATTAATGGGCGAGTTATCACGTTTGATGTGTTATAGCACAGGCCAAGCTCTTCCATTTGTACCGCTGTGTTTGACAACAAAATACAGAGCAAATCCATTATCTTGGGACTTCGAAATAACTGTGTCATATCGCAAATTCAACTAATTATCCAGTTTTCCTAGAAATACTGATGCCTGGAGGTCAATTTAGTTCTATTGCGCCATCAATACTATCATTAATGGGCGAGTTATTACGTTTGATGTGTTATAGCACAGGCCAAGCTCTTCCATTTGTACCGCTGTGTTTGACAACAAAATACAGAGCAAATCCTTTATCTTGGGACTTCGAAATAACTGTGTCATATCGCAAATTCAACTAATTATCCAGTTTTTCTGGTAACACTGATGTCTGGAGGTCAATTTAGTTCTATTGCGCCTTCAATACTATCATTAATGGCCGAGTTGTGATATTTGCAGTGTTATGGCACAGGCCAAGCTCTTCCATTTGTACCGCTGTGTTTGACAACAAAATACAGAGCAAATCCATTATCTTGGGACTTCGAAATAACTGTATCAACTAATTATCCAGTTTTCCTAGAAATACTGATGCCTGGAGGTCAATTTAGTTCTATTGCGCCATCAACACTATCATTAATGGGCGAGTTATCACGTTTGATGTGTTATAGCACAGGCCAAGCTCTTCCATTTGTACCGCTGTGTTTGACAACAAAATACAGAGCAAATCCTTTATCTTGGGACTTCGAAATAACTGTGTCATATCGCAAATTCAACTAATTATCCAGTTTTTCTGGTAACACTGATGTCTGGAGGTCACTTTAGTTCTATTGCGCCTTCAATACTATCATTAATGGCCGAGTTGTGATATTTGCAGTGTTATGGCACAGGCCAAGCTCTTCCATTTGTACCGGTGTGTTTGACAACAAAACACAGAGCAAATCCTTTATATTAGGACTTCGAAATAACTGTCTTATATCGCAAATTCAACTAATTATAAAGTTTTTCTAGTAACACTGATGCCTGGACGTCAATTTAGTTCAATTGCGCCATCAATACTATCATTAATGGCCGAGTTGCCACGTTTGCAGTGTTATGGCACAGGCCAAGCTCTTCCATTTGTACCGCTGTGTTTGACAACAAAATACAGAGCAAATCCATTATCTTGGGACTTCGAAATAACTGTGTCATATCGCAAATTCAACCAATTATCCAGTTTTCCTAGTAATACTGATGCCTGGAGGTGAATTTAGTTCTATTGCGCCATCAATACCATCATTAATGGGCGAGTTATCACGTTTGCAGTGTTATAGCACAGGCCAAGCTCTTCCATTTGTACCGGTGTGTTTGACAACAAAATACAGACCAAATCCTTTATCTTGGGACTTCGAAATAACTGTATCAACTAATTATCCAGTTTTCCTAGAAATACTGATGCCTGGAGGTCAATTTAGTTCTATTGCGCCATCAATACTATCATTAATGGGCAAGTTATTACGTTTGATGTGTTATAGCACAGGCCAAGCTCTTCCATTGGTACCGCTGTGTTTGACAACTAAACACAGAGCAAATCCTTTATCTTGGGACTTCGAAATAACTGTCTTATATCGCAAATTCAACTAATTATAAAGTTTTTCTAGTAACACTGATGCCTGGAGGTGAATTTAGTTCTATTGCGCCATCAATACCATCATTAATGGGCGAGTTATCACGTTTGCAGTGTTATAGGACAGGCCAAGCTCTTCCATTTGTACCGGTGTGTTTGACAACAAAATACAGACCAAATCCTTTATCTTGGGACTTCGAAATAACTGTATCAACTAATTATCCAGTTTTCCTAGAAATACTGATGCCTGGAGGTCAATTTAGTTCTATTGCGCCATCAATACTATCATTAATGGGCGAGTTATCACGTTTGATGTGTTATAGCACAGGCCAAGCTCTTCCATTTGTACCGCTGTGTTTGACAACAAAATACAGAGCAAATCCATTATCTTGGGACTTCGAAATAACTGTGTCATATCGCAAATTCAACCAATTATCAAGTTTTCCTAGTAATACTGATGCCTGGAGATGAATTTAGTTCTATTGCGCCATCAATACCATCATTAATGGGCGAGTTATCACGTTTGCAGTGTTATAGCACAGGCCAAGCTCTTCCATTTGTACCGGTGTGTTTGACAACAAAATACAGACCAAATCCTTTATCTTGGGACTTCGAAATAACTGTATCAACTAATTATTCAGTTTTCCTAGAAATACTGATGCCTGGAGGTCAATTTAGTTCTATTGCGCCTTCAATACTATCATTAATGGCCGAGTTGTGATATTTGCAGTGTTATGGCACAGGCCAAGCTCTTCCATTTGTACCGGTGTGTTTGACAACAAAACACAGAGCAAATCCTTTATATTAGGACTTCGAAATAACTGTCTTATATCGCAAATTCAACTAATTATAAAGTTTTTCTAGTAACACTGATGCATGGACGTCAATTTAGTTCAATTGCGCCATCAATACTATCATTAATGGCCGAGTTGCCACGTTTGCAGTGTTATGGCACAGGCCAAGCTCTTCCATTTGTACCGCTGTGTTTGACAACAAAATACAGAGCAAATCCATTATCTTGGGACTTCGAAATAACTGTGTCATATCGCAAATTCAACCAATTATCCAGTTTTCCTAGTAATACTGATGCCTGGAGGTGAATTTAGTTCTATTGCGCCATCAATACCATCATTAATGGGCGAGTTATCACGTTTGCAGTGTTATAGCACAGGCCAAGCTCTTCCATTTGTACCGGTGTGTTTGACAACAAAATACAGACCAAATCCTTTATCTTGGGACTTCGAAATAACTGTATCAACTAATTATCCAGTTTTCCTAGAAATACTGATGCCTGGAGGTCAATTTAGTTCTATTGCGCCATCAATACTATCATTAATGGGCAAGTTATTACGTTTGATGTGTTATAGCACAGGCCAAGCTCTTCCATTGGTACCGCTGTGTTTGACAACTAAACACAGAGCAAATCCTTTATCTTGGGACTTCGAAATAACTGTCTTATATCGCAAATTCAACTAATTATAAAGTTTTTCTAGTAACACTGATGCCTGGAGGTGAATTTAGTTCTATTGCGCCATCAATACCATCATTAATGGGCGAGTTATCACGTTTGCAGTGTTATAGGACAGGCCAAGCTCTTCCATTTGTACCGGTGTGTTTGACAACAAAATACAGACCAAATCCTTTATCTTGGGACTTCGAAATAACTGTATCAACTAATTATCCAGTTTTCCTAGAAATACTGATGCCTGGAGGTCAATTTAGTTCTATTGCGCCATCAATACTATCATTAATGGGCGAGTTATCACGTTTGATGTGTTATAGCACAGGCCAAGCTCTTCCATTTGTACCGCTGTGTTTGACAACAAAATACAGAGCAAATCCATTATCTTGGGACTTCGAAATAACTGTGTCATATCGCAAATTCAACTAATTATCCAGTTTTCCTAGAAATACTGATGCCTGGAGGTCAATTTAGTTCTATTGCGCCATCAATACTATCATTAATGGGCGAGTTATTACGTTTGATGTGTTATAGCACAGGCCAAGCTCTTCCATTTGTACCGCTGTGTTTGACAACAAAATACAGAGCAAATCCTTTATCTTGGGACTTCGAAATAACTGTGTCATATCGCAAATTCAACTAATTATCCAGTTTTTCTGGTAACACTGATGTCTGGAGGTCAATTTAGTTCTATTGCGCCTTCAATACTATCATTAATGGCCGAGTTGTGATATTTGCAGTGTTATGGCACAGGCCAAGCTCTTCCATTTGTACCGCTGTGTTTGACAACAAAATACAGAGCAAATCCATTATCTTGGGACTTCGAAATAACTGTATCAACTAATTATCCAGTTTTCCTAGAAATACTGATGCCTGGAGGTCAATTTAGTTCTATTGCGCCATCAACACTATCATTAATGGGCGAGTTATCACGTTTGATGTGTTATAGCACAGGCCAAGCTCTTCCATTTGTACCGCTGTGTTTGACAACAAAATACAGAGCAAATCCTTTATCTTGGGACTTCGAAATAACTGTGTCATATCGCAAATTCAACTAATTATCCAGTTTTTCTGGTAACACTGATGTCTGGAGGTCACTTTAGTTCTATTGCGCCTTCAATACTATCATTAATGGCCGAGTTGTGATATTTGCAGTGTTATGGCACAGGCCAAGCTCTTCCATTTGTACCGGTGTGTTTGACAACAAAACACAGAGCAAATCCTTTATATTAGGACTTCGAAATAACTGTCTTATATCGCAAATTCAACTAATTATAAAGTTTTTCTAGTAACACTGATGCCTGGACGTCAATTTAGTTCAATTGCGCCATCAATACTATCATTAATGGCCGAGTTGCCACGTTTGCAGTGTTATGGCACAGGCCAAGCTCTTCCATTTGTACCGCTGTGTTTGACAACAAAATACAGAGCAAATCCATTATCTTGGGACTTCGAAATAACTGTGTCATATCGCAAATTCAACCAATTATCCAGTTTTCCTAGTAATACTGATGCCTGGAGGTGAATTTAGTTCTATTGCGCCATCAATACCATCATTAATGGGCGAGTTATCACGTTTGCAGTGTTATAGCACAGGCCAAGCTCTTCCATTTGTACCGGTGTGTTTGACAACAAAATACAGACCAAATCCTTTATCTTGGGACTTCGAAATAACTGTATCAACTAATTATCCAGTTTTCCTAGAAATACTGATGCCTGGAGGTCAATTTAGTTCTATTGCGCCATCAATACTATCATTAATGGGCAAGTTATTACGTTTGATGTGTTATAGCACAGGCCAAGCTCTTCCATTGGTACCGCTGTGTTTGACAACTAAACACAGAGCAAATCCTTTATCTTGGGACTTCGAAATAACTGTCTTATATCGCAAATTCAACTAATTATAAAGTTTTTCTAGTAACACTGATGCCTGGAGGTGAATTTAGTTCTATTGCGCCATCAATACCATCATTAATGGGCGAGTTATCACGTTTGCAGTGTTATAGGACAGGCCAAGCTCTTCCATTTGTACCGGTGTGTTTGACAACAAAATACAGACCAAATCCTTTATCTTGGGACTTCGAAATAACTGTATCAACTAATTATCCAGTTTTCCTAGAAATACTGATGCCTGGAGGTCAATTTAGTTCTATTGCGCCATCAATACTATCATTAATGGGCGAGTTATCACGTTTGATGTGTTATAGCACAGGCCAAGCTCTTCCATTTGTACCGCTGTGTTTGACAACAAAATACAGAGCAAATCCATTATCTTGGGACTTCGAAATAACTGTGTCATATCGCAAATTCAACCAATTATCAAGTTTTCCTAGTAATACTGATGCCTGGAGATGAATTTAGTTCTATTGCGCCATCAATACCATCATTAATGGGCGAGTTATCACGTTTGCAGTGTTATAGCACAGGCCAAGCTCTTCCATTTGTACCGGTGTGTTTGACAACAAAATACAGACCAAATCCTTTATCTTGGGACTTCGAAATAACTGTATCAACTAATTATTCAGTTTTCCTAGAAATACTGATGCCTGGAGGTCAATTTAGTTCTATTGCGCCATCAATACTATCATTAATGGGCAAGTTATTACGTTTGATGTGTTATAGCACAGGCCAAGCTCTTCCATTGGTACCGCTGTGTTTGACAACAAAACACAGAGCAAATCCTTTATCTTGGGACTTCGAAATAACTGTCTTATATCGCAAATTCAACTAATTATAAAGTTGTTCTAGTAACACTGATGCCTGGACGTCAATTTAGTTCAATTGCGCCTTCAATACTATCATTAATGGCCGAGTTGTCACGTTTGCAGTGTTATGGCACAGGCCAAGCTCTTCCATTTGTACCGCTGTGTTTGACAACAAAATACAGAGCAAATCCATTATCTTGGGACTTCGAAATAACTGTGTCATATCGCAAATTCAACCAATTATCAAGTTTTTCTAGTAATACTGATGCCTGGAGGTGAATTTAGTTCTATTGCGCCATCAATACCATCATTAATGGGCGAGTTATCACGTTTGCAGTGTTATAGCACAGGCCAAGCTCTTCCATTTGTACCGGTGTGTTTGACAACAAAATACAGACCAAATCCTTTATCTTGGGACTTCGAAATAACTGTATCAACTAATTATCCAGTTTTCCTAGAAATACTGATGCCTGGAGGTCAATTTAGTTCTATTGCGCCATCAATACTATCATTAATGGGCAAGTTATTACGTTTGATGTGTTATAGCACAGGCCAAGCTCTTCCATTGGTACCGCTGTGTTTGACAACAAAACACAGAGCAAATCCTTTATCTTGGGACTTCGAAATAACTGTCTTATATCGCAAATTCAACTAATTATAACGTTTTTCTAGTAACACTGATGCCTGGAGGTGAATTTAGTTCTATTGCGCCATCAATACCATCATTAATGGGCGAGTTATCACGTTTGCAGTGTTATAGGACAGGCCAAGCTCTTCCATTTGTACCGGTGTGTTTGACAACAAAATACAGACCAAATCCTTTATCTTGGGACTTCGAAATAACTGTATCAACTAATTATCCAGTTTTCCTAGAAATACTGAAGCCTGGAGGTCAATTTAGTTCTATTGCGCCATCAATACTATCATTAATGGGCGAGTTATCACGTTTGATGTGTTATAGCACAGGCCAAGCTATTCCATTTGTACCGCTGTGTTTGACAACAAAATACAGAGCAAATCCTTTATCTTGGGACTTCGAAATAACTGTGTCATATCGCAAATTCAACTAATTATCCAGTTTTTCTGGTAACACTGATGTCTGGAGGTCAATTTAGTTCTATTGCGCCTTCAATACTATCATTAATGGCCGAGTTGTGACATTTGCAGTGTTATGGCACAGGCCAAGCTCTTCCATTTGTACCGGTGTGTTTGACAACAAAACACAGAGCAAATCCTTTATATTAGGACTTCGAAATAACTGTATTATATGGCAAATTCAACCAATTATCTAGTTTTCCTAGTAATACTGATGCCTGGAGGTGAATTTAGTTATATTGCGCCATCAATACTATCATTAATGGGCGAGTTATCACGTTTGCAGTGTTATAGCACAGGCCAAGCTGTTCCATTTGTACCGGTGTGTTTGACAACAAAATACAGACCAAATCCTTTATCTTGGGACTTCGAAATAACTGTGACATATTGTAAATTCAACTAATTAGCCAGTTTTGCTAGTAAAACTGATGCCTGGAGGTCATTTTAGTTCTATTGCGCCTTCAATACTATCATTAATGACCGAGTTGTCGCATTTTCAGTGTTATGGCACCACCAAGCTCTTCCATTTGTACCGGTGTGTTTGACAACAAAACACAGAGCAAATCCTTTATTTGGGACTTCGAAATAACTGTGTTATCTTGCCAATTCAACTAATTATCTAGTTTTCCTAGTCAGTCTGATGCCTGGAGGTCATTTTTGTGCTATTGCGCCATAAATACTATCATCAATGGCCGAGTTGTCACATTTTCAGTGTTGTGGCACCGCCAAGCCTTCCATTTGTACCACCGGTGTGTTTGACAACAAAATACAGAGCAAATCCTTTATCTTGGGACTTCGAAATAACTGTGTCATATCGCAAATTCAACTAATTATCCAGTTTTTCTGGTAACACTGATGCCTGGAAGGCAATTTAGTTCTATTGCGCCTTCAATACTATCATTAATGGCCGAGTTGTGACCTTTGCAGTGTTATGGCACAGGCCAACCTCGTCCATTTGTACCGGTGTGTTTGACAACAAAACACAGAGCAAACCCTTTATATTAGGACTTCGAAATAACTGTCTTATATCGCAAATTCAACTAATTATAAAGTTTGTCTAGTAACACTGATGCCTGGACGTCAATTTAGTTCAATTGCGCCATCAATACTATCATTAATGGCCGAGTTGTCACGTTTGCAGTGTTATGGCACAGGCCAAGCTCTTCCATTTGTACCGCTGTGTTTGACAACAAAATACAGAGCAAATCCTTTATCTTGGGACTTCGAAATAACTGTGTCATATCGCAAATTCAACCCATTATCAAGTTTTCCTAGTAATACTGATGCCTGGAGGTGAATTTAGTTCTATTGCGCCATCAATACCATCATTAATGGGCGAGTTATCACGTTTGCAGTGTTATAGGACAGGCCAAGCTCTTCCATTTGTACCGGTGTGTTTGACAACAAAATACAGACCAAATCCTTTATCTTGGGACTTCGAAATAACTGTATCAACTAATTATCCAGTTTTCCTAGAAATACTGATGCCTGGAGGTCAATTTAGTTCTATTGCGCCATCAATACTATCATTAATGGGCGAGTTATCACGTTTGATGTGTTATAGCACAGGCCAAGCTCTTCCATTTGTACCGCTGTGTTTGACAACAAAATACAGACCAAATCCTTTATCTTGGGACTTCGAAATAACTGTATCAACTAATTATCCAGTTTTCCTAGAAATACTGAAGCCTGGAGGTCAATTTAGTTCTATTGCGCCATCAATACTATCATTAATGGGCGAGTTATCACGTTTGATGTGTTATAGCACAGGCCAAGCTATTCCATTTGTACCGCTGTGTTTGACAACAAAATACAGAGCAAATCCTTTATCTTGGGACTTCGAAATAACTGTGTCATATCGCAAATTCAACTAATTATCCAGTTTTTCTGGTAACACTGATGTCTGGAGGTCAATTTAGTTCTATTGCGCCTTCAATACTATCATTAATGGCCGAGTTGTGACATTTGCAGTGTTATGGCACAGGCCAAGCTCTTCCATTTGTACCGGTGTGTTTGACAACAAAACACAGAGCAAATCCTTTATATTAGGACTTCGAAATAACTGTATTATATGGCAAATTCAACCAATTATCTAGTTTTCCTAGTAATACTGATGCCTGGAGGTGAATTTAGTTATATTGCGCCATCAATACTATCATTAATGGGCGAGTTATCACGTTTGCAGTGTTATAGCACAGGCCAAGCTGTTCCATTTGTACCGGTGTGTTTGACAACAAAATACAGACCAAATCCTTTATCTTGGGACTTCGAAATAACTGTGACATATTGTAAATTCAACTAATTAGCCAGTTTTGCTAGTAAAACTGATGCCTGGAGGTCATTTTAGTTCTATTGCGCCTTCAATACTATCATTAATGACCGAGTTGTCGCATTTTCAGTGTTATGGCACCACCAAGCTCTTCCATTTGTACCGGTGTGTTTGACAACAAAACACAGAGCAAATCCTTTATTTGGGACTTCGAAATAACTGTGTTATCTTGCCAATTCAACTAATTATCTAGTTTTCCTAGTCAGTCTGATGCCTGGAGGTCATTTTTGTGCTATTGCGCCATAAATACTATCATCAATGGCCGAGTTGTCACATTTTCAGTGTTGTGGCACCGCCAAGCCTTCCATTTGTACCACCGGTGTGTTTGACAACAAAATACAGAGCAAATCCTTTATCTTGGGACTTCGAAATAACTGTGTCATATCGCAAATTCAACTAATTATCCAGTTTTTCTGGTAACACTGATGCCTGGAAGGCAATTTAGTTCTATTGCGCCTTCAATACTATCATTAATGGCCGAGTTGTGACCTTTGCAGTGTTATGGCACAGGCCAACCTCGTCCATTTGTACCGGTGTGTTTGACAACAAAACACAGAGCAAATCCTTTATATTAGGACTTCGAAATAACTGTCTTATATCGCAAATTCAACTAATTATAAAGTTTGTCTAGTAACACTGATGCCTGGACGTCAATTTAGTTCAATTGCGCCATCAATACTATCATTAATGGCCGAGTTGTCACGTTTGCAGTGTTATGGCACAGGCCAAGCTCTTCCATTTGTACCGCTGTGTTTGACAACAAAATACAGAGCAAATCCTTTATCTTGGGACTTCGAAATAACTGTGTCATATCGCAAATTCAACCCATTATCAAGTTTTCCTAGTAATACTGATGCCTGGAGGTGAATTTAGTTCTATTGCGCCATCAATACCATCATTAATGGGCGAGTTATCACGTTTGCAGTGTTATAGGACAGGCCAAGCTCTTCCATTTGTACCGGTGTGTTTGACAACAAAATACAGACCAAATCCTTTATCTTGGGACTTCGAAATAACTGTATCAACTAATTATCCAGTTTTCCTAGAAATACTGATGCCTGGAGGTCAATTTAGTTCTATTGCGCCATCAATACTATCATTAATGGGCGAGTTATCACGTTTGATGTGTTATAGCACAGGCCAAGCTCTTCCATTTGTACCGCTGTGTTTGACAACAAAATACAGAGCAAATCCTTTATCTTTGGACTTCGAAATAACTGTGTCATATCGCAAATTCAACCAATTATCAAGTTTTCCTAGTAATACTGATGCCTGGAGATGAATTTAGTTCTATTGCGCCATCAATACCATCATTAATGGGCGAGTTATCACGTTTGCAGTGTTATAGGACAGGCCAAGCTCTTCCATTTGTACCGGTGTGTTTGACAACAAAATACAGACCAAATCCTTTATCTTGGGACTTCGAAATAACTGTATCAACTAATTATCCAGTTTTCCTAGAAATACTGAAGCCTGGAGGTCAATTTAGTTCTATTGCGCCATCAATACTATCATTAATGGGCGAGTTATCACGTTTGATGTGTTATAGCACAGGCCAAGCTATTCCATTTGTACCGCTGTGTTTGACAACAAAATACAGAGCAAATCCTTTATCTTGGGACTTCGAAATAACTGTGTCATATCGCAAATTCAACTAATTATCCAGTTTTTCTGGTAACACTGATGTCTGGAGGTCAATTTAGTTCTATTGCGCCTTCAATACTATCATTAATGGCCGAGTTGTGACATTTGCAGTGTTATGGCACAGGCCAAGCTCTTCCATTTGTACCGGTGTGTTTGACAACAAAACACAGAGCAAATCCTTTATATTAGGACTTCGAAATAACTGTATTATATGGCAAATTCAACCAATTATCTAGTTTTCCTAGTAATACTGATGCCTGGAGGTGAATTTAGTTATATTGCGCCATCAATACTATCATTAATGGGCGAGTTATCACGTTTGCAGTGTTATAGCACAGGCCAAGCTGTTCCATTTGTACCGGTGTGTTTGACAACAAAATACAGACCAAATCCTTTATCTTGGGACTTCGAAATAACTGTGACATATTGTAAATTCAACTAATTAGCCAGTTTTGCTAGTAAAACTGATGCCTGGAGGTCATTTTAGTTCTATTGCGCCTTCAATACTATCATTAATGACCGAGTTGTCGCATTTTCAGTGTTATGGCACCACCAAGCTCTTCCATTTGTACCGGTGTGTTTGACAACAAAACACAGAGCAAATCCTTTATTTGGGACTTCGAAATAACTGTGTTATCTTGCCAATTCAACTAATTATCTAGTTTTCCTAGTCAGTCTGATGCCTGGAGGTCATTTTTGTGCTATTGCGCCATAAATACTATCATCAATGGCCGAGTTGTCACATTTTCAGTGTTGTGGCACCGCCAAGCCTTCCATTTGTACCACCGGTGTGTTTGACAACAAAATACAGAGCAAATCCTTTATCTTGGGACTTCGAAATAACTGTGTCATATCGCAAATTCAACTAATTATCCAGTTTTTCTGGTAACACTGATGCCTGGAAGGCAATTTAGTTCTATTGCGCCTTCAATACTATCATTAATGGCCGAGTTGTGACCTTTGCAGTGTTATGGCACAGGCCAACCTCGTCCATTTGTACCGGTGTGTTTGACAACAAAACACAGAGCAAACCCTTTATATTAGGACTTCGAAATAACTGTCTTATATCGCAAATTCAACTAATTATAAAGTTTGTCTAGTAACACTGATGCCTGGACGTCAATTTAGTTCAATTGCGCCATCAATACTATCATTAATGGCCGAGTTGTCACGTTTGCAGTGTTATGGCACAGGCCAAGCTCTTCCATTTGTACCGCTGTGTTTGACAACAAAATACAGAGCAAATCCTTTATCTTGGGACTTCGAAATAACTGTGTCATATCGCAAATTCAACCCATTATCAAGTTTTCCTAGTAATACTGATGCCTGGAGGTGAATTTAGTTCTATTGCGCCATCAATACCATCATTAATGGGCGAGTTATCACGTTTGCAGTGTTATAGGACAGGCCAAGCTCTTCCATTTGTACCGGTGTGTTTGACAACAAAATACAGACCAAATCCTTTATCTTGGGACTTCGAAATAACTGTATCAACTAATTATCCAGTTTTCCTAGAAATACTGATGCCTGGAGGTCAATTTAGTTCTATTGCGCCATCAATACTATCATTAATGGGCGAGTTATCACGTTTGATGTGTTATAGCACAGGCCAAGCTCTTCCATTTGTACCGCTGTGTTTGACAACAAAATACAGACCAAATCCTTTATCTTGGGACTTCGAAATAACTGTATCAACTAATTATCCAGTTTTCCTAGAAATACTGAAGCCTGGAGGTCAATTTAGTTCTATTGCGCCATCAATACTATCATTAATGGGCGAGTTATCACGTTTGATGTGTTATAGCACAGGCCAAGCTATTCCATTTGTACCGCTGTGTTTGACAACAAAATACAGAGCAAATCCTTTATCTTGGGACTTCGAAATAACTGTGTCATATCGCAAATTCAACTAATTATCCAGTTTTTCTGGTAACACTGATGTCTGGAGGTCAATTTAGTTCTATTGCGCCTTCAATACTATCATTAATGGCCGAGTTGTGACATTTGCAGTGTTATGGCACAGGCCAAGCTCTTCCATTTGTACCGGTGTGTTTGACAACAAAACACAGAGCAAATCCTTTATATTAGGACTTCGAAATAACTGTATTATATGGCAAATTCAACCAATTATCTAGTTTTCCTAGTAATACTGATGCCTGGAGGTGAATTTAGTTATATTGCGCCATCAATACTATCATTAATGGGCGAGTTATCACGTTTGCAGTGTTATAGCACAGGCCAAGCTGTTCCATTTGTACCGGTGTGTTTGACAACAAAATACAGACCAAATCCTTTATCTTGGGACTTCGAAATAACTGTGACATATTGTAAATTCAACTAATTAGCCAGTTTTGCTAGTAAAACTGATGCCTGGAGGTCATTTTAGTTCTATTGCGCCTTCAATACTATCATTAATGACCGAGTTGTCGCATTTTCAGTGTTATGGCACCACCAAGCTCTTCCATTTGTACCGGTGTGTTTGACAACAAAACACAGAGCAAATCCTTTATTTGGGACTTCGAAATAACTGTGTTATCTTGCCAATTCAACTAATTATCTAGTTTTCCTAGTCAGTCTGATGCCTGGAGGTCATTTTTGTGCTATTGCGCCATAAATACTATCATCAATGGCCGAGTTGTCACATTTTCAGTGTTGTGGCACCGCCAAGCCTTCCATTTGTACCACCGGTGTGTTTGACAACAAAATACAGAGCAAATCCTTTATCTTGGGACTTCGAAATAACTGTGTCATATCGCAAATTCAACTAATTATCCAGTTTTTCTGGTAACACTGATGCCTGGAAGGCAATTTAGTTCTATTGCGCCTTCAATACTATCATTAATGGCCGAGTTGTGACCTTTGCAGTGTTATGGCACAGGCCAACCTCGTCCATTTGTACCGGTGTGTTTGACAACAAAACACAGAGCAAATCCTTTATATTAGGACTTCGAAATAACTGTCTTATATCGCAAATTCAACTAATTATAAAGTTTGTCTAGTAACACTGATGCCTGGACGTCAATTTAGTTCAATTGCGCCATCAATACTATCATTAATGGCCGAGTTGTCACGTTTGCAGTGTTATGGCACAGGCCAAGCTCTTCCATTTGTACCGCTGTGTTTGACAACAAAATACAGAGCAAATCCTTTATCTTGGGACTTCGAAATAACTGTGTCATATCGCAAATTCAACCCATTATCAAGTTTTCCTAGTAATACTGATGCCTGGAGGTGAATTTAGTTCTATTGCGCCATCAATACCATCATTAATGGGCGAGTTATCACGTTTGCAGTGTTATAGGACAGGCCAAGCTCTTCCATTTGTACCGGTGTGTTTGACAACAAAATACAGACCAAATCCTTTATCTTGGGACTTCGAAATAACTGTATCAACTAATTATCCAGTTTTCCTAGAAATACTGATGCCTGGAGGTCAATTTAGTTCTATTGCGCCATCAATACTATCATTAATGGGCGAGTTATCACGTTTGATGTGTTATAGCACAGGCCAAGCTCTTCCATTTGTACCGCTGTGTTTGACAACAAAATACAGAGCAAATCCTTTATCTTTGGACTTCGAAATAACTGTGTCATATCGCAAATTCAACCAATTATCAAGTTTTCCTAGTAATACTGATGCCTGGAGATGAATTTAGTTCTATTGCGCCATCAATACCATCATTAATGGGCGAGTTATCACGTTTGCAGTGTTATAGCACAGGCCAAGCTCTTCCATTTGTACCGGTGTGTTTGACAACAAAATACAGACCAAATCCTTTATCTTGGGACTTCGAAATAACTGTATCAACTAATTATTCAGTTTTCCTAGAAATACTGATGCCTGGAGGTCAATTTAGTTCTATTGCGCCATCAATACTATCATTAATGGGCAAGTTATTACGTTTGATGTGTTATAGCACAGGCCAAGCTCTTCCATTGGTACCGCTGTGTTTGACAACAAAACACAGAGCAAATCCTTTATCTTGGGACTTCGAAATAACTGTCTTATATCGCAAATTCAACTAATTATAAAGTTGTTCTAGTAACACTGATGCCTGGAGGTCAATTTAGTTCTATTGCGCCATCAATACTATCATTAATGGCCGAGTTGTGACCTTTGCAGTGTTATGGCACAGGCCAACCTCGTCCATTTGTACCGGTGTGTTTGACAACAAAACACAGAGCAAATCCTTTATATTAGGACTTCGAAATAACTGTCTTATATCGCAAATTCAACTAATTATAAAGTTTGTCTAGTAACACTGATGCCTGGACGTCAATTTAGTTCAATTGCGCCATCAATACTATCATTAATGGCCGAGTTGTCACGTTTGCAGTGTTATGGCACAGGCCAAGCTCTTCCATTTGTACCGCTGTGTTTGACAACAAAATACAGAGCAAATCCTTTATCTTGGGACTTCGAAATAACTGTGTCATATCGCAAATTCAACCCATTATCAAGTTTTCCTAGTAATACTGATGCCTGGAGGTGAATTTAGTTCTATTGCGCCATCAATACCATCATTAATGGGCGAGTTATCACGTTTGCAGTGTTATAGGACAGGCCAAGCTCTTCCATTTGTACCGGTGTGTTTGACAACAAAATACAGACCAAATCCTTTATCTTGGGACTTCGAAATAACTGTATCAACTAATTATCCAGTTTTCCTAGAAATACTGATGCCTGGAGGTCAATTTAGTTCTATTGCGCCATCAATACTATCATTAATGGGCGAGTTATCACGTTTGATGTGTTATAGCACAGGCCAAGCTCTTCCATTTGTACCGCTGTGTTTGACAACAAAATACAGAGCAAATCCTTTATCTTTGGACTTCGAAATAACTGTGTCATATCGCAAATTCAACTAATTATCCAGTTTTTCTGGTAACACTGATGTCTGGAGGTCAATTTAGTTCTATTGCGCCTTCAATACTATCATTAATGGCCGAGTTGTGATATTTGCAGTGTTATGGCACAGGCCAAGCTATTCCATTTGTACCGGTGTGTTTTACAACAAAATACAGAGCAAATCCATTATCTTGGGACTTCGAAATAACTGTATCAACTAATTATCCAGTTTTCCTAGAAATACTGATGCCTGGAGGTCAATTTAGTTCTATTGCGCCATCAATACTATCATTAATGGGCGAGTTATCACGTTTGATGTGTTATAGCACAGGCCAAGCTCTTCCATTTGTACCGCTGTGTTTGACAACAAAATACAGAGCAAATCCTTTATCTTGGGACTTCGAAATAACTGTGTCATATCGCAAATTCAACTAATTATCCAGTTTTTCTGGTAACACTGATGTCTGGAGGTCAATTTAGTTCTATTGCGCCTTCAATACTATCATTAATGGCCGAGTTGTGATATTTGCAGTGTTATGGCACAGGCCAAGCTCTTCCATTTGTACCGGTGTGTTTGACAACAAAACACATGGCAAATCCTTTATATTAGGACTTCGAAATAACTGTCTTATATCGCAAATTCAACTAATTATAAAGTTTTTCTAGTAACACTGATGCCTGGACGTCAATTTAGTTCAATTGCGCCATCAATACTATCATTAATGGCCGAGTTGTCACGTTTGCAGTGTTATGGCACAGGCCAAGCTCTTCCATTTGTACCGCTGTGTTTGACAACAAAATACAGAGCAAATCCATTATCTTGGGACTTCGAAATAACTGTGTCATATCGCAAATTCAACCAATTATCCAGTTTTCCTAGTAATACTGATGCCTGGAGGTGAATTTAGTTTAATTGCGCCATCAATACCATCATTAATGGGCGAGTTATCACGTTTGCAGTGTTATAGCACAGGCCAAGCTCTTCCATTTGTAACGGTGTGTTTGACAACAAAATACAGACCAAATCCTTTATCTTGGGACTTCGAAATAACTGTATCAACTAATTATCCAGTTTTCCTAGAAATACTGATGCCTGGAGGTCAATTTAGTTCTATTGCGCCATCAATACTATCATTAATGGGCAAGTTATTACGTTTGATGTGTTATAGCACAGGCCAAGCTCTTCCATTGGTACCGCTGTGTTTGACAACAAAACACAGAGCAAATCCTTTATCTTGGGACTTCGAAATAACTGTATTATATCGCAAATTCAACTAATTATAAAGTTTTTCTAGTAACACTGATGCCTGGAGGTGAATTTAGTTCTATTGCGCCTTCAATACCATCATTAATGGGCGAGTTATCACGTTTGCAGTGTTATAGGACAGGCCAACCTCGTCCATTTGTACCGGTGTGTTTTACAACAAAATACAGAGCAAATCCTTTATCTTGGGACTTCGAAATAACTGTATCAACTAATTATCCAGTTTTCCTAGAAATACTGATGCCTGGAGGTCAATTTAGTTCTATTGCGCCATCAATACTCTCATTAATGGGCGAGTTATCACGTTTGATGTGTTATAGCACAGGCCAAGCTCTTCCATTTGTACCGCTGTGTTTGACAACAAAATACAGAGCAAATCCTTTATCTTGGGACTTCGAAATAACTGTGTCATATCGCAAATTCAACTAATTATCCAGTTTTTCTGGTAACACTGATGTCTGGAGGTCAATTTAGTTCTATTGCGCCTTCAATACTATCATTAATGGCCGAGTTGTGATATTTGCAGTGTTATGGCACAGGCCAAGCTCTTCCATTTGTACCGGTGTGTTTGACAACAAAACACATGGCAAATCCTTTATATTAGGACTTCGAAATAACTGTCTTATATCGCAAATTCAACTAATTATAAAGTTTTTCTAGTAACACTGATGCCTGGACGTCAATTTAGTTCAATTGCGCCATCAATACTATCATTAATGGCCGAGTTGTCACGTTTGCAGTGTTATGGCACAGGCCAAGCTCTTCCATTTGTACCGCTGTGTTTGACAACAAAATACAGAGCAAATCCATTATCTTGGGACTTCGAAATAACTGTGTCATATCGCAAATTCAACCAATTATCCAGTTTTTCTAGTAATACTGATGCCTGGAGGTGAATTTAGTTTAATTGCGCCATCAATACCATCATTAATGGGCGAGTTATCACGTTTGCAGTGTTATAGCACAGGCCAAGCTCTTCCATTTGTAACGGTGTGTTTGACAACAAAATACAGACCAAATCCTTTATCTTGGGACTTCGAAATAACTGTATCAACTAATTATCCAGTTTTCCTAGAAATACTGATGCCTGGAGGTCAATTTAGTTCTATTGCGCCATCAATACTATCATTAATGGGCAAGTTATTACGTTTGATGTGTTATAGCACAGGCCAAGCTCTTCCATTGGTACCGCTGTGTTTGACAACAAAACACAGAGCAAATCCTTTATCTTGGGACTTCGAAATAACTGTATTATATCGCAAATTCAACTAATTATAAAGTTTTTCTAGTAACACTGATGCCTGGAGGTGAATTTAGTTCTATTGCGCCATCAATACCATCATTAATGGGCGAGTTATCACGTTTGCAGTGTTATAGGACAGGCCAAGCTCTTCCATTTGTACCGGTGTGTTTGACAACAAAATACAGACCAAATCCTTTATCTTGGGACTTCGAAATAACTGTATCAACTAATTATCCAGTTTTCCTAGAAATACTGATGCCTGGAGGTCAATTTAGTTCTATTGCGCCATCAATACTATCATTAATGGGCGAGTTATCACGTTTGATGTGTTATAGCACAGGCCAAGCTCTTCCATTTGTACCGCTGTGTTTGACAACAAAATACAGAGCAAATCCTTTATCTTGGGACTTCGAAATAACTGTGTCATATCGCAAATTCAACTAATTATCCAGTTTTTCTGGTAACACTGATGTCTGGAGGTCAATTTAGTTCTATTGCGCCTTCAATACTATCATTAATGGCCGAGTTGTGACATTTGCAGTGTTATGGCACAGGCCAAGCTCTTCCATTTGTACCGGTGTGTTTGACAACAAAACAGAGAGCAAATCCTTTATATTAGGACTTCGAAATAACTGTATTATATGGCAAATTCAACCAATTATCTAGTTTTCCTAGTAATACTGATGCCTGGAGGTGAATTTAGTTCTATTGCGCCATCAATACTATCATTAATGGGCGAGTTATCACGTTTGCAGTGTTATAGCACAGGCCAAGCTGTTCCATTTGTACCGGTGTGTTTGACAACAAAATACAGACCAAATCCTTTATCTTGGGACTTCGAAATAACTGTGACATATTGCAAATTCAACTAATTAGCCAGTTTTGCTAGTAAAACTGATGCCTGGAGGTCATTTTAGTTCTATTGCGCCTTCAATACTATCATTAATGACCGAGTTGTCGCATTTTCAGTGTTATGGCACCACCAAGCTCTTCCATTTGTACCGGTGTGTTTGACAACAAAACACAGAGCAAATCCTTTATTTGGGACTTCGAAATAACTGTGTTATCTTGCCAATTCAACTAATTATCTAGTTTTCCTAGTCACTCTGATGCCTGGAGGTCATTTTTGTTCTATTGCGCCATAAATACTATCATTAATGGCCGAGTTGTCACATTTTCAGTGTTGTGGCACCGCCAAGCCCTTCCATTTGTACCACCGGTGTGTTTGACAACAAAATACAGAGCAAATCCTTTATCTTGGGACTTCGAAATAACTGTGTCATATCGCAAATTCAACTAATTATCCAGTTTTTCTGGTAACACTGATGCCTGGAAGTCAATTTAGTTCTATTGCGCCTTCAATACTATCATTAATGGCCGAGTTGTGACCTTTGCAGTGTTATGGCACAGGCCAACCTCGTCCATTTGTACCGGTGTGTTTGACAACAAAACACAGAGCAAATCCTTTATATTAGGACTTCGAAATAACTGTCTTATATCGCAAATTCAACTAATTATAAAGTTTGTCTAGTAACACTGATGCCTGGACGTCAATTTAGTTCAATTGCGCCATCAATACTATCATTAATGGCCGAGTTGTCACGTTTGCAGTGTTATGGCACAGTCCAAGCTCTTCCATTTGTACCGCTGTGTTTGACAACAAAATACAGAGCAAATCCTTTATCTTGGGACTTCGAAATAACTGTGTCATATCGAAAATTCAACCAATTATCAAGTTTTCCTAGTAATACTGATGCCTGGAGGTGAATTTAGTTCTATTGCGCCATCAATACCATCATTAATGGGCGAGTTATCACGTTTGCAGTGTTATAGGACAGGCCAAGCTCTTCCATTTGTACCGGTGTGTTTGACAACAAAATACAGACCAAATCCTTTATCTTGGGACTTCGAAATAACTGTATCAACTAATTATCCAGTTTTCCTAGAAATACTGATGCCTGGAGGTCAATTTAGTTCTATTGCGCCATCAATACTATCATTAATGGGCGAGTTATCACGTTTGATGTGTTATAGCACAGGTCAAGCTCTTCCATTTGTACCGCTGTGTTTGACAATAAAATACAGAGCAAATCCTTTATCTTTGGACTTCGAAATAACTGTGTCATATCGCAAATTCAACTAATTATCCAGTTTTTCTGGTAACACTGATGTCTGGAGGTCAATTTAGTTCTATTGCGCCTTCAATACTATCATTAATGGCCGAGTTGTGATATTTGCAGTGTTATGGCACAGGCCAAGCTCTTCCATTTGTACCGGTGTGTTTGACAACAAAATACAGACCAAATCCTTTATCTTGGGACTTCGAAATAACTGTATCAACTAATTATCCAGTTTTCCTAGAAATACTGATGCCTGGAGGTCAATTTAGTTCTATTGCGCCATCAATACTATCATTAATGGGCGAGTTATCACGTTTGATGTGTTATAGCACAGGCCAAGCTCTTCCATTTGTACCGCTGTGTTTGACAACAAAATACAGAGCAAATCCTTTATCTTGGGACTTCGAAATAACTGTGTCATATCGCAAATTCAACTAATTATCCAGTTTTTCTGGTAACACTGATGTCTGGAGGTCAATTTAGTTCAATTGCGCCTTCAATACTATCATTAATGGCCGAGTTGTGACATTTGCAGTGTTATGGCACAGGCCAAGCTCTTCCATTTGTACCGGTGTGTTTGACAACAAAACACAGAGCAAATCCTTTATATTAGGACTTCGAAATAACTGTATTATATGGCAAATTCAACCAATTATCTAGTTTTCCTAGTAATACTGATGCCTGGAGGTGAATTTAGTTCTATTGCGCCATCAATACTATCATTAATGGGCGAGTTATCACGTTTGCAGTGTTATAGCACAGGCCAAGCTGTTCCATTTGTACCGGTGTGTTTGACAACAAAATACAGACCAAATCCTTTATCTTGGGACTTCGAAATAACTGTGACATATTGCAAATTCAACTAATTAGCCAGTTTTGCTAGTAAAACTGATGCCTGGAGGTCATTTTAGTTCTATTGCGCCTTCAATACTATCATTAATGGCCGAGTTGTGACCTTTGCAGTGTTATGGCACAGGCCAACCTCGTCCATTTGTACCGGTGTGTTTGACAACAAAACACAGAGCAAATCCTTTATATTAGGACTTCGAAATAACTGTCTTATATCGCAAATTCAACTAATTATAAAGTTTTTCTAGTAACACTGATGCCTGGACGTCAAGTTAGTTCAATTGCGCCATCAATACTATCATTAATGGCCGAGTTGTCACGTTTGCAGTGTTATGGCACAGGCCAAGCTCTTCCATTTGTACCGCTGTGTTTGACAACAAAATACACAGCAAATCCTTTATCTTGGGACTTCGAAATAACTGTGTCATATCGCAAATTCAACCCATTATCAAGTTTTCCTAGTAATACTGATGCCTGGAGGTGAATTTAGTTCTATTGCGCCATCAATACCATCATTAATGGGCGAGTTATCACGTTTGCAGTGTTATAGGACAGGCCAAGCTCTTCCATTTGTACCGGTGTGTTTGACAACAAAATACAGACCAAATCCTTTATCTTGGGACTTCGAAATAACTGTATCAACTAATTATCCAGTTTTCCTAGAAATACTGCTGCCTGGAGGTCAATTTAGTTCTATTGCGCCATCAATACTATCATTAATGGGCGAGTTATCACGTTTGATGTGTTATAGCACAGGCCAAGCTCTTCCATTTGTACCGCTGTGTTTGACAACAAAATACAGAGCAAATCCTTTATCTTTGGACTTCGAAATAACTGTGTCATATCGCAAATTCAACTAATTATCCAGTTTTTCTGGTAAAACTGATATCTGGAGGTCAATTTAGTTCTATTGCGCCTTCAATACTATCATTAATGGCCGAGTTGTGATATTTGCAGTGTTATGGCACAGGCCAAGCTCTTCCATTTGTACCGGTGTGTTTGACAACAAAACACAGAGCAAATCCTTTATATTAGGACTTCGAAATAACTGTCTTATATCGCAAATTCAACTAATTATAAAGTTTTTCTAGTAACACTGATGCCTGGACGTCAATTTAGTTCAATTGCGCCATCAATACTATCATTAATGGCCGAGTTGTCACGTTTGCAGTGTTATGGCACAGGCCAAGCTCTTCCATTTGTACCGCTGTGTTTGACAACAAAATACAGAGCAAATCCATTATCTTGGGACTTCGAAATAACTGTATCAACTAATTATCCAGTTTTCCTAGAAATACTGATGCCTGGAGGTCAATTTAGTTCTATTGCGCCATCAATACTATCATTAATGGCCGAGTTGGCACATTTTCAGTGTTGTGGCACCGCCAAGCCTTCCATTTGTACCGCTGTGTTTGACAACAAAATACAGAGCAAATCCTTTATCTTGGGACTTCGAAATAACTGTGTCATATCGCAAATTCAACTAATTATCCAGTTTTTCTGGTAACACTGATGCCTGGAAGTCAATTTAGTTCTATTGCGCCTTCAATACTATCATTAATGGCCGAGTTGTGACCTTTGCAGTGTTATGGCACAGGCCAACCTCGTCCATTTGTACCGGTGTGTTTGACAACAAAACACAGAGCAAATCCTTTATATTAGGACTTCGAAATAACTGTCTTATATCCCAAATTCAACTAATTATAAAGTTTTTCTAGTAACACTGATGCCTGGACGTCAATTTAGTTCAATTGCGCCATCAATACTATCATTAATGGCCGAGTTGTCACGTTTGCAGTGTTATGGCACAGGCCAAGCTCTTCCATTTGTACCGCTGTGTTTGACAACAAAATACAGAGCAAATCCTTTATCTTGGGACTTCGAAATAACTGTGTCATATCGCAAATTCAACCCATTATCAAGTTTTCCTAGTAATACTGATGCCTGGAGGTGAATTTAGTTCTATTGCGCCATCAATACCATCATTAATGGGCGAGTTATCACGTTTGCAGTGTTATAGGACAGGCCAAGCTCTTCCATTTGTACCGGTGTGTTTGACAACAAAATACAGACCAAATCCTTTATCTTGGGACTTCGAAATAACTGTATCAACTAATTATCCAGTTTTCCTAGAAATACTGATGCCTGGAGGTCAATTTAGTTCTATTGCGCCATCAATACTATCATTAATGGGCGAGTTATCACGTTTGATGTGTTATAGCACAGGCCAAGCTCTTCCATTTGTACCGCTGTGTTTGACAACAAAATACAGAGCAAATCCTTTATCTTTGGACTTCGAAATAACTGTGTCATATCGCAAATTCAACTAATTATCCAGTTTTTCTGGTAACACTGATGTCTGGAGGTCAATTTAGTTCTATTGCGCCTTCAATACTATCATTAATGGCCGAGTTGTGATATTTGCAGTGTTATGGCACAGGCCAAGCTATTCCATTTGTACCGGTGTGTTTTACAACAAAATACAGAGCAAATCCATTATCTTGGGACTTCGAAATAACTGTATCAACTAATTATCCAGTTTTCCTAGAAATACTGATGCCTGGAGGTCAATTTAGTTCTATTGCGCCATCAATACTATCATTAATGGGCGAGTTATCACGTTTGATGTGTTATAGCACAGGCCAAGCTCTTCCATTTGTACCGCTGTGTTTGACAACAAAATACAGAGCAAATCCTTTATCTTGGGACTTCGAAATAACTGTGTCATATCGCAAATTCAACTAATTATCCAGTTTTTCTGGTAACACTGATGTCTGGAGGTCAATTTAGTTCTATTGCGCCTTCAATACTATCATTAATGGCCGAGTTGTGATATTTGCAGTGTTATGGCACAGGCCAAGCTCTTCCATTTGTACCGGTGTGTTTGACAACAAAACACATGGCAAATCCTTTATATTAGGACTTCGAAATAACTGTCTTATATCGCAAATTCAACTAATTATAAAGTTTTTCTAGTAACACTGATGCCTGGACGTCAATTTAGTTCAATTGCGCCATCAATACTATCATTAATGGCCGAGTTGTCACGTTTGCAGTGTTATGGCACAGGCCAAGCTCTTCCATTTGTACCGCTGTGTTTGACAACAAAATACAGAGCAAATCCATTATCTTGGGACTTCGAAATAACTGTGTCATATCGCAAATTCAACCAATTATCAAGTTTTCCTAGTAATACTGATGCCTGGAGGTGAATTTAGTTCTATTGCGCCATCAATACCATCATTAATGGGCGAGTTATCACGTTTGCAGTGTTATAGCACAGGCCAAGCTCTTCCATTTGTAACGGTGTGTTTGACAACAAAATACAGACCAAATCCTTTATCTTGGGACTTCGAAATAACTGTATCAACTAATTATCCAGTTTTCCTAGAAATACTGATGCCTGGAGGTCAATTTAGTTCTATTGCGCCATCAATACTATCATTAATGGGCAAGTTATTACGTTTGATGTGTTATAGCACAGGCCAAGCTCTTCCATTGGTACCGCTGTGTTTGACAACAAAACACAGAGCAAATCCTTTATCTTGGGACTTCGAAATAACTGTCTTATATCGCAAATTCAACTAATTATAAAGTTTTTCTAGTAACACTGATGCCTGGAGGTGAATTTAGTTCTATTGCGCCATCAATACCATCATTAATGGGCGAGTTATCACGTTTGCAGTGTTATAGGACAGGCCAAGCTCTTCCATTTGTACCGGTGTGTTTGACAACAAAATACAGACCAAATCCTTTATCTTGGGACTTCGAAATAACTGTATCAACTAATTATCCAGTTTTCCTAGAAATACTGATGCCTGGAGGTCAATTTAGTTCTATTGCGCCATCAATACTATCATTAATGGGCGAGTTATCACGTTTGATGTGTTATAGCACAGGCCAAGCTCTTCCATTTGTACCGCTGTGTTTGACAACAAAATACAGAGCAAATCCTTTATCTTGGGACTTCGAAATAACTGTGTCATATCGCAAATTCAACTAATTATCCAGTTTTTCTGGTAACACTGATGTCTGGAGGTCAATTTAGTTCTATTGCGCCTTCAATACTATCATTAATGGCCGAGTTGTGACATTTGCAGTGTTATGGCACAGGCCAAGCTCTTCCATTTGTACCGGTGTGTTTGACAACAAAACACAGAGCAAATCCTTTATATTAGGACTTCGAAATAACTGTATTATATGGCAAATTCAACCAATTATCTAGTTTTCCTAGTAATACTGATGCCTGGAGGTGAATTTAGTTCTATTGCGCCATCAATAATATCATTAATGGGCGAGTTATCACGTTTGCAGTGTTATAGCACAGGCCAAGCTGTTCCATTTGTACCGGTGTGTTTGACAACAAAATACAGACCAAATCCTTTATCTTGGGAGTTCGAAATAACTGTGACATATTGCAAATTCAACTAATTAGCCAGTTTTGCTAGTAAAACTGATGCCTGGAGGTCATTTTAGTTCTATTGCGCCTTCAATACTATCATTAATGACCGAGTTGTCGCATTTTCAGTGTTATGGCACCACCAAGCTCTTCCATTTGTACCGGTGTGTTTGACAACAAAACACAGAGCAAATCCTTTATTTGGGACTTCGAAATAACTGTGTTATCTTGCCAATTCAACTAATTATCTAGTTTTCCTAGTCACTCTGATGCCTGGAGGTCATTTTTGTTCTATTGCGCCATAAATACTATCATTAATGGCCGAGTTGTCACATTTTCAGTGTTGTGGCACCGCCAAGCCCTTCCATTTGTACCACCGGTGTGTTTGACAACAAAATACAGAGCAAATCCTTTATCTTGGGACTTCGAAATAACTGTGTCATATCGCAAATTCAACTAATTATCCAGTTTTTCTGGTAACACTGATGCCTGGAAGTCAATTTAGTTCTATTGCGCCTTCAATACTATCATTAATGGCCGAGTTGTGACCTTTGCAGTGTTATGGCACAGGCCAACCTCGTCAGTAGTTAAAGTGGTCACCTTAGGTCCAATCCCTGGCTCCTGATTGGCCTAGACGGGGGGCGTGGCCTAAAACGACGCCATTACGCACGTGGCGTCCCAAAATGACGTCACGCCCGTGGCGCCGTCTGTTTGGCGGCCAAAGCCAGGCTTGGGATTGGTCGTCCGTGTAGGCTTAGAATGACGTCACAGACGCCGCCAAACCCTGTCCCCCAAGCGAGGCTGGACCGGAAGTGGAACCGCCGCCGCCAGGGGCGAAGAGGTGTTTGGCGGCCCAAGCCAGGCCTGGGAGTGGTCGGGCCGTGTCGGGCGTTCGGGAGGAGGGGCTCGGCGGGCCGTCGGGCGAGACCCCACTCAGGGCGGGGATTGGTTTGCGGAGGGCCCCAGGGGGTCCCCCCGGGAGTTCCCACGGGCGGGGAATGTGTGGAGTCCAGACTCCCTACTGGATGAATGACCGAGGGTCCCCCACCCTCCCCACCCCCTATAGACATTTTGGTCCGAGCCAAGTACCGAACCCATATGGAACCAAGAAGACCTAGATTTTGGGGACAAACCGGGTACCCGGGATTTTACCCTGGTGATCGGAAGCAACCCCTATACCTTGTGGCCTTATGGGATTCAACCACTATGTCCTAAGCTACCTTGTGGTCTTATGGGATTCAACCACTATGTCCTAAGCTACTTTGTGGCCTTATGGGAGTCAACCACTATGTAATCGGAGACAATAAAAGAGACTTTTGTTTGAGTAAAAACAACTTTGTTTGCCTTGTTTTTAAAATTAATTTTACAAAGGCGGTGGCCCATTTCAGGCTCACCAAATTAATTAAATAATACAAGTATTGAAAATAATTAATAATAATGGAAGGTATCCTTGCAACCAAAAGATAAAATTATAGAAATATAAAAAATATATACATATATACAGGCCCTCCGGCCCATTCGAAAGATTGAAAATATCCGTGTAGAAAAAGTATTTGAAAAAAGTGGGGGCTAATCGCCCTAGTAGTGATGAAAATGGGGGGCTAATCGCCCTAATATTTATGTAATAGAAAAAAGTAATTAATTATAGAAAGATAAAAAATATATACATATATACAGGCCCTCCGGCCCATTCGAAAGATTGAAAATATCCGTGTAGAAAAAGTATTTGAAAAAAGTGGGGGCTAATCGCCCTAGTAGTGATGAAAATGGGGGGCTAATCGCCCTAATATTTATGTAATAGAAAAAAGTAATTAATTATAGAAAGATAAAAAATATATACATATATACAGGCCCTCCGGCCCATTCGAAAGATTGAAAATATCCGTGTAGAAAAAGTATTTGAAAAAGTGGGGCTAATTGCCCTAGTAGTGATGAAAATGGGGGCTAATTGCCCTAATATTTATGTAATAGAAAAAGTAATTTTGTAATTTTGAAAGTGGGCTAATGGCCCTAATAAGTTTTTAAAATTTATAAAAAAGAGAAGATCTTCCCGTGGCATAATTTTTAAAAAACTAATCCATAATGTTGACGGTATTGATAATCAATGGGTAAAACGAGAATACCGAAAACGGTCCCGTGGTGGAAGAGAATTAAGCTTCCCGCTTTTATGTAGAATTCATGGTAGTATTTTACCCGGCAAAAATTGCAACGCGGTACTTCCTCTTTGCTCAGAAATTTAGATATCCTGGCTATTAAGCAGGCGGCACACACCGTTCTCCTACAACAGGGTAGCGGTGGTAACATGTCTCCCCGTAGTGTCTTACATCTAGAACACTAGAAATGAAAAATAAAATTTAGGTCTAATTTATGCCACGGGAGGAACTTCAGGAAAATTTCAATGGCGTAAACTTTTATCGAGGAGGGAAAACAAGATCATAACGTCGATTGAATATTTTTTTTAAGGGTAAAGTTAGGCACCCAAAGGTGATACCATGTCGAAAAATGATAATAGATCCTGACCTAACATAGAACTCGTGCCTCATCCTCGTGGCACAGTAAAAGCATTCGGGGTGTCCATCTTTTTTCAACCCAGGTTTCAATAACCCCACAAAACACGAGGGACATATAGTTTCTCCGCAGCAAGGCATAGGCGGTAATTGCTGCTGTTGCTCTGGATAATGGCCACAGTTTACACACTAGAAAAAACATAATTGGCATTTAGCACTCGATGTGAAAGAAAAGTGTACGCCACTGAAATCTTCCCCACCCCTCGTGATCCACTTGAGAATAAATGGGGTGGTGAGGGCAGCGTCTATAAATTATGCCCACGTTGCAGTGGCGCTGGCAAACGGTTGTGTTTGAATGGCACTTTTGGCACCAGCGGAAGGAAAATTCCGTTAACGGCTCAATAAACATAGCCGCCGTGACAGGGTCCATCCCCCAAAATCGCTTATTATGGGGGAGCTCCTGGTAACTAGCGTCCCAACAATAGACGGATTTAAATTCCCAAACACGTAAACAAGTAACCATTAAAAGTGTGGGGAAGAATAACTTTTTGTGTTTGATTGCCCTCTTGTCGGCACGCTGCTGTCCGCATACGTATTCCCCAATGAGGGATAGGATCTCCAGGGGCAAGCCAAACTGCCTCAAAAAAAGGGCATGGTGAAGGTAGTGGCAGGCATTGAGGTCGGTCGCGACCGGTAGAAAAGTCTGTTCGGAAAAGAAAATTTTTTAAAAAGAAAATTAAGAAAAAACGAATAATGTTTTAGAGAAATTAGTTCGCTAGAGGCGCTCTGACAAGAGCGGAGATCCCCCCACCGGTGGGGCCCTCGAGAAAAACCTATAAAAATTAATCCAAACTTTTACTGAATGGGGAAATTTTGCCAATAAAATGAACGGCTCTGTGAAGCAGTGACCGAACGTTAACACTGTTTTAGGGAGGTGGGAGAACATCCACAACAACTTACTTGAGCCAGGTTTGGGATCAGCACGCCTCGGATATTCTAGAAAAAACAAAAGAAAGATTAGCGGTGGTATTCCTAGGCAAAAAGAAAGTCAGCAGGATAGTACCTCAATCTCTCGAACAGGCCGTTGGACAGCCATAGTGTCGTTGTTGTTTTGTCTGTAGAAATAAAAAGGGAAAAACAAAAGAAGAAAAGATTAGTAAATCCATAGGTTGAATTTCCAGAGAGAATTTTGTGTAAAACTCACCTTGTTCTTGTTTGGGTGGTTTGTCTTGTTGTTTGACTGAGGAAATAAAAAGGAAAAACAAAAAAGAAAAGATTAGTAAGGACTCAGGTTGAATTCCAAGAGAAAATACAAGGCCTCAGGTTGAATTCCAAGAGAAAATTTTGTGTAAACTTACCGGTTGAGTGGCTGGTTCAACTGTGCCGAAGTTAGTTTTGGGGCATGTATTTATGCAGGCAAAGGATGTGCTGTGATTGGAGCCTTAAGCTCGGCCTACGATTGGTTCGCTAAGCGAAGCGAGCGCTATGATTGGCGGGGTCATTCAATCCGAAATGGGTTCGAATTCGTTTTCAGTGGATTTTTGGTTTTTGACTTGCAAAATTCACCCCCAAAACAGTCCTGAAAGGGTCTAAAATTTTTGCTGGAATTAGCCAGCCAGGCTTTCTAATTTTTCCGCTATTTTTTTCGTCTTCGGCGACCCGGGAAAGGCTTCCTTTATGGCCAAAACCTCGTACACGCTGAATCAGGCATCGAGAGCGCGCGCCTTTGCATAACGCCACTTTCATTCACGAAAATCTAAACTGGGATAAACCGGTTAGACTAGTTTTCCACCAATCAGGAAGCGCGCGTCTTTGCCTTACAAAATCTCATTCACAAGAGCCTCCTAAACTGGGATAAACCGGTTGGACTAGTTTTTGTTTACGTAGCTGGGTACGTTTGTCGAGGGGTTCTAGCTTAGAGGATCAAAGGAGATCAGAAAAGGTGTTTAGAAAATACAAAGTGATTACGGTTCAACGAAGGAAGGAAGAAGGGCTCCCGGGGGTGGGGGTGAGACAATTTTTGAAGAACAAGGGGTAGGGGGAGATGTTTTTCAGAGGCTTCTTAGACCCCAAGGGATCCAGTCGAACCAAAAGCGGATCGAATTCCACCACTCACAGGCCGTGTTCCTTCTAGAGGAACCAATCACCGGCCGAGAAAAAGGCACCAATCAGAGAACAGGGCAAAAACCATAAAAGCGAGCGATGAATTTTGATTTGGGTTAGTGTGAGCACGATGGACTCTTGGAATTACCTAGATGAAGAAGGCAATCCAGTTACCCTTACCCTCGAAGAAGAAAAAGAGGACAATCCCTATGCCGTAACCCGTCAGGCGCCGACTCATCCCTCCCCGGGGGGAGACCCAGTGGGAGAATCAGTGGGAGAACCAGTGGGAGAACCAGTGGGAGAACCAGTAGGAGAACCGATGGGAGACCCAGGGGGAGACCCAGAGGACGAGTTCACGTTCGAAGAAATTAATCCGTGGTACAACGCCGAGGATTTGTTCGCCTTCCTGGAGGATGTGGATTTCCCCCCGGGGGTGGCCTCCTCCTCCTCCTCGCAAGAACCGTTTACGTTTCCCGAGATGGAGGCTCTAGAGACCGCTACCACCGAGGAGCAAATAGAAAAAGCCGTCGAGGCGTTGAACCTCCCCGCCGTGCTTCCGGAATTGACGGACCTGGAACGTTCATTTCGTTCAGACTATTGGACAAAACGGTCCCTCAACCTCTCGTGGGGAAAATTCGGTCCCAAGCCCCCCAAGAGGAAAGACCACGAGGAGAATCACGAGGAGGACCACGAGGAGGACAACGAGGACGATTTTGAGCCGGAGAAATGTCTCCACGCCTTGTTTCCCGACGGTAAACGAGTGAGCGAACAACAGGGAGGAGGAAAAAGGAAAAAAACCAGCGCCACCGCTGCCGTGGAGGAAGAGGAGGAAGAGGAGGAAGAAGAGGAGGGGGTCTTTGAACTCCTACAAACCCGGACCAGAGCGTGTAAAAAGTTCAAGACGACCTGCAAGGACTACGAACTAAACATAAGGACGCGATCCCGCGCGACTCTGCCCGAGGTAAGGATTGACTACACTATTTTGGCATGACGTCACAGTGCGCGGTGAGGTGGCGCGTAGCGTTAAATCTCCTAGGGCAAGAAGCAGGGCTTCAAGCGCCAAGCGCACGGGTTCGAGTCCCCGTGAGGAAATCCAATTTTTTCTTTTCTTTTTTCTTTTTTCTTTTTTCTTTTTCTTCTTGATCTTCTCTAGCCGGACTACGCTTTTTTATTTTTTATTTTTAATTTTAATTTTTGTAAATTTAATTTATTTTTTTTTTTTTGTAAATTTTAATAAAATAAAAAAAATTTTTAATTTTTTTTTTTTAATATTTAATTTTTTAAATTTATTTATGTATTATTTATTTTATTTTATTTATTTTATGTATTATTTTTTATGGACAGGCCCTTCAAGACGTCACGGTCGCACTAGAGAGGGTCCTGGAGACCACCCTAGGGGAGGCCGAACCGCAAGACCGAGTACGCCTGACCCTAGACGCTCCGCATCTGGACTACCCGTTGTCTTTTCCCTACCTGATGAGGTCCACCCTCACCCCCGCCCTAATCATGGACAGAATTGGAGAGATCACCCAATCCAATCAAGAATTCCTACTGCGGGGCCGTTTCCACATCCATGTGTTTCACGTGAAAATACCCAGAGCGGGAGGAGCGCGTCCACCCCGTTGCTGTACGACCGACTTGGAAAAATTCAGAAAAACAAAACGAAGCATCGTGAGGATATGCAATGATGATGAATTATGCATGGCCAGAGGATTGGTCACGGCCCTGGCCAAGGTGCAGAACCATCCTGATTACCAGGCAATAAGGCGAGGGAAACCCCGACAACGGACTCTAGCCTTGAAGCTCCACCGCCAAGCAGGCGTCCCTCTTCGACGCTGTGGGATCCCGGAGCTCAAACGATTCCAAACCTATTTGGCAGACCAAGGGGTAGAAGTCAATCTGGTCTCCCGAGAGCACATGAATAGTATTATCTACTCGGGTCACCTCCCTGAGGCCCGCTACCGCGTGTACCTCTACCAAACTGAGAACAACCACTATGACGTCATCAACAACATGAGGGGTCTCCTGAATGCCAAATACTTCTGCCCCCTCTGCCAGAAGACCTACAACGACCCTAGACAACACGTTTGTGACACGACCTGTGGCTGTTGTGGGGTCAAGGATTGCTCTCCCCTCGCCCCTGGGGAGAAATTTTCTTGGAGAAAATGTGACCCGTGCCGGCGTTGGTTCAAGAGTGGGGAGTGCTTCGAGAACCACCGCCGTCATCTCCCCCACCGGACGGGGCAGGGGAGCCTCACCACCAGAACATGGAGCCAGTGCGAACGGTACACGCGTTGTGCCCAATGTGGGGTGATGGTGGACCATCTGGCACGGGGACTGGCCGGAGTCCACGTGTGCGGAGAATACAAGTGCCGGAGTTGCCAAGCTATTGTCCCCCCGGACCACTTGTGCACCATGCAAGTGGCGGACCAGAAACTCTCGCGCCTAGCCCCAGGAGGAGGGGGGAGGAGGTGGGGAAGAAGAAGAAGATGTAGAAGATGCCTACGCGTCCCTCCTGGCGGAAGAAGAGGAGACAGAGCGAGCCGCCGCGGAAGACGAGGGAGACAAGTTCCGGTACCTGTTCTTTGATTTTGAAGCCATGCCCCTGGAAGCGCAGCACGTGGTCAACTTTGCGGGGGTCTCGAAAGTGTGCGATCTCTGTGTGACGTCAGATTTACCCACCTGCACTCAATGCGGTCCACGGAAAGTAGAGTTCCGAGGCCTCACGGCCCTCACCCAATTCTGCGACTGGCTCTTCTCGGGGGATCACAAAAACTACGTGTGCCTGGCCCACAACGCCATGGGGTACGACTCGTACCCCATCCTGGAATACATCTTCAAGAATGCCATAAAACCGAAAGTGCTCTTCCGCGGCGGCAAAGCTATGGTGGTGACCATCCCCGAGTACAAGTTGGTTATCAAAGATTCCCTCCTCTTCATCCCGCTGGCCCTCAAACAATTTCCCGTCACGTTCGGGTTCCACGCCGAAAACCTCAACAAGCTGGATTTTCCTATCTTTTTTAATACGCCAGAACATCAGCAGTACGTGGGCCCGCTCCCCGCCCTGCATTATTACGAACCGGAGTCGTTGAGTCCACAAGGCAAAGAAGAACTGGTGGCCTGGCATGCGACCGAACGGGCCCGTGGCGGGGTCTTCGACTTCCAGAAAGAGCTGGCCCTCTATTGCCATCGGGATGTGGCCATCTTGCAACGGGCCTGTTTGGCGTTCCGAACAATCATGATGAAAGCGGCGGGGATAGACCCCTTTACCAGGACCGTGACCCTCGCCTCCATGTGCAATCTAGTATTCCGCAAGAAATTTCTCAGACCGAACACCATTGCGGTCTTGCCACGGCTTGGCTACCGCCCCAAGGACGTCCAGTCGGCGTTGGCGCTCCAATGGTTGGCCCACGTGGAGCGGCGAGACGGAATTCAACTCCAGCACGCGGGCAATTTGGGAGAGAAGCACGTGGGCCCCTACAAACTGGACGGGTACCACGCGGCCACCCATACGGCCTACGAAATAAATGGATGTTTTTGGCATGGCTGTGATCGTTGTAACCACCAAGACAGAGTTCATCCCTTACTGCACTGCACCATGAGAACGTTGGCCGACCGGACCCGGGACAAAATGTTGTACCTGGAACAGCAAGGGTACCACGTGGTCCAGATCAGGGAGTGTGAAGTCCGGGCGGCCATGGCCTTGGACCCGACCATCGTTGCCCTAGCGCCCATCCCTCAAGCCCAGCTTCCCCTCGACCCCAAGAAAGCGTTCTTTGGAGGGCGAACCAACGGAATCAAGACTTACTGGGAAGCGAGCGAGGGAGAATGGGGGAGAGAATGGATGGAGGCGCTGGATGTGTGCTCCCTGTACCCCTGGGTGCAAAAAACACAACGGTTCCCGCTGGGCCATCCAGAAATCCTCACCGAGAATCTAGACCCTACCCTCCCGTACGAGGGGTTAATCCACCTGAAGATCTTACCGCCACGCCACCTGTTTTTCCCGGTCCTCCAACGCACGTGGGGGAGAAACTGTTGTTTACCCTCTGCCGGACCTGCGCCGAAGACAAGAACCAGGTTCCCTGCCGCCACGACGACGAGGCCCGGGCTTTGACAGGCACTTGGGTGAGCCACGAACTTCACGAGGCCCTGCGCCAAGGCTACCGGGTCCTGGAAATGTACCGGGTATGGCATTATCCCGAGTCGGAACAATACGATCCCGCCACCGGGACCCGGGGTTTGTTCACGGGCTACGTGAACACTTTCCTCAAGATGAAACAGGAAGCGAGTGGGTGGCCGCCCGGGTGTCACACCGACGCCGAGAAAGCCTCTTTTATAGAGAATTACCGGGTAGCCACGGGGATCTTACTGGAGTGGGACAAGATCGCGTTCAACGCGGGGATGCGGGCCCTGGCGAAATGGATGCTCAACACTTTGTGGGGCAAGTTCGGTCAGAAGCAGAACCCTCAGAAGGCGGAGTACGTCACCGAGTTGGACCGCTACTTCGAGCTCATGATGAGCGACGAATTTGAAGTGCAGGACGTACTGTTCGTGCACGAAGACATGGTGCAGGTCCATTACCACGCCGCCCCCCATTACGTGGACTCCAACCCCCACACCAACGTCGTGTTTGCCGCCTACACCACAGCCCACGCACGCCCTGAAACTCTATTCGTACCTCCACCTCTTGAAGGACCGCATTGTCTACACGATACGGACAGCATCTACTTCACACAGAAAGTAGGCCAAGTGGCGCCCCCGGTCGGTCGATTTCTAGGCGACATGACCAACGAGCTGAAAGAAGGGGAACAGATTGTCCGTTTTGCCTGTACTGGGCCCAAGAGTTACGGGTACGAAACGAGTCAAGGCCATACCGTCTGCAAAGTGAAAGGACTACGCCTCAATGTGAGAAATCGGGCGATCGTAAACCTCGAGACCATGGTAGCCATGGTGCAAGGTCAAGGGGAACCCACACGGACGGTGGTGACGCCGCACGCCATCCACCGCAACACCCAAGACCGGACGTTGCACACCCGCCTAGAGACCAAGACCTTCAAGGTGACCTACGACAAGAGGGTTCTCCACGGCTACCAGAGCTACCCTTACGGCTACTAAAGAAAACAAAGAGACTCTAGAAGAAACAAAGTTTTATTGTAATAAATCATTCAGTTCCTTTGAGCTGTGATACTAAAGTCTCAGTCTTTTATTTAGAGGAACTCCATCTTGTAAGGTTGGAGTTTTGAATGCTTGCGCAGGAATCCTTCCCAAATACAAATATGATAGACCAACATCACATAGTGTCCATAATAGGTTCCTTCGCAGTCGCTCACCACATACTGCTTCCTTTCGCCTTCGCTCAGGTATTCTTCCATCCAGTTTCCAAAGGTAGAATAGCACATGTGGCACTCGCCCACAATGACATCGCCGCCGCCCTCAGCTCCATAGAAAGTAATATCTAGACCCATGATGTTCACCGCTTGAAGAGTAACGCGTAATGAGTGAGAATTGTCAAAGTCTTTTTTTCTTTAAGTCTTTTTCTTCAGGTGTTTGACGGTCCACCGGCTGATACTCTTGCCTTGGCGCTTGCCCGACGTGGTCGTCGTTCGGATCGTTGTTTCGGTACGACCGTCTTTCGATTTGCGGCTCGTGATCTTGCGCACGGTTTGCGTCCCCCCTGTCTGGGCTTTCTTTTTCTTTTGCGCCTTATACTTTTTCTGTATTTGCGTTACCGCCCGGGCGGTCCTGCTGGGTTTTTTACCTACCACGGTATGGCGGGGCATCCTCTTCTTGGGCATCGTCTTCCCTGCGTTCGCGGTGGCGACACGGCGTTGCCAGGGGGCTTGTCCCATCCCCGCGGGTCTCATTAGGGTTCGTGCATGGCGTTAATGAAGGGGGATTTAAAAAGGACGCCAATTTAAAGACGGTTTTTGGGCGGAGCCTGGGCCAAAAGAGAGGCGGCGGCTACCCCCACGGGGACCCCCACGGGGACCCCCACGGGGACCCCCACGGGAAAAGGCTTTGTAGGGGGTCCTGGAGAACGGTGTTTCCTCTCGGCGGGGCGGCGGGAGATCTTTGTAGGGCTGGGGCGGGAGTTCTTCTGGAGTCGCGGCGGTTCGTTTAGGCCGGGGCGTGTACTCTTTCTTCTTGGAGATGAGATCCCGGGGGTGTCGGATGAGATCTTTAGGAATTTTTTCTTCCGCTAGAAATTGCATGAAATCACGGTAGCCGGGCGACGTGCGGGTGGAAGAAGGATGCACCGCCTCTTTAATCAGATCGGAAATTTGACTCCCCGGTAGAGTTTGCCCGTAGAGTTTCACTTCCCCTTGCGCATTCCAGGAATTTTCT
Organism: Actinernus sp. WN-2022; assembly: GCA_030867875.1. Lineage (NCBI taxonomy): Eukaryota > Metazoa > Cnidaria > Anthozoa > Actiniaria > Actinernidae > Actinernus > Actinernus sp. WN-2022. Next base: position 106,452,080 of record JAOWCC010001634.1, on the reverse strand, counting down.
GTCCCCCTTTCAACTTCAACAGATTGACCAGCACCGACGCTAAAGGTTTGCTGGAGGGGGGAACTTTTCGCAAAGCGCCCCTTTGGCTCTGGGTTAACACTTTGGCTGCCACGGCCATGAAGGGACTAGGCTCAATGGTTTCACGACGCCGGACGTATTTCTGGAGTAAATCTTGAAACTGGTCGGCGCTGGCCGGTTTCTCTGGGTTTTCTAGGACCTGCGCCATGGCCTTTTGGTACTGGCTGAGCACTTTAACCCCTTTGGTCGTGTCCACACGAAGCTGTTGTTCCAACCACCGCATAGACTCTTCCGGCACCAAGACCATGCGCATAGGGTTCTTCCCCTCGGCCTCTTTCATCGCTTTTTTCGTTTGTGTCGCTTCACGGTCCATCGCGTCACGGAAATTCCTACTGGGGCTGCTGGAGGGTGGTGTGGGGCACGCTTCCTTTTCCCTGTCTGGGCTTTCTTCTTGGGCGGTCGCGTCTTATACTTTCTTTGGATTTTCTTCGCCGCCCGCACGGTCCTGCTGACTTTTTTTCCCGGCAGGGTTTGGCGCTGCCTTTTTCGAAGACGGGCTAAAAACAATTGCCACCGGGCCGGGTCTGTACCCTCGGGTACCGGCCAGTTGCGGATTGGTTGGACCATTCAGGACCAGATATAAGGTTGACTCAGGTATTGGGCGTACTCTTCCGGGGAAGGGTCTATTGGCGAGGGGTTGGCTGTGTCAAAATACCCTCCGGCTTGCTCCAGAGCTTTCTTGACTCCGTAGCCTACCCCTCCACTGATGGCACCAGCGGCCACGGCTTTGCCAGCAAGAACGGCGGCGGCAATGAGGGCCGCGGTCGTGAAAATGAACCCTCCTCGCTGGCCCACGGCCTTTTTAAGCTTGGCTTTCTGCAACGCTGTCGAGGAGGAGAGCAGAATCCTTTTCCTCACGGCCGGCGACAGGGCTTTGTTGGCTATTTTTCGAAGTTTCGCCTTGATGGGGCAAAAATTTTCTTCGCACGGGCGCCTATCGGAAAAGTCCCGAGCAAGGCGTTGTGCACCACTTCGCTGACGGCGTTGATTTGATGTTGGCTCGCGGCCCGGATGAGTTTCTTTTTCTGCCCGAGATCCGCTTTGGCAAATTGACGGAGGAACGTGGCGCTGCGTTGAAGCAAGGGGGAGGCCATCACCACAACTGAACGGTTTCCCTGGGGGGCCTAGACTATAAAGTTAACCCAATCCGCTTTGTTCAGGACCTCTTCGACACGGCTGTTCAGAGACTTCCGGGAGCGCTGTAAAGCACCCCCGCGTTGCCCTGAAAAAGGGGGATGGAAGGTTGTTTTGCTGTTGGGTTTCTTCCACACCGCCCCCACGAAGTGATTGGGATGTGGCGCTGCGGCCCTTTGTTTTTTTCACTCTTTTGACCGTCTTCTTCTTCTTCTTGGAGCCTCCGCGTTGTTGTTGTAGTATCTTTTTGGCGACGGGGATCATCCATCTGGGGTTTCCTCGTTGTTTATACATCGTTTTGATGACGGGTTTCAGAGCGTCAAGGCTAGGTTTTATCATGGGGGTAATTTCCTTCTTCAGTTCCGCCCAAAGTCCCGTCCCCTTTTGATCCTCCTCCAGCACGTAGGCGCCTCCTAGTTGCTCTCCTACGAGGTGCTTGCCTAGTTTATAGTATAACTTCTTGTAGGAGAAACCAGGAATCACAGCCTTGGGTACTTTTTTTAAGACCTTAAACAGGTCCCCCAAGCGCCCCCTCCCTTTTGATCTTCCTCCAACACGTAGGCGTGATGCCGTTGTCCCTCCTCGGAGAAAATGTTGGTACGCAATCGGATTTGGGGCGGGGTCCGGGGGTGGAGGTCGAAGAGGAGGTAGCCAAAGGGGCGTTGGGTAGCGTCCTGGTAGGCCCTCATCACCGCCGGCACTTGCCCCGGAAAGGCTTGCTCGGCCAATTTCCGGACTTGCAACGAATCCCGAGCGTTTTAAAAGCCACCAGGTAGTGGGCGTTGATGGAAATGGTGCGCGCGTACTTGCCTGGGGGAAAATGTTCTGGGTCAGGTACAGCACCGTAATGTTGCGGTGGTGCGAGCCTTTGGTGAACAGATCCACCACCCGCTCGTCCTTGGAGCCTTCTTTCATCAAATCGTCCAGGATCAAGAGGCCCGGCTTGCCGCGAAAGGGGGCGTACGGGTCGTCGGGAAGCCCCTCCACAAATTTCACCCCCAATTGTTTCTGCAGGGCAGTGAACCGGGGTTGCCAAGCGCTGCCATAGCAGTACACGATCGTGAGGGGTTGCTGGGTAAAATGGGATTTCGCGTGGTGCAGAAGTCTTTCGGTGAACACCGTTTTCCCCGATTGACTTTGACCCGTGATCAAGATATTGCAGGGCGTTTGGAAACGGACATCCATCGTGCCTCACCACCCTTCCCAAGAATAACAAGACATAGAGGTGGGGAACTTGTTTTATTTTATTTTTTCACTTTGTCTCAAACTGATAACACATTGATCGTGAAGGTCTTGCTGCTGCTGCTGCCACCGCGCCACACTCCGGCGCTGGTACTGGCGTTGCCAGGCTTGTAGGGCCCGGTCCCTGGTGGTCTTGGTCTTCCACTGCTGGAGGTTCTGCAGGACCTCCGCCAGAGACCGACCGTGGGCTCGGCGCAGGAGGTAGTACAGGCAATAACTACCGCACACGCTGGACTTGTTCCCTTGCAACATCACATTGTTTTCCTTATGCTGGGCGTTCCCCTGCCGTACGTACTCTTGCAACCCGTAATAAGAGGCGGGAAAGCCATAACTGTCAAAGAATTCATTCAGGCCTTGGCGCGGAAAATAAAAGGCCAACCAATGGGTACCTGGTCCGTCGGCGTTGTCGGTATTGAGAATGAACGAGGCGGGGTAGGTCACGCGGCGGGGCCGTCGGTCCATGGGAAACACGCCCCGAAACGAGGCGCGGAGCCACCAATCGTGACGGGCCAAGACCGCCAATTGCGATGTGTAGGTGGTCATCGGCTTACAACTTTTTCACTTCTCGGCTGCTGTTGATTTCGTAGGCGGCGTCAAACTCGCAGTTCACGTACACGGATAAGGTCTCGGTGACCCCTGCGGCAAACTGAAGTCGGATGCCCACCGTCCCGTACTGTTGTAGGTTCATGTGGGAGGCGCTGCCCACTGCCGTCTGGAGTGAAGTCAAAAGAAAGGATGGCGTAGCCCTTGTCCCAATCGGTCCGGGTAACGTCAATCCCGTGGTTGGCGCTCATGGGCCCTTGGGACAGGAACAAGGTATTGTACCCGTCCAGGGTTTGCCCGTCCGCAAATTCGAGGCGGGAGAAGGGGGTGGGCGTGCCGTCGACCGTGACCGTCGCGCGGGTCATCCCAAACCTTTGGAAATTGTACGGGTTCTTTTTCAGCGCTCCCAAACTGTTCGCACTCCCCATCAAGGCAAGTCGCATGCGTCGGGGGATGCGACCGCCCAGGAAATCCGTTTTCTCAAAGGTGGTGTCCCCCAGGGAAATGGTGAACATCCGTTCTTCCTCACTGTTGTAAGGGTAGAGGACGGGCTGGGACACGAGTTTCATTTCGACGCTCTTCATGAAGTCCTTGTTGCAGACACTGACGCGGCGGAAGAAAGTGACCCGCTTCAGCCTGATTTTAGCGGCGGCCACTTCCGCCACTGCACTGTTTCCCATGAGGGCAAAGGCGTTGCTGGCGGGGGTGAGTCGGAATTCTAGGGGCACTCCGTTGAGGAGCAGTTTGTTGGTGAAGGCGGCGTCAATGTAAAACATCCCGTCATTTCCACCACGGTACTTTCCTTCACGTAAGCCGCCCGCGTATTCAAGCCTATGTTGTCCCCAACGATGGTGAACGCATCCATGGCCCCGGCCACGTCTTTGTAGTACAGTCCCGAGGTCAGGTAAGATTTCTTGGCGTCTGGAGTATAGTTGAGCAGGGTACTGAGGTAGGCTTTGTAGGGTAAGTTTTAGTGCTCATGGTCATCCATTCCCCGTTCAAGGCATATCGATTTGCGACCAGAGGGAATGAAACCAATTGTTGACGATCCCCAAGGCCAAATCGGCCGTCAAAGCCTCTCCGTTGGCTTTCACGACGTCGGCCGTTACCTTGAAATAACTTCTAGGCAGCACGGTGTAATAGGGACTGGCCGGGAGGTAAAATTCCACGGGCGACCCGGGTAAGAGGGCGATTTGGGCGCGTGCTCCGACCAATAACCTCGTTCTTCCACCGCTTGAGCCAATTCCTTGTTGAAAAAATCCAAATGGGTGTTGTAGCCGCCCAACATGTTGGGCAGGGGCGGTTTGCCCATGCCTGCGACCGTAGCCATCAATAATCAACGTCAAAGATATCTCTCGCAACACGTGCACGCTTGACAGCCTTCGAAGGAATGAGAGGGAGAGCCTGTTTTGTCTTTCTTTTATTCCTTGTTGGCCCTCGCCGCCCTCGGTTTCTTCGTCTTTTTCTTTTTCGATGCCACCCCCGCTATCTTTTCTAGGCCTTGGATCAACGTTTTACTGGTTTTCTTGCCGAGCACACGGGCTGCCCCTTGTTTCGTGTCCTTTACGATTTGCTTCACCATCTTCTTGCCAAATTTCGATTTCAGTTGAGCGAGTATCTTTTGTCCTCCTTTTTTAGCCACCGCTCCCGCGACGGTCCCGGCCAGCGCTTTGCCCGCCATGACGGCTAAGGGGGCTAGCGCCAAGGGTAAGAGTCCACCCTTTTGATTGGTGACCGGTCCGTAACCGCCGAGTTCATTCCAACGGATAGGGATGAGTCCCCCGCCGCCTTGCTCTCCGCGGCCCCCCTGGAAGACAGGAATGGAGGTGGGTGTGCGTTGAGGGCTGGAGGCGTGGGCGGGGAGCGCATGGAACACAGGTATCGAAGACCCTCCGCCAACCACGTCCCCCATAGATGGCACCGGTGCCATAGTCCCCGTAGACGGTCCATAATTCATCCTTTCCTTTTCAGAGCACGCTTCACAAATTCCAATGTCGCCACCACGGTCGCTGCTGAGGTGAATGAGATGCGTTGGCCGGACTCGTCGGTTATAAGGATTTCCAGCGTGTCAAACACCGTTTTGGCGAGCGGAAAGTAGCGCATGACCGGAAAGTCTCGTTCCACCACCTTGTTGTACGGGACCTGGGCCGACACGACCCTCAGCAAGGGCGCTTTCACATCCCCCACGATATGCGGCTCAATCAGATCGCAGTACACGTACAAACTGCGCACGGGTTGGTGTTTAAAATCACGGTCGAGGGGGTAGGGTTTGGTCGTCGAGATTTTCAGGCCGGAGTAATAGGTGGACCAACACTCGGGCTGGTACCCTATCAGGGGCCACTTGGTCTTGTTTTTGTCATCTGAAAAGTTTTTGGCCGTGTGCCCGTCGCCAAACCCGAACACCTTGGCCAACCAAGGACTCATGACAAGATGATGTGAAGCTTTGAGGGTTTGAAAGGTTATCCTTAAGGTTCCTTTAGGAGCGGTAGGGTCCCAAACCCATGACATATGATTGGCGTAGGTCGGAATGACCGCTTGGAGTGCTTTGGCGTTCGCGTAGTTCCCGGGCGGTACCACAAAGGTGAGTTCGATATTGTGATGGTTTTGAAATTGAGGCATGTTCCCAATACCGTACACGGTCCGGTCTTTCTCCGAACTCGATGCGGGGATCACAATAGCTTTGTCCGGGATCACCACACCATTACAGACCCCGGAGAAACTGGACATCAACGGGGTGGAGGGGCCTGGTTGTTTCATCCTGTCTCCGGGATGCGAAGTTGGTTTTTTGGGATCGTTCTGCAAACCGATCATGTAGGCCAGGTGAGGGGGGAGGACTAGAATGTACCCGTCCGTCGCGGTTTGTTTCAATTCCAGGATGGTCTTGACCAATGTTTTATCGGGAGATTTCGCCCGGACAGCAAATGTTTTGAGGATCGCTTGGAACCCTCCTTGCACCAAAGCCCAGCGCATAGCATGAACCAGTTCTGTGACCGTTTTGAAATGCTGGGAATCAAAGGTGAGTGTGGTCGAGGTCTCTTCTGCTTGTTTAATTTTTCCTTGGATCAGTATAAATTGGCGGTCTTGTTCTTGGGGGAACAATTCATCCCAGGCGCGTGGAAATTGCAGGTGGCAGAGGGCCATCTCCCACCGTCGGTCCAAGACCATCATCTCCGGCAGACGGATACGAAAATGGGAGCCCATGTTATTGGGAAAGGTAGCCCGGCTGGCCACGCTAGGCAAGGTCATCCAGATGCGGTCGGGGTCCATGCTTTCCGGAAATGGAGGGTCGTTTCCACCTTAGAGGTTTGTGGAAATGAAACAAGTTTCCCGTGCTCGTCGGTTATAAGGATTTCGAAATCCTCAAACACCGTCTTGGCCAGTTGCCTGTAGAACAGGGGAGAAAAGTTGCGTTCTTGGACCGTGCCGTTTTCGTCGCTGGTCCCTGAAAAAAGGACTCTCAACAAGGGGGCTTTCGTATCCCCCACAATACTGGGTTCCACTAAATCACAGTACATGTAAAGCGTCTTCTTCTTCTTCTGGGTCCTGGGGAAGATCAGTTGCGTGACCGCCATTTCCCAGGCCGGAGACAGCTCATACATTTGCGGGAGATGGATACGGAACCGGGACGGGACATTGGTATAGACGTTAGTACTCGTCCCGTTGGTGACGGTAATGTAAAATTCCTCAACCTCCTGCATCCTCTCTCTCTTTCTCCCCACTCAAACACAAATGAATCCGACTGCCGGGACAACAAACTCTTTTATTTCTTTTTTTCACCCGTACGTTTGGGTCTGGAGCTGAGTGACCGGGACCCAGCTGTTAAATTTAGCGGGGTACCCTTCCCATTTCACCAAGACTTCTTCCTGGTTCTTCTTCTTGCCGGGACGGCGCTGCAACACCTTTTCGATGATAAAGAGACTTTCTTTTTCCACGGCCACCGGCGTCATCTCGCTTTCATAAAACGTTCCCCTCAACGCCTCCCCGCTCAGGTCCTCCAACCGGTAGACGGGAGGGGTGCGGTAGTCCAACCGTTTTATCACCGTGAACACTTCCTCCGACCAGTTGGCCAGATAGCTTTTTTCAAAATGACCTTTGGTCTTGCTAATCCGTACCGTATCGCCGGAACGGTACAGCGGTTTCTTCGGTTTCCTCGGCGTCGGCTGCTTTTCCCGGTACAAGATGGCCCTCACCTCGTGGTCGTTGAAGGGCGTGACGGTGATGGGGGCGCGTCGAATGCTGCTGTGAACGGCTCGGTTGTACCCGAGCACCAATTGGGGGAGGACTTTCAAATACTCTTTCTTCCCGGTGGCCGTGAAATATTTGTACATGCGTCCCTTGAGCGTCCGGTTGAACCGCTCGGCAATCTGGGCTTTGGTCTCGTTGTACGTGACGAAAAAGGCCACGTCATTCTTTTTTAAAAAGGCCTGGAACTTGCGGTTGGTAAATTCTGTCCCGGCATCGGTCTGCAACCGCAACGGTTTCCGTTCGCGAAACACTTGGGTAAAGGCGCGCACCAATTCCTCCCCCGTCTTGTTCTTCAGGGGGACCGCCCACGCGTACTTGGACAACACATCGATGATGGTCAAAATGTGTTTGTATCCCTTGTTGAAGGCGCTCGTGGCTTGCATGTCCACCAGATCCGCCTGCCACTGCTCGTCCAGGGCCAGCACGCGCACGCGCCCTCGCAGAAATTTTTTTCGAAAAGGGCGGTGCAACGTAAAGGTCAATTGTTTTTTCAGCCACGCTAAAGTGGTGGGGCGCGTCACCCCCACTTCGCTAGCCGCTTTCACCAGACGGGCAGCACCCCCAAAGGCAGCAGGGCTGCTGGGGTCGTAATACAACGCCTCGAGCAGCGCGGAAGGATTCTTTTTCTTCGCCTTCTTGCGCCCCATAATCCTCAAAATGAGAGCCCTGGATAATCACTTTTCCTCCGCAACACGCCAAGAGACAACGGACACGTTTCAAAATACCATGGCACTTGAGGGACGGACCTCCTCCTCCACCGCAAGGCATTCTGTACTCTCCCCGAGTCTAGCGCGCGACACCTCCCTTATACTTTTTCCCCCTAGAAAAGAGACAACAGACACCCCACGTTGTTCCTCTTGAAAGTTTTATTGTTTTTTCTAGCTTCGGCTATTCTTTCTCATTCTCTACAGTTGGCCTTGTAAATAGGTATATAGTTTTTAATTCTTTTTCTTTTGGTGGAAAGGACCCCTAGAATTACATAGGGGGTGCTTCCGACCCCAGGGTAAATAAATCAAGGGGGTCCGGTTTGTCCCCAAAATCTAGGTCTTCTTGGTTCCGCGTGGGACTGATCCTGTCCCTAGGGGGGTGGGTCCCTAGTGGGATATATTTCAGCGTAGGCTTGTTTCTCGTACTTTTGCAGGTATTGCTTGTGGTTCAAACCTTCCTGCATAGCCTTGAAATCCATTTCACATAGCCTATCATAGTACTTTTCTGTGGTTGGACTTCTTTCCTTCTCCAGCTTTGCGGCCAACTTATCCATATCCATGAAGTACTCGTCACTTTTCAGACCCTCGTCAAAGTGGATATCCGCTGCCCATCTCAGTGCTTGTTCTTCCATTGTCATTGCTTCACTGTCTTCCCCACGCCCCGGTACGGCTTATATTTATACACATTTCTTTTTCACATAAACACCATCTTGTAAGGGATGAGGTTTGTATGGGGGACAGTATACCCCAAGGCCGCACACAGCTTGTAGACGATGCGTACGTACTCCCCGTAATACGTCCCCTCGTAATCGCTGATCACGTAACGCTTGGCATCTTCCAGGTTCATGCACCGCATCACTTTTCTATGGAAATTGGAATACCCCATGTGTGCCGTTTCAGTCACCGCCCCCTCGTGGGTAAAATAAAACTCGATCAGTAACCCCATGTCTTCCCATTGACACCGTAGGCGAATGAATAAAGCACCTCGCCTTTCGACGTCTTTTTAAAAAATCGACGCCCGCCGAACCCCTCCCGAACGCCCGACACGGCCCGACCACTCCCAGGCCTGGCTTGGGCCGCCAAACACCTCTTCGCCCCTGGCGGCGGCGGTTCCACTTCCGGTCCAGCCTCGCTTGGGGGACAGGGTTTGGCGGCGTCTGTGACGTCATTCTAAGCCTACACGGACGACCAATCCCAAGCCTGGCTTTGGCCGCCAAACAGACGGCGCCACGGGCGTGACGTCATTTTGGGACGCCACGTGCGTAATGGCATCGTTTTAGGCCACGCCCCCCGTCTAGGCCAATCAGGAGCCAGGGATTGGACCTAAGGTGACCACTTTAACTACTCTCGTCCATTTGTACCGGTGTGTTTGACAACAAAACACAGAGCAAATCCTTTATATTAGGACTTCGAAATAACTGTCTTATATCGCAAATTCAACTAATTATAAAGTTTTTCTAGTAACACTGATGCCTGGACGTCAATTTAGTTCAATTGCGCCATCAATACTATCATTAATGGCCGAGTTGTCACGTTTGCAGTGTTATGGCACAGGCCAAGCTCTTCCATTTGTACCGCTGTGTTTGACAACAAAATACAGAGCAAATCCTTTATCTTGGGACTTCGAAATAACTGTGTCATATCGCAAATTCAACCCATTATCAAGTTTTCCTAGTAATACTGATGCCTGGAGGTGAATTTAGTTCTATTGCGCCATCAATACCATCATTAATGGGCGAGTTATCACGTTTGCAGTGTTATAGGACAGGCCAAGCTCTTCCATTTGTACCGGTGTGTTTGACAACAAAATACAGACCAAATCCTTTATCTTGGGACTTCGAAATAACTGTATCAACTAATTATCCAGTTTTCCTAGAAATACTGATGCCTGGAGGTCAATTTAGTTCTATTGCGCCATCAATACTATCATTAATGGGCGAGTTATCACGTTTGATGTGTTATAGCACAGGCCAAGCTGTTCCATTTGTACCGCTGTGTTTGACAACAAAATACAGAGCAAATCCTTTATCTTTGGACTTCGAAATAACTGTGTCATATCGCAAATTCAACTAATTATCCAGTTTTTCTGGTAAAACTGATGTCTGGAGGTCAATTTAGTTCTATTGCGCCTTCAATACTATCATTAATGGCCGAGTTGTGACATTTGCAGTGTTATGGCACAGGCCAAGCTCTTCCATTTGTACCGGTGTGTTTGACAACAAAACACAGAGCAAATCCTTTATATTAGGACTTCGAAATAACTGTCTTATATCGCAAATTCAACTAATTATAAAGTTTTTCTAGTAACACTGATGCCTGGACGTCAATTTAGTTCAATTGCGCCATCAATACTATCATTAATGGCCGAGTTGTCACGTTTGCAGTGTTATGGCACAGGCCAAGCTCTTCCATTTGTACCGCTGTGTTTGACAACAAAATACAGAGCAAATCCATTATCTTGGGACTTCGAAATAACTGTATCAACTAATTATCCAGTTTTCCTAGAAATACTGATGCCTGGAGGTCAATTTAGTTCTATTGCGCCATCAATACTATCATTAATGGGCGAGTTATCACGTTTGATGTGTTATAGCACAGGCCAAGCTCTTCCATTTGTACCGCTGTGTTTGACAACAAAATACAGAGCAAATCCTTTATCTTGGGACTTCGAAATAACTGTGTCATATCGCAAATTCAACTAATTATCCAGTTTTTCTGGTAACACTGATGTCTGGAGGTCAATTTAGTTCTATTGCGCCTTCAATACTATCATTAATGGCCGAGTTGTGATATTTGCAGTGTTATGGCACAGGCCAAGCTCTTCCATTTGTACCGGTGTGTTTGACAACAAAACACAGAGCAAATCCTTTATATTAGGACTTCGAAATAACTGTCTTATATCGCAAATTCAACTAATTATAAAGTTGTTCTAGTAACACTGATGCCTGGACGTCAATTTAGTTCAATTGCGCCATCAATACTATCATTAATGGCCGAGTTGTCACGTTTGCAGTGTTATGGCACAGGCCAAGCTCTTCCATTTGTACCGCTGTGTTTGACAACAAAATACAGAGCAAATCCATTATCTTGGTACTTCGAAATAACTGTGTCATATCGCAAATTCAACCAATTATCAAGTTTTCCTAGTAATACTGATGCCTGGTGGTGAATTTAGTTATATTGCGCCATCAATACCATCATTAATGGGCGAGTTATCACGTTTGCAGTGTTATAGCACAGGCCAAGCTCTTCCATTTGTACCGGTGTGTTTGACAACAAAATACAGACCAAATCCTTTATCTTGGGACTTCGAAATAACTGTATCAACTAATTATCCAGTTTTCCTAGAAATACTGATGCCTGGAGGTCAATTTAGTTCTATTGCGCCATCAATACTATCATTAATGGGCAAGTTATTACGTTTGATGTGTTATAGCACAGGCCAAGCTCTTCCATTGGTACCGCTGTGTTTGACAACAAAACACAGAGCAAATCCTTTATCTTGGGACTTCGAAATAACTGTCTTATATCGCAAATTCAACTAATTATAAAGTTGTTCTAGTAACACTGATGCCTGGAGGTGAATTTAGTTCTATTGCGCCATCAGTACCATCATTAATGGGCGAGTTATCACGTTTGCAGTGTTATAGGACAGGCCAAGCTCTTCCATTTGTACCGGTGTGTTTGACAACAAAATACAGAGCAAATCCTTTATCTTGGGACTTCGAAATAACTGTATCAACTAATTATCCAGTTTTCCTAGAAATACTGATGCCTGGAGGTCAATTTAGTTCTATTGCGCCATCAATACTATCATTAATGGGCGAGTTATCACGTTTGATGTGTTATAGCACAGGCCAAGCTCTTCCATTTGTACCGCTGTGTTTGACAACAAAATACAGAGCAAATCCTTTATCTTGGGACTTCGAAATAACTGTGTCATATCGCAAATTCAACTAATTATCCAGTTTTTCTGGTAACACTGATGTCTGGAGGTCAATTTAGTTCTATTGCGCCTTCAATACTATCTTTAATGGCCGAGTTGTGACATTTGCAGTGTTATGGCACAGGCCAAGCTCTTCCATTTGTACCGGTGTGTTTGACAACAAAACACAGAGCAAATCCTTTATATTAGGACTTCGAAATAACTGTATTATATGGCAAATTCAACCAATTATCTAGTTTTCCTAGTAATACTGATGCCTGGAGGTGAATTTAGTTCTATTGCGCCATCAATACTATCATTAATGGGCGAGTTATCACGTTTGCAGTGTTATAGCACAGGCCAAGCTGTTCCATTTGTACCGGTGTGTTTGACAACAAAATACAGACCAAATCCTTTATCTTGGGACTTCGAAATAACTGTGACATATTGCAAATTCAACTAATTAGCCAGTTTTGCTAGTAAAACTGATGCCTGGAGGTCATTTTAATTCTATTGAGCCTTCAATACTATCATTAATGACCGAGTTGTCGCATTTTCAGTGTTATGGCACCACCAAGCTCTTCCATTTGTACCGGTGTGTTTGACAACAAAACACAAAGCAAATCCTTTATTTGGGACTTCGAAATAACTGTGTTATCTTGCCAATTCAACTAATTATCTAGTTTTCCTAGTCACTCTGATGCCTGGAGGTCATTTGTGTTCTATTGCGCCATAAATACTATCATTAATGGCCGAGTTGTCACATTTTCAGTGTTGTGGCACCGCCAAGCCCTTCCATTTGTACCACCGGTGTGTTTGACAACAAAATACAGAGCAAATCCTTTATCTTGGGACTTCGAAATAACTGTGTCATATCGCAAATTCAACTAATTATCCAGTTTTTCTGGTAACACTGATGCCTGGAAGTCAATTTAGTTCTATTGCGCCTTCAATACTATCATTAATGGCCGAGTTGTGACCTTTGCAGTGTTATGGCACAGGCCAACCTCGTCCATTTGTACCGGTGTGTTTGACAACAAAACACAGAGCAAATCCTTTATATTAGGACTTCGAAATAACTGTGTTATATCGCAAATTCAACTAATTATAAAGTTTTTCTAGTAACACTGATGCCTGGACGTCAATTTAGTTCAATTGCGCCATCAATACTATCATTAATGGCCGAGTTGTCACGTTTGCAGTGTTATGGCACAGGCCAAGCTCTTCCATTTGTACCGCTGTGTTTGACAACAAAATACAGAGCAAATCCTTTATCTTGGGACTTCGAAATAACTGTGTCATATCGCAAATTCAACCCATTATCAAGTGTTCCTAGTAATACTGATGCCTGGAGGTGAATTTAGTTCTATTGCGCCATCAATACCATCATTAATGGGCGAGTTATCACGTTTGCAGTGTTATAGGACAGGCCAAGCTCTTCCATTTGTACCGCTGTGTTTGACAACAAAACACAGAGCAAATCCTTTATATTAGGACTTCGAAATAACTGTATTATATGGCAAATTCAACCAATTATCTAGTTTTCCTAGTAATACTGATGCCTGGAGGTGAATTTAGTTCTATTGCGCCATCAATACTATCATTAATGGGCGAGTTATCACGTTTGCAGTGTTATAGCACAGGCCAAGCTGTTCCATTTGTACCGGTGTGTTTGACAACAAAATACAGACCAAATCCTTTATCTTGGGACTTCGAAATAACTGTGACATATTGCAAATTCAACTAATTAGCCAGTTTTGCTAGTAAAACTGATGCCTGGAGGTCATTTTAGTTCTATTGCGCCTTCAATACTATCATTAATGGGCAAGTTATTACGTTTGATGTCCATTGGTACCGGTGTGTTTGACAACAAAACACAAAGCAAATCCTTTATTTGGGACTTCGAAATAACTGTGTTATCTTGCCAATTCAACTAATTATCTAGTTTTCCTAGTCACTCTGATGCCTGGAGGTCATTTTTGTTCTTTTGCGCCATAAATACTATCATTAATGGGCAAGTTATTACGTTTGATGTCCATTGGTACCGGTGTGTTTGACAACAAAACACAAAGCAAATCCTTTATTTGGGACTTCGAAATAACTGTGTTATCTTGCCAATTCAACTAATTATCTAGTTTTCCTAGTCACTCTGATGCCTGGAGGTCATTTTTGTTCTTTTGCGCCATAAATACTATCATTAATGGGCAAGTTATTACGTTTGATGTCCATTGGTACCGGTGTGTTTGACAACAAAACACAAAGCAAATCCTTTATTTGGGACTTCGAAATAACTGTGTTATCTTGCCAATTCAACTAATTATCTAGTTTTCCTAGTCACTCTGATGCCTGGAGGTCATTTTTGTTCTTTTGCGCCATAAATACTATCATTAATGGGCAAGTTATTACGTTTGATGTCCATTGGTACCGGTGTGTTTGACAACAAAACACAAAGCAAATCCTGTGTTGTCACATTTTCAGTGTTGTGGCACCGCCAAGCCCTTCCATTTGTACCACCGGTGTGTTTGACAACAAAATACAGAGCAAATCCTTTATCTTGGGACTTCGAAATAACTGTGTCATATCGCAAATTCAACTAATTATCCAGTTTTTCTGGTAACACTGATGCCTGGAGGTCAATTTAGTTATATTGCGCCTTCAATACTATCATTAATGGCCGAGTTGTGACCTTTGCAGTGTTATGGCACAGGCCAACCTCGTCCATTTGTACCGGTGTGTTTGACAACAAAACACAGAGCAAATCCTTTATATTAGGACTTCGAAATAACTGTGTTATATCGCAAATTCAACTAATTATAAAGTTTTTCTAGTAACACTGATGCCTGGACGTCAATTTAGTTCAATTGCGCCATCAATACTATCATTAATGGCCGAGTTGTCACGTTTGCAGTGTTATGGCACAGGCCAAGCTCTTCCATTTGTACCGCTGTGTTTGACAACAAAATACAGAGCAAATCCTTTATCTTGGGACTTCGAAATAACTGTGTCATATCGCAAATTCAACCCATTATCAAGTTTTCCTAGTAATACTGATGCCTGGAGGTGAATTTAGTTCTATTGCGCCATCAATACCATCATTAATGGGCGAGTTATCACGTTTGCAGTGTTATAGGACAGGCCAAGCTCTTCCATTTGTACCGGTGTGTTTGACAACAAAATACAGACCAAATCCTTTATCTTGGGACTTCGAAATAACTGTATCAACTAATTATCCAGTTTTCCTAGAAATAATGATGCCTGGAGGTCAATTTAGTTCTATTGCGCCATCAATACTATCATTAATGGGCAAGTTATTACGTTTGATGTGTTATAGCACAGGCCAAGCTCTTCCATTGGTACCGCTGTGTTTGACAACAAAACACAGAGCAAATCCTTTATCTTGGGACTTCGAAATAACTGTCTTATATCGCAAATTCAATTAATTATAAAGTTTTTCTAGTAACACTGATGCCTGGAGGTGAATTTAGTTCTATTGCGCCATCAATACCATCATTAATGGGCGAGTTATCACGTTTGCAGTGTTATAGGACAGGCCAAGCTCTTCCATTTGTACCGGTGTGTTTGACAACAAAATACAGACCAAATCCTTTATCTTGGGACTTCGAAATAACTGTATCAACTAATTATCCAGTTTTCCTAGAAATACTGATGCCTGGAGGTCAATTTAGTTCTATTGCGCCATCAATACTATCATTAATGGGCGAGTTATCACGTTTGATGTGTTATAGCACAGGCCACACGTTGGCTTGTTGCTATCCTATTTGCTCCCGTTGCTATGTGATGGTCACGTGACCATCCCAGCAGCAGAGGAATCGAAGCGACACAAGGGAAGCGAAGCTCGCATTGTTATGTTAATTATGGTACCAATGATTCATGTAAAGAAACGTAATAAACATAAAACGCACAGAAAACTATACTGGCACTGACAAATCTAGATTCCACTCCGAATACAATGGTATTCGGGTAAAAATGGCTGTCTTTCTAGATCCACTTTTCCACACTAAACGGTTTCCAGACAAATGAATATAGAGCAAAAATTGCAGTAGAAGGGACGGGAGGGTAGGGTGCCTACATACGTATACGTTTCACTTAGGCTCCCCTAGAGGAATATTGACGAACAAAGAGTTATCGACAAAAAAATAAGAATTTTATCCCAAATTGCTGTTATTTCCCTAAAATCTTTATAACTAAGAATAGGAGACCTACTTAGCAAAGCGAAAGTTTTAGATCTATCTTTTTAGAACTCGAAAAGCCTACTGTTTCGTCGCCAAAGCGTAAGAAAAAATGTAGGGAAATCACGAAAGCGTACGTGCACAAAATTCCGAAAATCCAAAATGGCGTCCCCTGCTGCGAGCATCGAAGACCAATGCAAACGGAGTCGGAAATGTTCAAAGCTAGATGGCCACAAGGGACGATGCAACTCAGAACAGGAACTAATTCCGTTCTGGAAGACATCGCCAGTGTTCAATTTAAACACAAGAAAGAGAAATCTGCTGCTAGAAGAAAAACGAATAGACGAAGAGTACGAATCGAAGGTTTCTCGTCTTCAGGATCGCGAAGGAGCGGTCAACGATGCTGAATCGGCGCTAAACTATGCTGAATCAGATATTCAAAGAAAGCTGAACGAGAAAGGTAAACTGCTTCGTTTATAACACCAACAGGCAATTTTATTTTACTTAAAATCCCACAACTATATATAATTAAGCTTGCATTCCTTGAATATTTGAGATTACATGCACATTAAGTTTAAGTCTTATGTACATTTGACTGTACATATCTGAAAAATAATAAGGTTATATTGTAGCATTCCATTTGGATATATTACTGTATCCAAAGTGTAGTGATTTGTATTTGCATCTTATATTTATTATATCTGGAAAATAATTATATTAAATTAAATTACTGCTTTGGAACCTTGACTGACATACTGATTACGTATACATATGAACCCAATATTCATGTGTGCCTAACCCACTATATTTTTACCTTCAGATGTAGAATTGCAAAGTCTGCAAGAAACAGTTGAAGAAAATAACAAAGAAGCTCAAACAATGAAAGCACAGCTATCAGTCATTACACAACAGTATGAGCAGGTAAAATCAATGGTTTCCTTACTTGGTCTGGACCATAAGCAGTTTTCAAAATCCAAAAGAGAGAATAATAGCACATGCAAAGATATGATCAATGACCGCAACTCCAGCATAAGATATAGAAGAAGAAAAGAGACTGAAAAGGCCCTAAAATTTATCCATGGAGGGGAGTCTGGTTCTTTTTATGGTGCATGGGACTATATTGTAGCTAATGCACCAAAAGAAATAGTCAATGAGCTATTAATTGGATATAAGAGGGGAAAGCATATCCAACAACTCTTTGGGGAAGCAATGAAAGAGCACCAACTTTCTCCTGAAGCCATGAAGCATGCCATTGCAATGAAGTACCAGAATTTTCTCTCACGAAGAAAATTTACACTTGTCTGTAAAACCCAAACATCATATTTCAATGCTGAGAAAGAAGTATGGCTCCCACGAAATGTTAAATGCCAGGGATTGGATTTACGACTTCCTCAGCCAGTATCTACTATGGCTGTAGATAAGTTCGTAAAGGATCTCAATATTGGTCATGCTAACCAGATACCTGGTGTTCCTGGTGTTTCAAGAACCATTACAGGGCTTGTTTTTATGATGATTGACTTGCACCTTCAAGTACCACACCTGGGTAAAAAACTTATTTGGTTCAATGAACTAGATAATCATTTTATCTTCCAATTTTCTGATGATGGTGCCCCTGAGACAAGCCAGCTTACAATGTCAATAGGAAGCTTGACTATGTGGAACCTGGGAGAACGTGTTCGAAGCCGTGACTACCAGTACCTACTGCACTGTGTTTGTTTGGGGGAGAAGCACGTAGCTTTAGAACATCTGTGGAAACAGCACACAGATGAGATGGCATTGTTGGAGGGAAATGTGATAACGGTTGGTGGAAAACAATGTACAGTTGAGTTCCAACCAAGTGCTGATATGTGTTGGCAGAGCTGGTCCAATAATGAAGTGAACCAGGCTGCAACGTACCCCTCCCCTTATGCAAATGTAAACAAAGGGGACATTTCTACGATGGGAGGGTCCATTGGATTCACTGAAGCAGACACATGGAGACCATACACCAACAAAATTAGAGAAGATCATGTGAAATTGGTGGATCGATATGTATCATCACTCACAGCTACACTGGCAGAAAAGACCAAGCATGACAAAAAGCTAGCGTACATGGCAGGAAATGGTATCCGTCAACTTGGCCCTCCCCGAATTGGAATATTTGCAGACAGGCAAAGACCAGAACCACTTCACTGTGAAATTAATGCTTGGCAGCAAATTTTGAGCATGCTCTATTTAGAATTTGTCCAGAGAGATAAATTTGATGATTTTATTCAAGTTTTAGCTGCCCCTGTTTGTTTGTCTACTATTGTAGATGTGCCCCCCAGTGGACTACCAACTGGCCAAGAAACCACAACTGGGGTATCTACTGAATCATCAGGAGCAAATGCTAACACAGATTTGTTGACCAATGCACCATTACCTATTGTTGGTTGTGGACTGGGTTACCTTGTACCTATAATCAAGGAGCACCATGCCGATGAAAAGAAAAGACACAACAAGATTCCAACAAGACTTGTAGGAGATCAGGCTATTGCTCTAGCACGCTATGGTTATCGGTTAGTTGATATTTTACAGTCTCCCACTGAGTCAGCAGCACAGTGTGTCAAACGTTTAGCATTGTGTAGAATTATCTTATACCTGAGGGATGCTTGTACTATTTTTAATAAGGTGTCAACAATGCAATCTGAGTTAATAGATCTTGATGAAAATTGTAAGCTATATTTTAATTTGATGTGTTTATTTTTTCCAAGTTATGTTAATGTAACTACTTGGACAGTAGCATATGCAATCCCATACCATGCTTTCAAACTTTATCAAATGTATAAAGTTGGGTATGGCATAATTTCGCAGCAGGGAAAGGAAGCCAAGCATGCAGGAGTAAAGAATGACCTTGCATTGAGTAACCGATCAACTAAAACAGATAACACTGGAAAATGGTGGCAAGTAATGAGGGCTAACTACGTACGCAGCTTTTACCTCCCTGAATATCAGCCCATGCCAAGTGCTTACAAGTCACACTTTAAATCCCGTGTTCCCCCCCACTGTAACCTACCAGAATTCTGCAATTGTGGAAGAAAAAGGGAAGATAATGCTGATTTCTGTTCAAATTGCCTTCAATGTAGGGAGATTGTAACATGTGCACAAAACAAAGAACTTTCTGAGAATGTCATTCGTATGCTGAAGCCTGTATCATGTGAAGTATGTGGCAAACGTTTTGCAGATGAAGTAGTTATTCAATCACATATGGTATTTCACAGGAATAACGTTGACTCAGTTGAACTCACCCACAAGAACCCCAAGGACATGAATGTAACAGAACTCAAGAGTGCACTACGCAAGTTGAGTCTAAGCACAGTGGGTAGGAAGGATATACTGGCAAGGAGACTGGAAAGTAAACTAGCAGGGGGGTGCTAGAAGTATTGTACAAAATTAATGTATTAACATTTTTAAACATTTATTGAAACCATCCAATTAGGAGACAACAATTGAAGGAGTCTGTGCAAGAATAGCATAAGTAACTACTGATCATATTCTAAATTCTCCTTTATGTTCTTTGTTTTCTAAGGGTGAATTTGTAACATGATCAAGAGTCATGGTGTTCTTGACTGGCCCCTTCAATATCATTATTGCCATTTAATATTACATGTACAGAAATTAGGCCATCATAAAAATATATTTAGAGAGAGGATATTACATGGTGGTTTGTAGAGATATCATCTTAAAACCACTGTGTAATTTTCCTTTTATAGTAATATATATCTATTTATTACACATTTGGGGTTGATATCCGTTTGATAAAGCCGTGAATAAAAACCATATCAGTAAAGTGATACAATATCACTTCACTGTACTATTGCTTTTAGAAATATTTTTTTTGTTATGCTTAAGTTTGTGTTATTGTATTCACTTTAAATGTATAATAAACAAGTTATGACATGTTAAGAGCCTGATATCGTATTTATTCACTCGATTTTCTCGCTCGCGGACTCGCTCGTTCGCGATATGATACGAAAACCTTGTGAACAAAAACGATATCAAGCTCTTAACATGTAATAATCTCTATATATATATAGTCTGTTTTTTATTTATTTTTATTTTTGACCTCACAGATGTAAAGCTATTCAGTAGAGATGCTGTGATTAAATCATTATTATTATTATTGTGGAAAGAGCTAATTTTAGAAAAGCAGCATTGAAGTTTATGTAAATGAGGACAACATACATGTATCAGAAATACAACCACTGATCCCCCCTGGCTAATGAATTGTTAATGAGTTTAATAAATGTTATTACAGTCTTCATAAAATATGTTGTCTGTCAATATTCAGGTTCTGGAATATGAAAAATACTAATGATTGCAGTAGATATATTTTAAACACAATACCTTCCTGTATATTACCTATAATAGGTGAGGTACATGTAGCATCCTGAATAAATACATTGTATCATGATTTATTTTCAAATTATAATAGCTAAATATATATTTTCTAGGTACTAGGTGAGCATGGTTTGTCATAACATTGTCTACTGACGATTCATGAGTGATTGTAGACTCGTGTCGATAGGAAAGTCATCAGCTGTGTAGCGTTGGATAAAGAAAGCCAGTGTGACACGCTGGGTTTTCATATGGTAGTCTATACAGAATGGTGTAGAATCTGATACCACAATGACAGATCTTCCATTGTACATGGAAACCATCTTTCTGCCAGCAGTTTTCGAAGGAACCTTCTTAAAATGTCTGTAGGCAAAATGAGTTTGTCCCGAGAACCGTGATGGCGATAATAATTTCTTAATTGTCTCCATCTTAGTAACTGTTATTATGTGCTTCGATCCATCACGCTTGGTGTGAACGTCGCCAGAATATCCACGCAAGAGGGTCATTATGTGGCGAAACACTAGCCAAGGAATAAATAAAGAAACCGGATTTACTAGCCCGGTTGCTTTAGATCTGGAAAGTTTCCCTCTGAGTGAGTTCCCTATCTCATTTAGGTAGGAATCGATTAGAGGACCAGCCAATTCAAGTTTGTTTCCAACCACTTCCTCTAGCTGGTTGTCCATCCTCATCGTGCCATAATTCGGCTTTCCCTTCGCTTTACGAACGGCTTTAAGCCACTGTTTCTCCACAGTAAACTTCATCTCAATTACGGATACGTTCCAAAATGAATTTCCACGTTCGGATTCATCACCAGTTGCTCGTAAATTTATATTCGGGACAACACTCTCTTGGTCCGCCATTTTGGATATGAATGATCTCTATATTTTGGAGGTTACCACTGAAAATTCTGAGCCCGCACAAGTGGGAGCAATTTTCGACTCCACAACCAACGTGAAGCTCTTCCATTTGTACCGCTGTGTTTGACAACAAAATACAGAGCAAATCCTTTATCTTGGGACTTCGAAATAACTGTGTCATATCGCAAATTCAACTAATTATCCAGTTTTTCTGGTAACACTGATGTCTGGAGGTCAATTTAGTTCTATTGCGCCTTCAATACTATCATTAATGGCCGAGTTGTCACGTTTGCAGTGTTATGGCACAGACCAAGCTCTTCCATTTGTAACGGTGTGTTTTACAACAAAATACAGACCAAATCCTTTATCTTGGGACTTCGAAATAACTGTGACATATTGCAAATTCAACTAATTATCCAGTTTTGCTAGTAACACTGATGCCTGAACGTCATTTTAGTTCTATTGCGCCTTCAATACTATCATTAATGACCGAGTTGTCGCATTTTCAGTGTTATGGCACCACCAAGCTCTTCCATTTGTACCGGTGTGTTTGACAACAAAACCCAGAGCAAATCCTTTATTTGGGACTTCGAAATAACTGTGTTATCTTGCCAATTCATCTAATTATCTAGTTTTCCTAGTCACTCTGACGCCTGGAGGTCATTTTTGTTCTATTGCGCCATAAATACTATCATTAATGGCCGAGTTGTCACATTTTCAGTGTTGTGGCACCGCCAAGCCCTTCCATTTGTACCGGTGTGTTTGACAACAAAACACAGAGCAAATACTTTATATTAGGACTTCGAAATAACTGTCTTATATCGCAAATTCAACTAATTATAAAGTGTTTCTAGTAATACTGATGCCTGGACGTCAATTTAGTTCAATCGCGCCATAAATACTATCATTAATGGCCGAGTTGTCACGTTTGCAGTGATATGGCACAGGCCAAGCTCTTCGATTTGTACCGCTGTGTTTGACAACAAAATACAGAGCAAATCCTTTATCTTGGGACTTTGAAATAACTGTGTGATATCGCAAATTCAACTGATTATCCAGTTTTTCTGGTAACACTGATGCCTGGACGTCAATTTAGTTCAATTGCGCCTTCAATACTATCATTAATGGCCGAGTTGTCACGTTTGCAGTGTTATGGCACAGACCAAGCTCTTCCATTTGTAACGGTGTGTTTTACAACAAAATACAGACCAAATCCTTTATCTTGGGACTTCGAAATAACTGTGACATATTGCAAATTCAACTAATTATCCAGTTTTGCTAGTAACACTGATGCCTGAACGTCATTTTAGTTCTATTGCGCCTTCAATACTATCATTAATGACCGAGTTGTCGCATTTTCAGTGTTATGGCACCACCAAGCTCTTCCATTTGTACCGGTGTGTTTGACAACAAAACACAGAGCAAATCCTTTATTTGGGACTTCGAAATAACTGTGTTATCTTGCCAATTCATCTAATTATCTAGTTTTCCTAGTCACTCTGATGCCTGGAGGTCATTTTTGTTCTATTGCGCCATAAATACTATCATTAATGGCCGAGTTGTCACATTTTCAGTGTTGTGGCACCGCCAAGCCCTTCCATTTGTACCGGTGTGTTTGACAACAAAACACAGAGCAAATACTTTATATTAGGACTTCGAAATAACTGTCTTATATCGCAAATTCAACTAATTATAAAGTGTTTCTAGTAACACTGATGCCTGGACGTCAATTTAGTTCAATTGCGCCATAAATACTATCATTAATGGCCGAGTTGTCACGTTTGCAGTGATATGGCACAGGCCAAGCTCTTCCATTTGTACCACTGTGTTTGACAACAAAATACAGAGCAAATCCTTTATCTTGGGACTTTGAAATAACTGTGTCATATCGCAAATTCAACTAATTATCCAGTTTTTCTGGTAACACTGATGCCTGGAAGTCAATTTAGTTCTATTACGCCTTCAATACTATCATTAATGGCCGCGTTGTGACATTTGCAGTGGTATGGCACAGGCCAACCTCTTCCATTTGTACCGGTGTGTTTGACAACAAAACACAGAGCAAATCCTTTATATTAGGACTTCGAAATAACTGTCTTATATCGCAAATTCAACTAATTATCAAGTTTTTCTAGTAACACTGATGCCTGGACGTCTATTTAGTTCAATTGCGCCATCAATACTATCATTAATGGCCGAGTTGTCACGTTTGCAGTGTTATGGCACAGGCCAAGCTCTTCCATTTGTACCGCTGTGTTTGACAACAAAATACAGAGCAAATCCTTTATCTTGGGACTTCGAAATAACTGTGTCATATCGCAAATTCAACTAATTATCCAGTTTTTCTGGTAACACTGATGCCTGGAAGTCAATTTAGTTCTATTGCGCCTTCAATACTATCATTAATGGCCGAGTTGTGACATTTGCAGTGTTATGGCACAGGCCAACCTCGTCCATTTGTACCGGTGTGTTTGACAACAAAACACAGAGCAAATCCTTTATATTAGGACTTCAAAATAACTGTCTTATATCGCAAATTCAACTAATTATAAAGTTTTTCTAGTAACACTGATGCCTGGACGTCAATTTAGTTCAATTGCGCCATCAATACTATCATTAATGGCCGAGTTGTCACGTTTGCAGTGTTATGGCACAGGCCAAGCTCTTCCATTTGTACCGCTGTGTTTGACAACAAAATACAGAGCAAATCCTTTATCTTGGGACTTCGAAATAACTGTGTCATATCGCAAATTCAACCAATTATAAAGTTTTCCTAGTAATACTGATGCCTGGAGGTGAATTTAGTTCTATTGCGCCATCAATACCATCATTAATGGGCGAGTTATCACGTTTGCAGTGTTATAGCACAGGCCAAGCTCTTCCATTTGTACCGTTGTGTTTGACAACAAAACACAGAGCAAATCCTTTATCTTGGGACTTCGAAATAACTGTATCAACTAATTATCCAGTTTTCCTAGAAATACTGATGCCTGGAGGTCAATTTAGTTCTATTGCGCCATCAATACTATCATTAATGGGCGAGTTATCACGTTTGATGTGTTATAGCACAGGCCAAACTCTTCCATTTGTACCGCTGTGTTTGACAACAAAATACAGAGCAAATCCTTTATCTTGGGACTTCGAAATAACTGTGTCATATCGCAAATTCAACTAATTATCCAGTTTTTCTGGTAACACTGATGTCTGGAGGTCAATTTAGTTCTATTGCGCCTTCAATACTATCATTAATGGCCGAGTTGTCACGTTTGCAGTGTTATGGCACAGACCAAGCTCTTCCATTTGTAACGGTGTGTTTTACAACAAAATACAGACCAAATCCTTTATCTTGGGACTTCGAAATAACTGTGACATATTGCAAATTCAACTAATTATCCAGTTTTGCTAGTAACACTGATGCCTGAACGTCATTTTAGTTCTATTGCGCCTTCAATACTATCATTAATGACCGAGTTGTCGCATTTTCAGTGTTATGGCACCACCAAGCTCTTCCATTTGTACCGGTGTGTTTGACAACAAAACCCAGAGCAAATCCTTTATTTGGGACTTCGAAATAACTGTGTTATCTTGCCAATTCATCTAATTATCTAGTTTTCCTAGTCACTCTGATGCCTGGAGGTCATTTTTGTTCTATTGCGCCATAAATACTATCATTAATGGCCGAGTTGTCACATTTTCAGTGTTGTGGCACCGCCAAGCCCGTCCATTTGTACCGGTGTGTTTGACAACAAAACACAGAGCAAATACTTTATATTAGGACTTCGAAATAACTGTCTTATATCGCAAATTCAACTAATTATAAAGTGTTTCTAGTAACACTGATGCCTGGACGTCAATTTAGTTCAATTGCGCCATAAATACTATCATTAATGGCCGAGTTGTCACGTTTGCAGTAATATGGCACAGGCCAAGCTCTTCCATTTGTACCGCTGTGTTTGACAACAAAATACAGAGCAAATCCTTTATCTTGGGACTTTGAAATAACTGTGTCATATCGCAAATTCAACTAATTATCCAGTTTTTCTGGTAACACTGATGCCTGGAAGTCAATTTAGTTCTATTACGCCTTCAATACTATCATTAATGGCCGCGTTGTGACATTTGCAGTGGTATGGCACAGGCCAACCTCTTCCATTTGTACCGGTGTGTTTGACAACAAAACACAGAGCAAATCCTTTATATTAGGACTTCGAAATAACTGTCTTATATCGCAAATTCAACTAATTATCAAGTTTTTCTAGTAACACTGATGCCTGGACGTCTATTTAGTTCAATTGCGCCATCAATACTATCATTAATGGCCGAGTTGTCACGTTTGCAGTGTTATGGCACAGGCCAAGCTCTTCCATTTGTACCGCTGTGTTTGACAACAAAATACAGAGCAAATCCTTTATCTTGGGACTTCGAAATAACTGTGTCATATCGCAAATTCAACTAATTATCCAGTTTTTCTGGTAACACTGATGCCTGGAAGTCAATTTAGTTCTATTGCGCCTTCAATACTATCATTAATGGCCGAGTTGTGACATTTGCAGTGTTATGGCACAGGCCAACCTCGTCCATTTGTACCGGTGTGTTTGACAACAAAACACAGAGCAAATCCTTTATATTAGGACTTCAAAATAACTGTCTTATATCGCAAATTCAACTAATTATAAAGTTTTTCTAGTAACACTGATGCCTGGACGTCAATTTAGTTCAATTGCGCCATCAATACTATCATTAATGGCCGAGTTGTCACGTTTGCAGTGTTATGGCACAGGCCAAGCTCTTCCATTTGTACCGCTGTGTTTGACAACAAAATACAGAGCAAATCCTTTATCTTGGGACTTCGAAATAACTGTGTCATATCGCAAATTCAACCAATTATAAAGTTTTCCTAGTAATACTGATGCCTGGAGGTGAATTTAGTTCTATTGCGCCATCAATACCATCATTAATGGGCGAGTTATCACGTTTGCAGTGTTATAGCACAGGCCAAGCTCTTCCATTTGTACCGTTGTGTTTGACAACAAAACACAGAGCAAATCCTTTATCTTGGGACTTCGAAATAACTGTATCAACTAATTATCCAGTTTTCCTAGAAATACTGATGCCTGGAGGTCAATTTAGTTCTATTGCGCCATCAATACTATCATTAATGGGCGAGTTATCACGTTTGATGTGTTATAGCACAGGCCAAACTCTTCCATTTGTACCGCTGTGTTTGACAACAAAATACAGAGCAAATCCTTTATCTTGGGACTTCGAAATAACTGTGTCATATCGCAAATTCAACTAATTATCCAGTTTTTCTGGTAACACTGATGTCTGGAGGTCAATTTAGTTCTATTGCGCCTTCAATACTATCATTAATGGCCGAGTTGTCACGTTTGCAGTGTTATGGCACAGACCAAGCTCTTCCATTTGTAACGGTGTGTTTTACAACAAAATACAGACCAAATCCTTTATCTTGGGACTTCGAAATAACTGTGACATATTGCAAATTCAACTAATTATCCAGTTTTGCTAGTAACACTGATGCCTGAACGTCATTTTAGTTCTATTGCGCCTTCAATACTATCATTAATGACCGAGTTGTCGCATTTTCAGTGTTATGGCACCACCAAGCTCTTCCATTTGTACCGGTGTGTTTGACAACAAAACCCAGAGCAAATCCTTTATTTGGGACTTCGAAATAACTGTGTTATCTTGCCAATTCATCTAATTATCTAGTTTTCCTAGTCACTCTGATGCCTGGAGGTCATTTTTGTTCTATTGCGCCATAAATACTATCATTAATGGCCGAGTTGTCACATTTTCAGTGTTGTGGCACCGCCAAGCCCTTCCATTTGTACCGGTGTGTTTGACAACAAAACACAGAGCAAATACTTTATATTAGGACTTCGAAATAACTGTCTTATATCGCAAATTCAACTAATTATAAAGTGTTTCTAGTAACACTGATGCCTGGACGTCAATTTAGTTCAATCGCGCCATAAATACTATCATTAATGGCCGAGTTGTCACGTTTGCAGTGATATGGCACAGGCCAAGCTCTTCGATTTGTACCGCTGTGTTTGACAACAAAATACAGAGCAAATCCTTTATCTTGGGACTTTGAAATAACTGTGTGATATCGTAAATTCAACTAATTATCCAGTTTTTCTGGTAACACTGATGCCTGGACGTCAATTTAGTTCGATTGCGCCTTCAATACTATCATTAATGGCCGAGTTGTCACGTTTGCAGTGTTATGGCACAGACCAAGCTCTTCCATTTGTAACGGTGTGTTTTACAACAAAATACAGACCAAATCCTTTATCTTGGGACTTCGAAATAACTGTGACATATTGCAAATTCAACTAATTATCCAGTTTTGCTAGTAACACTGATGCCTGAACGTCATTTTAGTTCTATTGCGCCTTCAATACTATCATTAATGACCGAGTTGTCGCATTTTCAGTGTTATGGCACCACCAAGCTCTTCCATTTGTACCGGTGTGTTTGACAACAAAACACAGAGCAAATCCTTTATTTGGGACTTCGAAATAACTGTGTTATCTTGCCAATTCATCTAATTATCTAGTTTTCCTAGTCACTCTGATGCCTGGAGGTCATTTTTGTTCTATTGCGTCATAAATACTATCATTAATGGCCGAGTTGTCACATTTTCAGTGTTGTGGCACCGCCAAGCCCTTCCATTTGTACCGGTGTGTTTGACAACAAAACACAGAGCAAATACTTTATATTAGGACTTCGAAATAACTGTCTTATATCGCAAATTCAACTAATTATAAAGTGTTTCTAGTAACACTGATGCCTGGACGTCAATTTAGTTCAATTGCGCCATAAATACTATCATTAATGGCCGAGTTGTCACGTTTGCAGTGATATGGCACAGGCCAAGCTCTTCCATTTGTACCGCTGTGTTTGACAACAAAATACAGAGCAAATCCTTTATCTTGGGACTTTGAAATAACTGTGTCATATCGCAAATTCAACTAATTATCCAGTTTTTCTGGTAACACTGATGCCTGGAAGTCAATTTAGTTCTATTACGCCTTCAATACTATCATTAATGGCCGCGTTGTGACATTTGCAGTGTTATGGCACAGGCCAACCTCTTCCATTTGTACCGGTGTGTTTGAGAACAAAACACAGAGCAAATCCTTTATATTAGGACTTCGAAATAACTGTCTTATATCGCAAATTCAACTAATTATCAAGTTTTTCTAGTAACACTGATGCCTGGACGTCTATTTAGTTCAATTGCGCCATCAATACTATCATTAATGGCCGAGTTGTCACGTTTGCAGTGTTATGGCACAGGCCAAGCTCTTCCATTTGTACCGCTGTGTTTGACAACAAAATACAGAGCAAATCCTTTATCTTGGGACTTCGAAATAACTGTGTCATATCGCAAATTCAACTAATTATCCAGTTTTTCTGGTAACACTGATGTCTGGAAGTCAATTTAGTTCTATTGCGCCTTCAATACTATCATTAATGGCCGAGTTGTGACATTTGCAGTGTTATGGCACAGGCCAACCTCGTCCATTTGTACCGGTGTGTTTGACAACAAAACACAGAGCAAATCCTTTATATTAGGACTTCAAAATAACTGTCTTATATCGCAAATTCAACTAATTATAAAGTTTTTTCTAGTAACACTGATGCCTGGACGTCAATTTAGTTCAATTGCGCCATCAATACTATCATTAATGGCCGAGTTGTCACGTTTGCAGTGTTATGGCACAGGCCAAGCTCTTCCATTTGTACCGCTGTGTTTGACAACAAAATACAGAGCAAATCCTTTATCTTGGGACTTCGAAATAACTGTGTCATATCGCAAATTCAACCCATTATCAAGTTTTCCTAGTAATACTGATGCCTGGAGGTGAATTTAGTTCTATTGCGCCATCAATACTATCATTAATGGGCGAGTTATCACGTTTGATGTGTTATAGCACAGGCCAAGCTCTTCCATTTGTACCGCTGTGTTTGACAACAAAATACAGAGCAAATCCTTTATCTTGGGACTTCGAAATAACTGTGTCATATCGCAAATTCAACTAATTATCCAGTTTTTCTGGTAACACTGATGCCTGGAGGTCAATTTAGTTCTATTGCGCCTTCAATACTATCATTAATGGCCGAGTTGTGATATTTGCAGTGTTATGGCACAGGCCAAGCTCTTCCATTTGTACCGGTGTGTTTGACAACAAAACACAGAGCAAATCCTTTATATTAGGACTTCGAAATAACTGTCTTATATCGCAAATTCAACTAATTATAAAGTTTTTCTAGTAACACTGATGCCTGGACGTCAATTTAGTTCAATTGCGCCATCAATACTATCATTAATGGCCGAGTTGTCAGGTTTGCAGTGTTATGGCACAGGCCAAGCTCTTCCATTTGTACCGCTGTGTTTGACAACAAAATACAGAGCAAATCCTTTATCTTGGGACTTCGAAATAACTGTGTCATATCGCAAATTCAACCAATTATAAAGTTTTCCTAGTAATACTGATGCCTGGAGGTGAATTTAGTTCTATTGCGCCATCAATACCATCATTAATGGGCGAGTTATCACGTTTGCAGTGTTATAGCACAGGCCAAGCTCTTCCATTTGTACCGGTGTGTTTGACAACAAAACACAGAGCAAATCCTTTATCTTGGGACTTCGAAATAACTGTATCAACTAATTATCCAGTTTTCCTAGAAATACTGATGCCTGGAGGTCAATTTAGTTCTATTGCGCCATCAATACTATCATTAATGGGCGAGTTATCACGTTTGATGTGTTATAGCACAGGCCAAGCTCTTCCATTTGTACCGCTGTGTTTGACAACAAAATACAGAGCAAATCCTTTATCTTGGGACTTCGAAATAACTGTGTCATATCGCAAATTCAACTAATTATCCAGTTTTTCTGGTAACACTGATGTCTGGAGGTCAATTTAGTTCTATTGCGCCTTCAATACTATCATTAATGGCCGAGTTGTCACGTTTGCAGTGTTATGGCACAGACCAAGCTCTTCCATTTGTAACGGTGTGTTTTACAACAAAATACAGACCAAATCCTTTATCTTGGGACTTCGAAATAACTGTGACATATTGCAAATTCAACTAATTATCCAGTTTTGCTAGTAACACTGATGCCTGAACGTCATTTTAGTTCTATTGCGCCTTCAATACTATCATTAATGACCGAGTTGTCGCATTTTCAGTGT
Source organism: Actinernus sp. WN-2022 (assembly GCA_030867875.1). NCBI lineage: Eukaryota > Metazoa > Cnidaria > Anthozoa > Actiniaria > Actinernidae > Actinernus > Actinernus sp. WN-2022. Next base: position 106,421,570 of record JAOWCC010001634.1, on the reverse strand, counting down.
TATGGCACCACCAAGCTCTTCCATTTGTACCGGTGTGTTTGACAACAAAACCCAGAGCAAATCCTTTATTTGGGACTTCGAAATAACTGTGTTATCTTGCCAATTCATCTAATTATCTAGTTTTCCTAGTCACTCTGATGCCTGGAGGTCATTTTTGTTCTATTGCGCCATAAATACTATCATTAATGGCCGAGTTGTCACATTTTCAGTGTTGTGGCACCGCCAAGCCCTTCCATTTGTACCGGTGTGTTTGACAACAAAACACAGAGCAAATACTTTATTATTAGGACTTCGAAATAACTGTCTTATATCGCAAATTCAACTAATTATAAAGTGTTTCTAGTAACACTGATGCCTGGACGTCAATTTAGTTCAATCGCGCCATAAATACTATCATTAATGGCCGAGTTGTCACGTTTGCAGTGATATGGCACAGGCCAAGCTCTTCGATTTGTACCGCTGTGTTTGACAACAAAATACAGAGCAAATCCTTTATCTTGGGACTTTGAAATAACTGTGTGATATCGCAAATTCAACTAATTATCCAGTTTTTCTGGTAACACTGATGCCTGGACGTCAATTTAGTTCAATTGCGCCTTCAATACTATCATTAATGGCCGAGTTGTCACGTTTGCAGTGTTATGGCACAGACCAAGCTCTTCCATTTGTAACGGTGTGTTTTACAACAAAATACAGACCAAATCCTTTATTTTGGGACTTCGAAATAACTGTGACATATTGCAAATTCAACTAATTATCCAGTTTTGCTAGTAACACTGATGCCTGAACGTCATTTTAGTTCTATTGCGCCTTCAATACTATCATTAATGACCGAGTTGTCGCATTTTCAGTGTTATGGCACCACCAAGCTCTTCCATTTGTACCGGTGTGTTTGACAACAAAACACAGAGCAAATCCTTTATTTGGGACTTCGAAATAACTGTGTTATCTTGCCAATTCATCTAATTATCTAGTTTTCCTAGTCACTCTGATGCCTGGAGGTCATTTTTGTTCTATTGCGCCATAAATACTATCATTAATGGCCGAGTTGTCACATTTTCAGTGGTGTGGCACCGCCAAGCCCTTCCATTTGTACCGGTGTGTTTGACAACAAAATACAGACCAAATCCTTTATCTTGGGACTTCGAAATAACTGTATCAACTAATTAGCCAGTTTTCCTAGAAATACTGATGCCTGGAGGTCAATTTAGTTCTATTGCGCCATCAATACTATCATTAATGGGCGAGTTATCACGTTTGATGTGTTATAGCACAGGCCAAGCTCTTCCATTTGTACCGCTGTGTTTGACAACAAAATACAGAGCAAATCCTTTATCTTGGGACTTCGAAATAACTGTGTCATATCGCAAATTCAACTAATTATCCAGTTTTTCTGGTAACACTGATGCCTGGAAGTCAATTTAGTTCTATTGCGCCTTCAATACTATCATTAATGGCCGAGTTGTGACGTTTGCAGTGTTATGGCACAGGCCAACCTCGTCCATTTGTACCGGTGTGTTTGACAACAAAACACAGAGCAAATCCTTTATATTAGGACTTCAAAATAACTGTCTTATATCGCAAATTCAACTAATTATAAAGTGTTTCTAGTAACACTGATGCCTGGACGTCAATTTAGTTCAATCGCGCCATAAATACTATCATTAATGGCCGAGTTGTCACGTTTGCAGTGATATGGCACAGGCCAAGCTCTTCGATTTGTACCGCTGTGTTTGACAACAAAATACAGAGCAAATCCTTTATCTTGGGACTTTGAAATAACTGTGTGATATCGCAAATTCAACTAATTATCCAGTTTTTCTGGTAACACTGATGCCTGGAAGTCAATTTAGTTCTATAACGCCTTCAATACTATCATTAATGGCCGCGTTGTGACATTTGCAGTGTTATGGCACAGGCCAACCTCGTCCATTTGTACCGGTGTGTTTGACAACAAAACACAGAGCAAATCCTTTATATTAGGACTTCAAAATAACTGTCTTATATCGCAAATTCAACTAATTATAAAGTTTTTCTAGTAACACTGATGCCTGGACGTCAATTTAGTTCAATTGCGCCATCAATACTATCATTAATAGCCGAGTTGTCACGTTTGCAGTGTTATGGCACAGGCCAAGCTCTTCCATTTGTACCGCTGTGTTTGACAACAAAATACAGAGCAAATCCTTTATCTTGGGACTTCGAAATAACTGTGTCATATCGCAAATTCAACCCATTATCAAGTTTTCCTAGTAATACTGATGCCTGGAGGTGAATTTAGTTCTATTGCGCCATCAATACCATCATTAATGGGCGAGTTATCACGTTTGCAGTTTTATAGCACAGGCCAAGCTCTTCCATTTGTACCGGTGTGTTTGACAACAAAATACAGACCAAATCCTTTATCTTGGGACTTCGAAATAACTGTATCAACTAATTAGCCAGTTTTCCTAGAAATACTGATGCCTGGAGGTCAATTTAGTTCTATTGCGCCATCAATACTATCATTAATGGGCGAGTTATCACGTTTGATGTGTTATAGCACAGGCCAAGCTCTTCCATTTGTACCGCTGTGTTTGACAACAAAATACAGAGCAAATCCTTTATCTTGGGACTTCGAAATAACTGTGTCATATCGCAAATTCAACTAATTATCCAGTTTTTCTGGTAACACTGATGCCTGGAGGTCAATTTAGTTCTATTGCGCCTTCAATACTATCATTAATGGCCGAGTTGTGATATTTGCAGTGTTATGGCACAGGCCAAGCTCTTCCATTTGTACCGGTGTGTTTGACAACAAAACACAGAGCAAATCCTTTATATTAGGACTTCGAAATAACTGTCTTATATCGCAAATTCAACTAATTATAAAGTTTTTCTAGTAACACTGATGCCTGGACGTCAATTTAGTTCTATTGCGCCATAAATACTATCATTAATGGCCGAGTTGTCACATTTTCAGTGTTGTGGCACCGCCAAGCCCTTCCATTTGTACCGGTGTGTTTGACAACAAAATACAGAGCAAATCCTTTATCTTGGGACTTCGAAATAACTGTGTCATATCGCAAATTCAACCCATTATCAAGTTTTCCTAGTAATACTGATGCCTGGAGGTGAATTTAGTTCTATTGCGCCATCAATACCATCATTAATGGGCGAGTTATCACGTTTGCAGTTTTATAGCACAGGCCAAGCTCTTCCATTTGTACCGGTGTGTTTGACAACAAAATACAGACCAAATCCTTTATCTTGGGACTTCGAAATAACTGTATCAACTAATTATCCAGTTTTCCTAGAAATACTGATGCCTGGAGGTCAATTTAGTTCTATTGCGCCATCAATACTATCATTAATGGGCGAGTTATCACGTTTGATGTGTTATAGCACAGGCCAAGCTCTTCCATTTGTACCGCTGTGTTTGACAACAAAATACAGAGCAAATCCTTTATCTTGGGACTTCGAAATAACTGTGTCATATCGCAAATTCAACTAATTATCCAGTTTTTCTGGTAACACTGATGCCTGGAGGTCAATTTAGTTCTATTGCGCCTTCAATACTATCATTAATGGCCGAGTTGTGATATTTGCAGTGTTATGGCACAGGCCAAGCTCTTCCATTTGTACCGGTGTGTTTGACAACAAAACACAGAGCAAATCCTTTATATTAGGACTTCGAAATAACTGTCTTATATCGCAAATTCAACTAATTATAAAGTTTTTCTAGTAACACTGATGCCTGGACGTCAATTTAGTTCAATTGCGCCATCAATACTATCATTAATGGCCGAGTTGTCACGTTTGCAGTGTTATGGCACAGGCCAAGCTCTTCCATTTGTACCGCTGTGTTTGACAACAAAATACAGAGCAAATCCTTTATCTTGGGACTTCGAAATAACTGTGTCATATCGCAAATTCAACCAATTATAAAGTTTTCCTAGTAATACTGATGCCTGGAGGTGAATTTAGTTCTATTGCGCCATCAATACCATCATTAATGGGCGAGTTATCACGTTTGCAGTGTTATAGCACAGGCCAAGCTCTTCCATTTGTACCGGTGTGTTTGACAACAAAACACAGAGCAAATCCTTTATATTAGGACTTCAAAATAACTGTCTTATATCGCAAATTCAACTAATTATAAAGTTTTTCTAGTAACACTGATGCCTGGACGTCAATTTAGTTCAATTGCGCCATCAATACTATCATTAATGGCCGAGTTGTCACGTTTGCAGTGTTATGGCACAGGCCAAGCTCTTCCATTTGTACCGCTGTGTTTGACAACAAAATACAGAGCAAATCCTTTATCTTGGGACTTCGAAATAACTGTGTCATATCGCAAATTCAACCCATTATCAAGTTTTTCTAGTAATACTGATGCCTGGAGGTGAATTTAGTTCTATTGCGCCATCAATACCATCATTAATGGGCGAGTTATCACGTTTGCAGTTTTATAGCACAGGCCAAGCTCTTCCATTTGTACCGGTGTGTTTGACAACAAAATACAGACCAAATCCTTTATCTTGGGACTTCGAAATAACTGTATCAACTAATTATCCAGTTTTCCTAGAAATACTGATGCCTGGAGGTCAATTTAGTTCTATTGCGCCATCAATACTATCATTAATGGGCGAGTTATCACGTTTGATGTGTTATAGCACAGGCCAAGCTCTTCCATTTGTACCGCTGTGTTTGACAACAAAATACAGAGCAAATCCTTTATCTTGGGACTTCGAAATAACTGTGTCATATCGCAAATTCAACTAATTATCCAGTTTTTCTGGTAACACTGATGCCTGGAGGTCAATTTAGTTCTATTGCGCCTTCAATACTATCATTAATGGCCGAGTTGTGATATTTGCAGTGTTATGGCACAGGCCAAGCTCTTCCATTTGTACCGGTGTGTTTGACAACAAAACACAGAGCAAATCCTTTATATTAGGACTTCGAAATAACTGTCTTATATCGCAAATTCAACTAATTATAAAGTTTTTCTAGTAACACTAATGCCTGGACGTCAATTTAGTTCAATTGCGCCATCAATACTATCATTAATGGCCGAGTTGTCACGTTTGCAGTGTTATGGCACAGGCCAAGCTCTTCCATTTGTACCGCTGTGTTTGACAACAAAATACTGAGCAAATCCTTTATCTTGGGACTTCGAAATAACTGTGTCATATCGCAAATTCAACCAATTATAAAGTTTTCCTAGTAATACTGATGCCTGGAGGTGAATTTAGTTCTATTGCGCCATCAATACCATCATTAATGGGCGAGTTATCACGTTTGCAGTGTTATAGCACAGGCCAAGCTCTTCCATTTGTACCGGTGTGTTTGACAACAAAACACAGAGCAAATCCTTTATATTAGGACTTCCAAATAACTGTATTATATCGCAAATTCAACTAATTATCCAGTTTTTCTGGTAACACTGATGCCTGGAAGTCAATTTAGTTCTATTGCGCCTTCAATACTATCATTAATGGCCGAGTTGTGACATTTGCAGTGTTATGGCACAGGCCAACCTCGTCCATTTGTACCGGTGTGTTTGACAACAAAACACAGAGCAAATCCTTTATCTTGGGACTTCGAAATAACTGTATCAACTAATTATCCAGTTTTCCTAGAAATACTGATGCCTGGAGGTCAATTTAGTTCTATTGCGCCATCAATACTATCATTAATGGGCGAGTTATCACGTTTGATGTGTTATAGCACAGGCCAAGCTCTTCCATTTGTACCGGTGTGTTTGACAACAAAACACAGAGCAAATCCTTTATATTAGGACTTCGAAATAACTGTCTTATATCGCAAATTCAACTAATTATAAAGTTTTTCTAGTAACACTGATGCCTGGACGTCAATTTAGTTCAATTGCGCCATCAATACTATCATTAATGGCCGAGTTGTCACGTTTGCAGTGTTATGGCACAGGCCAAGCTCTTCCATTTGTACCGCTGTGTTTGACAACAAAATACAGAGCAAATCCTTTATCTTGGGACTTCGAAATAACTGTGTCATATCGAAAATTCAACCCATTATCAAGTTTTTCTAGTAATACTGATGCCTGGAGGTGAATTTAGTTCTATTGCGCCATCAATACCATCATTAATGGGCGAGTTATCACGTTTGCAGTTTTATAGCACAGGCCAAGCTCTTCCATTTGTACCGGTGTGTTTGACAACAAAATACAGACCAAATCCTTTATCTTGGGACTTCGAAATAACTGTATCAACTAATTAGCCAGTTTTCCTAGAAATACTGATGCCTGGAGGTCAATTTAGTTCTATTGCGCCATCAATACTATCATTAATGGGCGAGTTATCACGTTTGATGTGTTATAGCACAGGACAAGCTCTTCCATTTGTACCGCTGTGTTTGACAACAAAATACAGAGCAAATCCTTTATCTTGGGACTTCGAAATAACTGTGTCATATCGCAAATTCAACTAATTATCCAGTTTTTCTGGTAACACTGATGCCTGGAGGTCAATTTAGTTCTATTGCGCCTTCAATACTATCATTAATGGCCGAGTTGTGATATTTGCAGTGTTATGGCACAGGCCAAGCTCTTCCATTTGTACCGGTGTGTTTGACAACAAAACACAGAGCAAATCCTTTATATTAGGACTTCGAAATAACTGTCTTATATCGCAAATTCAACTAATAATAAAGTTTTTCTAGTAACACTGATGCCTGGACGTCAATTTAGTTCTATTGCGCCATAAATACTATCATTAATGGCCGAGTTGTCACATTTTCAGTGTTGTGGCACCGCCAAGCCCTTCCATTTGTACCGGTGTGTTTGACAACAAAATACAGAGCAAATCCTTTATCTTGGGACTTCGAAATAACTGTGTCATATCGCAAATTCAACCCATTATCAAGTTTTCCTAGTAATACTGATGCCTGGAGGTGAATTTAGTTCTATTGCGCCATCAATACCATCATTAATGGGCGAGTTATCACGTTTGCAGTTTTATAGCACAGGCCAAGCTCTTCCATTTGTACCGGTGTGTTTGACAACAAAATACAGACCAAATCCTTTATCTTGGGACTTCGAAATAACTGTATCAACTAATTATCCAGTTTTCCTAGAAATACTGATGCCTGGAGGTCAATTTAGTTCTATTGCGCCATCAATACTATCATTAATGGGCGAGTTATCACGTTTGATGTGTTATAGCACAGGCCAAGCTCTTCCATTTGTACCGCTGTGTTTGACAACAAAATACAGAGCAAATCCTTTATCTTGGGACTTCGAAATAACTGTGTCATATCGCAAATTCAACTAATTATCCAGTTTTTCTGGTAACACTGATGCCTGGAGGTCAATTTAGTTCTATTGCGCCTTCAATACTATCATTAATGGCCGAGTTGTGATATTTGCAGTGTTATGGCACAGGCCAAGCTCTTCCATTTGTACCGGTGTGTTTGACAACAAAACACAGAGCAAATCCTTTATATTAGGACTTCGAAATAACTGTCTTATATCGCAAATTCAACTAATTATAAAGTTTTTCTAGTAACACTGATGCCTGGACGTCAATTTAGTTCAATTGCGCCATCAATACTATCATTAATGGCCGAGTTGTCACGTTTGCAGTGTTATGGCACAGGCCAAGCTCTTCCATTTGTACCGCTGTGTTTGACAACAAAATACAGAGCAAATCCTTTATCTTGGGACTTCGAAATAACTGTGTCATATCGCAAATTCAACCAATTATAAAGTTTTCCTAGTAATACTGATGCCTGGAGGTGAATTTAGTTCTATTGCGCCATCAATACCATCATTAATGGGCGAGTTATCACGTTTGCAGTGTTATAGCACAGGCCAAGCTCTTCCATTTGTACCGGTGTGTTTGACAACAAAACACAGAGCAAATCCTTTATATTAGGACTTCAAAATAACTGTCTTATATCGCAAATTCAACTAATTATAAAGTTTTTCTAGTAACACTGATGCCTGGACGTCAATTTAGTTCAATTGCGCCATCAATACTATCATTAATGGCCGAGTTGTCACGTTTGCAGTGTTATGGCACAGGCCAAGCTCTTCCATTTGTACCGCTGTGTTTGACAACAAAATACAGAGCAAATCCTTTATCTTGGGACTTCGAAATAACTGTGTCATATCGCAAATTCAACCCATTATCAAGTTTTTCTAGTAATACTGATGCCTGGAGGTGAATTTAGTTCTATTGCGCCATCAATACTATCATTAATGGGCGAGTTATCACGTTTGATGTGTTATAGCACAGGCCAAGCTCTTCCATTTGTACCGCTGTGTTTGACAACAAAATACAGAGCAAATCCTTTATCTTGGGACTTCGAAATAACTGTGTCATATCGCAAATTCAACTAATTATCCAGTTTTTCTGGTAACACTGATGCCTGGAGGTCAATTTAGTTCTATTGCGCCTTCAATACTATCATTAATGGCCGAGTTGTGATATTTGCAGTGTTATGGCACAGGCCAAGCTCTTCCATTTGTACCGGTGTGTTTGACAACAAAACACAGAGCAAATCCTTTATATTAGGACTTCGAAATAACTGTCTTATATCGCAAATTCAACTAATTATAAAGTTTTTCTAGTAACACTAATGCCTGGACGTCAATTTAGTTCAATTGCGCCATCAATACTATCATTAATGGCCGAGTTGTCACGTTTGCAGTGTTATGGCACAGGCCAAGCTCTTCCATTTGTACCGCTGTGTTTGACAACAAAATACAGAGCAAATCCTTTATCTTGGGACTTCGAAATAACTGTGTCATATCGCAAATTCAACCAATTATAAAGTTTTCCTAGTAATACTGATGCCTGGAGGTGAATTTAGTTCTATTGCGCCATCAATACCATCATTAATGGGCGAGTTATCACGTTTGCAGTGTTATAGCACAGGCCAAGCTCTTCCATTTGTACCGGTGTGTTTGACAACAAAACACAGAGCAAATCCTTTATATTAGGACTTCCAAATAACTGTATTATATCGCAAATTCAACTAATTATCCAGTTTTTCTGGTAACACTGATGCCTGGAAGTCAATTTAGTTCTATTGCGCCTTCAATACTATCATTAATGGCCGAGTTGTGACATTTGCAGTGTTATGGCACAGGCCAACCTCGTCCATTTGTACCGGTGTGTTTGACAACAAAACACAGAGCAAATCCTTTATCTTGGGACTTCGAAATAACTGTATCAACTAATTATCCAGTTTTCCTAGAAATACTGATGCCTGGAGGTCAATTTAGTTCTATTGCGCCATCAATACTATCATTAATGGGCGAGTTATCACGTTTGATGTGTTATAGCACAGGCCAAGCTCTTCCATTTGTACCGGTGTGTTTGACAACAAAACACAGAGCAAATCCTTTATATTAGGACTTCGAAATAACTGTCTTATATCGCAAATTCAACTAATTATAAAGTTTTTCTAGTAACACTGATGCCTGGACGTCAATTTAGTTCAATTGCGCCATCAATACTATCATTAATGGCCGAGTTGTCACGTTTGCAGTGTTATGGCACAGGCCAAGCTCTTCCATTTGTACCGCTGTGTTTGACAACAAAATACAGAGCAAATCCTTTATCTTGGGACTTCGAAATAACTGTGTCATATCGCAAATTCAACCAATTATAAAGTTTTCCTAGTAATACTGATGCCTGGAGGTGAATTTAGTTCTATTGCGCCATCAATACCATCATTAATGGGCGAGTTATCACGTTTGCAGTGTTATAGCACAGGCCAAGCTCTTCCATTTGTACCGGTGTGTTTGACAACAAAACACAGAGCAAATCCTTTATATTAGGACTTCAAAATAACTGTCTTATATCGCAAATTCAACTAATTATAAAGTTTTTCTAGTAACACTGATGCCTGGACGTCAATTTAGTTCAATTGCGCCATCAATACTATCATTAATGGCCGAGTTGTCACGTTTGCAGTGTTATGGCACAGGCCAAGCTCTTCCATTTGTACCGCTGTGTTTGACAACAAAATACAGAGCAAATCCTTTATCTTGGGACTTCGAAATAACTGTGTCATATCGCAAATTCAACCCATTATCAAGTTTTTCTAGTAATACTGATGCCTGGAGGTGAATTTAGTTCTATTGCGCCATCAATACCATCATTAATGGGCGAGTTATCACGTTTGCAGTTTTATAGCACAGGCCAAGCTCTTCCATTTGTACCGGTGTGTTTGACAACAAAATACAGACCAAATCCTTTATCTTGGGACTTCGAAATAACTGTATCAACTAATTATCCAGTTTTCCTAGAAATACTGATGCCTGGAGGTCAATTTAGTTCTATTGCGCCATCAATACTATCATTAATGGGCGAGTTATCACGTTTGATGTGTTATAGCACAGGCCAAGCTCTTCCATTTGTACCGCTGTGTTTGACAACAAAATACAGAGCAAATCCTTTATCTTGGGACTTCGAAATAACTGTGTCATATCGCAAATTCAACTAATTATCCAGTTTTTCTGGTAACACTGATGCCTGGAGGTCAATTTCGTTCTATTGCGCCTTCAATACTATCATTAATGGCCGAGTTGTGATATTTGCAGTGTTATGGCACAGGCCAAGCTCTTCCATTTGTACCGGTGTGTTTGACAACAAAACACAGAGCAAATCCTTTATATTAGGACTTCGAAATAACTGTCTTATATCGCAAATTCAACTAATTATAAAGTTTTTCTAGTAACACTAATGCCTGGACGTCAATTTAGTTCAATTGCGCCATCAATACTATCATTAATGGCCGAGTTGTCACGTTTGCAGTGTTATGGCACAGGCCAAGCTCTTCCATTTGTACCGCTGTGTTTGACAACAAAATACAGAGCAAATCCTTTATCTTGGGACTTCGAAATAACTGTGTCATATCGCAAATTCAACCAATTATAAAGTTTTCCTAGTAATACTGATGCCTGGAGGTGAATTTAGTTCTATTGCGCCATCAATACCATCATTAATGGGCGAGTTATCACGTTTGCAGTGTTATAGCACAGGCCAAGCTCTTCCATTTGTACCGGTGTGTTTGACAACAAAACACAGAGCAAATCCTTTATATTAGGACTTCCAAATAACTGTATTATATCGCAAATTCAACTAATTATCCAGTTTTTCTGGTAACACTGATGCCTGGAAGTCAATTTAGTTCTATTGCGCCTTCAATACTATCATTAATGGCCGAGTTGTCACGTTTGCAGTGTTATGGCACAGACCAAGCTCTTCCATTTGTAACGGTGTGTTTTACAACAAAATACAGACCAAATCCTTTATCTTGGGACTTCGAAATAACTGTGACATATTGCAAATTCAACTAATTATCCAGTTTTGCTAGTAACACTGATGCCTGAACGTCATTTTAGTTCTATTGCGCCTTCAATACTATCATTAATGACCGAGTTGTCGCATTTTCAGTGTTATGGCACCACCAAGCTCTTCCATTTGTACCGGTGTGTTTGACAACAAAACACAGAGCAAATCCTTTATTTGGGACTTCGAAATAACTGTGTTATCTTGCCAATTCATCTAATTATCTAGTTTTCCTAGTCACTCTGATGCCTGGAGGTCATTTTTGTTCTATTGCGTCATAAATACTATCATTAATGGCCGAGTTGTCACATTTTCAGTGTTGTGGCACCGCCAAGCCCTTCCATTTGTACCGGTGTGTTTGACAACAAAACACAGAGCAAATACTTTATATTAGGACTTCGAAATAACTGTCTTATATCGCAAATTCAACTAATTATAAAGTGTTTCTAGTAACACTGATGCCTGGACGTCAATTTAGTTCAATTGCGCCATAAATACTATCATTAATGGCCGAGTTGTCACGTTTGCAGTGATATGGCACAGGCCAAGCTCTTCCATTTGTACCGCTGTGTTTGACAACAAAATACAGAGCAAAGCCTTTATCTTGGGACTTTGAAATAACTGTGTCATATCGCAAATTCAACTAATTATCCAGTTTTTCTGGTAACACTGATGCCTGGAAGTCAATTTAGTTCTATTACGCCTTCAATACTATCATTAATGGCCGCGTTGTGACATTTGCAGTGTTATGGCACAGGCCAACCTCTTCCATTTGTACCGGTGTGTTTGAGAACAAAACACAGAGCAAATCCTTTATATTAGGACTTCGAAATAACTGTCTTATATCGCAAATTCAACTAATTATCAAGTTTTTCTAGTAACACTGATGCCTGGACGTCTATTTAGTTCAATTGCGCCATCAATACTATCATTAATGGCCGAGTTGTCACGTTTGCAGTGTTATGGCACAGGCCAAGCTCTTCCATTTGTACCGCTGTGTTTGACAACAAAATACAGAGCAAATCCTTTATCTTGGGACTTCGAAATAACTGTGTCATATCGCAAATTCAACCCATTATCAAGTTTTCCTAGTAATACTGATGCCTGGAGGTGAATTTAGTTCTATTGCGCCATCAATACTATCATTAATGGGCGAGTTATCACGTTTGATGTGTTATAGCACAGGCCAAGCTCTTCCATTTGTACCGCTGTGTTTGACAACAAAATACAGAGCAAATCCTTTATCTTGGGACTTCGAAATAACTGTGTCATATCGCAAATTCAACTAATTATCCAGTTTTTCTGGTAACACTGATGCCTGGAGGTCAATTTAGTTCTATTGCGCCTTCAATACTATCATTAATGGCCGAGTTGTGATATTTGCAGTGTTATGGCACAGGCCAAGCTCTTCCATTTGTACCGGTGTGTTTGACAACAAAACACAGAGCAAATCCTTTATATTAGGACTTCGAAATAACTGTCTTATATCGCAAATTCAACTAATTATAAAGTTTTTCTAGTAACACTGATGCCTGGACGTCAATTTAGTTCAATTGCGCCATCAATACTATCATTAATGGCCGAGTTGTCAGGTTTGCAGTGTTATGGCACAGGCCAAGCTCTTCCATTTGTACCGCTGTGTTTGACAACAAAATACAGAGCAAATCCTTTATCTTGGGACTTCGAAATAACTGTGTCATATCGCAAATTCAACCAATTATAAAGTTTTCCTAGTAATACTGATGCCTGGAGGTGAATTTAGTTCTATTGCGCCATCAATACCATCATTAATGGGCGAGTTATCACGTTTGCAGTGTTATAGCACAGGCCAAGCTCTTCCATTTGTACCGGTGTGTTTGACAACAAAACACAGAGCAAATCCTTTATCTTGGGACTTCGAAATAACTGTATCAACTAATTATCCAGTTTTCCTAGAAATACTGATGCCTGGAGGTCAATTTAGTTCTATTGCGCCATCAATACTATCATTAATGGGCGAGTTATCACGTTTGATGTGTTATAGCACAGGCCAAGCTCTTCCATTTGTACCGCTGTGTTTGACAACAAAATACAGAGCAAATCCTTTATCTTGGGACTTCGAAATAACTGTGTCATATCGCAAATTCAACTAATTATCCAGTTTTTCTGGTAACACTGATGTCTGGAGGTCAATTTAGTTCTATTGCGCCTTCAATACTATCATTAATGGCCGAGTTGTCACGTTTGCAGTGTTATGGCACAGACCAAGCTCTTCCATTTGTAACGGTGTGTTTTACAACAAAATACAGACCAAATCCTTTATCTTGGGACTTCGAAATAACTGTGACATATTGCAAATTCAACTAATTATCCAGTTTTGCTAGTAACACTGATGCCTGAACGTCATTTTAGTTCTATTGCGCCTTCAATACTATCATTAATGACCGAGTTGTCGCATTTTCAGTGTTATGGCACCACCAAGCTCTTCCATTTGTACCGGTGTGTTTGACAACAAAACCCAGAGCAAATCCTTTATTTGGGACTTCGAAATAACTGTGTTATCTTGCCAATTCATCTAATTATCTAGTTTTCCTAGTCACTCTGATGCCTGGAGGTCATTTTTGTTCTATTGCGCCATAAATACTATCATTAATGGCCGAGTTGTCACATTTTCAGTGTTGTGGCACCGCCAAGCCCTTCCATTTGTACCGGTGTGTTTGACAACAAAACACAGAGCAAATACTTTATATTAGGACTTCGAAATAACTGTCTTATATCGCAAATTCAACTAATTATAAAGTGTTTCTAGTAACACTGATGCCTGGACGTCAATTTAGTTCAATCGCGCCATAAATACTATCATTAATGGCCGAGTTGTCACGTTTGCAGTGATATGGCACAGGCCAAGCTCTTCGATTTGTACCGCTGTGTTTGACAACAAAATACAGAGCAAATCCTTTATCTTGGGACTTTGAAATAACTGTGTGATATCGCAAATTCAACTAATTATCCAGTTTTTCTGGTAACACTGATGCCTGGACGTCAATTTAGTTCAATTGCGCCTTCAATACTATCATTAATGGCCGAGTTGTCACGTTTGCAGTGTTATGGCACAGACCAAGCTCTTCCATTTGTAACGGTGTGTTTTACAACAAAATACAGACCAAATCCTTTATCTTGGGACTTCGAAATAACTGTGACATATTGCAAATTCAACTAATTATCCAGTTTTGCTAGTAACACTGATGCCTGAACGTCATTTTAGTTCTATTGCGCCTTCAATACTATCATTAATGACCGAGTTGTCGCATTTTCAGTGTTATGGCACCACCAAGCTCTTCCATTTGTACCGGTGTGTTTGACAACAAAACACAGAGCAAATCCTTTATTTGGGACTTCGAAATAACTGTGTTATCTTGCCAATTCATCTAATTATCTAGTTTTCCTAGTCACTCTGATGCCTGGAGGTCATTTTTGTTCTATTGCGCCATAAATACTATCATTAATGGCCGAGTTGTCACATTTTCAGTGGTGTGGCACCGCCAAGCCCTTCCATTTGTACCGGTGTGTTTGACAACAAAACACAGAGCAAATACTTTATATTAGGACTTCGAAATAACTGTCTTATATCGCAAATTCAACTAATTATCCAGTTTTTCTGGTAACACTGATGCCTGGAAGTCAATTTAGTTCTATTACGCCTTCAATACTATCATTAATGGCCGCTTTGTGACATTTGCAGTGTTATGGCACAGGCCAACCTCTTCCATTTGTACCGGTGTGTTTGACAACAAAACACAGAGCAAATCCTTTATATTAGGACTTCGAAATAACTGTCTTATATCGCAAATTCAACTAATTATCAAGTTTTTCTAGTAACACTGATGCCTGGACGTCTATTTAGTTCAATTGCGCCATCAATACTATCATTAATGGCCGAGTTGTCACGTTTGCAGTGTTATGGCACAGGCCAAGCTCTTCCATTTGTACCGCTGTGTTTGACAACAAAATACAGAGCAAATCCTTTATCTTGGGACTTCGTAGCCTGCTTACAGGCTCTCGGTTCGTTTGTTCGGAAATGTTTGTTTTTTCGGAAATGACGGGTTTGGGTTACCTGTGTTACCTGTGTCGAGCGCCGAGCGGAGCGAGGCCCGGAGCCGAGCGAGGTCGAATGAGCGAGGTCTGAATGAGAGCCTGCCAGGAAGGCCTGTGTTTCAGAGTAGCCCGCGTTCGTCCACGAACGCAGCACTGTGATTGGCTAACGTTGACAGATAGGTTTTTGCAAGAGCCGCTTCATTATGATTGGTTAAAAAAAGTGACAGATTGTTTGCTGAATGAACCATCATGGCGGACGAAGACGAACTTGTTGAAAAAGCATTCAGCGAATTAAAGAAACATTCTAAAGTCAAGCTTCATCTGAAACCCGAACAAGAACAGGCTGTGAAAAGTCTATTGAATGGCCAAGACGTTCTGGCAGTTTTGCCTACGGGGTTCGGCAAAAGTTTGATCTTTCAATTATACATAAAGACGAAAGATTTGCAAGGTTCGAACACTGCTGGCGCTGCAGCTTTGGTAATCTGCCCTCTTACCAGCCTAATCCAGGACCAAGTGAGGGAAGCACGGTCCCTAGGAATAAATGCTGTATCCATAGAAAACCTGGATAAGGATTACCAACTTGTGTTTGGATCGGCCGAGTCGGCTCTTGACCCGAAATTTACGAAGATCCTGAAAGACAGATCAACGCAAGTCCACAAGAAAATCTGCATCCTGGTTGTGGATGAGTCTCACACGGTGGAATCATGGACTGGAAAAAGGTAAGTTCTCCTTCCAAGCCCCATTCGCAATCTAATGTACCGATCATATCGAAACATCAAATTATATTGGAACGGGGAGGTCAATAATTTTAGACGACTTCAAAGAACAAAATTATTTTGACTTTTTGTAAGCGACTGGCTTAAAAACAAAGGGACTCCAAAAGCTGTGTGCTGTATTTGAAGGTATTAAAATATAAATGTACATTGCTTACGAATATTTAAACTGTCTGTTAAAAACAAAAGTGGTGTCACAACTAATACTATGCCCTGGGTGGGGTAGGGCATTTGAACAACAATGCCCGGGGGTTGCCCAGGGGGAGATGTTGATGTTTTGATTTGATCAGTACATAAAACCTCTCCAACAATTGTTGCTGTTTATTCTTGGTTTGCACACGATGTCACGATGTCACATTAACAAAAAAGTCAAAAGATTCCTCATTTATAGTATCTTTTGTACCGTCCTCCAACATGGCTGCCTGGTCTTTGTCTTTTCAATCTCCAGGGATTGATTGCAAACCAAGAATAGTGTTAAATTGAGTCCAGAGCCTCAGATGATCTCAACACTCAACAGGGTTTGAAACCAGCTGCATATTTGGTTAAGCACTTCACTTAGCTTAAGTTAAGGTTACTTTAGTGTATCTTAGCTTAACTAATATAAGCTTTAATTTTATTTAGGAATCCTAAGAAGAAAGAGAAAAGTTTCCGGGCTGCATTTGGGGAGCTCTCTGTTCTGAGGTCTTTGTGCAAGGAAGGTGAGAACTGTTTTGCTACTAAAATGCTTGCTATCATCTAAAACTGCATGCAGTACAACTTTAAGGGGCCGTCAACATTTAAGGGGCATACCGAATATGTTGATGGCCCCTAACTCAAACTTCTTCCAATCAGAAACTCAATTAATCAATCTCCCCTAACCCAAAGTTGTGTGGATGCCCCATGAGGCTTGTTACAGTGTATTCATCAGAACATAGGGCCATTCCAATTTATATCCACACCCCCTGTTGATGATGTTGTTATACCCCCTCAGAATTAATTTTTGGAAAGACCCCTACTGAAACTTTACATGTTTTCACACAAAATCAATTGTTTTTCCATCCCTTGGGGGGTGTGTGTTAGTTTTGGGTTACCTGTGGCACACAAGGCTGAAGGCCGAGCGAGACAAGTGCATCTTTCTGACGTACCTCCCCCCACCCACGCCTACAAGAGAGTCCTTAAGCAGCTTGTTAGCAACCCCTCGAAAATGTATTTATTTTTGGTACAATTTCCATTGTTCCCAAGTCCCTTTATACTGAAGCCACTCAGAAATTTAGAACAAAAAGCACCCCTCAGAAAAATTAATCAACAGGGGGTGTGGATGTTAAATGAAATGGCCCATACAGTCCAAACATAACAATCATTTTATGCTTTTCAGGAACACCTGTCCTGGCTCTCACAGGAACAGCTGATAAAAGAACAGCAGAAGTTATAATATCCAGTCTGGCAATGAGGCCCAACACACTGCAGATATTTATTAGCCCGAACAGAACTAACTTGAGAATATCTGTGTTAAAAACAACGAAGAAAGAAGCATTTTCAATGCTTGACTGGTTGATTGAGTTAATAGTTGAGAAAGGTGCAGAGACGCCCAAAACCATTATCTTCTGCAACACCATGAGAGATGTTGCAACTGTTGTAAATGAACTTACCATGAAGTTAGGCTCTGCAGCCTTTAGTCCACCTACCTCAAATAATCCTGCAGACTGCCTTATTGGCATTTTTCACTCCCTCTCCTGGGAGAGTTACAAGGAGAAAGTAATCAGTGCACTGAAAGGCAGTGGAAAGAAAAGGGTAGTGGTAGCAACCACTGCACTGATCATGGGAGTAAACTTCCCAGATGTCAGGTACATAGTTAATTGGGGGCCAGCCCGAAACCTCCTGGACCATCACCAAGAGGCAGGAAGGGCTGGGCGCAATGGGAAACAGGCAGACATTGTGATTATTTACCATGGGCAGCAGCTGACTCATTGCGAAGATCCGATCAAGGAATTTGTAAAGTCAAGTTCATGTTACAGGGTTGCTAGTTACAAACCCCTTGATACAGGCATTGAGCCCTTGGAACCAGCTCACAATTGCTGTGGAAATTGCAGGTCATTATGCAAATGTGAAGGTGAAACATGCTCAGCAGAAATTTTGCCATTTGAGAAGGAGCAGGCTGTTAAGAAATCATCCAAACCTGTGTTGTCAAGGCCAGTTAGTGATGTGGACAGGACTGACTTGTATTCAGCTTTATTAGAGTTGAAAGAAATGGAATCAAGCAACCACTTACTTTTTGATGGAACAGCTGGTAGTGGATTTTCCACAGAACTTATCCAGGATATTGTACAAGGCTGCTCCCACATATTTACGATAGATGATATAATGGGGTCATTCCCAGTATTTTCTGTGACACATGCAATCAAAATGCTAGAAGTTATTCAAGAAATATTTGGTGACATTCCAAACTTTGAAGATACAGTTCATATCCTTGGACAGTGCAGCCCTGGGGAGGCATTTACAGTTGATAACTATTATGGTTACTTTAACTCTGACTCTAGTGAGTAACCTTACCATATCAGGGCTCGACACTAACAGTTACCCTGTTACCGCTGGAAAGTAAAATTTTCCTGTGGAAAGTAAAAAGCTTGGTTTGGAAAGTATGTTTTTAATACATGTTCAATAGGTACTCAGTTTACTTTTCCACTGTGGCAACAAGTCTTAAAAGTTAGTGTCGAGCCCTGCATATAGCAATCTCTTAATTAATATTATGTACAAGTCAAATCCTATGGTGCTCTTGTTGTAACCCTCAACTTTAAGGGCATGCATCAGTGTCATTGCATTGGCCACAGTGTGAAGGATTTGTAAAAGTCAAATGACACAGAGCACAGGACACCAATAATTGACTTGTACATTGTTTCAGATCTGGAAATTGCAACCATTGTTTCAAAAGAGCCTCAAGCTAAGCCTTTTTAATTAACATAATTTGTTACTCAGTTTCATGAACATTGTTCAAATGAAAATAGCAAAATGAAATTTACAATCCAAACAGCCACAAACAGAACAATCTAGTTTCAGCTTTAGTTATTTTCTTTGTTTCTCATTATTTCTGATTTTCATTGTGCTATTCTATTTGGACAAAATTTCTGAATTCAGTAAGCAAAACATATTTTCCTAGTGCTACATGTATCTCTTGGCTCACATATTATTGTTATTATTCTTGTTCGGGGTCCACATTGTGAGGATACATAATATGATCCTTTAGCCATTATTGGTAACACCAGGTTGCCATCCAATCAATTTTCAAACAAGACTCGCTACTCCAGTATGTACACTGTACATGTAGTTCTATCTTCATACAGAAGTCTGTGCATATTGAGCCCAAGCATTTCAAAGAAACTACATGTAACACCTTAGCAATGAAATTGTTCTATACGCGGCCCTCATAAATGGATCCCCACAGGGCAATATGGCCAGTCATCCATTTATGTAAGTCTCTGTAGTCCAGCCCTTGTAAGAGGTTTGCATCAAAATTTGGGAATGTTGCATAACCCTCTCTCCCAGGTGTAAAATTGAAGACATTCTTTTCCATTAAATCTGAAGATATCTGTCTTACACTTTCCTCTGGTTCTTTATCTGATCTATATCCTCTTCTCTGGTTCAGTTTGCAGTCATTGTCTACTGAACTCATCAAATCCTCTATAGAGTCTAATGCATGTGCAACTCTTGATGCACTCTCTTGTGTTAGATTTGAGCCAAGGCCTTTCCACATAGTTTTGAGCACTTTGTTTTGTTGTTCCTTCTTGAGGTCCAAAGGAATGTTGTTCCCCTTACCTCCATACTTATTGTGGAACCTGTTCCATTTGAGATCAGTAGCTTCACATTCTGGCAGAAGAGCTATGATTTGCACCAAATATAATAGTACAGCATAAGCATACTTTACATTGCCATTGTTCTTGTAGAGAAGCAACATCAGTTTATATAACCGGAAAAGGCGTTGCCCATCTCCCTCTTTAATGACATCATTAAATTCAAAGAGGGTGAGACCAAAAGATAGCTTTGCAGAGTGATAGTTGAAGATTGGGTCTATTTTATGTTCACTCTCTTCAGATGGTGAATCTGGAGTCTGATCTACCATTGATCCCTCATGCATAGCTCTCTCGTGCCTATAAAATTTATAGAAAATAAATTCAAACAGGGAAGCATGGAGTGTGTACAAGTTGTGAGTACTGTCAAAAAGAGCTTGGGATATCAGGGGCGTACCGAAGATGTTCAAATTTGGGCTACCTGTGGCACATCCGCCCCCGGAAATGTTAGTTTTCAGGTTTGGGTTACCTGTGGTGTACTAGCGAGGCTCATGCTCACACTTGCCTCCACCTTGCTCTTGTGCCACAGGTAACCTGAAAACTAACATATTTTACAGACCTCTGACCTCCCACCCCTCCAGAATTTCCAATTCCCTCCATGGTGGGGTATGGAAATTTTTTGGAATGACTGAGTAAAAAGGACTGAACAGGTATCTACTGCAAGTGTGTGGTTTTGTATTTAGTATGCTATCTCAAAGATCATACAAGCAAAACCTACAGTTATAAAATGGGTTGTTCAAAAGTAAACAAAGTATTACAAACCTATTTCTTGTAGTCTTTGTCAGGAATACATTGCCACAGCCTGATCTGCAGTAGTAGTAACCATATTCATCTCTTTCTCCAACGATGTTGTTAAAATGCATACCATGCTTATCAATTTCGTGTCTGTCAAAATAGAAATATGTTTGTACATGTAGATGACAGTTTCATGAGAGAAACAGTTCTTCTATCAGTGTCACTGACAATGCAGTCACAATTTATTTATTTTAAAGAGTGTTGAAGGTATAACCTCAGAAAACATGAATTTTCAATTTGACAACATTTCAACATGAGTAAGACGAAATTGGTTGAATAATGGCCACAATATTGATGACTGCATACATGATTTTTTAAACAAATTACCACATTTTTGGCTTAGTATAAAATTAATGGCAAAAATGTTTTCCTTTATTATATATTCCTGGATTAATTAGTTGATTTCAGTCAAAGAAAATTATGTACAACTACTCAGTTGCCAATACTCAGCTGCTTTTCAAAAGATTCATCTCATTTTTGGTATCCAACATTGCTTTGGGTTGCTCTTCCAATATCTATGTCATACCAAAAAATTATCATAAAGACAAAATAGAGGGTTGAAATAAGATAAGACATGTACCTTACTCTCCTAGAATGGTGTACAAAGACATCATCACAGACCTCTGCCCTACACCTGTAAGGTTGGGCAGTAGTTTCCTGCAGTTCTTGAGTCTGTTGTACTAGGCTTTCTACAGGGGTTTCTCTAAATACATATGTATCAACTAGCTGCTCGCAGAGCTCTAGAAGCCATTTCTGTTTCATGGTCTTGGAAACAGATTCATCTGGCATTATGTATAATGGTTGACCTGAGAACCAAGTCAAAACAATGCCATTATTCTAATGATGAAGTGACTGGTTAGCATGTGGTAATAATGGTAATCCCTCCATCAAGTGAAGGTCTGATAGAATATCAAGGATGGGGAATTGCAGTTGCCATATTATTCTAGGGGTGAATAGAGTCCTAAAGTGATGTCACGAATGTTACAAAATGTTTGAATATATGTCCTACCAAAATGAAGATATCAGATCAAGTAAATATTAGTTCCAGGCTTTTTTTCATGTACACTGCAAGTGTGGATAAATTATAAATTAATACAAAGCATGCTACAGAGTGCTCACCTTCCATTGATGTCATTGAAGACATGTGCATGAATGCTGCGCAGATGTGCCCTTCAATTTCCCTCTCGTGGAATTCCTTGTAATCATTGTAGTGTGATTGAATCCCCTTCCCTGCATTAGTCTTGCCAGTCCTGTTTATGCTGGCACTGCTTGTTCCAACCTCAGCCACTGATCGAGCCTTTACAAACATATCAACTTCTGCCTGTAAATATTAAAATCAAAGAAAATAAATAATTTATATATAGCTTTTTCTTGTTGACGTTAGGTTGCTAACAAGCTCTCAACGGTATATAGCGCTTAAATTATGTAAAATATTCAAAAGCGCTTTACATTAAATTAAAGGAGAGTAAATATTTGTATGTACACACAAGCAGGCTAAAAAGGTAAAAGTTTAAAACCGATAAAATATATGCTAGCTATTATAGTGCTACAAATTAAATATAATAATGACTGATAATAGGATTTATATGCCAGTCGCAGCATATGTAGTACAACCAATTAAAGCGACCAAACAGAAGTACTACGACTGGCATACAAATCCATAATGTAAATCCGTATTTTTAAAAAAAATATTAAAGTTAAAAATATATTAAAGTTCAAAAATGACAATCAAATGCTTTCTTAAAAAGATAGGTCTTCAATTGGATCTTAAAAGAGTCAATGTTACTGCAGAGTCTAATATTCAGGGGTAGAGAGTTCCATACTACAGGGCCTACAAGATTGAAAATACCCATTATTACATCTACATGTACCTGAAAGAAGGGCATACATGTATCATAGACATTAACTTGTAGCATGTCTGTGTACATACCTTGTACAATGTAAACTTTGCGTGCCAATCAGCAAATTCGGTTCTAATGCCTTCTAGTCTGTCATACTGATTTTCTCCATCACCAAAAGCCCACTGGACATTCCTCCCCCTTTCTTCATACAGTTGATCACCATGTTGTGCCACCCGTGATAAAACTTCCTTTTCCTCATTTCGAGACAATACTGGAACATACTTCTCATGGTTAGTCTTTAGGATTTGTCCCATTTCCCCAGCAACATTTGGATTCAGGAAGAACAGATCCAGACAGCACTGTATATAAACAAAGGATACATTTCAAATGTAAGCATTCTATTTAATAATAACAACAATTAATATAAAAAAAAAGAAAACCCCACTCATCAGAGAAGGTTTAGAGAGGGATTGATGTTATCAATAATTTCTGGTCTATTTCTGTCCTTTTAAAAAATAGGGACTCAATAGCATACAAAATTGTTAGACAAGAAAAAGTATCCTAACATTAGGCTGCACCAACGGAAAGTACTGATATAAAGCCTTGCATTTCCCAAAATTGTATCAATAACTTTTCTGTTTTAGCATGGTGTATTTATTTATAAACAATAAGAAATTTGATGTCAATTCAATAAAACTTTTACACTTGTATCTTATAAGTGTAGCTATTGTTTCAGCTCTCGAGAACACGTAGCTACCCTTGTAAAATATTTATTGATATGACGATTTGCTTGGCACTGTACAATTTACAATGAAATTCAGGATTCTCAGTAGCAGCCGGCACTAGCAGACTCTGTTGTCTGTTAAAAAAAAAATTGTAGCCTGTTCTTCATGTAAATATGGTCTTTGTGGGTCAAATTTAATAGCAAGGTATGACAAATAGCTGGCTGTTTTCAGGATACTTTTGGCTGGCTGTAAAAAAATCAACTGAGAACCCTGGAAATGAAATACATGTAGAGCTGATTCAGTCACTCACTGATTGAGATTTATGTGACATTTCCTTGGAGTACTTGTGAGGGATGTGCTTTATGACTACATTGTTCAGGTACTTGAATGCCCCCAGATACTTGCAGACCACCCTGCTTATCAATATTGCCCATGATTTCTTGAGTGATTCCTGTACTTCAAGTGAAGGGAGGAGCTCAATTAGTTGGATATCCTTTGCTGGTTTCTGTGCAGTTTTACTGTCATCTGAAGGCTCAACAACCCTAGACAATTCAACAAACTGGTGTGTCCAATGGAGAGATTGGTTTCCATGTTCTTTTGTCTGAATCCGAGCATGGACTTCCAGATCCACATTATCTCCAACAATCCTGAGGGATAAAAAGAATATACATGTTTGAAGAGATATCATTTTACCTTTTATGCACCCTCCATGAAAATGCAAGCCCAAGCATGGGGGAGTTCTTCCTATATAATTTCGGCTGGTAGGGGTGATCGTCATATTTTTTAGGGTTTGGAATGGGCGATTTAGTATTTTTAGGGGTTGTCCAAGCGAAATCCATTTTTCAGGGTGATTTTTAGACCATAAGGTACATTTTAAGGTGGGAAAATATTTCATGGTTTGGTAATTAGTACTCACTTGTAATAAGGGAGTCGTTCGTTACGAAGCTGATTGATGACTTCCCTGACCATGTCATCTGTTGCATATACATTCTGGCACCTGTTCTGAACAGCTGTTAGTAATGCTGAAGCATGGCACAGTAGATCTGGACTGTACGTGGCATAATCACGCACAACATATTCCATGATATTAATGGCGATTTCCACCTCCATATCGTCCTCCTGTCGGGCAGGGACTTGCTGCTGTAGCACTTCTTCCAAGAACTTCAATGTACCTTTATTGGTTTCGATGTTTTTCTTCCAAAGAAGAACCTTCGAGTCATAACACTCTCCCATTCGTCTTTGCAGATTGACAACCATGTCGGGTGACATGCCAATTCTCAGGTGGTTGAGCCTTCGCATGTCATCATAGCCAACGCCGGCGTGGAACAACACTGAAGAGATACGATAGTCCAGGGCGGACAGTGTTGAGTTTCTGCATCTAGCGGCCAGTGAAGTGGCTTGAGCAATGGCATTGATAGCGTGTGACCCACATGCTCCGTTGATGCTCGCATTCCAAAGAGGACAGAATATCCTCGCCTCCTCCGCTACTAATTTATTTGAAAATCCCCCCAGCTCGTCTGGTTTAGTTCCTTTTAGCGCGGTGTCCGAACGGCAATATTCTTTAAATTCTGCTGATACAGTTCTCTGCAATGCGTCTGGTAACTCTTTCCTGAGTTCAGATATATTAAAAACACCATTTGCGGCAGCTGTCCACCTCTTTAGCGCGAGATTTTTGACAAGATTTTTGGTACTCTTGTCCGAAGGGATGCGAACATCTACATCACCATTTGGATGAGCAATGGCAATCTTCACTTTTGTTTCTGCTGTTTCTCCGATGTTCTCAATTGACAATCGCTCGGTCAGCAAGTCCTCTGTGTATGCTAGTTTAGGACGAAAGAGTGATTTTCGTGAAGAAGATTTACTTTTGGGAGTAGCGGTGTTTCGCGCCACTTTCCTTGCGAGAGGACTTCTGTCGGGTGTTGACACGGAGCTTGGCAATAGCCTTTTGCTTCGATTACTTGGAGTTGAAGTATTCTCGATGTCCTCGTCGCTTATTGAGTTGCGTATCCAATTATACAGCGTGTGCAAATTCCGGACTTTCCTTGCACATGTATTACACACACGACTCGACAACAACGGCGAATTCAGAAGTTGCACGCCAACATCTTGGCACAGCAAAGTTAACACTGTGCCGCGACTGCCATCCCGATCAGAGACTTCGTACAGATTTTCCGTAGAAATACGGTTCTTAGAACCGTATTTAATATTAAAACTACACTTGCAAAAACGGCAGAAATTATGCACAGTTAAATTCACTGAAACTCTACGCACTTTTTGCGGAGTTTTCTGCCGATCCATACATTCGGGCGACCGCACGTGGAACACTGTCAAAATATAATGCGAGTTGTGTTTATTTACATTGTACTTCGCTCTGATTGGTTACTTTTTGACAGCTGATAATTCACTGATGCGTGAAGACGTCATGCAGCATCAGGGGGCGGCTACTCTGAAACACCGACCTTCCGGGCAGGCTCTCGTGCTGACGCACTCGCCTCCGCCTCGCTCGGCCTTCGGCCTCGCTCGGCTCCGGGCCTCGCTCCGCTCGGCCGCGCCTCGCTTCGCTCGACACAGGTAACCCAAACCCGACATTTCCGAAAAAACAAACCGAGAGCCTGTAAGCAGGCTAGGGACTTCGAAATAACTGTGTCATATCGCAAATTCAACTAATTATCCAGTTTTTCTGGTAACACTGATGCCTGGAAGTCAATTTAGTTCTATTGCGCCTTCAATACTATCATTAATGGCCGAGTTGTGACGTTTGCAGTGTTATGGCACAGGCCAACCTCGTCCATTTGTACCGGTGTGTTTGACAACAAAACACAGAGCAAATCCTTTATATTAGGACTTCAAAATAACTGTCTTATATCGCAAATTCAACTAATTATAAAGTGTTTCTAGTAACACTGATGCCTGGACGTCAATTTAGTTCAATCGCGCCATAAATACTATCATTAATGGCCGAGTTGTCACGTTTGCAGTGATATGGCACAGGCCAAGCTCTTCGATTTGTACCGCTGTGTTTGACAACAAAATACAGAGCAAATCCTTTATCTTGGGACTTTGAAATAACTGTGTGATATCGCAAATTCAACTAATTATCCAGTTTTTCTGGTAACACTGATGCCTGGAAGTCAATTTAGTTCTATAACGCCTTCAATACTATCATTAATGGCCGCGTTGTGACATTTGCAGTGTTATGGCACAGGCCAACCTCGTCCATTTGTACCGGTGTGTTTGACAACAAAACACAGAGCAAATCCTTTATATTAGGACTTCAAAATAACTGTCTTATATCGCAAATTCAACTAATTATAAAGTTTTTCTAGTAACACTGATGCCTGGACGTCAATTTAGTTCAATTGCGCCATCAATACTATCATTAATAGCCGAGTTGTCACGTTTGCAGTGTTATGGCACAGGCCAAGCTCTTCCATTTGTACCGCTGTGTTTGACAACAAAATACAGAGCAAATCCTTTATCTTGGGACTTCGAAATAACTGTGTCATATCGCAAATTCAACCCATTATCAAGTTTTCCTAGTAATACTGATGCCTGGAGGTGAATTTAGTTCTATTGCGCCATCAATACCATCATTAATGGGCGAGTTATCACGTTTGCAGTTTTATAGCACAGGCCAAGCTCTTCCATTTGTACCGGTGTGTTTGACAACAAAATACAGACCAAATCCTTTATCTTGGGACTTCGAAATAACTGTATCAACTAATTAGCCAGTTTTCCTAGAAATACTGATGCCTGGAGGTCAATTTAGTTCTATTGCGCCATCAATACTATCATTAATGGGCGAGTTATCACGTTTGATGTGTTATAGCACAGGCCAAGCTCTTCCATTTGTACCGCTGTGTTTGACAACAAAATACAGAGCAAATCCTTTATCTTGGGACTTCGAAATAACTGTGTCATATCGCAAATTCAACTAATTATCCAGTTTTTCTGGTAACACTGATGCCTGGAGGTCAATTTAGTTCTATTGCGCCTTCAATACTATCATTAATGGCCGAGTTGTGATATTTGCAGTGTTATGGCACAGGCCAAGCTCTTCCATTTGTACCGGTGTGTTTGACAACAAAACACAGAGCAAATCCTTTATATTAGGACTTCGAAATAACTGTCTTATATCGCAAATTCAACTAATTATAAAGTTTTTCTAGTAACACTGATGCCTGGACGTCAATTTAGTTCTATTGCGCCATAAATACTATCATTAATGGCCGAGTTGTCACATTTTCAGTGTTGTGGCACCGCCAAGCCCTTCCATTTGTACCGGTGTGTTTGACAACAAAATACAGAGCAAATCCTTTATCTTGGGACTTCGAAATAACTGTGTCATATCGCAAATTCAACCCATTATCAAGTTTTCCTAGTAATACTGATGCCTGGAGGTGAATTTAGTTCTATTGCGCCATCAATACCATCATTAATGGGCGAGTTATCACGTTTGCAGTTTTATAGCACAGGCCAAGCTCTTCCATTTGTACCGGTGTGTTTGACAACAAAATACAGACCAAATCCTTTATCTTGGGACTTCGAAATAACTGTATCAACTAATTATCCAGTTTTCCTAGAAATACTGATGCCTGGAGGTCAATTTAGTTCTATTGCGCCATCAATACTATCATTAATGGGCGAGTTATCACGTTTGATGTGTTATAGCACAGGCCAAGCTCTTCCATTTGTACCGCTGTGTTTGACAACAAAATACAGAGCAAATCCTTTATCTTGGGACTTCGAAATAACTGTGTCATATCGCAAATTCAACTAATTATCCAGTTTTTCTGGTAACACTGATGCCTGGAGGTCAATTTAGTTCTATTGCGCCTTCAATACTATCATTAATGGCCGAGTTGTGATATTTGCAGTGTTATGGCACAGGCCAAGCTCTTCCATTTGTACCGGTGTGTTTGACAACAAAACACAGAGCAAATCCTTTATATTAGGACTTCGAAATAACTGTCTTATATCGCAAATTCAACTAATTATAAAGTTTTTCTAGTAACACTGATGCCTGGACGTCAATTTAGTTCAATTGCGCCATCAATACTATCATTAATGGCCGAGTTGTCACGTTTGCAGTGTTATGGCACAGGCCAAGCTCTTCCATTTGTACCGCTGTGTTTGACAACAAAATACAGAGCAAATCCTTTATCTTGGGACTTCGAAATAACTGTGTCATATCGCAAATTCAACCAATTATAAAGTTTTCCTAGTAATACTGATGCCTGGAGGTGAATTTAGTTCTATTGCGCCATCAATACCATCATTAATGGGCGAGTTATCACGTTTGCAGTGTTATAGCACAGGCCAAGCTCTTCCATTTGTACCGGTGTGTTTGACAACAAAACACAGAGCAAATCCTTTATATTAGGACTTCAAAATAACTGTCTTATATCGCAAATTCAACTAATTATAAAGTTTTTCTAGTAACACTGATGCCTGGACGTCAATTTAGTTCAATTGCGCCATCAATACTATCATTAATGGCCGAGTTGTCACGTTTGCAGTGTTATGGCACAGGCCAAGCTCTTCCATTTGTACCGCTGTGTTTGACAACAAAATACAGAGCAAATCCTTTATCTTGGGACTTCGAAATAACTGTGTCATATCGCAAATTCAACCCATTATCAAGTTTTTCTAGTAATACTGATGCCTGGAGGTGAATTTAGTTCTATTGCGCCATCAATACCATCATTAATGGGCGAGTTATCACGTTTGCAGTTTTATAGCACAGGCCAAGCTCTTCCATTTGTACCGGTGTGTTTGACAACAAAATACAGACCAAATCCTTTATCTTGGGACTTCGAAATAACTGTATCAACTAATTAGCCAGTTTTCCTAGAAATACTGATGCCTGGAGGTCAATTTAGTTCTATTGCGCCATCAATACTATCATTAATGGGCGAGTTATCACGTTTGATGTGTTATAGCACAGGCCAAGCTCTTCCATTTGTACCGCTGTGTTTGACAACAAAATACAGAGCAAATCCTTTATCTTGGGACTTCGAAATAACTGTGTCATATCGCAAATTCAACTAATTATCCAGTTTTTCTGGTAACACTGATGCCTGGAGGTCAATTTAGTTCTATTGCGCCTTCAATACTATCATTAATGGCCGAGTTGTGATATTTGCAGTGTTATGGCACAGGCCAAGCTCTTCCATTTGTACCGGTGTGTTTGACAACAAAACACAGAGCAAATCCTTTATATTAGGACTTCGAAATAACTGTCTTATATCGCAAATTCAACTAATTATAAAGTTTTTCTAGTAACACTGATGCCTGGACGTCAATTTAGTTCTATTGCGCCATAAATACTATCATTAATGGCCGAGTTGTCACATTTTCAGTGTTGTGGCACCGCCAAGCCCTTCCATTTGTACCGGTGTGTTTGACAACAAAATACAGAGCAAATCCTTTATCTTGGGACTTCGAAATAACTGTGTCATATCGCAAATTCAACCCATTATCAAGTTTTCCTAGTAATACTGATGCCTGGAGGTGAATTTAGTTCTATTGCGCCATCAATACCATCATTAATGGGCGAGTTATCACGTTTGCAGTTTTATAGCACAGGCCAAGCTCTTCCATTTGTACCGGTGTGTTTGACAACAAAATACAGACCAAATCCTTTATCTTGGGACTTCGAAATAACTGTATCAACTAATTATCCAGTTTTCCTAGAAATACTGATGCCTGGAGGTCAATTTAGTTCTATTGCGCCATCAATACTATCATTAATGGGCGAGTTATCACGTTTGATGTGTTATAGCACAGGCCAAGCTCTTCCATTTGTACCGCTGTGTTTGACAACAAAATACAGAGCAAATCCTTTATCTTGGGACTTCGAAATAACTGTGTCATATCGCAAATTCAACTAATTATCCAGTTTTTCTGGTAACACTGATGCCTGGAGGTCAATTTAGTTCTATTGCGCCTTCAATACTATCATTAATGGCCGAGTTGTGATATTTGCAGTGTTATGGCACAGGCCAAGCTCTTCCATTTGTACCGGTGTGTTTGACAACAAAACACAGAGCAAATCCTTTATATTAGGACTTCGAAATAACTGTCTTATATCGCAAATTCAACTAATTATAAAGTTTTTCTAGTAACACTGATGCCTGGACGTCAATTTAGTTCAATTGCGCCATCAATACTATCATTAATGGCCGAGTTGTCACGTTTGCAGTGTTATGGCACAGGCCAAGCTCTTCCATTTGTACCGCTGTGTTTGACAACAAAATACAGAGCAAATCCTTTATCTTGGGACTTCGAAATAACTGTGTCATATCGCAAATTCAACCAATTATAAAGTTTTCCTAGTAATACTGATGCCTGGAGGTGAATTTAGTTCTATTGCGCCATCAATACCATCATTAATGGGCGAGTTATCACGTTTGCAGTGTTATAGCACAGGCCAAGCTCTTCCATTTGTACCGGTGTGTTTGACAACAAAACACAGAGCAAATCCTTTATATTAGGACTTCAAAATAACTGTCTTATATCGCAAATTCAACTAATTATAAAGTTTTTCTAGTAACACTGATGCCTGGACGTCAATTTAGTTCAATTGCGCCATCAATACTATCATTAATGGCCGAGTTGTCACGTTTGCAGTGTTATGGCACAGGCCAAGCTCTTCCATTTGTACCGCTGTGTTTGACAACAAAATACAGAGCAAATCCTTTATCTTGGGACTTCGAAATAACTGTGTCATATCGCAAATTCAACCCATTATCAAGTTTTTCTAGTAATACTGATGCCTGGAGGTGAATTTAGTTCTATTGCGCCATCAATACCATCATTAATGGGCGAGTTATCACGTTTGCAGTTTTATAGCACAGGCCAAGCTCTTCCATTTGTACCGGTGTGTTTGACAACAAAATACAGACCAAATCCTTTATCTTGGGACTTCGAAATAACTGTATCAACTAATTATCCAGTTTTCCTAGAAATACTGATGCCTGGAGGTCAATTTAGTTCTATTGCGCCATCAATACTATCATTAATGGGCGAGTTATCACGTTTGATGTGTTATAGCACAGGCCAAGCTCTTCCATTTGTACCGCTGTGTTTGACAACAAAATACAGAGCAAATCCTTTATCTTGGGACTTCGAAATAACTGTGTCATATCGCAAATTCAACTAATTATCCAGTTTTTCTGGTAACACTGATGCCTGGAGGTCAATTTAGTTCTATTGCGCCTTCAATACTATCATTAATGGCCGAGTTGTGATATTTGCAGTGTTATGGCACAGGCCAAGCTCTTCCATTTGTACCGGTGTGTTTGACAACAAAACACAGAGCAAATCCTTTATATTAGGACTTCGAAATAACTGTCTTATATCGCAAATTCAACTAATTATAAAGTTTTTCTAGTAACACTAATGCCTGGACGTCAATTTAGTTCAATTGCGCCATCAATACTATCATTAATGGCCGAGTTGTCACGTTTGCAGTGTTATGGCACAGGCCAAGCTCTTCCATTTGTACCGCTGTGTTTGACAACAAAATACAGAGCAAATCCTTTATCTTGGGACTTCGAAATAACTGTGTCATATCGCAAATTCAACCAATTATAAAGTTTTCCTAGTAATACTGATGCCTGGAGGTGAATTTAGTTCTATTGCGCCATCAATACCATCATTAATGGGCGAGTTATCACGTTTGCAGTGTTATAGCACAGGCCAAGCTCTTCCATTTGTACCGGTGTGTTTGACAACAAAACACAGAGCAAATCCTTTATATTAGGACTTCCAAATAACTGTATTATATCGCAAATTCAACTAATTATCCAGTTTTTCTGGTAACACTGATGCCTGGAAGTCAATTTAGTTCTATTGCGCCTTCAATACTATCATTAATGGCCGAGTTGTGACATTTGCAGTGTTATGGCACAGGCCAACCTCGTCCATTTGTACCGGTGTGTTTGACAACAAAACACAGAGCAAATCCTTTATCTTGGGACTTCGAAATAACTGTATCAACTAATTATCCAGTTTTCCTAGAAATACTGATGCCTGGAGGTCAATTTAGTTCTATTGCGCCATCAATACTATCATTAATGGGCGAGTTATCACGTTTGATGTGTTATAGCACAGGCCAAGCTCTTCCATTTGTACCGGTGTGTTTGACAACAAAACACAGAGCAAATCCTTTATATTAGGACTTCGAAATAACTGTCTTATATCGCAAATTCAACTAATTATAAAGTTTTTCTAGTAACACTGATGCCTGGACGTCAATTTAGTTCAATTGCGCCATCAATACTATCATTAATGGCCGAGTTGTCACGTTTGCAGTGTTATGGCACAGGCCAAGCTCTTCCATTTGTACCGCTGTGTTTGACAACAAAATACAGAGCAAATCCTTTATCTTGGGACTTCGAAATAACTGTGTCATATCGCAAATTCAACCAATTATAAAGTTTTCCTAGTAATACTGATGCCTGGAGGTGAATTTAGTTCTATTGCGCCATCAATACCATCATTAATGGGCGAGTTATCACGTTTGCAGTGTTATAGCACAGGCCAAGCTCTTCCATTTGTACCGGTGTGTTTGACAACAAAACACAGAGCAAATCCTTTATATTAGGACTTCAAAATAACTGTCTTATATCGCAAATTCAACTAATTATAAAGTTTTTCTAGTAACACTGATGCCTGGACGTCAATTTAGTTCAATTGCGCCATCAATACTATCATTAATGGCCGAGTTGTCACGTTTGCAGTGTTATGGCACAGGCCAAGCTCTTCCATTTGTACCGCTGTGTTTGACAACAAAATACAGAGCAAATCCTTTATCTTGGGACTTCGAAATAACTGTGTCATATCGCAAATTCAACCCATTATCAAGTTTTTCTAGTAATACTGATGCCTGGAGGTGAATTTAGTTCTATTGCGCCATCAATACCATCATTAATGGGCGAGTTATCACGTTTGCAGTTTTATAGCACAGGCCAAGCTCTTCCATTTGTACCGGTGTGTTTGACAACAAAATACAGACCAAATCCTTTATCTTGGGACTTCGAAATAACTGTATCAACTAATTATCCAGTTTTCCTAGAAATACTGATGCCTGGAGGTCAATTTAGTTCTATTGCGCCATCAATACTATCATTAATGGGCGAGTTATCACGTTTGATGTGTTATAGCACAGGCCAAGCTCTTCCATTTGTACCGCTGTGTTTGACAACAAAATACAGAGCAAATCCTTTATCTTGGGACTTCGAAATAACTGTGTCATATCGCAAATTCAACTAATTATCCAGTTTTTCTGGTAACACTGATGCCTGGAGGTCAATTTCGTTCTATTGCGCCTTCAATACTATCATTAATGGCCGAGTTGTGATATTTGCAGTGTTATGGCACAGGCCAAGCTCTTCCATTTGTACCGGTGTGTTTGACAACAAAACACAGAGCAAATCCTTTATATTAGGACTTCGAAATAACTGTCTTATATCGCAAATTCAACTAATTATAAAGTTTTTCTAGTAACACTAATGCCTGGACGTCAATTTAGTTCAATTGCGCCATCAATACTATCATTAATGGCCGAGTTGTCACGTTTGCAGTGTTATGGCACAGGCCAAGCTCTTCCATTTGTACCGCTGTGTTTGACAACAAAATACAGAGCAAATCCTTTATCTTGGGACTTCGAAATAACTGTGTCATATCGCAAATTCAACCAATTATAAAGTTTTCCTAGTAATACTGATGCCTGGAGGTGAATTTAGTTCTATTGCGCCATCAATACCATCATTAATGGGCGAGTTATCACGTTTGCAGTGTTATAGCACAGGCCAAGCTCTTCCATTTGTACCGGTGTGTTTGACAACAAAACACAGAGCAAATCCTTTATATTAGGACTTCCAAATAACTGTATTATATCGCAAATTCAACTAATTATCCAGTTTTTCTGGTAACACTGATGCCTGGAAGTCAATTTAGTTCTATTGCGCCTTCAATACTATCATTAATGGCCGAGTTGTGACATTTGCAGTGTTATGGCACAGGCCAACCTCGTCCATTTGTACCGGTGTGTTTGACAACAAAACACAGAGCAAATCCTTTATCTTGGGACTTCGAAATAACTGTATCAACTAATTATCCAGTTTTCCTAGAAATACTGATGCCTGGAGGTCAATTTAGTTCTATTGCGCCATCAATACTATCATTAATGGGCGAGTTATCACGTTTGATGTGTTATAGCACAGGCCAAGCTCTTCCATTTGTACCGCTGTGTTTGACAACAAAATACAGAGCAAATCCTTTATCTTGGGACTTCGACATAACTGTGTCATATCGCAAATTCAACTAATTATCCAGTTTTTCTGGTAACACTGATGCCTGGAGGTCAATTTAGTTCTATTGCGCCTTCAATACTATCATTAATGGCCGAGTTGTGATATTTGCAGTGTTATGGCACAGGCCAAGCTCTTCCATTTGTACCGGTGTGTTTGACAACAAAACACAGAGCAAATCCTTTATATTAGGACTTCGAAATAACTGTCTTATATCGCAAATTCAACTAATTATAAAGTTTTTCTAGTAACACTGATGCCTGGACGTCAATTTAGTTCAATTGCGCCATCAATACTATCATTAATGGTCGAGTTGTCACGTTTGCAGTGTTATGGCACAGGCCAAGCTCTTCCATTTGTGCCGCTGTGTTTGACAACAAAATACAGAGCAAATCCTTTATCTTGGGACTTCGAAATAACTGTGTCATATCGCAAATTCAACCAATTATAAAGTTTTCCTAGTAATACTGATGCCTGGAGGTGAATTTAGTTCTATTGCGCCATCAATACCATCATTAATGGGCGAGTTATCACGTTTGCAGTGTTATAGCACAGGCCAAGCTCTTCCATTTGTACCGGTGTGTTTGACAACAAAACACAGAGCAAATCCTTTATATTAGGACTTCCAAATAACTGTATTATATCGCAAATTCAACTAATTATCCAGTTTTTCTGGTAACACTGATGCCTGGAAGTCAATTTAGTTCTATTGCGCCTTCAATACTATCATTAATGGCCGAGTTGTGACATTTGCAGTGTTATGGCACAGGCCAACCTCGTCCATTTGTACCGGTGTGTTTGACAACAAAACACAGAGCAAATCCTTTATCTTGGGACTTCGAAATAACTGTATCAACTAATTATCCAGTTTTCCTAGAAATACTGATGCCTGGAGGTCAATTTAGTTCTATTGCGCCATCAATACTATCATTAATGGGCGAGTTATCACGTTTGATGTGTTATAGCACAGGCCAAGCTCTTCCATTTGTACCGCTGTGTTTGACAACAAAATACAGAGCAAATCCTTTATCTTGGGACTTCGAAATAACTGTGTCATATCGCAAATTCAACTAATTATCCAGTTTTTCTGGTAACACTGATGCCTGGAGGTCAATTTAGTTCTATTGCGCCTTCAATACTATCATTAATGGCCGAGTTGTGATATTTGCAGTGTTATGGCACAGGCCAAGCTCTTCCATTTGTACCGGTGTGTTTGACAACAAAACACAGAGCAAATCCTTTATATTAGGACTTCGAAATAACTGTCTTATATCGCAAATTCAACTAATTATAAAGTTTTTCTAGTAATACTGATGCCTGGAGGTGAATTTAGTTCTATTGCGCCATCAATACCATCATTAATGGGCGAGTTATCACGTTTGCAGTGTTATAGCACAGGCCAAGCTCTTCCATTTGTACCGGTGTGTTTGACAACAAAACACAGAGCAAATCCTTTATATTAGGACTTCAAAATAACTGTCTTATATCGCAAATTCAACTAATTATAAAGTTTTTTCTAGTAACACTGATGCCTGGACGTCAATTTAGTTCAATTGCGCCATCAATACTATCATTAATGGCCGAGTTGTCACGTTTGCAGTGTTATGGCACAGGCCAAGCTCTTCCATTTGTACCGCTGTGTTTGACAACAAAATACAGAGCAAATCCTTTATCTTGGGACTTCGAAATAACTGTGTCATATCGCAAATTCAACCCATTATCCAGTTTTTCTAGTAATACTGATGCCTGGAGGTGAATTTAGTTCTATTGCGCCATCAATACCATCATTAATGGGCGAGTTATCACGTTTGCAGTTTTATAGCACAGGCCAAGCTCTTCCATTTGTACCGGTGTGTTTGACAACAAAATACAGACCAAATCCTTTATCTTGGGACTTCGAAATAACTGTATCAACTAATTATCCAGTTTTCCTAGAAATACTGATGCCTGGAGGTCAATTTAGTTATATTGCGCCATCAATACAATCATTAATGGGCGAGTTATCACGTTTGATGTGTTATAGCACAGGCCAAGCTCTTCCATTTGTACCGCTGTGTTTGACAACAAAATACAGAGCAAATCCTTTATCTTGGGACTTCGAAATAACTGTGTCATATCGCAAATTCAACTAATTATCCAGTTTTTCTGGTAACACTGATGCCTGGAGGTCAATTTAGTTCTATTGCGCCTTCAATACTATCATTAATGGCCGAGTTGTGATATTTGCAGTGTTATGGCACAGGCCAAGCTCTTCCATTTGTACCGGTGTGTTTGACAACAAAACACAGAGCAAATCCTTTATATTAGGACTTCGAAATAACTGTCTTATATCGCAAATTCAACTAATTATAAAGTTTTTCTAGTAACACTGATGCCTGAACGTCATTTTAGTTCTATTGCGCCTTCAATACTATCATTAATGACCGAGTTGTCGCATTTTCAGTGTTATGGCACCACCAAGCTCTTCCATTTGTACCGGTGTGTTTGACAACAAAACACAGAGCAAATCCTTTATTTGGGACTTCGAAATAACTGTGTTATCTTGCCAATTCATCTAATTATCTAGTTTTCCTAGTCACTCTGATGCCTGGAGGTCATTTTTGTTCTATTGCGCCATAAATACTATCATTAATGGCCGAGTTGTCACATTTTCAGTGGTGTGGCACCGCCAAGCCCTTCCATTTGTACCGGTGTGTTTGACAACAAAACACAGAGCAAATCCTTTATATTAGGACTTCGAAATAACTGTCTTATATCGCAAATTCAACTAATTATCAAGTTTTTCTAGTAACACTGATGCCTGGACGTCTATTTAGTTCAATTGCGCCATCAATACTATCATTAATGGCCGAGTTGTCACGTTTGCAGTGTTATGGCACAGGCCAAGCTCTTCCATTTGTACCGCTGTGTTTGACAACAAAATACAGAGCAAATCCTTTATCTTGGGACTTCGTAGCCTGCTTACAGGCTCTCGGTTCGTTTGTTCGGAAATGTTTGTTTTTTCGGAAATGACGGGTTTGGGTTACCTGTGTTACCTGTGTCGAGCGCCGAGCGGAGCGAGGCCCGGAGCCGAGCGAGGTCGAATGAGCGAGGTCTGAATGAGAGCCTGCCAGGAAGGCCTGTGTTTCAGAGTAGCCCGCGTTCGTCCACGAACGCAGCACTGTGATTGGCTAACGTTGACAGATAGGTTTTTGCAAGAGCCGCTTCATTATGATTGGTTAAAAAAAGTGACAGATTGTTTGCTGAATGAACCATCATGGCGGACGAAGACGAACTTGTTGAAAAAGCATTCAGCGAATTAAAGAAACATTCTAAAGTCAAGCTTCATCTGAAACCCGAACAAGAACAGGCTGTGAAAAGTCTATTGAATGGCCAAGACGTTCTGGCAGTTTTGCCTACGGGGTTCGGCAAAAGTTTGATCTTTCAATTATACATAAAGACGAAAGATTTGCAAGGTTCGAACACTGCTGGCGCTGCAGCTTTGGTAATCTGCCCTCTTACCAGCCTAATCCAGGACCAAGTGAGGGAAGCACGGTCCCTAGGAATAAATGCTGTATCCATAGAAAACCTGGATAAGGATTACCAACTTGTGTTTGGATCGGCCGAGTCGGCTCTTGACCCGAAATTTACGAAGATCCTGAAAGACAGATCAACGCAAGTCCACAAGAAAATCTGCATCCTGGTTGTGGATGAGTCTCACACGGTGGAATCATGGACTGGAAAAAGGTAAGTTCTCCTTCCAAGCCCCATTCGCAATCTAATGTACCGATCATATCGAAACATCAAATTATATTGGAACGGGGAGGTCAATAATTTTAGACGACTTCAAAGAACAAAATTATTTTGACTTTTTGTAAGCGACTGGCTTAAAAACAAAGGGACTCCAAAAGCTGTGTGCTGTATTTGAAGGTATTAAAATATAAATGTACATTGCTTACGAATATTTAAACTGTCTGTTAAAAACAAAAGTGGTGTCACAACTAATACTATGCCCTGGGTGGGGTAGGGCATTTGAACAACAATGCCCGGGGGTTGCCCAGGGGGAGATGTTGATGTTTTGATTTGATCAGTACATAAAACCTCTCCAACAATTGTTGCTGTTTATTCTTGGTTTGCACACGATGTCACGATGTCACATTAACAAAAAAGTCAAAAGATTCCTCATTTATAGTATCTTTTGTACCGTCCTCCAACATGGCTGCCTGGTCTTTGTCTTTTCAATCTCCAGGGATTGATTGCAAACCAAGAATAGTGTTAAATTGAGTCCAGAGCCTCAGATGATCTCAACACTCAACAGGGTTTGAAACCAGCTGCATATTTGGTTAAGCACTTCACTTAGCTTAAGTTAAGGTTACTTTAGTGTATCTTAGCTTAACTAATATAAGCTTTAATTTTATTTAGGAATCCTAAGAAGAAAGAGAAAAGTTTCCGGGCTGCATTTGGGGAGCTCTCTGTTCTGAGGTCTTTGTGCAAGGAAGGTGAGAACTGTTTTGCTACTAAAATGCTTGCTATCATCTAAAACTGCATGCAGTACAACTTTAAGGGGCCGTCAACATTTAAGGGGCATACCGAATATGTTGATGGCCCCTAACTCAAACTTCTTCCAATCAGAAACTCAATTAATCAATCTCCCCTAACCCAAAGTTGTTTGGATGCCCCATGAGGCTTGTTACAGTGTATTCATCAGAACATAGGGCCATTCCAATTTATATCCACACCCCCTGTTGATGATGTTGTTATACCCCCTCAGAATTAATTTTTGGAAAGACCCCTACTGAAACTTTACATGTTTTCACACAAAATCAATTGTTTTTCCATCCCTTGGGGGGTGTGTGTTAGTTTTGGGTTACCTGTGGCACACAAGGCTGAAGGCCGAGCGAGACAAGTGCATCTTTCTGACGTACCTCCCCCCACCCACGCCTACAAGAGAGTCCTTAAGCAGCTTGTTAGCAACCCCTCGAAAATGTATTTATTTTTGGTACAATTTCCATTGTTCCCAAGTCCCTTTATACTGAAGCCACTCAGAAATTTAGAACAAAAAGCACCCCTCAGAAAAATTAATCAACAGGGGGTGTGGATGTTAAATGAAATGGCCCATACAGTCCAAACATAACAATCATTTTATGCTTTTCAGGAACACCTGTCCTGGCTCTCACAGGAACAGCTGATAAAAGAACAGCAGAAGTTATAATATCCAGTCTGGCAATGAGGCCCAACACACTGCAGATATTTATTAGCCCGAACAGAACTAACTTGAGAATATCTGTGTTAAAAACAACGAAGAAAGAAGCATTTTCAATGCTTGACTGGTTGATTGAGTTAATAGTTGAGAAAGGTGCAGAGACGCCCAAAACCATTATCTTCTGCAACACCATGAGAGATGTTGCAACTGTTGTAAATGAACTTACCATGAAGTTAGGCTCTGCAGCCTTTAGTCCACCTACCTCAAATAATCCTGCAGACTGCCTTATTGGCATTTTTCACTCCCTCTCCTGGGAGAGTTACAAGGAGAAAGTAATCAGTGCACTGAAAGGCAGTGGAAAGAAAAGGGTAGTGGTAGCAACCACTGCACTGAGCATGGGAGTAAACTTCCCAGATGTCAGGTACATAGTTAATTGGGGGCCAGCCCGAAACCTCCTGGACCATCACCAAGAGGCAGGAAGGGCTGGGCGCAATGGGAAACAGGCAGACATTGTGATTATTTACCATGGGCAGCAGCTGACTCATTGCGAAGATCCGATCAAGGAATTTGTAAAGTCAAGTTCATGTTACAGGGTTGCTAGTTACAAACCCCTTGATACAGGCATTGAGCCCTTGGAACCAGCTCACAATTGCTGTGGAAATTGCAGGTCATTATGCAAATGTGAAGGTGAAACATGCTCAGCAGAAATTTTGCCATTTGAGAAGGAGCAGGCTGTTAAGAAATCATCCAAACCTGTGTTGTCAAGGCCAGTTAGTGATGTGGACAGGACTGACTTGTATTCAGCTTTATTAGAGTTGAAAGAAATGGAATCAAGCAACCACTTACTTTTTGATGGAACTGCTGGTAGTGGATTTTCCACAGAACTTATCCAGGATATTGTACAAGGCTGCTCCCACATATTTACGATAGATGATATAATGGGGTCATTCCCAGTATTTTCTGTGACACATGCAATCAAAATGCTAGAAGTTATTCAAGAAATATTTGGTGACATTCCAAACTTTGAAGATACAGTTCATATCCTTGGACAGTGCAGCCCTGGGGAGGCATTTACAGTTGATAACTATTATGGTTACTTTAACTCTGACTCTAGTGAGTAACCTTACCATATCAGGGCTCGACACTAACAGTTACCCTGTTACCGCTGGAAAGTAAAATTTTCCTGTGGAAAGTAAAAAGCTTGGTTTGGAAAGTATGTTTTTAATACATGTTCAATAGGTACTCAGTTTACTTTTCCACTGTGGCAACAAGTCTTAAAAGTTAGTGTCGAGCCCTGCATATAGCAATCTCTTAATTAATATTATGTACAAGTCAAATCCTATGGTGCTCTTGTTGTAACCCTCAACTTTAAGGGCATGCATCAGTGTCATTGCATTGGCCACAGTGTGAAGGATTTGTAAAAGTCAAATGACACAGAGCACAGGACACCAATAATTGACTTGTACATTGTTTCAGATCTGGAAATTGCAACCATTGTTTCAAAAGAGCCTCAAGCTAAGCCTTTTTAATTAACATAATTTGTTACTCAGTTTCATGAACATTGTTCAAATGAAAATAGCAAAATGAAATTTACAATCCAAACAGCCACAAACAGAACAATCTAGTTTCAGCTTTAGTTATTTTCTTTGTTTCTCATTATTTCTGATTTTCATTGTGCTATTCTATTTGGACAAAATTTCTGAATTCAGTAAGCAAAACATATTTTCCTAGTGCTACATGTATCTCTTGGCTCACATATTATTGTTATTATTCTTGTTCGGGGTCCACATTGTGAGGATACATAATATGATCCTTTAGCCATTATTGGTAACACCAGGTTGCCATCCAATCAATTTTCAAACAAGACTCGCTACTCCAGTATGTACACTGTACATGTAGTTCTATCTTCATACAGAAGTCTGTGCATATTGAGCCCAAGCATTTCAAAGAAACTACATGTAACACCTTAGCAATGAAATTGTTCTATACGCGGCCCTCATAAATGGATCCCCACAGGGCAATATGGCCAGTCATCCATTTATGTAAGTCTCTGTAGTCCAGCCCTTGTAAGAGGTTTGCATCAAAATTTGGGAATGTTGCATAACCCTCTCTCCCAGGTGTAAAATTGAAGACATTCTTTTCCATTAAATCTGAAGATATCTGTCTTACACTTTCCTCTGGTTCTTTATCTGATCTATATCCTCTTCTCTGGTTCAGTTTGCAGTCATTGTCTACTGAACTCATCAAATCCTCTATAGAGTCTAATGCATGTGCAACTCTTGATGCACTCTCTTGTGTTAGATTTGAGCCAAGGCCTTTCCACATAGTTTTGAGCACTTTGTTTTGTTGTTCCTTCTTGAGGTCCAAAGGAATGTTGTTCCCCTTACCTCCATACTTATTGTGGAACCTGTTCCATTTGAGATCAGTAGCTTCACATTCTGGCAGAAGAGCTATGATTTGCACCAAATATAATAGTACAGCATAAGCATACTTTACATTGCCATTGTTCTTGTAGAGAAGCAACATCAGTTTATATAACCGGAAAAGGCGTTGCCCATCTCCCTCTTTAATGACATCATTAAATTCAAAGAGGGTGAGACCAAAAGATAGCTTTGCAGAGTGATAGTTGAAGATTGGGTCTATTTTATGTTCACTCTCTTCAGATGGTGAATCTGGAGTCTGATCTACCATTGATCCCTCATGCATAGCTCTCTCGTGCCTATAAAATTTATAGAAAATAAATTCAAACAGGGAAGCATGGAGTGTGTACAAGTTGTGAGTACTGTCAAAAAGAGCTTGGGATATCAGGGGCGTACCGAAGATGTTCAAATTTGGGCTACCTGTGGCACATCCGCCCCCGGAAATGTTAGTTTTCAGGTTTGGGTTACCTGTGGTGTACTAGCGAGGCTCATGCTCACACTTGCCTCCACCTTGCTCTTGTGCCACAGGTAACCTGAA
This sequence comes from Actinernus sp. WN-2022, assembly GCA_030867875.1. Lineage (NCBI taxonomy): Eukaryota > Metazoa > Cnidaria > Anthozoa > Actiniaria > Actinernidae > Actinernus > Actinernus sp. WN-2022. Next base: position 106,378,759 of record JAOWCC010001634.1, on the reverse strand, counting down.
AACTAACATATTTTACAGACCTCTGACCTCCCACCCCTCCAGAATTTCCAATTCCCTCCATGGTGGGGTATGGAAATTTTTTGGAATGACTGAGTAAAAAGGACTGAACAGGTATCTACTGCAAGTGTGTGGTTTTGTATTTAGTATGCTATCTCAAAGATCATACAAGCAAAACCTACAGTTATAAAATGGGTTGTTCAAAAGTAAACAAAGTATTACAAACCTATTTCTTGTAGTCTTTGTCAGGAATACATTGCCACAGCCTGATCTGCAGTAGTAGTAACCATATTCATCTCTTTCTCCAACGATGTTGTTAAAATGCATACCATGCTTATCAATTTCGTGTCTGTCAAAATAGAAATATGTTTGTACATGTAGATGACAGTTTCATGAGAGAAACAGTTCTTCTATCAGTGTCACTGACAATGCAGTCACAATTTATTTATTTTAAAGAGTGTTGAAGGTATAACCTCAGAAAACATGAATTTTCAATTTGACAACATTTCAACATGAGTAAGACGAAATTGGTTGAATAATGGCCACAATATTGATGACTGCATACATGATTTTTTAAACAAATTACCACATTTTTGGCTTAGTATAAAATTAATGGCAAAAATGTTTTCCTTTATTATATATTCCTGGATTAATTAGTTGATTTCAGTCAAAGAAAATTATGTACAACTACTCAGTTGCCAATACTCAGCTGCTTTTCAAAAGATTCATCTCATTTTTGGTATCCAACATTGCTTTGGGTTGCTCTTCCAATATCTATGTCATACCAAAAAATTCTCATAAAGACAAAATAGAGGGTTGAAATAAGATAAGACATGTACCTTACTCTCCTAGAATGGTGTACAAAGACATCATCACAGACCTCTGCCCTACACCTGTAAGGTTGGGCAGTAGTTTCCTGCAGTTCTTGAGTCTGTTGTACTAGGCTTTCTACAGGGGTTTCTCTAAATACATATGTATCAACTAGCTGCTCGCAGAGCTCTAGAAGCCATTTCTGTTTCATGGTCTTGGAAACAGATTCATCTGGCATTATGTATAATGGTTGACCTGAGAACCAAGTCAAAACAATGCCATTATTCTAATGATGAAGTGACTGGTTAGCATGTGGTAATAATGGTAATCCCTCCATCAAGTGAAGGTCTGATAGAATATCAAGGATGGGGAATTGCAGTTGCCATATTATTCTAGGGGTGAATAGAGTCCTAAAGTGATGTCACGAATGTTACAAAATGTTTGAATATATGTCCTACCAAAATGAAGATATCAGATCAAGTAAATATTAGTTCCAGGCTTTTTTTCATGTACACTGCAAGTGTGGATAAATTATAAATTAATACAAAGCATGCTACAGAGTGCTCACCTTCCATTGATGTCATTGAAGACATGTGCATGAATGCTGCGCAGATGTGCCCTTCAATTTCCCTCTCGTGGAATTCCTTGTAATCATTGTAGTGTGATTGAATCCCCTTCCCTGCATTAGTCTTGCCAGTCCTGTTTATGCTGGCACTGCTTGTTCCAACCTCAGCCACTGATCGAGCCTTTACAAACATATCAACTTCTGCCTGTAAATATTAAAATCAAAGAAAATAAATAATTTATATATAGCTTTTTCTTGTTGACGTTAGGTTGCTAACAAGCTCTCAACGGTATATAGCGCTTAAATTATGTAAAATATTCAAAAGCGCTTTACATTAAATTAAAGGAGAGTAAATATTTGTATGTACACACAAGCAGGCTAAAAAGGTAAAAGTTTAAAACCGATAAAATATATGCTAGCTATTATAGTGCTACAAATTAAATATAATAATGACTGATAATAGGATTTATATGCCAGTCGCAGCATATGTAGTACATCCAATTAAAGCGACCAAACAGAAGTACTACGACTGGCATACAAATCCATAATGTAAATCCGTATTTTTAAAAAAAATATTAAAGTTAAAAATATATTAAAGTTCAAAAATGACAATCAAATGCTTTCTTAAAAAGATAGGTCTTCAATTGGATCTTAAAAGAGTCAATGTTACTGCAGAGTCTAATATTCAGGGGTAGAGAGTTCCATACTACAGGGCCTACAAGATTGAAAATACCCATTATTACATCTACATGTACCTGAAAGAAGGGCATACATGTATCATAGACATTAACTTGTAGCATGTCTGTGTACATACCTTGTACAATGTAAACTTTGCGTGCCAATCAGCAAATTCGGTTCTAATGCCTTCTAGTCTGTCATACTGATTTTCTCCATCACCAAAAGCCCACTGGACATTCCTCCCCCTTTCTTCATACAGTTGATCACCATGTTGTGCCACCCGTGATAAAACTTCCTTTTCCTCATTTCGAGACAATACTGGAACATACTTCTCATGGTTAGTCTTTAGGATTTGTCCCATTTCCCCAGCAACATTTGGATTCAGGAAGAACAGATCCAGACAGCACTGTATATAAACAAAGGATACATTTCAAATGTAAGCATTCTATTTAATAATAACAACAATTAATATAAAAAAAAAGAAAACCCCACTCATCAGAGAAGGTTTAGAGAGGGATTGATGTTATCAATAATTTCTGGTCTATTTCTGTCCTTTTAAAAAATAGGGACTCAATAGCATACAAAATTGTTAGACAAGAAAAAGTATCCTAACATTAGGCTGCACCAACGGAAAGTACTGATATAAAGCCTTGCATTTCCCAAAATTGTATCAATAACTTTTCTGTTTTAGCATGGTGTATTTATTTATAAACAATAAGAAATTTGATGTCAATTCAATAAAACTTTTACACTTGTATCTTATAAGTGTAGCTATTGTTTCAGCTCTCGAGAACACGTAGCTACCCTTGTAAAATATTTATTGATATGACGATTTGCTTGGCACTGTACAATTTACAATGAAATTCAGGATTCTCAGTAGCAGCCGGCACTAGCAGACTCTGTTGTCTGTTAAAAAAAAAATTGTAGCCTGTTCTTCATGTAAATATGGTCTTTGTGGGTCAAATTTAATAGCAAGGTATGACAAATAGCTGGCTGTTTTCAGGATACTTTTGGCTGGCTGTAAAAAAATCAACTGAGAACCCTGGAAATGAAATACATGTAGAGCTGATTCAGTCACTCACTGATTGAGATTTATGTGACATTTCCTTGGAGTACTTGTGAGGGATGTGCTTTATGACTACATTGTTCAGGTACTTGAATGCCCCCAGATACTTGCAGACCACCCTGCTTATCAATATTGCCCATGATTTCTTGAGTGATTCCTGTACTTCAAGTGAAGGGAGGAGCTCAATTAGTTGGATATCCTTTGCTGGTTTCTGTGCAGTTTTACTGTCATCTGAAGGCTCAACAACCCTAGACAATTCAACAAACTGGTGTGTCCAATGGAGAGATTGGTTTCCATGTTCTTTTGTCTGAATCCGAGCATGGACTTCCAGATCCACATTATCTCCAACAATCCTGAGGGATAAAAAGAATATACATGTTTGAAGAGATATCATTTTACCTTTTATGCACCCTCCATGAAAATGCAAGCCCAAGCATGGGGGAGTTCTTCCTATATAATTTCGGCTGGTAGGGGTGATCGTCATATTTTTTAGGGTTTGGAATGGGCGATTTAGTATTTTTAGGGGTTGTCCAAGCGAAATCCATTTTTCAGGGTGATTTTTAGACCATAAGGTACATTTTAAGGTGGGAAAATATTTCATGGTTTGGTAATTAGTACTCACTTGTAATAAGGGAGTCGTTCGTTACGAAGCTGATTGATGACTTCCCTGACCATGTCATCTGTTGCATATACATTCTGGCACCTGTTCTGAACAGCTGTTAGTAATGCTGAAGCATGGCACAGTAGATCTGGACTGTACGTGGCATAATCACGCACAACATATTCCATGATATTAATGGCGATTTCCACCTCCATATCGTCCTCCTGTCGGGCAGGGACTTGCTGATGTAGCACTTCTTCCAAGAACTTCAATGTACCTTTATTGGTTTCGATGTTTTTCTTCCAAAGAAGAACCTTCGAGTCATAACACTCTCCCATTCGTCTTTGCAGATTGACAACCATGTCGGGTGACATGCCAATTCTCAGGTGGTTGAGCCTTCGCATGTCATCATAGCCAACGCCGGCGTGGAACAACACTGAAGAGATACGATAGTCCAGGGCGGACAGTGTTGAGTTTCTGCATCTAGCGGCCAGTGAAGTGGCTTGAGCAATGGCATTGATAGCGTGTGACCCACATGCTCCGTTGATGCTCGCATTCCAAAGAGGACAGAATATCCTCGCCTCCTCCGCTACTAATTTATTTGAAAATCCCCCCAGCTCGTCTGGTTTAGTTCCTTTTAGCGCGGTGTCCGAACGGCAATATTCTTTAAATTCTGCTGATACAGTTCTCTGCAATGCGTCTGGTAACTCTTTCCTGAGTTCAGATATATTAAAAACACCATTTGCGGCAGCTGTCCACCTCTTTAGCGCGAGATTTTTGACAAGATTTTTGGTACTCTTGTCCGAAGGGATGCGAACATCTACATCACCATTTGGATGAGCAATGGCAATCTTCACTTTTGTTTCTGCTGTTTCTCCGATGTTCTCAATTGACAATCGCTCGGTCAGCAAGTCCTCTGTGTATGCTAGTTTAGGACGAAAGAGTGATTTTCGTGAAGAAGATTTACTTTTGGGAGTAGCGGTGTTTCGCGCCACTTTCCTTGCGAGAGGACTTCTGTCGGGTGTTGACACGGAGCTTGGCAATAGCCTTTTGCTTCGATTACTTGGAGTTGAAGTATTCTCGATGTCCTCGTCGCTTATTGAGTTGCGTATCCAATTATACAGCGTGTGCAAATTCCGGACTTTCCTTGCACATGTATTACACACACGACTCGACAACAACGGCGAATTCAGAAGTTGCACGCCAACATCTTGGCACAGCAAAGTTAACACTGTGCCGCGACTGCCATCCCGATCAGAGACTTCGTACAGATTTTCCGTAGAAATACGGTTCTTAGAACCGTATTTAATATTAAAACTACACTTGCAAAAACGGCAGAAATTATGCACAGTTAAATTCACTGAAACTCTACGCACTTTTTGCGGAGTTTTCTGCCGATCCATACATTCGGGCGACCGCACGTGGAACACTGTCAAAATATAATGCGAGTTGTGTTTATTTACATTGTACTTCGCTCTGATTGGTTACTTTTTGACAGCTGATAATTCACTGATGCGTGAAGACGTCATGCAGCATCAGGGGGCGGCTACTCTGAAACACCGACCTTCCGGGCAGGCTCTCGTGCTGACGCACTCGCCTCCGCCTCGCTCGGCCTTCGGCCTCGCTCGGCTCCGGGCCTCGCTCCGCTCGGCCGCGCCTCGCTTCGCTCGACACAGGTAACCCAAACCCGACATTTCCGAAAAAACAAACCGAGAGCCTGTAAGCAGGCTAGGGACTTCGAAATAACTGTGTCATATCGCAAATTCAACTAATTATCCAGTTTTTCTGGTAACACTGATGCCTGGAAGTCAATTTAGTTCTATTGCGCCTTCAATACTATCATTAATGGCCGAGTTGTGACGTTTGCAGTGTTATGGCACAGGCCAACCTCGTCCATTTGTACCGGTGTGTTTGACAACAAAACACAGAGCAAATCCTTTATATTAGGACTTCAAAATAACTGTCTTATATCGCAAATTCAACTAATTATAAAGTGTTTCTAGTAACACTGATGCCTGGACGTCAATTTAGTTCAATCGCGCCATAAATACTATCATTAATGGCCGAGTTGTCACGTTTGCAGTGATATGGCACAGGCCAAGCTCTTCGATTTGTACCGCTGTGTTTGACAACAAAATACAGAGCAAATCCTTTATCTTGGGACTTTGAAATAACTGTGTGATATCGCAAATTCAACTAATTATCCAGTTTTTCTGGTAACACTGATGCCTGGAAGTCAATTTAGTTCTATAACGCCTTCAATACTATCATTAATGGCCGCGTTGTGACATTTGCAGTGTTATGGCACAGGCCAACCTCGTCCATTTGTACCGGTGTGTTTGACAACAAAACACAGAGCAAATCCTTTATATTAGGACTTCAAAATAACTGTCTTATATCGCAAATTCAACTAATTATAAAGTTTTTCTAGTAACACTGATGCCTGGACGTCAATTTAGTTCAATTGCGCCATCAATACTATCATTAATAGCCGAGTTGTCACGTTTGCAGTGTTATGGCACAGGCCAAGCTCTTCCATTTGTACCGCTGTGTTTGACAACAAAATACAGAGCAAATCCTTTATCTTGGGACTTCGAAATAACTGTGTCATATCGCAAATTCAACCCATTATCAAGTTTTCCTAGTAATACTGATGCCTGGAGGTGAATTTAGTTCTATTGCGCCATCAATACCATCATTAATGGGCGAGTTATCACGTTTGCAGTTTTATAGCACAGGCCAAGCTCTTCCATTTGTACCGGTGTGTTTGACAACAAAATACAGACCAAATCCTTTATCTTGGGACTTCGAAATAACTGTATCAACTAATTAGCCAGTTTTCCTAGAAATACTGATGCCTGGAGGTCAATTTAGTTCTATTGCGCCATCAATACTATCATTAATGGGCGAGTTATCACGTTTGATGTGTTATAGCACAGGCCAAGCTCTTCCATTTGTACCGCTGTGTTTGACAACAAAATACAGAGCAAATCCTTTATCTTGGGACTTCGAAATAACTGTGTCATATCGCAAATTCAACTAATTATCCAGTTTTTCTGGTAACACTGATGCCTGGAGGTCAATTTAGTTCTATTGCGCCTTCAATACTATCATTAATGGCCGAGTTGTGATATTTGCAGTGTTATGGCACAGGCCAAGCTCTTCCATTTGTACCGGTGTGTTTGACAACAAAACACAGAGCAAATCCTTTATATTAGGACTTCGAAATAACTGTCTTATATCGCAAATTCAACTAATTATAAAGTTTTTCTAGTAACACTGATGCCTGGACGTCAATTTAGTTCTATTGCGCCATAAATACTATCATTAATGGCCGAATTGTCACATTTTCAGTGTTGTGGCACCGCCAAGCCCTTCCATTTGTACCGGTGTGTTTGACAACAAAATACAGAGCAAATCCTTTATCTTGGGACTTCGAAATAACTGTGTCATATCGCAAATTCAACCCATTATCAAGTTTTCCTAGTAATACTGATGCCTGGAGGTGAATTTAGTTCTATTGCGCCATCAATACCATCATTAATGGGCGAGTTATCACGTTTGCAGTTTTATAGCACAGGCCAAGCTCTTCCATTTGTACCGGTGTGTTTGACAACAAAATACAGACCAAATCCTTTATCTTGGGACTTCGAAATAACTGTATCAACTAATTATCCAGTTTTCCTAGAAATACTGATGCCTGGAGGTCAATTTAGTTCTATTGCGCCATCAATACTATCATTAATGGGCGAGTTATCACGTTTGATGTGTTATAGCACAGGCCAAGCTCTTCCATTTGTACCGCTGTGTTTGACAACAAAATACAGAGCAAATCCTTTATCTTGGGACTTCGAAATAACTGTGTCATATCGCAAATTCAACTAATTATCCAGTTTTTCTGGTAACACTGATGCCTGGAGGTCAATTTAGTTCTATTGCGCCTTCAATACTATCATTAATGGCCGAGTTGTGATATTTGCAGTGTTATGGCACAGGCCAAGCTCTTCCATTTGTACCGGTGTGTTTGACAACAAAACACAGAGCAAATCCTTTATATTAGGACTTCGAAATAACTGTCTTATATCGCAAATTCAACTAATTATAAAGTTTTTCTAGTAACACTGATGCCTGGACGTCAATTTAGTTCAATTGCGCCATCAATACTATCATTAATGGCCGAGTTGTCACGTTTGCAGTGTTATGGCACAGGCCAAGCTCTTCCATTTGTACCGCTGTGTTTGACAACAAAATACAGAGCAAATCCTTTATCTTGGGACTTCGAAATAACTGTGTCATATCGCAAATTCAACCAATTATAAAGTTTTCCTAGTAATACTGATGCCTGGAGGTGAATTTAGTTCTATTGCGCCATCAATACCATCATTAATGGGCGAGTTATCACGTTTGCAGTGTTATAGCACAGGCCAAGCTCTTCCATTTGTACCGGTGTGTTTGACAACAAAACACAGAGCAAATCCTTTATATTAGGACTTCAAAATAACTGTCTTATATCGCAAATTCAACTAATTATAAAGTTTTTCTAGTAACACTGATGCCTGGACGTCAATTTAGTTCAATTGCGCCATCAATACTATCATTAATGGCCGAGTTGTCACGTTTGCAGTGTTATGGCACAGGCCAAGCTCTTCCATTTGTACCGCTGTGTTTGACAACAAAATACAGAGCAAATCCTTTATCTTGGGACTTCGAAATAACTGTGTCATATCGCAAATTCAACCCATTATCAAGTTTTTCTAGTAATACTGATGCCTGGAGGTGAATTTAGTTCTATTGCGCCATCAATACCATCATTAATGGGCGAGTTATCACGTTTGCAGTTTTATAGCACAGGCCAAGCTCTTCCATTTGTACCGGTGTGTTTGACAACAAAATACAGACCAAATCCTTTATCTTGGGACTTCGAAATAACTGTATCAACTAATTATCCAGTTTTCCTAGAAATACTGATGCCTGGAGGTCAATTTAGTTCTATTGCGCCATCAATACTATCATTAATGGGCGAGTTATCACGTTTGATGTGTTATAGCACAGGCCAAGCTCTTCCATTTGTACCGCTGTGTTTGACAACAAAATACAGAGCAAATCCTTTATCTTGGGACTTCGAAATAACTGTGTCATATCGCAAATTCAACTAATTATCCAGTTTTTCTGGTAACACTGATGCCTGGAGGTCAATTTAGTTCTATTGCGCCTTCAATACTATCATTAATGGCCGAGTTGTGATATTTGCAGTGTTATGGCACAGGCCAAGCTCTTCCATTTGTACCGGTGTGTTTGACAACAAAACACAGAGCAAATCCTTTATATTAGGACTTCGAAATAACTGTCTTATATCGCAAATTCAACTAATTATAAAGTTTTTCTAGTAACACTAATGCCTGGACGTCAATTTAGTTCAATTGCGCCATCAATACTATCATTAATGGCCGAGTTGTCACGTTTGCAGTGTTATGGCACAGGCCAAGCTCTTCCATTTGTACCGGTGTGTTTGACAACAAAATACAGAGCAAATCCTTTATCTTGGGACTTCGAAATAACTGTGTCATATCGCAAATTCAACCAATTATAAAGTTTTCCTAGTAATACTGATGCCTGGAGGTGAATTTAGTTCTATTGCGCCATCAATACCATCATTAATGGGCGAGTTATCACGTTTGCAGTGTTATAGCACAGGCCAAGCTCTTCCATTTGTACCGGTGTGTTTGACAACAAAACACAGAGCAAATCCTTTATATTAGGACTTCCAAATAACTGTATTATATCGCAAATTCAACTAATTATCCAGTTTTTCTGGTAACACTGATGCCTGGAAGTCAATTTAGTTCTATTGCGCCTTCAATACTATCATTAATGGCCGAGTTGTGACATTTGCAGTGTTATGGCACAGGCCAACCTCGTCCATTTGTACCGGTGTGTTTGACAACAAAACACAGAGCAAATCCTTTATCTTGGGACTTCGAAATAACTGTATCAACTAATTATCCAGTTTTCCTAGAAATACTGATGCCTGGAGGTCAATTTAGTTCTATTGCGCCATCAATACTATCATTAATGGGCGAGTTATCACGTTTGATGTGTTATAGCACAGGCCAAGCTCTTCCATTTGTACCGGTGTGTTTGACAACAAAACACAGAGCAAATCCTTTATATTAGGACTTCGAAATAACTGTCTTATATCGCAAATTCAACTAATTATAAAGTTTTTCTAGTAACACTGATGCCTGGACGTCAATTTAGTTCAATTGCGCCATCAATACTATCATTAATGGCCGAGTTGTCACGTTTGCAGTGTTATGGCACAGGCCAAGCTCTTCCATTTGTACCGCTGTGTTTGACAACAAAATACAGAGCAAATCCTTTATCTTGGGACTTCGAAATAACTGTGTCATATCGCAAATTCAACCAATTATAAAGTTTTCCTAGTAATACTGATGCCTGGAGGTGAATTTAGTTCTATTGCGCCATCAATACCATCATTAATGGGCGAGTTATCACGTTTGCAGTGTTATAGCACAGGCCAAGCTCTTCCATTTGTACCGGTGTGTTTGACAACAAAACACAGAGCAAATCCTTTATATTAGGACTTCAAAATAACTGTCTTATATCGCAAATTCAACTAATTATAAAGTTTTTCTAGTAACACTGATGCCTGGACGTCAATTTAGTTCAATTGCGCCATCAATACTATCATTAATGGCCGAGTTGTCACGTTTGCAGTGTTATGGCACAGGCCAAGCTCTTCCATTTGTACCGCTGTGTTTGACAACAAAATACAGAGCAAATCCTTTATCTTGGGACTTCGAAATAACTGTGTCATATCGCAAATTCAATCCATTATCAAGTTTTTCTAGTAATACTGATGCCTGGAGGTGAATTTAGTTCTATTGCGCCATCAATACCATCATTAATGGGCGAGTTATCACGTTTGCAGTTTTATAGCACAGGCCAAGCTCTTCCATTTGTACCGGTGTGTTTGACAACAAAATACAGACCAAATCCTTTATCTTGGGACTTCGAAATAACTGTATCAACTAATTATCCAGTTTTCCTAGAAATACTGATGCCTGGAGGTCAATTTAGTTCTATTGCGCCATCAATACTATCATTAATGGGCGAGTTATCACGTTTGATGTGTTATAGCACAGGCCAAGCTCTTCCATTTGTACCGCTGTGTTTGACAACAAAATACAGAGCAAATCCTTTATCTTGGGACTTCGAAATAACTGTGTCATATCGCAAATTCAACTAATTATCCAGTTTTTCTGGTAACACTGATGCCTGGAGGTCAATTTCGTTCTATTGCGCCTTCAATACTATCATTAATGGCCGAGTTGTGATATTTGCAGTGTTATGGCACAGGCCAAGCTCTTCCATTTGTACCGGTGTGTTTGACAACAAAACACAGAGCAAATCCTTTATATTAGGACTTCGAAATAACTGTCTTATATCGCAAATTCAACTAATTATAAAGTTTTTCTAGTAACACTAATGCCTGGACGTCAATTTAGTTCAATTGCGCCATCAATACTATCATTAATGGCCGAGTTGTCACGTTTGCAGTGTTATGGCACAGGCCAAGCTCTTCCATTTGTACCGCTGTGTTTGACAACAAAATACAGAGCAAATCCTTTATCTTGGGACTTCGAAATAACTGTGTCATATCGCAAATTCAACCAATTATAAAGTTTTCCTAGTAATACTGATGCCTGGAGGTGAATTTAGTTCTATTGCGCCATCAATACCATCATTAATGGGCGAGTTATCACGTTTGCAGTGTTATAGCACAGGCCAAGCTCTTCCATTTGTACCGGTGTGTTTGACAACAAAACACAGAGCAAATCCTTTATATTAGGACTTCCAAATAACTGTATTATATCGCAAATTCAACTAATTATCCAGTTTTTCTGGTAACACTGATGCCTGGAAGTCAATTTAGTTCTATTGCGCCTTCAATACTATCATTAATGGCCGAGTTGTGACATTTGCAGTGTTATGGCACAGGCCAACCTCGTCCATTTGTACCGGTGTGTTTGACAACAAAACACAGAGCAAATCCTTTATCTTGGGACTTCGAAATAACTGTATCAACTAATTATCCAGTTTTCCTAGAAATACTGATGCCTGGAGGTCAATTTAGTTCTATTGCGCCATCAATACTATCATTAATGGGCGAGTTATCACGTTTGATGTGTTATAGCACAGGCCAAGCTCTTCCATTTGTACCGCTGTGTTTGACAACAAAATACAGAGCAAATCCTTTATCTTGGGACTTCGACATAACTGTGTCATATCGCAAATTCAACTAATTATCCAGTTTTTCTGGTAACACTGATGCCTGGAGGTCAATTTAGTTCTATTGCGCCTTCAATACTATCATTAATGGTCGAGTTGTGATATTTGCAGTGTTATGGCACAGGCCAAGCTCTTCCATTTGTACCGGTGTGTTTGACAACAAAACACAGAGCAAATCCTTTATATTAGGACTTCGAAATAACTGTCTTATATCGCAAATTCAACTAATTATAAAGTTTTCCTAGTAATACTGATGCCTGGAGGTGAATTTAGTTCTATTGCGCCATCAATACCATCATTAATGGGCGAGTTATCACGTTTGCAGTGTTATAGCACAGGCCAAGCTCTTCCATTTGTACCGGTGTGTTTGACAACAAAACACAGAGCAAATCCTTTATATTAGGACTTCCAAATAACTGTATTATATCGCAAATTCAACTAATTATCCAGTTTTTCTGGTAACACTGATGCCTGGAAGTCAATTTAGTTCTATTGCGCCTTCAATACTATCATTAATGGCCGAGTTGTGACATTTGCAGTGTTATGGCACAGGCCAACCTCGTCCATTTGTACCGGTGTGTTTGACAACAAAACACAGAGCAAATCCTTTATCTTGGGACTTCGAAATAACTGTATCAACTAATTATCCAGTTTTCCTAGAAATACTGATGCCTGGAGGTCAATTTAGTTCTATTGCGCCATCAATACTATCATTAATGGGCGAGTTATCACGTTTGATGTGTTATAGCACAGGCCAAGCTCTTCCATTTGTACCGCTGTGTTTGACAACAAAATACAGAGCAAATCCTTTATCTTGGGACTTCGAAATAACTGTGTCATATCGCAAATTCAACTAATTATCCAGTTTTTCTGGTAACACTGATGCCTGGAGGTCAATTTAGTTCTATTGCGCCTTCAATACTATCATTAATGGCCGAGTTGTGATATTTGCAGTGTTATGGCACAGGCCAAGCTCTTCCATTTGTACCGGTGTGTTTGACAACAAAACACAGAGCAAATCCTTTATATTAGGACTTCGAAATAACTGTCTTATATCGCAAATTCAACTAATTATAAAGTTTTTCTAGTAATACTGATGCCTGGAGGTGAATTTAGTTCTATTGCGCCATCAATACCATCATTAATGGGCGAGTTATCACGTTTGCAGTGTTATAGCACAGGCCAAGCTCTTCCATTTGTACCGGTGTGTTTGACAACAAAACACAGAGCAAATCCTTTATATTAGGACTTCAAAATAACTGTCTTATATCGCAAATTCAACTAATTATAAAGTTTTTTCTAGTAACACTGATGCCTGGACGTCAATTTAGTTCAATTGCGCCATCAATACTATCATTAATGGCCGAGTTGTCACGTTTGCAGTGTTATGGCACAGGCCAAGCTCTTCCATTTGTACCGCTGTGTTTGACAACAAAATACAGAGCAAATCCTTTATCTTGGGAATTCGAAATAACTGTGTCATATCGCAAATTCAACCCATTATCAAGTTTTTCTAGTAATACTGATGCCTGGAGGTGAATTTAGTTCTATTGCGCCATCAATACCATCATTAATGGGCGAGTTATCACGTTTGCAGTTTTATAGCACAGGCCAAGCTCTTCCATTTGTACCGGTGTGTTTGACAACAAAATACAGACCAAATCCTTTATCTTGGGACTTCGAAATAACTGTATCAACTAATTATCCAGTTTTCCTAGAAATACTGATGCCTGGAGGTCAATTTAGTTATATTGCGCCATCAATACAATCATTAATGGGCGAGTTATCACGTTTGATGTGTTATAGCACAGGCCAAGCTCTTCCATTTGTACCGCTGTGTTTGACAACAAAATACAGAGCAAATCCTTTATCTTGGGACTTCGAAATAACTGTGTCATATCGCAAATTCAACTAATTATCCAGTTTTTCTGGTAACACTGATGCCTGGAGGTCAATTTAGTTCTATTGCGCCTTCAATACTATCATTAATGGCCGAGTTGTGATATTTGCAGTGTTATGGCACAGGCCAAGCTCTTCCATTTGTACCGGTGTGTTTGACAACAAAACACAGAGCAAATCCTTTATATTAGGACTTCGAAATAACTGTCTTATATCGCAAATTCAACTAATTATAAAGTTTTTCTAGTAACACTGATGCCTGGACGTCAATTTAGTTCAATTGCGCCATCAATACTATCATTAATGGCCGAGTTGTCACGTTTGCAGTGTTATGGCACAGGCCAAGCTCTTCCATTTGTGCCGCTGTGTTTGACAACAAAATACAGAGCAAATCCTTTATCTTGGGACTTCGAAATAACTGTGTCATATCGCAAATTCAACCAATTATAAAGTTTTCCTAGTAATACTGATGCCTGGAGGTGAATTTAGTTCTATTGCGCCATCAATACCATCATTAATGGGCGAGTTATCACGTTTGCAGTGTTATAGCACAGGCCAAGCTCTTCCATTTGTACCGGTGTGTTTGACAACAAAACACAGAGCAAATCCTTTATATTAGGACTTCCAAATAACTGTATTATATCGCAAATTCAACTAATTATCCAGTTTTTCTGGTAACACTGATGCCTGGAAGTCAATTTAGTTCTATTGCGCCTTCAATACTATCATTAATGGCCGAGTTGTGACATTTGCAGTGTTATGGCACAGGCCAACCTCGTCCATTTGTACCGGTGTGTTTGACAACAAAACACAGAGCAAATCCTTTATCTTGGGACTTCGAAATAACTGTATCAACTAATTATCCAGTTTTCCTAGAAATACTGATGCCTGGAGGTCAATTTAGTTCTATTGCGCCATCAATACTATCATTAATGGGCGAGTTATCACGTTTGATGTGTCATAGCACAGGCCAAGCTCTTCCATTTGTACCGCTGTGTTTGACAACAAAATACAGAGCAAATCCTTTATCTTGGGACTTCGAAATAACTGTGTCATATCGCAAATTCAACTAATTATCCAGTTTTTCTGGTAACACTGATGCCTGGAGGTCAATTTAGTTCTATTGCGCCTTCAATACTATCATTAATGGCCGAGTTGTGATATTTGCAGTGTTATGGCACAGGCCAAGCTCTTCCATTTGTACCGGTGTGTTTGACAACAAAACACAGAGCAAATCCTTTATATTAGGACTTCGAAATAACTGTCTTATATCGCAAATTCAACTAATTATAAAGTTTTTCTAGTAACACTGATGCCTGGACGTCAATTTAGTTCAATTGCGCCATCAATACTATCATTAATGGCCGAGTTGTCACGTTTGCAGTGTTATGGCACAGGCCAAGCTCTTCCATTTGTACCGCTGTGTTTGACAACAAAATACAGAGCAAATCCTTTATCTTGGGACTTCGAAATAACTGTGTCATATCGCAAATTCAACCAATTATCAAGTTTTCCTAGTAATACTGATGCCTGGAGGTGAATTTAGTTCTATTGCGCCATCAATACCATCATTAATGGGCGAGTTATCACGTTTGCAGTGTTATAGCACAGGCCAAGCTCTTCCATTTGTACCGATGTGTTTGACAACAAAATACAGACCAAATCCTTTATCTTGGGACTTCGAAATAACTGTATCAACTAATTATCCAGTTTTCCTAGAAATACTGATGCCTGGAGGTCAATTTAGTTCTATTGCGCCATCAATACTATCATTAATGGGCGAGTTATCACGTTTGATGTGTTATAGCACAGGCCAAGCTCTTCCATTTGTACCGCTGTGTTTGACAACAAAATACAGAGCAAATCCTTTATCTTGGGACTTCGAAATAACTGTGTCATATCGCAAATTCAACTAATTATCCAGTTTTTCTGGTAACACTGATGCCTGGAGGTCAATTTAGTTCTATTGCGCCTTCAATACTATCATTAATGGCCGAGTTGTCACATTTGCAGTGTTATGGCACAGGCCAAGCTCTTCCATTTGTACCGCTGTGTTTGACAACAAAATACAGAGCAAATCCTTTATCTTGGGACTTCGAAATAACTGTGTCATATCGCAAATTCAACCAATTATCAAGTTTTCCTAGTAATACTGATGCCTGGAGGTGAATTTAGTTCTATTGCGCCATCAATACCATCATTAATGGGCGAGTTATCACGTTTGCAGTGTTATAGCACAGGCCAAGCTCTTCCATTTGTACCGATGTGTTTGACAACAAAATACAGACCAAATCCTTTATCTTGGGACTTCGAAATAACTGTATCAACTAATTATCCAGTTTTCCTAGAAATACTGATGCCTGGAGGTCAATTTAGTTCTATTGCGCCATCAATACTATCATTAATGGGCGAGTTATCACGTTTGATGTGTTATAGCACAGGCCAAGCTCTTCCATTTGTACCGCTGTGTTTGACAACAAAATACAGAGCAAATCCTTTATCTTGGGACTTCGAAATAACTGTGTCATATCGCAAATTCAACTAATTATCCAGTTTTTCTGGTAACACTGATGCCTGGAGGTCAATTTAGTTCTATTGCGCCTTCAATACTATCATTAATGGCCGAGTTGTGATATTTGCAGTGTTATGGCACAGGCCAAGCTCTTCCATTTGTACCGGTGTGTTTGACAACAAAACACAGAGCAAATCCTTTATATTAGGACTTCGAAATAACTGTCTTATATCGCAAATTCAACTAATTATAAAGTTTTTCTAGTAACACTGATGCCTGGACGTCAATTTAGTTCAATTGCGCCATCAATACTATCATTAATGGCCGAGTTGTCACGTTTGCAGTGTTATGGCACAGGCCAAGCTCTTCCATTTGTGCCGCTGTGTTTGACAACAAAATACAGAGCAAATCCTTTATCTTGGGACTTCGAAATAACTGTGTCATATCGCAAATTCAACCAATTATAAAGTTTTCCTAGTAATACTGATGCCTGGAGGTGAATTTAGTTCTATTGCGCCATCAATACCATCATTAATGGGCGAGTTATCACGTTTGCAGTGTTATAGCACAGGCCAAGCTCTTCCATTTGTACCGGTGTGTTTGACAACAAAACACAGAGCAAATCCTTTATATTAGGACTTCCAAATAACTGTATTATATCGCAAATTCAACTAATTATCCAGTTTTTCTGGTAACACTGATGCCTGGAAGTCAATTTAGTTCTATTGCGCCTTCAATACTATCATTAATGGCCGAGTTGTGACATTTGCAGTGTTATGGCACAGGCCAACCTCGTCCATTTGTACCGGTGTGTTTGACAACAAAACACAGAGCAAATCCTTTATCTTGGGACTTCGAAATAACTGTATCAACTAATTATCCAGTTTTCCTAGAAATACTGATGCCTGGAGGTCAATTTAGTTCTATTGCGCCATCAATACTATCATTAATGGGCGAGTTATCACGTTTGATGTGTTATAGCACAGGCCAAGCTCTTCCATTTGTACCGCTGTGTTTGACAACAAAATACAGAGCAAATCCTTTATCTTGGGACTTCGAAATAACTGTGTCATATCGCAAATTCAACTAATTATCCAGTTTTTCTGGTAACACTGATGCCTGGAGGTCAATTTAGTTCTATTGCGCCTTCAATACTATCATTAATGGCCGAGTTGTGATATTTGCAGTGTTATGGCACAGGCCAAGCTCTTCCATTTGTACCGGTGTGTTTGACAACAAAACACAGAGCAAATCCTTTATATTAGGACTTCGAAATAACTGTCTTATATCGCAAATTCAACTAATTATAAAGTTTTTCTAGTAACACTGATGCCTGGACGTCAATTTAGTTCAATTGCGCCATCAATACTATCATTAATGGCCGAGTTGTCACGTTTGCAGTGTTATGGCACAGGCCAAGCTCTTCCATTTGTACCGCTGTGTTTGACAACAAAATACAGAGCAAATCCTTTATCTTGGGACTTCGAAATAACTGTGTCATATCGCAAATTCAACCAATTATCAAGTTTTCCTAGTAATACTGATGCCTGGAGGTGAATTTAGTTCTATTGCGCCATCAATACCATCATTAATGGGCGAGTTATCACGTTTGCAGTGTTATAGCACAGGCCAAGCTCTTCCATTTGTACCGATGTGTTTGACAACAAAATACAGACCAAATCCTTTATCTTGGGACTTCGAAATAACTGTATCAACTAATTATCCAGTTTTCCTAGAAATACTGATGCCTGGAGGTCAATTTAGTTCTATTGCGCCATCAATACTATCATTAATGGGCGAGTTATCACGTTTGATGTGTTATAGCACAGGCCAAGCTCTTCCATTTGTACCGCTGTGTTTGACAACAAAATACAGAGCAAATCCTTTATCTTGGGACTTCGAAATAACTGTGTCATATCGCAAATTCAACTAATTATCCAGTTTTTCTGGTAACACTGATGCCTGGAGGTCAATTTAGTTCTATTGCGCCTTCAATACTATCATTAATGGGCGAGTTATCACGTTTGCAGTGTTATAGCACAGGCCAAGCTCTTCCATTTGTACCGGTGTGTTTGACAACAAAATACAGACCAAATCCTTTATCTTAGGACTTCGAAATAACTGTCTTATATCGCAAATTCAACTAATTATAAAGTTTTTCTAGTAACACTGATGCCTGGACGTCAATTTAGTTCAATTGCGCCATCAATACTATCATTAATGGCCGAGTTGTCACGTTTGCAGTGTTATGGCACAGGCCAAGCTCTTCCATTTGTACCGCTGTGTTTGACAACAAAATACAGAGCAAATCCTTTATCTTGGGACTTCGAAATAACTGTGTCATATCGCAAATTCAACTAATTATCCAGTTTTTCTGGTAACACTGATGCCTGGACGTCAATTTAGTTCTATTGCGCCATCAATACTATCATTAATGGCCGAGTTGTGATATTTGCAGTGTTATGGCACAGGCCAAGCTCTTCCATTTGTACCGGTGTGTTTGACAACAAAACACAGAGCAAATCCTTTATATTAGGACTTCGAAATAACTGTCTTATATCGCAAATTCAACTAATTATAAAGTTTTTCTAGTAACACTGATGCCTGGACGTCAATTTAGTTCAATTGCGCCATCAATACTATCATTAATGGCCGAGTTGTCACGTTTGCAGTGTTATGGCACAGGCCAAGCTCTTCCATTTGTACCGCTGTGTTTGACAACAAAATACAGAGCAAATCCTTTATCTTGGGACTTCGAAATAACTGTGTCATATCGCAAATTCAACCAATTATCAAGTTTTCCTAGTAATACTGATGCCTGGAGGTGAATTTAGTTCTATTGCGCCATCAATACCATCATTAATGGGCGAGTTATCACGTTTGCAGTGTTATAGCACAGGCCAAGCTCTTCCATTTGTACCGGTGTGTTTGACAACAAAATACAGACCAAATCCTTTATCTTGGGACTTCGAAATAACTGTATCAACTAATTATCCAGTTTTCCTAGAAATACTGATGCCTGGAGGTCAATTTAGTTCTATTGCGCCATCAATACTATCATTAAAGGGCGAGTTATCACGTTTGATGTGTTATAGCACAGGCCAAGCTCTTCCATTTGTACCGCTGTGTTTGACAACGAAATACAGAGCAAATCCTTTATCTTGGGACTTCGAAATAACTGTGTCATATCGCAAATTCAACTAATTATCCAGTTTTTCTGGTAACACTGATGCCTGGAGGTCAATTTAGTTCTATTGCGCCTTCAATACTATCATTAATGGCCGAGTTGTGATATTTGCAGTGTTATGGCACAGGCCAAGCTCTTCCATTTGTACCGGTGTGTTTGACAACAAAACACAGAGCAAATCCTTTATATTAGGACTTCGAAATAACTGTCTTATATCGCAAATTCAACTAATTATAAAGTTTTTCTAGTAACACTGATGCCTGGACGTCAATTTAGTTCAATTGCGCCATCAATACTATCATTCATGGCCGAGTTGTCACGTTTGCAGTGTTATGGCACAGGCCAAGCTCTTCCATTTGTACCGCTGTGTTTGACAACAAAATACAGAGCAACTCCTTTATCTTGGGACTTCGAAATAACTGTGTCATATCGCAAATTCAACCAATTATCAAGTTTTCCTAGTAATACTGATGCCTGGAGGTGAATTTAGTTCTATTGCGCCATCAATACCATCATTAATGGGCGAGTTATCACGTTTGCAGTGTTATAGCACAGGCCAAGCTCTTCCATTTGTACCGGTGTGTTTGACAACAAAACACAGAGCAAATCCTTTATATTAGGACTTCCAAATAACTGTATTATATCGCAAATTCAACTAATTATCCAGTTTTTCTGGTAACACTGATGCCTGGAAGTCAATTTAGTTCTATTGCGCCTTCAATACTATCATTAATGGCCGAGTTGTGACATTTGCAGTGTTATGGCACAGGCCAACCTCGTCCATTTGTACCGGTGTGTTTGACAACAAAACACAGAGCAAATCCTTTATATTAGGACTTCAAAATAACTGTCTTATATCGCAAATTCAACTAATTATAAAGTTTTTCTAGTAACACTGATGCCTGGACGTCAATTTAGTTCAATTGCGCCATCAATACTATCATTAATGGCCGAGTTGTCACGTTTGCAGTGTTATTGCACAGGCCAAGCTCTTCCATTTGTACCGCTGTGTTTGACAACAAAATACAGAGCAAATCCTTTATCTTGGGACTTCGAAATAACTGTGTCATATCGCAAATTCAACCCATTATCAAGTTTTCCTAGTAATACTGATGCCTGGAGGTGAATTTCGTTCTATTGCGCCATCAATACCATCATTAATGGGCGAGTTATCACGTTTGCAGTGTTATAGCACAGGCCAAGCTCTTCCATTTGTACCGGTGTGTTTGACAACAAAATACAGACCAAATCCTTTCTCTTGGGACTTCGAAATAACTGTATCAACTAATTATAAAGTTTTTCTAGTAACACTGATGCCTGGACGTCAATTTAGTTCAATTGCGCCATCAATACTATCATTAATGGGCGAGTTGTCACGTTTGCAGTGTTATGGCACAGGCCAAGCTCTTCCATTTGTACCGCTGTGTTTGACAACAAAATACAGAGCAAATCCTTTATCTTGGGACTTCGAAATAACTGTGTCATATCGCAAATTCAACCCATTATCAAGTTTTCCTAGTAATACTGATGCCTGGAGGTGAATTTAGTTCTATTGCGCCATCAATACCATCATTAATGGGCGAGTTATCACGTTTGCAGTTTTATAGCACAGGCCAAGCTCTTCCATTTGTACCGGTGTGTTTGACAACAAAATACAGACCAAATCCTTTATCTTGGGACTTCGAAATAACTGTATCAACTAATTATCCAGTTTTCCTAGAAATACTGATGCCTGGAGGTCAATTTAGTTCTATTGCGCCTTCAATACTATCATTAATGGCCGAGTTGTGATATTTGCAGTGTTATGGCACAGGCCAAGCTCTTCCATTTGTACCGGTGTGTTTGACAACAAAACACAGAGCAAATCCTTTATATTAGGACTTCGAAATAACTGTCTTATATCGCAAATTCAACTAATTATAAAGTTTTTCTAGTAACACTGATGCCTGGACGTCAATTTAGTTCAATTGCGCCATCAATACTATCATTAATGGCCGAGTTGTCACGTTTGCAGTGTTATGGCACAGGCCAAGCTCTTCCATTTGTACCGATGTGTTTGACAACAAAATACAGACCAAATCCTTTATCTTGGGACTTCGAAATAACTGTATCAACTAATTATCCAGTTTTCCTAGAAATACTGATGCCTGGAGGTCAATTTAGTTCTATTGCGCCATCAATACTATCATTAATGGGCGAGTTATCACGTTTGATGTGTTATAGCACAGGCCAAGCTCTTCCATTTGTACCGCTGTGTTTGACAACAAAATACAGAGCAAATCCTTTATCTTGGGACTTCGAAATAACTGTGTCATATCGCAAATTCAACTAATTATCCAGTTTTTCTGGTAACACTGATGCCTGGAGGTCAATTTAGTTCTATTGCGCCTTCAATACTATCATTAATGGGCGAGTTATCACGTTTGCAGTGTTATAGCACAGGCCAAGCTCTTCCATTTGTACCGGTGTGTTTGACAACAAAATACAGACCAAATCCTTTATCTTAGGACTTCGAAATAACTGTCTTATATCGCAAATTCAACTAATTATAAAGTTTTTCTAGTAACACTGATGCCTGGACGTCAATTTAGTTCAATTGCGCCATCAATACTATCATTAATGGCCGAGTTGTCACGTTTGCAGTGTTATGGCACAGGCCAAGCTCTTCCATTTGTACCGCTGTGTTTGACAACAAAATACAGAGCAAATCCTTTATCTTGGGACTTCGAAATAACTGTGTCATATCGCAAATTCAACTAATTATCCAGTTTTTCTGGTAACACTGATGCCTGGACGTCAATTTAGTTCTATTGCGCCATCAATACTATCATTAATGGCCGAGTTGTGATATTTGCAGTGTTATGGCACAGGCCAAGCTCTTCCATTTGTACCGGTGTGTTTGACAACAAAACACAGAGCAAATCCTTTATATTAGGACTTCGAAATAACTGTCTTATATCGCAAATTCAACTAATTATAAAGTTTTTCTAGTAACACTGATGCCTGGACGTCAATTTAGTTCAATTGCGCCATCAATACTATCATTAATGGCCGAGTTGTCACGTTTGCAGTGTTATGGCACAGGCCAAGCTCTTCCATTTGTACCGCTGTGTTTGACAACAAAATACAGAGCAAATCCTTTATCTTGGGACTTCGAAATAACTGTGTCATATCGCAAATTCAACCAATTATCAAGTTTTCCTAGTAATACTGATGCCTGGAGGTGAATTTAGTTCTATTGCGCCATCAATACCATCATTAATGGGCGAGTTATCACGTTTGCAGTGTTATAGCACAGGCCAAGCTCTTCCATTTGTACCGGTGTGTTTGACAACAAAATACAGACCAAATCCTTTATCTTGGGACTTCGAAATAACTGTATCAACTAATTATCAAGTTTTCCTAGAAATACTGATGCCTGGAGGTCAATTTAGTTCTATTGCGCCATCAATACTATCATTAAAGGGCGAGTTATCACGTTTGATGTGTTATAGCACAGGCCAAGCTCTTCCATTTGTACCGCTGTGTTTGACAACGAAATACAGAGCAAATCCTTTATCTTGGGACTTCGAAATAACTGTGTCATATCGCAAATTCAACTAATTATCCAGTTTTTCTGGTAACACTGATGCCTGGAGGTCAATTTAGTTCTATTGCGCCTTCAATACTATCATTAATGGCCGAGTTGTGATATTTGCAGTGTTATGGCACAGGCCAAGCTCTTCCATTTGTACCGGTGTGTTTGACAACAAAACACAGAGCAAATCCTTTATATTAGGACTTCGAAATAACTGTCTTATATCGCAAATTCAACTAATTATAAAGTTTTTCTAGTAACACTGATGCCTGGACGTCAATTTAGTTCAATTGCGCCATCAATACTATCATTCATGGCCGAGTTGTCACGTTTGCAGTGTTATGGCACAGGCCAAGCTCTTCCATTTGTACCGCTGTGTTTGACAACAAAATACAGAGCAACTCCTTTATCTTGGGACTTCGAAATAACTGTGTCATATCGCAAATTCAACCAATTATCAAGTTTTCCTAGTAATACTGATGCCTGGAGGTGAATTTAGTTCTATTGCGCCATCAATACCATCATTAATGGGCGAGTTATCACGTTTGCAGTGTTATAGCACAGGCCAAGCTCTTCCATTTGTACCGGTGTGTTTGACAACAAAACACAGAGCAAATCCTTTATATTAGGACTTCCAAATAACTGTATTATATCGTAAATTCAACTAATTATCCAGTTTTTCTGGTAACACTGATGCCTGGAAGTCAATTTAGTTCTATTGCGCCTTCAATACTATCATTAATGGCCGAGTTGTGACATTTGCAGTGTTATGGCACAGGCCAACCTCGTCCATTTGTACCGGTGTGTGTGACAACAAAACACAGAGCAAATCCTTTATATTAGGACTTCAAAATAACTGTCTTATATCGCAAATTCAACTAATTATAAAGTTTTTCTAGTAACACTGATGCCTGGACGTCAATTTAGTTCAATTGCGCCATCAGTACTATCATTAATGGCCGAGTTGTCACGTTTGCAGTGTTATTGCACAGGCCAAGCTCTTCCATTTGTACCGCTGTGTTTGACAACAAAATACAGAGCAAATCCTTTATCTTGGGACTTCGAAATAACTGTGTCATATCGCAAATTCAACCCATTATCAAGTTTTCCTAGTAATACTGATGCCTGGAGGTGAATTTCGTTCTATTGCGCCATCAATACCATCATTAATGGGCGAGTTATCACGTTTGCAGTGTTATAGCACAGGCCAAGCTCTTCCATTTGTACCGGTGTGTTTGACAACAAAATACAGACCAAATCCTTTCTCTTGGGACTTCGAAATAACTGTATCAACTAATTATCCAGTTTTCGTAGTAATACTGATGCCTGGAGGTCAATTTAGTTCAATTGCGCCTTCAATACTATCATTAATGGCCGAGTTGTGATATTTGCAGTGTTATGGCACAGGCCAAGCTCTTCCATTTGTACCGGTGTGTTTGACAACAAAACACAGAGCAAATCCTTTATATTAGGACTTCGAAATAACTGTCTTATATCGCAAATTCAACTAATTATAAAGTTTTTCTAGTAACACTGATGCCTGGACGTCAATTTAGTTCAATTGCGCCATCAATACTATCATTAATGGGCGAGTTGTCACGTTTGCAGTGTTATGGCACAGGCCAAGCTCTTCCATTTGTACCGCTGTGTTTGACAACAAAATACAGAGCAAATCCTTTATCTTGGGACTTCGAAATAACTGTGTCATATCGCAAATTCAACCCATTATCAAGTTTTCCTAGTAATACTGATGCCTGGAGGTGAATTTAGTTCTATTGCGCCATCAATACCATCATTAATGGGCGAGTTATCACGTTTGCAGTTTTATAGCACAGGCCAAGCTCTTCCATTTGTACCGGTGTGTTTGACAACAAAATACAGACCAAATCTTTTATCTTGGGACTTCGAAATAACTGTATCAACTAATTATCCAGTTTTCCTAGAAATACTGATGCCTGGAGGTCAATTTAGTTCTATTGCGCCTTCAATACTATCATTAATGGCCGAGTTGTGATATTTGCAGTGTTATGGCACAGGCCAAGCTCTTCCATTTGTACCGGTGTGTTTGACAACAAAACACAGAGCAAATCCTTTATATTAGGACTTCGAAATAACTGTCTTATATCGCAAATTCAACTAATTATAAAGTTTTTCTAGTAACACTGATGCCTGGACGTCAATTTAGTTCAATTGCGCCATCAATACTATCATTAATGGCCGAGTTGTCACGTTTGCAGTGTTATGGCACAGGCCAAGCTCTTCCATTTGTACCGCTGTGTTTGACAACAAAATACAGAGCAAATCCTTTATCTTGGGACTTCGAAATAACTGTGTCATATCGCAAAGTCAACCAATTATCAAGTTTTCCTAGTAATACTGATGCCTGGAGGTGAATTTAGTTATATTGCGCCATCAATACCATCATTAATGGGCGAGTTATCACGTTTGCAGTGTTATAGCACAGGCCAAGCTCTTCCATTTGTACCGGTGTGTTTGACAACAAAACACAGAGCAAATCCTTTATATTAGGACTTCCAAATAACTGTATTATATCGCAAATTCAACTAATTATCCAGTTTTTCTGGTAACACTGATGCCTGGAAGTCAATTTAGTTCTATTGCGCCTTCAATACTATCATTAATGGCCGAGTTGTGACATTTGCAGTGTTATGGCACAGGCCAACCTCGTCCATTTGTACCGGTGTGTTTGACAACAAAACACAGAGCAAATCCTTTATATTAGGACTTCGAAATAACTGTGTCATATCGCAAATTCAACCCATTATCAAGTTTTCCTAGTAATACTGATGCCTGGAGGTGAATTTAGTTCTATTGCGCCATCAATACCATCATTAATGGGCGAGTTATCACGTTTGCAGTGTTATAGCACAGGCCAAGCTCTTCCATTTGTACCGGTGTGTTTGACAACAAAATACAGACCAAATCCTTTATCTTGGGACTTCGAAATAACTGTATCAACTAATTATCCAGTTTTCCTAGTAATACTGATGCCTGGAGGTGAATTTAGTTCTATTGCGCCATCAATACCATCATTAATGGGCGAGTTATCACGTTTGCAGTTTTATAGCACAGGCCAAGCTCTTCCATTTGTACCGGTGTGTTTGACAACAAAATACAGACCAAATCCTTTATCTTGGGACTTCGAAATAACTGTATCAACTAATTATCCAGTTTTCCTAGAAATACTGATGCCTGGAGGTCAATTTAGTTCTATTGCGCCTTCAATACTATCATTAATGGCCGAGTTGTGATATTTGCAGTGTTATGGCACAGGCCAAGCTCTTCCATTTGTACCGGTGTGTTTGACAACAAAACACAGAGCAAATCCTTTATATTAGGACTTCGAAATAACTGTCTTATATCGCAAATACAACTAATTATAAAGTTTTTCTAGTAACACTGATGCCTGGACGTCAATTTAGTTCAATTGCGCCATCAGTACTATCATTAATGGCCGAGTTGTCACGTTTGCAGTGTTATGGCACAGGCCAAGCTCTTCCATTTGTACCGCTGTGTTTGACAACAAAATACAGAGCAAATCCTTTATCTTGGGACTTCGAAATAACTGTGTCATATCGCAAAGTCAACCAATTATCAAGTTTTCTTAGTAATACTGATGCCTGGAGGTGAATTTAGTTATATTGCGCCATCAATACCATCATTAATGGGCGAGTTATCACGTTTGCAGTGTTATAGCACAGGCCAAGCTCTTCCATTTGTACCGGTGTGTTTGACAACAAAACACAGAGCAAATCCTTTATATTAGGACTTCCAAATAACTGTATTATATCGCAAATTCAACTAATTATCCAGTTTTTCTGGTAACACTGATGCCTGGAAGTCAATTTAGTTCTATTGCGCCTTCAATACTATCATTAATGGCCGAGTTGTGACATTTGCAGTGTTATGGCACAGGCCAACCTCGTCCATTTGTACCGGTGTGTTTGACAACAAAACACAGAGCAAATCCTTTATATTAGGACTTCAAAATAACTGTCTTATATCGCAAATTCAACTAATTATCAAGTTTTTCTTGTAACACTGATGCCTGGACGTCAATTTAGTTCAATTGCGCCATCAATACTATCATTAATGGCCGAGTTGTCACGTTTGTAGTGTTATTGCACAGGCCAAGCTCTTCCATTTGTACCGCTGTGTTTGACAACAAAATACAGAGCAAATCCTTTATCTTGGGACTTCGAAATAACTGTGTCATATCGCAAATTCAACCCATTATCAAGTTTTCCTAGTAATACTGATGCCTGGAGGTGAATTTAGTTCTATTGCGCCATCAATACCATCATTAATGGGCGAGTTATCACGTTTGCAGTGTTATAGCACAGGCCAAGCTCTTCCATTTGTACCGGTGTGTTTGACAACAAAATACAGACCAAATCCTTTATCTTGGGACTTCGAAATAACTGTATCAACTAATTATCCAGTTTTCCTAGTAATACTGATGCCTGGAGGTGAATTTAGTTCTATTGCGCCATCAATACCATCATTAATGGGCGAGTTATCACGTTTGCAGTGTTATAGCACAGGCCAAGCTCTTCCATTTGTACCGGTGTGTTTGACAACAAAACACAGAGCAAATCCTTTATATTAGGACTTCCAAATAACTGTATTATATCGCAAATTCAACTAATTATCCAGTTTTTCTGGTAACACTGATGCCTGGAAGTCAATTTAGTTCTATTGCGCCTTCAATACTATCATTAATGGCCGAGTTGTGACATTTGCAGTGTTATGGCACAGGCCAACCTCGTCCATTTGTACCGGTGTGTTTGACAACAAAACACAGAGCAAATCCTTTATATTAGGACTTCAAAATAACTGTCTTATATCGCAAATTCAACTAATTATAAAGTTTTTCTAGTAACACTGTTGCCTGGACGTCAATTTAGTTCAATTGCGCCATCAATACTATCATTAATGGCCGAGTTGTCACGTTTGCAGTGTTATTGCACAGGCCAAGCTCTTCCATTTGTAACGCTGTGTTTGACAACAAAATACAGAGCAAATCCTTTATCTTGGGACTTCGAAATAACTGTGTCATATCGCAAATTCAACCATTATCAAGTTTTCCTAGTAATACTGATGCCTGGAGGTGAATTTAGTTCTATTGCGCCATCAATACCATCATTAATGGGCGAGTTATCACGTTTGCAGTGTTATAGCACAGGCCAAGCTCTTCCATTTGTACCGGTGTGTTTGACAACAAAATACAGACCAAATCCTTTATCTTGGGACTTCGAAATAACTGTATCAACTAATTATCCAGTTTTCCTAGTAATACTGATGCCTGGAGGTGAATTTAGTTCTATTGCGCCATCAATACCATCATTAATGGGCGAGTTATCACGTTTGCAGTGTTATAGCACAGGCCAAGCTCTTCCATTTGTACCGGTGTGTTTGACAACAAAACACAGAGCAAATCCTTTATATTAGGACTTCCAAATAACTGTATTATATCTCAAATTCAACTAATTATCCAGTTTTTCTGGTAACACTGATGCCTGGAAGTCAATTTAGTTATATTGCGCCTTCAATACTATCATTAATGGCCGAGTTGTGACATTTGCAGTGTTATGGCACAGGCCAAGCTCTTCCATTTGTACCGGTGTGTTTGACAACAAAACACAGAGCAAATCCTTTATATTAGGACTTCGAAATAACTGTCTTATATCGCAAATTCAACTAATTATAAAGTTTTTCTAGTAACACTGATGCCTGGACGTCAATTTGGTTCAATTGCGCCATCAATACTATCATTAATGGCCGAGTTGTCACGTTTGCAGTGTTATGGCACAGGCCAAGCTCTTCCATTTGTACCGCTGTGTTTGACAACAAAATACAGAGCAAATCCTTTATCTTGGGACTTCGAAATAACTGTGTCATATCGCAAATTCAACCAATTATCAAGTTTTCCTAGTAATACTGATGCCTGGAGGTGAATTTAGTTCTATTGCGCCATCAATACCATCATTAATGGGCGAGTTATCACGTTTGCAGTGTTATAGCACAGGCCAAGCTCTTCCATTTGTACCGATGTGTTTGACAACAAAATACAGACCAAATCCTTTATCTTGGGACTTCGAAATAACTGTATCAACTAATTATCCAGTTTTCCTAGAAATACTGATGCCTGGAGGTCAATTTAGTTCTATTGCGCCATCAATACTATCATTAATGGCCGAGTTGTGATATTTGCAGTGTTATGGCACAGGCCAAGCTCTTCCATTTGTACCGGTGTGTTTGACAACAAAACACAGAGCAAATCCTTTATATTAGGACTTCGAAATAACTGTCTTATATCGCAAATTCAACTAATTATAAAGTTTTTCTAGTAACACTGATGCCTGGACGTCAATTTAGTTCAATTGCGCCATCAATACTATCATTAATGGCCGAGTTGTCACGTTTGCAGTGTTATGGCACAGGCCAAGCTCTTCCATTTGTACCGCTGTGTTTGACAACAAAATACAGAGCAAATCCTTTATCTTCGGACTTCGAAATAACTGTGTCATATCGCAAATTCAACCAATTATCAAGTTTTCCTAGTAATACTGATGCCTGGAGGTGAATTTAGTTCTATTGCGCCATCAATACCATCATTAATGGGCGAGTTATCACGTTTGCAGTGTTATAGCACAGGCCAAGCTCTTCCATTTGTACCGGTGTGTTTGACAACAAAATACAGACCAAATCCTTTATCTTGGGACTTCGAAATAACTGTATCAACTAATTATCCAGTTTTCCTAGAAATACTGATGCCTGGAGGTCAATTTAGTTCTATTGCGCCATCAATACTATCATTAAAGGGCGAGTTATCACGTTTGATGTGTTATAGCACAGACCAAGCTCTTCCATTTGTACCGCTGTGTTTGACAACGAAATACAGAGCAAATCCTTTATCTTGGGACTTCGAAATAACTGTGTCATATCGCAAATTCAACTAATTATCCAGTTTTTCTGGTAACACTGATGCCTGGAGGTCAATTTAGTTCTATTGCGCCTTCAATACTATCATTAATGGGCGAGTTATCACGTTTGCAGTGTTATAGCACAGGCCAAGCTCTTCCATTTGTACCGGTGTGTTTGACAACAAAATACAGACCAAATCCTTTATCTTAGGACTTCGAAATAACTGTCTTATATCGCAAATTCAACTAATTATAAAGTTTTTCTAGTAACACTGATGCCTGGACGTCAATTTAGTTCAATTGCGCCATCAATACTATCATTAATGGCCGAGTTGTCACGTTTGCAGTGTTATGGCACAGGCCAAGCTCTTCCATTTGTACCGCTGTGTTTGACAACAAAATACAGAGCAAATCCTTTATCTTGGGACTTCGAAATAACTGTGTCATATCGCAAATTCAACCAATTATCAAGTTTTCCTAGTAATACTGATGCCTGGAGGTGAATTTAGTTCTATTGCGCCATCAATACCATCATTAATGGGCGAGTTATCACGTTTGCAGTGTTATAGCACAGGCCAAGCTCTTCCATTTGTACCGGTGTGTTTGACAACAAAATACAGACCAAATCCTTTATCTTGGGACTTCGAAATAACTGTATCAACTAATTATCCAGTTTTCCTAGAAATACTGATGCCTGGAGGTCAATTTAGTTCTATTGCGCCATCAATACTATCATTAAAGGGCGAGTTATCACGTTTGATGTGTTATAGCACAGACCAAGCTCTTCCATTTGTACCGCTGTGTTTGACAACGAAATACAGAGCAAATCCTTTATCTTGGGACTTCGAAATAACTGTGTCATATCGCAAATTCAACTAATTATCCAGTTTTTCTGGTAACACTGATGCCTGGAGGTCAATTTAGTTCTATTGCGCCTTCAATACTATCATTAATGGGCGAGTTATCACGTTTGCAGTGTTATAGCACAGGCCAAGCTCTTCCATTTGTACCGGTGTGTTTGACAACAAAATACAGACCAAATCCTTTATCTTAGGACTTCGAAATAACTGTCTTATATCGCAAATTCAACTAATTATAAAGTTTTT
This sequence comes from Actinernus sp. WN-2022, assembly GCA_030867875.1. Classification (NCBI taxonomy): domain Eukaryota; kingdom Metazoa; phylum Cnidaria; class Anthozoa; order Actiniaria; family Actinernidae; genus Actinernus; species Actinernus sp. WN-2022. The sequence goes on along the minus strand of JAOWCC010001634.1, from coordinate 106,347,501 downwards.
CTAGTAACACTGATGCCTGGACGTCAATTTAGTTCAATTGCGCCATCAATACTATCATTAATGGCCGAGTTGTCACGTTTGCAGTGTTATGGCACAGGCCAAGCTCTTCCATTTGTACCGCTGTGTTTGACAACAAAATACAGAGCAAATCCTTTATCTTGGGACTTCGAAATAACTGTGTCATATCGCAAATTCAACTAATTATCCAGTTTTTCTGGTAACACTGATGCCTGGACGTCAATTTAGTTCTATTGCGCCATCAATACTATCATTAATGGCCGAGTTGTGATATTTGCAGTGTTATGGCACAGGCCAAGCTCTTCCATTTGTACCGGTGTGTTTGACAACAAAACACAGAGCAAATCCTTTATATTAGGACTTCGAAATAACTGTCTTATATCGCAAATTCAACTAATTATAAAGTTTTTCTAGTAACACTGATGCCTGGACGTCAATTTAGTTCAATTGCGCCATCAATGCTATCATTAATGGCCGAGTTGTCACGTTTGCAGTGTTATGGCACAGGCCAAGCTCTTCCATTTGTACCGCTGTGTTTGACAACAAAATACAGAGCAAATCCTTTATCTTGGGACTTCGAAATAACTGTGTCATATCGCAAATTCAACCCATTATCAAGTTTTCCTAGTAATACTGATGCCTGGAGGTGAATTTAGTTCTATTGCGCCATCAATACCATCATTAATGGGCGAGTTATCACGTTTGCAGTGTTATAGCACAGGCCAAGCTCTTCCATTTGTACCGGTGTGTTTGACAACAAAATACAGACCAAATCCTTTATCTTGGGACTTCGAAATAACTGTATCAACTAATTATCCAGTTTTCCTAGTAATACTGATGCCTGGAGGTGAATTTAGTTCTATTGCGCCATCAATACCATCATTAATGGGCGAGTTATCACGTTTGCAGTGTTATAGCACAGGCCAAGCTCTTCCATTTGTACCGGTGTGTTTGTCAACAAAACACAGAGCAAATCCTTTATATTAGGACTTCCAAATAACTGTATTATATCGCAAATTCAACTAATTATCCAGTTTTTCTGGTAACACTGATGCCTGGAAGTCAATTTAGTTCTATTGCGCCTTCAATACTATCATTAATGGCCGAGTTGTGACATTTGCAGTGTTATGGCACAGGCCAACCTCGTCCATTTGTACCGGTGTGTTTGACAACAAAACACAGAGCAAATCCTTTATATTAGGACTTCAAAATAACTGTCTTATATCGCAAATTCAACTAATTATAAAGTTTTTCTAGTAACACTGATGCCTGGACGTCAATTTAGTTCAATTGCGCCATCAATACTATCATTAATGGCCGAGTTGTCACGTTTGCAGTGTTATGGCACAGGCCAAGCTCTTCCATTTGTACCGCTGTGTTTGACAACAAAATACAGAGCAAATCCTTTATCTTGGGACTTCGAAATAACTGTGTCATATCGCAAATTCAACCAATTATCAAGTTTTCCTAGTAATACTGATGCCTGGAGGTGAATTTAGTTCTATTGCGCCATCAATACCATCATTAATGGGCGAGTTATCACGTTTGCAGTGTTATAGCACAGGCCAAGCTCTTCCATTTGTACCGGTGTGTTTGACAACAAAATACAGACCAAATCCTTTATCTTGGGACTTCGAAATAACTGTATCAACTAATTATCCAGTTTTCCTAGAAATACTGATGCCTGGAGGTCAATTTAGTTCTATTGCGCCATCAATACTATCATTAAAGGGCGAATTATCACGTTTGATGTGTTATAGCACAGACCAAGCTCTTCCATTTGTACCGCTGTGTTTGACAACGAAATACAGAGCAAATCCTTTATCTTGGGACTTCGAAATAACTGTGTCATATCGCAAATTCAACTAATTATCCAGTTTTTCTGGTAACACTGATGCCTGGAGGTCAATTTAGTTCTTTTGCGCCTTCAATACTATCATTAATGGGCGAGTTATCACGTTTGCAGTGTTATAGCACAGGCCAAGCTCTTCCATTTGTACCGGTGTGTTTGACAACAAAATACAGACCAAATCCTTTATCTTAGGACTTCGAAATAACTGTCTTATATCGCAAATTCAACTAATTATAAAGTTTTTCTAGTAACACTGATGCCTGGACGTCAATTTAGTTCAATTGCGCCATCAATACTATCATTAATGGCCGAGTTGTCACGTTTGCTGTGTTATGGCACAGGCCAAGCTCTTCCATTTGTACCGCTGTGTTTGACAACAAAATACAGAGCAAATCCTTTATCTTGGGACTTCGAAATAACTGTGTCATATCGCAAATTCAACCAATTATCAAGTTTTCCTAGTAATACTGATGCCTGGAGGTGAATTTAGTTCTATTGCGCCATCAATACCATCATTAATGGGCGAGTTATCACGTTTGCAGTGTTATAGCACAGGCCAAGCTCTTCCATTTGTACCGGTGTGTTTGACAACAAAATACAGACCAAATCCTTTATCTTGGGACTTCGAAATAACTGTATCAACTAATTATCCAGTTTTCCTAGAAATACTGATGCCTGGAGGTCAATTTAGTTCTATTGCGCCATCAATACTATCATTAAAGGGCGAGTTATCACGTTTGATGTGTTATAGCACAGACCAAGCTCTTCCATTTGTACCGCTGTGTTTGACAACGAAATACAGAGCAAATCCTTTATCTTGGGACTTCGAAATAACTGTGTCATATCGCAAATTCAACTAATTATCCAGTTTTTCTGGTAACACTGATGCCTGGAGGTCAATTTAGTTCTATTGCGCCTTCAATACTATCATTAATGGGCGAGTTATCACGTTTGCAGTGTTATAGCACAGGCCAAGCTCTTCCATTTGTACCGGTGTGTTTGACAACAAAATACAGACCAAATCCTTTATCTTAGGACTTCGAAATAACTGTCTTACATCGCAAATTCAACTAATTATAAAGTTTTTCTAGTAACACTGATGCCTGGACGTCAATTTAGTTCAATTGCGCCATCAATACTATCATTAATGGCCGAGTTGTCACGTTTGCAGTGTTATGGCACAGGCCAAGCTCTTCCATTTGTACCGCTGTGTTTGACAACAAAATACAGAGCAAATCCTTTATCTTGGGACTTCGAAATAACTGTGTCATATCGCAAATTCAACTAATTATCCAGTTTTTCTGGTAACACTGATGCCTGGACGTCAATTTAGTTCTATTGCGCCATCAATACTATCATTAATGGCCGAGTTGTGATATTTGCAGTGTTATGGCACAGGCCAAGCTCTTCCATTTGTACCGGTGTGTTTGACAACAAAACACAGAGCAAATCCTTTATATTAGGACTTCGAAATAACTGTCTTATATCGCAAATTCAACTAATTATAAAGTTTTTCTAGTAACACTGATGCCTGGACGTCAATTTAGTTCAATTGCGCCATCAATACTATCATTAATGGCCGAGTTGTCACGTTTGCAGTGTTATGGCACAGGCCAAGCTCTTCCATTTGTACCGCTGTGTTTGACAACAAAATACAGAGCAAATCCTTTATCTTGGGACTTCGAAATAACTGTGTCATATCGCAAATTCAACCAATTATCAAGTTTTCCTAGTAATACTGATGCCTGGAGGTGAATTTAGTTCTATTGCGCCATCAATACCATCATTAATGGGCGAGTTATCACGTTTGCAGTGTTATAGCACAGGCCAAGCTCTTCCATTTGTACCGGTGTGTTTGACAACAAAATACAGACCAAATCCTTTATCTTGGGACTTCGAAATAACTGTATCAACTAATTATCCAGTTTTCCTAGAAATACGGATGCCTGGAGGTCAATTTAGTTCTATTGCGCCATCAATACTATCATTAAAGGGCGAGTTATCACGTTTGATGTGTTATAGCACAGGCCAAGCTCTTCCATTTGTACCGCTGTGTTTGACAACGAAATACAGAGCAAATCCTTTATCTTGGGACTTCGAAATAACTGTGTCATATCGCAAATTCAACTAATTATGCAGTTTTTCTGGTAACACTGATGCCTGGAGGTCAATTTAGTTCTATTGCGCCTTCAATACTATCATTAATGGCCGAGTTGTGATATTTGCAGTGTTATCGCACAGGCCAAGCTCTTCCATTTGTACCGGTGTGTTTGACAACAAAACACAGAGCAAATCCTTTATATTAGGACTTCGAAATAACTGTCTTATATCGCAAATTCAACTAATTATAAAGTTTTTCTAGTAACACTGATGCCTGGACGTCAATTTAGTTCAATTGCGCCATCAATACTATCATTAATGGCCGAGTTGTCACGTTTGCAGTGTTATGGCACAGGCCAAGCTCTTCCATTTGTACCGCTGTGTTTGACAACAAAATACAGAGCAACTCCTTTATCTTGGGACTTCGAAATAACTGTGTCATATCGCAAATTCAACCAATTATCAAGTTTTCCTAGTAATACTGATGCCTGGAGGTGAATTTAGTTCTATTGCGCCATCAATACCATCATTAATGGGCGAGTTATCACGTTTGCAGTGTTATAGCACAGGCCAAGCTCTTCCATTTGTACCGGTGTGTTTGACAACAAAACACAGAGCAAATCCTTTATATTAGGACTTCCAAATAACTGTATTATATCGCAAATTCAACTAATTATCCAGTTTTTCTGGTAACACTGATGCCTGGAAGTCAATTTAGTTCTATTGCGCCTTCAATACTATCATTAATGGCCGAGTTGTGACATTTGCAGTGTTATGGCACAGGCCAACCTCGTCCATTTGTACCGGTGTGTTTGACAACAAAACACAGAGCAAATCCTTTATATTAGGACTTCAAAATAACTGTCTTATATCGCAAATTCAACTAATTATAAAGTTTTTCTAGTAACACTGATGCCTGGACGTCAATTTAGTTCAATTGCGCCATCAATACTATCATTAATGGCCGAGTTGTCACGTTTGCAGTGTTATTGCACAGGCCAAGCTCTTCCATTTGTACCGCTGTGTTTGACAACAAAATACAGAGCAAATCCTTTATCTTGGGACTTCGAAATAACTGTGTCATATCGCAAATTCAACCCATTATCAAGTTTTCCTAGTAATACTGATGCCTGGAGGTGAATTTAGTTCTATTGCGCCATCAATACCATCATTAATGGGCGAGTTATCACGTTTGCAGTGTTATAGCACAGGCCAAGCTCTTCCATTTGTACCGGTGTGTTTGACAACAAAATACAGACCAAATCCTTTCTCTTGGGACTTCGAAATAACTGTATCAACTAATTATCCAGTTTTCGTAGTAATACTGATGCCTGGAGGTCAATTTAGTTCAATTGCGCCTTCAATACTATCATTAATGGCCGAGTTGTGATATTTGCAGTGTTATGGCACAGGCCAAGCTCTTCCATTTGTACCGGTGTGTTTGACAACAAAACACAGAGCAAATCCTTTATATTAGGACTTCGAAATAACTGTCTTATATCGCAAATTCAACTAATTATAAAGTTTTTCTAGTAACACTGATGCCTGGACGTCAATTTAGTTCAATTGCGCCATCAATACTATCATTAATGGCCGAGTTGTCACGTTTGCAGTGTTATGGCACAGGCCAAGCTCTTCCATTTGTACCGCTGTGTTTGACAACAAAATACAGAGCAAATCCTTTATCTTGGGACTTCGAAATAACTGTGTCATATCGCAAATTCAACCCATTATCAAGTTTTCCTAGTAATACTGATGCCTGGAGGTGAATTTAGTTCTATTGCGCCATCAATACCATCATTAATGGGCGAGTTATCACGTTTGCAGTTTTATAGCACAGGCCAAGCTCTTCCATTTGTACCGGTGTGTTTGACAACAAAATACAGACCAAATCCTTTATCTTGGGACTTCGAAATAACTGTATCAACTAATTATCCAGTTTTCTTAGAAATACTGATGCCTGGAGGTCAATTTAGTTCTATTGCGCCTTCAATACTATCATTAATGGCCGAGTTGTGATATTTGCAGTGTTATGGCACAGGCCAAGCTCTTCCATTTGTACCGGTGTGTTTGACAACAAAACACAGAGCAAATCCTTTATATTAGGACTTCGAAATAACTGTCTTATATCGCAAATTCAACTAATTATAAAGTTTTTCTAGTAACACTGATGCCTGGACGTCAATTTAGTTCAATTGCGCCATCAATACTATCATTAATGGCCGAGTTGTCACGTTTGCAGTGTTATGGCACAGGCCAAGCTCTTCCATTTGTACCGCTGTGTTTGACAACAAAATAAAGAGCAAATCCTTTATCTTGGGACTTCGAAATAACTGTGTCATATCGCAAAGTCAACCAATTATCAAGTTTTCCTAGTAATACTGATGCCTGGAGGTGAATTTAGTTATATTGCGCCATCAATACCATCATTAATGGGCGAGTTATCACGTTTGCAGTGTTATGGCACAGGCCAACCTCGTCCATTTGTACCGGTGTGTTTGACAACAAAACACAGAGCAAATCCTTTATATTAGGACTTCAAAATAACTGTCTTATATCGCAAATTCAACTAATTATAAAGTTTTTCTAGTAACACTGATGCCTGGACGTCAATTTAGTTCAATTGCGCCATCAATACTATCATTAATGGCCGAGTTGTCACGTTTGCAGTGTTATTGCACAGGCCAAGCTCTTCCATTTGTACCGCTGTGTTTGACAACAAAATACAGAGCAAATCCTTTATCTTGGGACTTCGAAATAACTGTGTCATATCGCAAATTCAACCCATTATCAAGTTTTCCTAGTAATACTGATGCCTGGAGGTGAATTTAGTTCTATTGCGCCATCAATACCATCATTAATGGGCGAGTTATCACGTTTGCAGTGTTATAGCACAGGCCAAGCTCTTCCATTTGTACCGGTGTGTTTGACAACAAAATACAGACCAAATCCTTTATCTTGGGACTTCGAAATAACTGTATCAACTAATTATCCAGTTTTCCTAGTAATACTGATGCCTGGAGGTGAATTTAGTTCTATTGCGCCATCAATACCATCATTAATGGGCGAGTTATCACGTTTGCAGTTTTATAGCACAGGCCAAGCTCTTCCATTTGTACCGGTGTGTTTGACAACAAAATACAGACCAAATCCTTTATCTTGGGACTTCGAAATAACTGTATCAACTAATTATCCAGTTTTCCTAGAAATACTGATGCCTGGAGGTCAATTTAGTTCTATTGCGCCTTCAATACTATCATTAATGGCCGAGTTGTGATATTTGCAGTGTTATGGCACAGGCCAAGCTCTTCCATTTGTACCGGTGTGTTTGACAACAAAACACAGAGCAAATCCTTTATATTAGGACTTCGAAATAACTGTCTTATATCGCAAATTCAACTAATTATAAAGTTTTTCTAGTAACACTGATGCCTGGACGTCAATTTAGTTCAATTGCGCCATCAATACTATCATTAATGGCCGAGTTGTCACGTTTGCAGTGTTATGGCACAGGCCAAGCTCTTCCATTTGTACCGCTGTGTTTGACAACAAAATACAGAGCAAATCCTTTATCTTGGGACTTCGAAATAACTGTGTCATATCGCAAAGTCAACCAATTATCAAGTTTTCTTAGTAATACTGATGCCTGGAGGTGAATTTAGTTATATTGCGCCATCAATACCATCATTAATGGGCGAGTTATCACGTTTGCAGTGTTATAGCACAGGCCAAGCTCTTCCATTTGTACCGGTGTGTTTGACAACAAAACACAGAGCAAATCCTTTATATTAGGACTTCCAAATAACTGTATTATATCGCAAATTCAACTAATTATCCAGTTTTTCTGGTAACACTGATGCCTTGAAGTCAATTTAGTTCTATTGCGCCTTCAATACTATCATTAATGGCCGAGTTGTGACATTTGCAGTGTTATGGCACAGGCCAACCTCGTCCATTTGTACCGGTGTGTTTGACAACAAAACACAGAGCAAATCCTTTATATTAGGACTTCAAAATAACTGTCTTATATCGCAAATTCAACTAATTATCAAGTTTTTCTTGTAACACTGATGCCTGGACGTCAATTTAGTTCAATTGCGCCATCAATACTATCATTAATGGCCGAGTTGTCACGTTTGCAGTGTTATTGCACAGGCCAAGCTCTTCCATTTGTACCGCTGTGTTTGACAACAAAATACAGAGCAAATCCTTTATCTTGGGACTTCGAAATAACTGTGTCATATCGCAAATTCAACCCATTATCAAGTTTTCCTAGTAATACTGATGCCTGGAGGTGAATTTAGTTCTATTGCGCCATCAATACCATCATTAATGGGCGAGTTATCACGTTTGCAGTGTTATAGCACAGGCCAAGCTCTTCCATTTGTACCGGTGTGTTTGACAACAAAATACAGACCAAATCCTTTATCTTGGGACTTCGAAATAACTGTATCAACTAATTATCCAGTTTTCCTAGTAATACTGATGCCTGGAGGTGAATTTAGTTCTATTGCGCCATCAATACCATCATTAATGGGCGAGTTATCACGTTTGCAGTGTTATAGCACAGGCCAAGCTCTTCCATTTGTACCGGTGTGTTTGACAACAAAACACAGAGCAAATCCTTTATATTAGGACTTCCAAATAACTGTATTATATCGCAAATTCAACTAATTATCCAGTTTTTCTGGTAACACTGATGCCTGGAAGTCAATTAATTCTATTGCGCCTTCAATACTATCATTAATGGCCGAGTTGTGACATTTGCAGTGTTATGGCACAGGCCAACCTCGTCCATTTGTACCGGTGTGTTTGACAACAAAACACAGAGCAAATCCTTTATATTAGGACTTCAAAATAACTGTCTTATATCGCAAATTCAACTAATTATAAAGTTTTTCTAGTAACACTGATGCCTGGACGTCAATTTAGTTCAATTGCGCCATCAATACTATCATTAATGGCCGAGTTGTCACGTTTGCAGTGTTATTGCACAGGCCAAGCTCTTCCATTTGTAACGCTGTGTTTGACAACAAAATACAGAGCAAATCCTTTATCTTGGGACTTCGAAATAACTGTGTCATATCGCAAATTCAACCAATTATCAAGTTTTCCTAGTAATACTGATGCCTGGAGGTGAATTTAGTTCTATTGCGCCATCAATACCATCATTAATGGGCGAGTTATCACGTTTGCAGTGTTATAGCACAGGCCAAGCTCTTCCATTTGTACCGGTGTGTTTGACAACAAAATACAGACCAAATCCTTTATCTTGGGACTTCGAAATAACTGTATCAACTAATTATCCAGTTTTCCTAGAAATACTGATGCCTGGAGGTCAATTTAGTTCTATTGCGCCATCAATACTATCATTAAAGGGCGAGTTATCACGTTTGATGTGTTATAGCACAGACCAAGCTCTTCCATTTGTACCGCTGTTTTTGACAACGAAATACAGAGCAAATCCTTTATCTTGGGACTTCGAAATAACTGTGTCATATCGCAAATTCAACTAATTATCCAGTTTTTCTGGTAACACTGATGCCTGGAGGTCAATTTAGTTCTATTGCGCCTTCAATACTATCATTAATGGGCGAGTTATCACGTTTGCAGTGTTATAGCACAGGCCAAGCTCTTCCATTTGTACCGGTGTGTTTGACAACAAAATACAGACCAAATCCTTTATCTTAGGACTTCGAAATAACTGTCTTATATCGCAAATTCAACTAATTATAAAGTTTTTCTAGTAACACTGATGCCTGGACGTCAATTTAGTTCAATTGCGCCATCAATACTATCATTAATGGCCGAGTTGTCACGTTTGCAGTGTTATGGCACAGGCCAAGCTCTTCCATTTGTACCGCTGTGTTTGACAACAAAATACAGAGCAAATCCTTTATCTTGGGACTTCGAAATAACTGTGTCATATCGCAAATTCAACCAATTATCAAGTTTTCCTAGTAATACTGATGCCTGGAGGTGAATTTAGTTCTATTGCGCCATCAATACTATCATTAATGGCCGAGTTGTCACGTTTGCAGTGTTATTGCACAGGCCAAGCTCTTCCATTTGTACCGCTGTGTTTGACAACAAAATACAGAGCAAATCCTTTATCTTGGGACTTCGAAATAACTGTGTCATATCGCAAATTCAACCCATTATCAAGTTTTCCTAGTAATACTGATGCCTGGAGGTGAATTTAGTTCTATTGCGCCATCAATACCATCATTAATGGGCGAGTTGTCACGTTTGCAGTGTTATTGCACAGGCCAAGCTCTTCCATTTGTACCGCTGTGTTTGACAACAAAATACAGAGCAAATCCTTTATCTTGGGACTTCGAAATAACTGTGTCATATCGCAAATTCAACCCATTATCAAGTTTTCCTAGTAATACTGATGCCTGGAGGTGAATTTAGTTCTATTGCGCCATCAATACCATCATTAATGGGCGAGTTATCACGTTTGCAGTGTTATAGCACAGGCCAAGCTCTTCCATTTGTACCGGTGTGTTTGACAACAAAATACAGACCAAATCCTTTATCTTGGGACTTCGAAATAACTGTATCAACTAATTATCCAGTTTTCCTAGTAATACTGATGCCTGGAGGTGAATTTAGTTCTATTGCGCCATCAATACCATCATTAATGGGCGAGTTATCACGTTTGCAGTTTTATAGCACAGGCCAAGCTCTTCCATTTGTACCGGTGTGTTTGACAACAAAATACAGACCAAATCCTTTATCTTGGGACTTCGAAATAACTGTATCAACTAATTATCCAGTTTTCCTAGAAATACTGATGCCTGGAGGTCAATTTAGTTCTATTGCGCCTTCAATACTATCATTAATGGCCGAGTTGTGATATTTGCAGTGTTATGGCACAGGCCAAGCTCTTCCATTTGTACCGGTGTGTTTGACAACAAAACACAGAGCAAATCCTTTATATTAGGACTTCGAAATAACTGTCTTATATCGCAAATTCAACTAATTATAAAGTTGTTCTAGTAACACTGATGCCTGGACGTCAATTTAGTTCAATTGCGCCATCAATACTATCATTAATGGCCGAGTTGTCACGTTTGCAGTGTTATGGCACAGGCCAAGCTCTTCCATTTGTACCGCTGTGTTTGACAACAAAATACAGAGCAAATCCTTTATCTTGGGACTTCGAAATAACTGTGTCATATCGCAAAGTCAACCAATTATCAAGTTTTCTTAGTAATACTGATGCCTGGAGGTGAATTTAGTTATATTGCGCCATCAATACCATCATTAATGGGCGAGTTATCACGTTTGCAGTGTTATAGCACAGGCCAAGCTCTTCCATTTGTACCGGTGTGTTTGACAACAAAACACAGAGCAAATCCTTTATATTAGGACTTCCAAATAACTGTATTATATCGCAAATTCAACTAATTATCCAGTTTTTCTGGTAACACTGATGCCTTGAAGTCAATTTAGTTCTATTGCGCCTTCAATACTATCATTAATGGCCGAGTTGTGACATTTGCAGTGTTATGGCACAGGCCAACCTCGTCCATTTGTACCGGTGTGTTTGACAACAAAACACAGAGCAAATCCTTTATATTAGGACTTCAAAATAACTGTCTTATATCGCAAATTCAACTAATTATCAAGTTTTTCTTGTAACACTGATGCCTGGACGTCAATTTAGTTCAATTGCGCCATCAATACTATCATTAATGGCCGAGTTGTCACGTTTGCAGTGTTATTGCACAGGCCAAGCTCTTCCATTTGTACCGCTGTGTTTGACAACAAAATACAGAGCAAATCCTTTATCTTGGGACTTCGAAATAACTGTGTCATATCGCAAATTCAACCCATTATCAAGTTTTCCTAGTAATACTGATGCCTGGAGGTGAATTTAGTTCTATTGCGCCATCAATACCATCATTAATGGGCGAGTTATCACGTTTGCAGTGTTATAGCACAGGCCAAGCTCTTCCATTTGTACCGGTGTGTTTGACAACAAAATACAGACCAAATCCTTTATCTTGGGACTTCGAAATAACTGTATCAACTAATTATCCAGTTTTCCTAGTAATACTGATGCCTGGAGGTGAATTTAGTTCTATTGCGCCATCAATACCATCATTAATGGGCGAGTTATCACGTTTGCAGTGTTATAGCACAGGCCAAGCTCTTCCATTTGTACCGGTGTGTTTGACAACAAAACACAGAGCAAATCCTTTATATTAGGACTTCCAAATAACTGTATTATATCGCAAATTCAACTAATTATCCAGTTTTTCTGGTAACACTGATGCCTGGAAGTCAATTAATTCTATTGCGCCTTCAATACTATCATTAATGGCCGAGTTGTGACATTTGCAGTGTTATGGCACAGGCCAACCTCGTCCATTTGTACCGGTGTGTTTGACAACAAAACACAGAGCAAATCCTTTATATTAGGACTTCAAAATAACTGTCTTATATCGCAAATTCAACTAATTATAAAGTTTTTCTAGTAACACTGATGCCTGGACGTCAATTTAGTTCAATTGCGCCATCAATACTATCATTAATGGCCGAGTTGTCACGTTTGCAGTGTTATTGCACAGGCCAAGCTCTTCCATTTGTAACGCTGTGTTTGACAACAAAATACAGAGCAAATCCTTTATCTTGGGACTTCGAAATAACTGTGTCATATCGCAAATTCAACCAATTATCAAGTTTTCCTAGTAATACTGATGCCTGGAGGTGAATTTAGTTCTATTGCGCCATCAATACCATCATTAATGGGCGAGTTATCACGTTTGCAGTGTTATAGCACAGGCCAAGCTCTTCCATTTGTACCGGTGTGTTTGACAACAAAATACAGACCAAATCCTTTATCTTGGGACTTCGAAATAACTGTATCAACTAATTATCCAGTTTTCCTAGAAATACTGATGCCTGGAGGTCAATTTAGTTCTATTGCGCCATCAATACTATCATTAAAGGGCGAGTTATCACGTTTGATGTGTTATAGCACAGACCAAGCTCTTCCATTTGTACCGCTGTGTTTGACAACGAAATACAGAGCAAATCCTTTATCTTGGGACTTCGAAATAACTGTGTCATATCGCAAATTCAACTAATTATCCAGTTTTTCTGGTAACACTGATGCCTGGAGGTCAATTTAGTTCTATTGCGCCTTCAATACTATCATTAATGGGCGAGTTATCACGTTTGCAGTGTTATAGCACAGGCCAAGCTCTTCCATTTGTACCGGTGTGTTTGACAACAAAATACAGACCAAATCCTTTATCTTAGGACTTCGAAATAACTGTCTTATATCGCAAATTCAACTAATTATAAAGTTTTTCTAGTAACACTGATGCCTGGACGTCAATTTAGTTCAATTGCGCCATCAATACTATCATTAATGGCCGAGTTGTCACGTTTGCAGTGTTATGGCACAGGCCAAGCTCTTCCATTTGTACCGCTGTGTTTGACAACAAAATACAGAGCAAATCCTTTATCTTGGGACTTCGAAATAACTGTGTCATATCGCAAATTCAACCAATTATCAAGTTTTCCTAGTAATACTGATGCCTGGAGGTGAATTTAGTTCTATTGCGCCATCAATACCATCATTAATGGGCGAGTTATCACGTTTGCAGTGTTATAGCACAGGCCAAGCTCTTCCATTTGTACCGGTGTGTTTGACAACAAAATACAGACCAAATCCTTTATCTTGGGACTTCGAAATAACTGTATCAACTAATTATCCAGTTTTCCTAGAAATACTGATGCCTGGAGGTCAATTTAGTTCTATTGCGCCATCAATACTATCATTAAAGGGCGAGTTATCACGTTTGATGTGTTATAGCACAGACCAAGCTCTTCCATTTGTACCGCTGTGTTTGACAACGAAATACAGAGCAAATCCTTTATCTTGGGACTTCGAAATAACTGTGTCATATCGCAAATTCAACTAATTATCCAGTTTCTCTGGTAACACTGATGCCTGGAGGTCAATTTAGTTCTATTGCGCCTTCAATACTATCATTAATGGGCGAGTTATCACGTTTGCAGTGTTATAGCACAGGCCAAGCTCTTCCATTTGTACCGGTGTGTTTGACAACAAAATACAGACCAAATCCTTTATCTTAGGACTTCGAAATAACTGTCTTATATCGCAAATTCAACTAATTATAAAGTTTTTCTAGTAACACTGATGCCTGGACGTCAATTTAGTTCAATTGCGCCATCAATACTATCATTAATGGCCGAGTTGTCACGTTTGCAGTGTTATGGCACAGGCCAAGCTCTTCCATTTGTACCGCTGTGTTTGACAACAAAATACAGAGCAAATCCTTTATCTTGGGACTTCGAAATAACTGTGTCATATCGCAAATTCAACTAATTATCCAGTTTTTCTGGTAACACTGATGCCTGGACGTCAATTTAGTTCTATTGCGCCATCAATACTATCATTAATGGCCGAGTTGTGATATTTGCAGTGTTATGGCACAGGCCAAGCTCTTCCATTTGTACCGGTGTGTTTGACAACAAAACACAGAGCAAATCCTTTATATTAGGACTTCGAAATAACTGTCTTATATCGCAAATTCAACTAATTATAAAGTTTTTCTAGTAACACTGATGCCTGGACGTCAATTTAGTTCAATTGCGCCATCAATACTATCATTAATGGCCGAGTTGTCACGTTTGCAGTGTTATGGCACAGGCCAAGCTCTTCCATTTGTACCGCTGTGTTTGACAACAAAATACAGAGCAAATCCTTTATCTTGGGACTTCGAAATAACTGTGTCATATCGCAAATTCAACCAATTATCAAGTTTTCCTAGTAATACTGATGCCTGGAGGTGAATTTAGTTCTATTGCGCCATCAATACCATCATTAATGGGCGAGTTATCACGTTTGCAGTGTTATAGCACAGGCCAAGCTCTTCCATTTGTACCGGTGTGTTTGACAACAAAATACAGACCAAATCCTTTATCTTGGGACTTCGAAATAACTGTATCAACTAATTATCCAGTTTTCCTAGAAATACTGATGCCTGGAGGTCAATTTAGTTCTATTGCGCCATCAATACTATCATTAAAGGGCGAGTTATCACGTTTGATGTGTTATAGCACAGGCCAAGCTCTTCCATTTGTACCGCTGTGTTTGACAACGAAATACAGAGCAAATCCTTTATCTTGGGACTTCGAAATAACTGTGTCATATCGCAAATTCAACTAATTATCCAGTTTTTCTGGTAACACTGATGCCTGGAGGTCAATTTAGTTCTATTGCGCCTTCAATACTATCATTAATGGCCGAGTTGTGATATTTGCAGTGTTATGGCACAGGCCAAGCTCTTCCATTTGTACCGGTGTGTTTGACAACAAAACACAGAGCAAATCCTTTATATTAGGACTTCGAAATAACTGTCTTATATCGCAAATTCAACTAATTATAAAGTTTTTCTAGTAACACTGATGCCTGGACGTCAATTTAGTTCAATTGCGCCATCAATACTATCATTAATGGCCGAGTTGTCACGTTTGCAGTGTTATGGCACAGGCCAAGCTCTTCCATTTGTACCGCTGTGTTTGACAACAAAATACAGAGCAACTCCTTTATCTTGGGACTTCGAAATAACTGTGTCATATCGCAAATTCAACCAATTATCAAGTTTTCCTAGTAATACTGATGCCTGGAGGTGAATTTAGTTCTATTGCGCCATCAATACCATCATTAATGGGCGAGTTATCACGTTTGCAGTGTTATAGCACAGGCCAAGCTCTTCCATTTGTACCGGTGTGTTTGACAACAAAACACAGAGCAAATCCTTTATATTAGGACTTCCAAATAACTGTATTATATCGCAAATTCAACTAATTATCCAGTTTTTCTGGTAACACTGATGCCTGGAAGTCAATTTAGTTCTATTGCGCCTTCAATACTATCATTAATGGCCGAGTTGTGACATTTGCAGTGTTATGGCACAGGCCAACCTCGTCCATTTGTACCGGTGTGTTTGACAACAAAACACAGAGCAAATCCTTTATATTAGGACTTCAAAATAACTGTCTTATATCGCAAATTCAACTAATTATAAAGTTTTTCTAGTAACACTGATGCCTGGACGTCAATTTAGTTCAATTGCGCCATCAATACTATCATTAATGGCCGAGTTGTCACGTTTGCAGTGTTATTGCACAGGCCAAGCTCTTCCATTTGTACCGCTGTGTTTGACAACAAAATACAGAGCAAATCCTTTATCTTGGGACTTCGAAATAACTGTGTCATATCGCAAATTCAACCCATTATCAAGTTTTCCTAGTAATACTGATGCCTGGAGGTGAATTTAGTTCTATTGCGCCATCAATACCATCATTAATGGGCGAGTTATCACGTTTGCAGTGTTATAGCACAGGCCAAGCTCTTCCATTTGTACCGGTGTGTTTGACAACAAAATACAGACCAAATCCTTTCTCTTGGGACTTCGAAATAACTGTATCAACTAATTATCCAGTTTTCGTAGTAATACTGATGCCTGGAGGTCAATTTAGTTCAATTGCGCCTTCAATACTATCATTAATGGCCGAGTTGTGATATTTGCAGTGTTATGGCACAGGCCAAGCTCTTCCATTTGTACCGGTGTGTTTGACAACAAAACACAGAGCAAATCCTTTATATTAGGACTTCGAAATAACTGTCTTATATCGCAAATTCAACTAATTATAAAGTTTTTCTAGTAACACTGATGCCTGGACGTCAATTTAGTTCAATTGCGCCATCAATACTATCATTAATGGCCGAGTTGTCACGTTTGCAGTGTTATGGCACAGGCCAAGCTCTTCCATTTGTACCGCTGTGTTTGACAACAAAATACAGAGCAAATCCTTTATCTTGGGACTTCGAAATAACTGTGTCATATCGCAAATTCAACCCATTATCAAGTTTTCCTAGTAATACTGATGCCTGGAGGTGAATTTAGTTCTATTGCGCCATCAATACCATCATTAATGGGCGAGTTATCACGTTTGCAGTTTTATAGCACAGGCCAAGCTCTTCCATTTGTACCGGTGTGTTTGACAACAAAATACAGACCAAATCCTTTATCTTGGGACTTCGAAATAACTGTATCAACTAATTATCCAGTTTTCCTAGAAATACTGATGCCTGGAGGTCAATTTAGTTCTATTGCGCCTTCAATACTATCATTAATGGCCGAGTTGTGATATTTGCAGTGTTATGGCACAGGCCAAGCTCTTCCATTTGTACCGGTGTGTTTGACAACAAAACACAGAGCAAATCCTTTATATTAGTACTTCGAAATAACTGTCTTATATCGCAAATTCAACTAATTATAAAGTTTTTCTAGTAACACTGATGCCTGGACGTCAATTTAGTTCAATTGCGCCATCAATACTATCATTAATGGCCGAGTTGTCACGTTTGCAGTGTTATGGCACAGGCCAAGCTCTTCCATTTGTACCGCTGTGTTTGACAACAAAATACAGAGCAAATCCTTTATCTTGGGACTTCGAAATAACTGTGTCATATCGCAAAGTCAACCAATTATCAAGTTTTCCTAGTAATACTGATGCCTGGAGGTGAATTTAGTTATATTGCGCCATCAATACCATCATTAATGGGCGAGTTATCACGTTTGCAGTGTTATAGCACAGGCCAAGCTCTTCCATTTGTACCGGTGTGTTTGACAACAAAACACAGAGCAAATCCTTTATATTAGGACTTCCAAATAACTGTATTATATCGCAAATTCAACTAATTATCCAGTTTTTCTGGTAACACTGATGCCTGGAAGTCAATTTAGTTCTATTGCGCCTTCAATACTATCATTAATGGCCGAGTTGTGACATTTGCAGTGTTATGGCACAGGCCAACCTCGTCCATTTGTACCGGTGTGTTTGACAACAAAACACAGAGCAAATCCTTTATATTAGGACTTCAAAATAACTGTCTTATATCGCAAATTCAACTAATTATAAAGTTTTTCTAGTAACACTGATGCCTGGACGTCAATTTAGTTCAATTGCGCCATCAATACTATCATTAATGGCCGAGTTGTCACGTTTGCAGTGTTATTGCACAGGCCAAGCTCTTCCATTTGTACCGCTGTGTTTGACAACAAAATACAGAGCAAATCCTTTATCTTGGGACTTCGAAATAACTGTGTCATATCGCAAATTCAACCCATTATCAAGTTTTCCTAGTAATACTGATGCCTGGAGGTGAATTTAGTTCTATTGCGCCATCAATACCATCATTAATGGGCGAGTTATCACGTTTGCAGTGTTATAGCACAGGCCAAGCTCTTCCATTTGTACCGGTGTGTTTGACAACAAAATACAGACCAAATCCTTTATCTTGGGACTTCGAAATAACTGTATCAACTAATTATCCAGTTTTCCTAGTAATACTGATGCCTGGAGGTGAATTTAGTTCTATTGCGCCATCAATACCATCATTAATGGGCGAGTTATCACGTTTGCAGTGTTATAGCACAGGCCAAGCTCTTCCATTTGTACCGGTGTGTTTGACAACATAACACAGAGCAAATCCTTTATATTAGGACTTCCAAATAACTGTATTATATCGCAAATTCAACTAATTATCCAGTTTTTCTGGTAACACTGATGCCTGGAAGTCAATTTAGTTCTATTGCGCCTTCAATACTATCATTAATGGCCGAGTTGTGACATTTGCAGTGTTATGGCACAGGCCAACCTCGTCCATTTGTACCGGTGTGTTTGACAACAAAACACAGAGCAAATCCTTTATATTAGGACTTCAAAATAACTGTCTTATATCGCAAATTCAACTAATTATAAAGTTTTTCTAGTAACACTGATGCCTGGACGTCAATTTAGTTCAATTGCGCCATCAATACTATCATTAATGGCCGAGTTGTCACGTTTGCAGTGTTATTGCACAGGCCAAGCTCTTCCATTTGTAACGCTGTGTTTGACAACAAAATACAGAGCAAATCCTTTATCTTGGGACTTCGAAATAACTGTGTCATATCGCAAATTCAACCATTATCAAGTTTTCCTAGTAATACTGATGCCTGGAGGTGAATTTAGTTCTATTGCGCCATCAATACCATCATTAATGGGCGAGTTATCACGTTTGCAGTGTTATAGCACAGGCCAAGCTCTTCCATTTGTACCGGTGTGTTTGACAACAAAATACAGACCAAATCCTTTATCTTGGGACTTCGAAATAACTGTATCAACTAATTATCCAGTTTTCCTAGTAATACTGATGCCTGGAGGTGAATTTAGTTATATTGCGCCATCAATACCATCATTAATGGGCGAGTTATCACGTTTGCAGTGTTATAGCACAGGCCAAGCTCTTCCATTTGTACCGGTGTGTTTGACAACAAAACACAGAGCAAATCCTTTATATTAGGACTTCCAAATAACTGTATTATATCGCAAATTCAACTAATTATCCAGTTTTTCTGGTAACACTGATGCCTGGAAGTCAATTTAGTTATATTGCGCCTTCAATACTATCATTAATGGCCGAGTTGTGACATTTGCAGTGTTATGGCACAGGCCAACCTCGTCCATTTGTACCGGTGTGTTTGACAACAAAACACAGAGCAAATCCTTTATATTAGGACTTCAAAATAACTGTATTATATCGCAAATTCAACTAATTATCCAGTTTTTCTAGTAACACTGATGCCTGGACGTCAATTTAGTTCAATTGCGCCATCAATACTATCATTAATGGCCGAGTTGTGATATTTGCAGTGTTATGGCACAGGCCAAGCTCTTCCATTTGTACCGCTGTGTTTGACAACAAAACACAGAGCAAATCCTTTATATTAGGACTTCGAAATAACTGTCTTATATCGCAAATTCAACTAATTATAAAGTTTTTCTAGTAACACTGATGCCTGGACGTCAATTTAGTTCAATTGCGCCATCAATACTATCATTAATGGCCGAGTTGTCACGTTTGCAGTGTTATGGCACAGGCCAAGCTCTTCCATTTGTACCGCTGTGTTTGACAACAAAATACAGAGCAAATCCTTTATCTTGGGACTTCGAAATAACTGTGTCATATCGCAAATTCAACCAATTATCAAGTTTTCCTAGTAATACTGATGCCTGGAGGTGAATTTAGTTCTATTGCGCCATCAATACCATCATTAATGGGCGAGTTATCACGTTTGCAGTGTTATAGCACAGGCCAAGCTCTTCCATTTGTACCGGTGTGTTTGACAACAAAATACAGACCAAATCCTTTATCTTGGGACTTCGAAATAACTGTATCAACTAATTATCCAGTTTTCCTAGAAATACTGATGCCTGGAGGTCAATCTAGTTCTATTGCGCCATCAATACTATCATTAAAGGGCGAGTTATCACGTTTGATGTGTTATAGCACAGGCCAAGCTCTTCCATTTGTACCGCTGTGTTTGACAACAAAATACAGAGCAAATCCTTTATCTTGGGACTTCGAAATAACTGTGTCATATCGCAAATTCAACTAATTATCCAGTTTTTCTGGTAACACTGATGCCTGGAGGTGAATTTAGTTCTATTGCGCCATCAATACCATCATTAATGGGCGAGTTATCACGTTTGCAGTGTTATAGCACAGGCCAAGCTCTTCCATTTGTACCGGTGTGTTTGACAACAAAATACAGACCAAATCCTTTATCTTGGGACTTCGAAATAACTGTATCAACTAATTATCCAGTTTTCCTAGTAATACTGATGCCTGGAGGTGAATTTAGTTCTATTGCGCCATCAATACCATCATTAATGGGCGAGTTATCACGTTTGCAGTGTTATAGCACAGGCCAAGCTCTTCCATTTGTACCGGTGTGTTTGACAACAAAACACAGAGCAAATCCTTTATATTAGGACTTCCAAATAACTGTATTATATCGCAAATTCAACTAATTATCCAGTTTTTCTGGTAACACTGATGCCTGGAAGTCAATTTAGTTCTATTGCGCCTTCAATACTATCATTAATGGCCGAGTTGTGACATTTGCAGTGTTATGGCACAGGCCAACCTCGTCCATTTGTACCGGTGTGTTTGACAACAAAACACAGAGCAAATCCTTTATATTAGGACTTCAAAATAACTGTCTTATATCGCAAATTCAACTAATTATAAAGTTTTTCTAGTAACACTGATGCCTGGACGTCAATTTAGTTCAATTGCGCCATCAACACTATCATTAATGGCCGAGTTGTCACGTTTGCAGTGTTATTGCACAGGCCAAGCTCTTCCATTTGTACCGCTGTGTTTGACAACAAAATACAGAGCAAATCCTTTATCTTGGGACTTCGAAATAACTGTGTCATATCGCAAATTCAACCCATTATCAAGTTTTCCTAGTAATACTGATGCCTGGAGGTGAATTTAGTTCTATTGCGCCATCAATACCATCATTAATGGGCGAGTTATCACGTTTGCAGTGTTATAGCACAGGCCAAGCTCTTCCATTTGTACCGGTGTGTTTGACAACAAAATACAGACCAAATCCTTTATCTTGGGACTTCGAAATAACTGTATCAACTAATTATCCAGTTTTCCTAGTAATACTGATGCCTGGAGGTGAATTTAGTTCTATTGCGCCATCAATACCATCATTAATGGGCGAGTTATCACGTTTGCAGTGTTATAGCACAGGCCAAGCTCTTCCATTTGTACCGGTGTGTTTGACAACAAAACACAGAGCAAATCCTTTATATTAGGACTTCCAAATAACTGTATTATATCGCAAATTCAACTAATTATCCAGTTTTTCTGGTAACACTGATGCCTGGAAGTCAATTTAGTTATATTGCGCCTTCAATACTATCATTAATGGCCGAGTTGTGACATTTGCAGTGTTATGGCACAGGCCAAGCTCTTCCATTTGTACCGCTGTGTTTGACAACAAAACACAGAGCAAATCCTTTATCTTGGGACTTCGAAATAACTGTGTCATATCGCAAATTCAACCCATTATCAAGTTTTCCTAGTAATACTGATGCCTGGAGGTGAATTTAGTTCTATTGCGCCATCAATACCATCATTAATGGGCGAGTTATCACGTTTGCAGTGTTATAGCACAGGCCAAGCTCTTCCATTTGTACCGGTGTGTTTGACAACAAAATACAGACCAAATCCTTTATCTTGGGACTTCGAAATAACTGTATCAACTAATTATCCAGTTTTCCTAGAAATACTGATGCCTGGAGGTCAATTTAGTTCTATTGCGCCATCAATACTATCATTAATGGGCGAGTTATCACGTTTGATGTGTTATAGCACAGGCCAAGCTCTTCCATTTGTACCGCTGTGTTTGACAACAAAATACAGAGCAAATCCTTTATCTTGGGACTTCGAAATAACTGTGTCATATCGCAAATTCAACTAATTATCCAGTTTTTCTGGTAACACTGATGCCTGGAGGTCAATTTAGTTCTATTGCGCCTTCAATACTATCATTAATGGCCGAGTTGTGATATTTGCAGTGTTATGGCACAGGCCAAGCTCTTCCATTTGTACCGGTGTGTTTGACAACAAAACACAGAGCAAATCCTTTATATTAGGACTTCGAAATAACTGTCTTATATCGCAAATTCAACTAATTATAAAGTTTTTCTAGTAACACTGATGCCTGGACGTCAATTTAGTTCAATTGCGCCATCAATACTATCATTAATGGCCGAGTTGTCACGTTTGCAGTGTTATGGCACAGGCCAAGCTCTTCCATTTGTACCGCTGTGTTTGACAACAAAATACAGAGCAAATCCTTTATCTTGGGACTTCGAAATAACTGTGTCATATCGCAAATTCAACCAATTATCAAGTTTTCCTAGTAATACTGATGCCTGGAGGTGAATTTAGTTCTATTGCGCCATCAATACCATCATTAATGGGCGAGTTATCACGTTTGCAGTGTTATAGCACAGGCCAAGCTCTTCCATTTGTACCGGTGTGTTTGACAACAAAATACAGACCAAATCCTTTATCTTGGGACTTCGAAATAACTGTATCAACTAATTATCCAGTTTTCCTAGAAATACTGATGCCTGGAGGTCAATTTAGTTCTATTGCGCCATCAATACTATCATTAAAGGGCGAGTTATCACGTTTGATGTGTTATAGCACAGGCCAAGCTCTTCCATTTGTACCGCTGTGTTTGACAACAAAATACAGAGCAAATCCTTTATCTTGGGACTTCGAAATAACCGTGTCATATTGCAAATTCAACTAATTATCCAGTTTTTCTGGTAACACTGATGCCTGGAGGTCAATTTTAGTTCTATTGCGCCTTCAATACTATCATTAATGGCCGAGTTGTGATATTTGCAGTGTTATGGCACAGGCCAAGCTCTTCCATTTGTACCGGTGTGTTTGACAACAAAATACAGACCAAATCCTTTATCTTGGGACTTCGAAATAACTGTATCAACTAATTATCCAGTTTTCCTAGAAATACTGATGCCTGGAGGTCAATCTAGTTCTATTGCGCCATCAATACTATCATTAAAGGGCGAGTTATCACGTTTGATGTGTTATAGCACAGGCCAAGCTCTTCCATTTGTACCGCTGTGTTTGACAACAAAATACAGAGCAAATCCTTTATCTTGGGACTTCGAAATAACTGTGTCATATCGCAAATTCAACTAATTATCCAGTTTTTCTGGTAACACTGATGCCTGGAGGTGAATTTAGTTCTATTGCGCCATCAATACCATCATTAATGGGCGAGTTATCACGTTTGCAGTGTTATAGCACAGGCCAAGCTCTTCCATTTGTACCGGTGTGTTTGACAACAAAATACAGACCAAATCCTTTATCTTGGGACTTCGAAATAACTGTATCAACTAATTATCCAGTTTTCCTAGTAATACTGATGCCTGGAGGTGAATTTAGTTATATTGCGCCATCAATACCATCATTAATGGGCGAGTTATCACGTTTGCAGTGTTATAGCACAGGCCAAGCTCTTCCATTTGTACCGGTGTGTTTGACAACAAAACACAGAGCAAATCCTTTATATTAGGACTTCCAAATAACTGTATTATATCGCAAATTCAACTAATTATCCAGTTTTTCTGGTAACACTGATGCCTGGAAGTCAATTTAGTTCTATTGCGCCTTCAATACTATCATTAATGGCCGAGTTGTGACATTTGCAGTGTTATGGCACAGGCCAACCTCGTCCATTTGTACCGGTGTGTTTGACAACAAAACACAGAGCAAATCCTTTATATTAGGACTTCAAAATAACTGTCTTATATCGCAAATTCAACTAATTATAAAGTTTTTCTAGTAACACTGATGCCTGGACGTCAATTTAGTTCAATTGCGCCATCAACACTATCATTAATGGCCGAGTTGTCACGTTTGCAGTGTTATTGCACAGGCCAAGCTCTTCCATTTGTACCGCTGTGTTTGACAACAAAATACAGAGCAAATCCTTTATCTTGGGACTTCGAAATAACTGTGTCATATCGCAAATTCAACCCATTATCAAGTTTTCCTAGTAATACTGATGCCTGGAGGTGAATTTAGTTCTATTGCGCCATCAATACCATCATTAATGGGCGAGTTATCACGTTTGCAGTGTTATAGCACAGGCCAAGCTCTTCCATTTGTACCGGTGTGTTTGACAACAAAACACAGAGCAAATCCTTTATATTAGGACTTCCAAATAACTGTATTATATCGCAAATTCAACTAATTATCCAGTTTTTCTGGTAACACTGATGCCTGGAAGTCAATTTAGTTATATTGCGCCTTCAATACTATCATTAATGGCCGAGTTGTGACATTTGCAGTGTTATGGCACAGGCCAAGCTCTTCCATTTGTACCGCTGTGTTTGACAACAAAACACAGAGCAAATCCTTTATCTTGGGACTTCGAAATAACTGTGTCATATCGCAAATTCAACCCATTATCAAGTTTTCCTAGTAATACTGATGCCTGGAGGTGAATTTAGTTCTATTGCGCCATCAATACCATCATTAATGGGCGAGTTATCACGTTTGCAGTGTTATAGCACAGGCCAAGCTCTTCCATTTGTACCGGTGTGTTTGACAACAAAATACAGACCAAATCCTTTATCTTGGGACTTCGAAATAACTGTATCAACTAATTATCCAGTTTTCCTAGAAATACTGATGCCTGGAGGTCAATTTAGTTCTATTGCGCCATCAATACTATCATTAATGGGCGAGTTATCACGTTTGATGTGTTATAGCACAGGCCAAGCTCTTCCATTTGTACCGCTGTGTTTGACAACAAAATACAGAGCAAATCCTTTATCTTGGGACTTCGAAATAACTGTGTCATATCGCAAATTCAACTAATTATCCAGTTTTTCTGGTAACACTGATGCCTGGAGGTCAATTTAGTTCTATTGCGCCTTCAATACTATCATTAATGGCCGAGTTGTGATATTTGCAGTGTTATGGCACAGGCCAAGCTCTTCCATTTGTACCGGTGTGTTTGACAACAAAACACAGAGCAAATCCTTTATATTAGGACTTCGAAATAACTATCTTATATCGCAAATTCAACTAATTATAAAGTTTTTCTAGTAACACTGATGCCTGGACGTCAATTTAGTTCAATTGCGCCATCAATACTATCATTAATGGCCGAGTTGTCACGTTTGCAGTGTTATGGCACAGGCCAAGCTCTTCCATTTGTACCGCTGTGTTTGACAACAAAATACAGAGCAAATCCTTTATCTTGGGACTTCGAAATAACTGTGTCATATCGCAAATTCAACCAATTATCAAGTTTTCCTAGTAATACTGATGCCTGGAGGTGAATTTAGTTCTATTGCGCCATCAATACCATCATTAATGGGCGAGTTATCACGTTTGCAGTGTTATAGCACAGGCCAAGCTCTTCCATTTGTACCGGTGTGTTTGACAACAAAATACAGACCAAATCCTTTATCTTGGGACTTCGAAATAACTGTATCAACTAATTATCCAGTTTTCCTAGAAATACTGATGCCTGGAGGTCAATTTAGTTCTATTGCGCCATCAATACTATCATTAAAGGGCGAGTTATCACGTTTGATGTGTTATAGCACAGGCCAAGCTCTTCCATTTGTACCGCTGTGTTTGACAACAAAATACAGAGCAAATCCTTTATCTTGGGACTTCGAAATAACCGTGTCATATTGCAAATTCAACTAATTATCCAGTTTTTCTGGTAACACTGATGCCTGGAGGTCAATTTTAGTTCTATTGCGCCTTCAATACTATCATTAATGGCCGAGTTGTGATATTTGCAGTGTTATGGCACAGGCCAAGCTCTTCCATTTGTACCAGTGTGTTTGACAAAAAAACACAGAGCAAATCCTTTATATTAGGACTTCGAAATAACTGTCTTATATCGCAAATTCAACTAATTATCAAGTTTTTCTAGTAACACTGATGCCTGGACGTCAATTTAGTTCAATTGCGCCATCAATACTATCATTAATGGCCGAGTTGTCACGTTTGCAGTGTTATGACACAGGCCAAGCTCTTCCATTTGTACCGCTGTGTTTGACAACAATATACAGAGCAAATCCTTTATCTTGGGACTTCGAAATAACTGTGTCATATCGCAAATTCAACCAATTATCAAGTTTTCCTAGTAATACTGATGCCTGGAGGTGAATTTAGTTCTATTGCGCAATCAATACCATCATTAATGGGCGAGTTATCACGTTTGCAGTGTTATAGCACAGGCCAAGCTCTTCCATTTGTACCGGTGTGTTTGACAACAAAATACAGACCAAATCCTTTCTCTTGGGACTTCGAAATAACTGTATCAACTAATTATCCAGTTTTCCTAGAAATACTGATGCCTGGAGGTAAATTTAGTTCTATTACGCCATCAATACTATCATTAATGGGCAAGTTATCACGTTTGATGTGTTATAGCACAGGCCAAGCTCTTCCATTGGTACCGCTGTGTTTGACAACAAAACACAGAGCAAATCCTTTATCTTGGGACTTCGAAATAACTGTCTTATATCGCAAATTCAACTAATTATAAAGTTTTTCTAGTAACACTGATGCCTGGACGTCAATTTAGTTCAATTGCGCCATCAATACTATCATTAATGGCCGAGTTGTCACGTTTGCAGTGTTATGGCACAGGCCAAGCTCTTCCATTTGTACCGGTGTGTTTGACAACAAAATACAGAGCAAATCCTTTATTTTGGGACTTCGAAATAACTGTGTCATATCGCAAATTCAACTAATTATCCAGTTGTTCTGGTAACACTGATGCCTGGAAGTCAATTTAGTTCTATTGCGCCTTCAATACTATCATTAATGGCCGAGTTGTGACATTTGCAGTGTTATGGCACAGGCCAACCTCGTCCATTTGTACCGGTGTGTTTGACAACAAAACATAGAGCAAATCCTTTATATTAGGACTTCCAAATAACTGTCTTATATCGCAAATTCAACTAATTATCAAGTTTTTCTAGTAACACTGATGCCTGGACGTCAATTTAGTTCAATTGCGCCATCAATACTATCATTAATGGCCGAGTTGTCACGTTTGCAGTGTTATGACACAGGCCAAGCTCTTCCATTTGTACCGCTGTGTTTGACAACAATATACAGAGCAAATCCTTTATATTAGGACTTCCAAATAACTGTATTATATCGCAAATTCAACTAATTATCAAGTTTTTCTAGTGACACTGATGCATGGAGGTCAATTTAGTTCTATTGCGACTTCAATACTATCATTAATGGCCGAGTTGTCACGTTTGCAGTGTTATGGCACAGACCAAGCTCTTCCATTTGTAACGGTGTGTTTTACAAAAAAATACAGACCAAATCCTTTATCTTGGGACTTCGAAATAACTGTGTCATATCGCAAATTCAACTAATTATCCAGATTTGCTAGTAACACTGATGCCTGGAGGTCATTTTAGTTCTATTGCGCCTTCAATACTATCATTACTGACCGAGTTGTCGCATTTTCAGTGTTATGGCACCACCAAGCTCTTCCATTTGTACCGCTGTATTTGACAACAAAATACAGAGCAAATCCTTTATCTTGGGACTTCGAAATAACTGTGTCATATCGCAAATTCAACTAATTATCCAGTTTTTCTGGTAACACTGATGCCTGGAAGTCAATTTAGTTCTATTACGCCTTCAATACTATCATTAATGGCCGAGTTGTGACATTTGCAGTGTTATGGCACAGGCCAAGCTCTTCCATTTGTACCGCTGTGTTTGACAACAAAATACAGAGCAAATCCTTTATCTTGGGACTTCGAAATAACTGTGTCATATCGCAAATTCAACTAATTATCCAGTTTTTCTGTTAACACTGATGGCTGGAGGTCAATTTAGTACTATTGCGCCTTCAATACTATCATTAATGGCCGAGTTGTGACATTTGCAGTGTTATGGCACAGGCCAAGCTCTTCCATTTGTACCGGTGTGTTTGACAACAAAACACAGAGCAAATCCTTTATATTAGGACTTCGAAATAACTGTATTATATCGCAAATTCAACTAATTATAAAGTTTTTCTAGTAACACTGATGCCTGGAGGTCAATTTAGTTCTATTGCGCCTTCAATACTATCATTAATGGCCGAGTTGTCAAGTTTGCAGTGTTATGGCACAGACCAAGCTCTTCCATTTGTAACGTTGTGTTTGACAACAAAATACAGAGCAAATCCTTTATCTTGGGACTTCGAAATAACTGTCTTATATCGCAAATTCAACTAATTATAAAGTTTTTCTAGTAACACTGATGCCTGGACGTCAATTTAGTTCAATTGCGCCATCAATACTATCATTAATGGCGGAGTTGTCACGTTTGCAGTGTTATGGCACAGGCCAAGCTCTTCCATTTGTACCGGTGTGTTTGACAACAAAATACAGAGCAAATCCTTTATTTTGGGACTTCGAAATAACTGTGTCATATCGCAAATTCAACTAATTATCCAGTTGTTCTGGTAACACTGATGCCTGGAAGTCAATTTAGTTCTATTGCGCCTTCAATACTATCATTAATGGCCGAGTTGTGACATTTGCAGTGTTATGGCACAGGCCAACCTCGTCCATTTGTACCGGTGTGTTTGACAACAAAACACAGAGCAAATCCTTTATATTAGGACTTCGAAATAACTGTCTTATATCGCAAATTCAACTAATTATAAAGTTTTTCTAGTAACACTGATGCCTGGACGTCAATTTAGTTCAATTGCGCCATCAATACTATCATTAATGGCCGAGTTGTCACGTTTGCAGTGTTATGGCACAGGCCAAGCTCTTCCATTTGTACCGCTGTGTTTGACAACAAAATACAGAGCAAATCCTTTATATTAGGACTTCCAAATAACTGTATTATATCGCAAATTCAACTAATTATCAAGTTTTTCTAGTAACACTGATGCATGGAGGTCAATTTAGTTCTATTGCGCCTTCAATACTATCATTAATGGCCGAGTTGTCACGTTTGCAGTGTTATGGCACAGACCAAGCTCTTCCATTTGTAACGGTGTGTTTTACAAAAAAATACAGACCAAATCCTTTATCTTGGGACTTCGAAATAACTGTGTCATATCGCAAATTCAACTAATTATCCAGATTTGCTAGTAACACTGATGCCTGGAGGTCATTTTAGTTCTATTGCGCCTTCAATACTATCATTACTGACCGAGTTGTCGCATTTTCAGTGTTATGGCACCACCAAGCTCTTCCATTTGTACCGCTGTATTTGACAACAAAATACAGAGCAAATCCTTTATCTTGGGACTTCGAAATAACTGTGTCATATCGCAAATTCAACTAATTATCCAGTTTTTCTGGTAACACTGATGCCTGGAAGTCAATTTAGTTCTATTACGCCTTCAATACTATCATTAATGGCCGAGTTGTGACATTTGCAGTGTTATGGCACAGGCCAAGCTCTTCCATTTGTACCGCTGTGTTTGACAACAAAATACAGAGCAAATCCTTTATCTTGGGACTTCGAAATAACTGTATTATATCGCAAATTCAACTAATTATAAAGTTGTTCTAGTAAAACTGATGCCTGGAGGTTAATTTAGTTCTATTGCGCCTTCAATACTATCATTAATGGCCGAGTTGTCAAGTTTGCAGTGTTATGGCACAGACCAAGCTCTTCCATTTGTAACGGTGTGTTTGACAACAAAATACAGAGCAAATCCTTTATCTTGGGACTTCGAAATAACTGTGACATATTGCAAATTCAACTAATTATCCAGTTTTGCTAGTAACACTGATGCCTGGAGGTCATTTTAGTTCTATTACGCCTTCAATACTATCATTAATGGCCGAGTTGTGACATTTGCAGTGTTATGGCACAGGCCAACCTCTTCCATTTGTACCGGTGTGTTTGACAACAAAACACAGAGCAAATCCTTTATATTAGGACTTCGAAATAACTGTCTTATATCGCAAATTGAACTAATTATAAAGTTTTTCTAGTAACACTGATGCCTGGACGTCAATTTAGTTCAATTGCGCCATCAATACTATCATTAATGGCCGAGTTGTCACGTTTGCAGTGTTATGGCACAGGCCAAGCTCTTCTATTTGTACCGCTTTGTTTGACAACAAAATACAGACCAAATCCTTTATCTTGGGACTTCTTAATAACTGTGTTATCTTGCCAATTCAACTAATTGTCTAGTTTTCCTAGTCACTCTGATGCCTGGAGGTCATTTTTGTTCTATTGCGCCATAAATACTATCATTAATGGCCGAGTTGTCACATTTTCAGTGTTGTGGCACCGCGAAGCTCTTCCATTTGTACCGCTGTGTTTGACAACAAAATACAGAGCAAATCCTTTATTTTGGGACTTCGAAATAACTGTGTCATATCGCAAATTCAACTAATTATCCAGTTTTTCTGGTAACACTGATGCCTGGAAGTCAATTTATTTCTATTGCGCCTTCAATACTATCATTAATGGCCGAGTTGTGACATTTGCAGTGTTATGGCACAGGCCAACCTCGTCCATTTGTACCGGTGTGTTTGACAACAAAACACAGAGCAAATCCTTTATATTAGGACTTCGAAATAACTGTCTTATATCGCAAATTCAACTAATTATAAAGTTTTTCTAGTAACACTGATGCCTGGACGTCAATTTAGTTCAATTGCGCCATCAATACTATCATTAATGGCCGAGTTGTCACGTTTGCAGTGTTATGGCACAGGCCAAGCTCTTCCATTTGTACCGCTGTGTTTGAGAACAAAATACAGAGCAACTCCTTTATATTAGGACTTCGAAATAACTGTATTATATGGCAAATTCAACTAATTATAAAGTTTTTCTAGTAACACTGATGCCTGGAGGTCAATTTAGTTCTATTGCGCCTTCAATACTATCATTAATGGCCGAGTTGTCAAGTTTGCAGTGTTATGGCACAGACCAAGCTCTTCCATTTGTAACGGTGTGTTTGACAACAAAATACAGAGCAAATCCTTTATCTTGGGACTTCGAAATAACTGTGTCATATCGCAAATTCAACCAATTATCAAGTTTTCCTAGTAATACTGATGCCTGGAGGTGAATTTAGTTCTATTGCGCCATCAATACCATCATTAATGGGCGAGTTATCACGTTTGCAGTGCTATAG
This sequence comes from Actinernus sp. WN-2022, assembly GCA_030867875.1. Classification (NCBI taxonomy): domain Eukaryota; kingdom Metazoa; phylum Cnidaria; class Anthozoa; order Actiniaria; family Actinernidae; genus Actinernus; species Actinernus sp. WN-2022. Next base: position 106,315,917 of record JAOWCC010001634.1, on the reverse strand, counting down.
CACAGGCCAAGCTCTTCCATTTGTACCGGTGTGTTTGACAACAAAATACAGACCAAATCCTTTATCTTGTGACTTCGAAATAACTGTATCAACTAATTATCCAGTTTTCCTAGAAATACTGATGCCTGGAGGTCAATTTAGTTCTATTGCGCCATCAATACTATCATTAAAGGGCGAGTTATCACGTTTGATGTGTTATAGCACAGGCCAAGCTCTTCCATTTGTACCGCTGTGTTTGACAACAAAATACAGAGCAAATCCTTTATCTTGGGACTTCGAAATAACTGTGTCATATCGCAAATTCAACTAATTATCCAGTTTTTCTGGTAACACTGATGCCTGGAGGTGAATTTAGTTCTATTGCGCCATCAATACCATCATTAATGGGCGAGTTATCACGTTTGCAGTGTTATAGCACAGGCCAAGCTCTTCCATTTGTACCGGTGTGTTTGACAACAAAATACAGACCAAATCCTTTATCTTGGGACTTCGAAATAACTGTATCAACTAATTATCCAGTTTTCCTAGTAATACTGATGCCTGGAGGTGAATTTAGTTCTATTGCGCCATCGATACCATCATTAATGGGCGAGTTATCACGTTTGCAGTGTTATAGCACAGGCCAAGCTCTTCCATTTGTACCGGTGTGTTTGACAACAAAACACAGAGCAAATCCTTTATATTAGGACTTCCAAATAACTGTATTATATCGCAAATTCAACTAATTATCCAGTTTTTCTGGTAACACTGATGCCTGGAAGTCAATTTAGTTCTATTGCGCCTTCAATACTATCATTAATGGCCGAGTTGTGACATTTGCAGTGTTATGGCACAGGCCAACCTCGTCCATTTGTACCGGTGTGTTTGACAACAAAACACAGAGCAAATCCTTTATATTAGGACTTCAAAATAACTGTCTTATATCGCAAATTCAACTAATTATAAAGTTTTTCTAGTAACACTGATGCCTGGACGTCAATTTAGTTCAATTGCGCCATCAATACTATCATTAATGGCCGAGTTGTCACGTTTGCAGTGTTATTGCACAGGCCAAGCTCTTCCATTTGTACCGCTGTGTTTGACAACAAAATACAGAGCAAATCCTTTATCTTGGGACTTCGAAATAACTGTGTCATATCGCAAATTCAACCCATTATCAAGTTTTCCTAGTAATACTGATGCCTGGAGGTGAATTTAGTTCTATTGCGCCATCAATACCATCATTAATGGGCGAGTTATCACGTTTGCAGTGTTATAGCACAGGCCAAGCTCTTCCATTTGTACCGGTGTGTTTGACAACAAAATACAGACCAAATCCTTTATCTTGGGACTTCGAAATAACTGTATCAACTAATTATCCAGTTTTCCTAGTAATACTGATGCCTGGAGGTGAATTTAGTTCTATTGCGCCATCAATACCATCATTAATGGGCGAGTTATCACGTTTGCAGTGTTATAGCACAGGCCAAGCTCTTCCATTTGTACCGGTGTGTTTGACAACAAAACACAGAGCAAATCCTTTATATTAGGACTTCCAAATAACTGTATTATATCGCAAATTCAACTAATTATCCAGTTTTTCTGGTAACACTGATGCCTGGAAGTCAATTTAGTTATATTGCGCCTTCAATACTATCATTAATGGCCGAGTTGTGACATTTGCAGTGTTATGGCACAGGCCAAGCTCTTCCATTTGTACCGCTGTGTTTGACAACAAAACACAGAGCAAATCCTTTATCTTGGGACTTCGAAATAACTGTGTCATATCGCAAATTCAACCCATTATCAAGTTTTCCTAGTAATACTGATGCCTGGAGGTGAATTTAGTTCTATTGCGCCATCAATACCATCATTAATGGGCGAGTTATCACGTTTGCAGTGTTATAGCACAGGCCAAGCTCTTCCATTTGTACCGGTGTGTTTGACAACAAAATACAGACCAAATCCTTTATCTTGGGACTTCGAAATAACTGTATCAACTAATTATCCAGTTTTCCTAGAAATACTGATGCCTGGAGGTCAATTTAGTTCTATTGCGCCATCAATACTATCATTAATGGGCGAGTTATCACGTTTGATGTGTTATAGCACAGGCCAAGCTCTTCCATTTGTACCGCTGTGTTTGACAACAAAATACAGAGCAAATCCTTTATCTTGGGACTTCGAAATAACTGTGTCATATCGCAAATTCAACTAATTATCCAGTTTTTCTGGTAACACTGATGCCTGGAGGTCAATTTAGTTCTATTGCGCCTTCAATACTATCATTAATGGCCGAGTTGTGATATTTGCAGTGTTATGGCACAGGCCAAGCTCTTCCATTTGTACCGGTGTGTTTGACAACAAAACACAGAGCAAATCCTTTATATTAGGACTTCGAAATAACTGTCTTATATCGCAAATTCAACTAATTATAAAGTTTTTCTAGTAACACTGATGCCTGGACGTCAATTTAGTTCAATTGCGCCATCAATACTATCATTAATGGCCGAGTTGTCACGTTTGCAGTGTTATGGCACAGGCCAAGCTCTTCCATTTGTACCGCTGTGTTTGACAACAAAATACAGAGCAAATCCTTTATCTTGGGACTTCGAAATAACTGTGTCATATCGCAAATTCAACCAATTATCAAGTTTTCCTAGTAATACTGATGCCTGGAGGTGAATTTAGTTCTATTGCGCCATCAATACCATCATTAATGGGCGAGTTATCACGTTTGCAGTGTTATAGCACAGGCCAAGCTCTTCCATTTGTACCGGTGTGTTTGACAACAAAATACAGACCAAATCCTTTATCTTGGGACTTCGAAATAACTGTATCAACTAATTATCCAGTTTTCCTAGAAATACTGATGCCTGGAGGTCAATTTAGTTCTATTGCGCCATCAATACTATCATTAAAGGGCGAGTTATCACGTTTGATGTGTTATAGCACAGGCCAAGCTCTTCCATTTGTACCGCTGTGTTTGACAACAAAATACAGAGCAAATCCTTTATCTTGGGACTTCGAAATAACCATGTCATATTGCAAATTCAACTAATTATCCAGTTTTTCTGGTAACACTGATGCCTGGAGGTCAATTTAGTTCTATTGCGCCTTCAATACTATCATTAATGGCCGAGTTGTGATATTTGCAGTGTTATGGCACAGGCCAAGCTCTTCCATTTGTACCAGTGTGTTTGACAAAAAAACACAGAGCAAATCCTTTATATTAGGACTTCGAAATAACTGTCTTATATCGCAAATTCAACTAATTATCAAGTTTTTCTAGTAACACTGATGCCTGGACGTCAATTTAGTTCAATTGCGCCATCAATACTATCATTAATGGCCGAGTTGTCACGTTTGCAGTGTTATGACACAGGCCAAGCTCTTCCATTTGTACCGCTGTGTTTGACAACAATATACAGAGCAAATCCTTTATCTTGGGACTTCGAAATAACTGTGTCATATCGCAAATTCAACCAATTATCAAGTTTTCCTAGTAATACTGATGCCTGGAGGTGAATTTAGTTCTATTGCGCAATCAATACCATCATTAATGGGCGAGTTATCACGTTTGCAGTGTTATAGCACAGGCCAAGCTCTTCCATTTGTACCGGTGTGTTTGACAACAAAATACAGACCAAATCCTTTCTCTTGGGACTTCGAAATAACTGTATCAACTAATTATCCAGTTTTCCTAGAAATACTGATGCCTGGAGGTCAATTTAGTTCTATTACGCCATCAATACTATCATTAATGGGCAAGTTATCACGTTTGATGTGTTATAGCACAGGCCAAGCTCTTCCATTGGTACCGCTGTGTTTGACAACAAAACACAGAGCAAATCCTTTATCTTGGGACTTCGAAATAACTGTCTTATATCGCAAATTCAACTAATTATAAAGTTTTTCTAGTAACACTGATGCCTGGACGTCAATTTAGTTCAATTGCGCCATCAATACTATCATTAATGGCCGAGTTGTCACGTTTGCAGTGTTATGGCACAGGCCAAGCTCTTCCATTTGTACCGGTGTGTTTGACAACAAAATACAGAGCAAATCCTTTATTTTGGGACTTCGAAATAACTGTGTCATATCGCAAATTCAACTAATTATCCAGTTGTTCTGGTAACACTGATGCCTGGAAGTCAATTTAGTTCTATTGCGCCTTCAATACTATCATTAATGGCCGAGTTGTGACATTTGCAGTGTTATGGCACAGGCCAACCTCGTCCATTTGTACCGGTGTGTTTGACAACAAAACATAGAGCAAATCCTTTATATTAGGACTTCCAAATAACTGTCTTATATCGCAAATTCAACTAATTATCAAGTTTTTCTAGTAACACTGATGCCTGGACGTCAATTTAGTTCAATTGCGCCATCAATACTATCATTAATGGCCGAGTTGTCACGTTTGCAGTGTTATGACACAGGCCAAGCTCTTCCATTTGTACCGCTGTGTTTGACAACAATATACAGAGCAAATCCTTTATATTAGGACTTCCAAATAACTGTATTATATCGCAAATTCAACTAATTATCAAGTTTTTCTAGTAACACTGATGCATGGAGGTCAATTTAGTTCTATTGCGCCTTCAATACTATCATTAATGGCCGAGTTGTCACGTTTGCAGTGTTATGGCACAGACCAAGCTCTTCCATTTGTAACGGTGTGTTTTACAAAAAAATACAGACCAAATCCTTTATCTTGGGACTTCGAAATAACTGTGTCATATCGCAAATTCAACTAATTATCCAGATTTGCTAGTAACACTGATGCCTGGAGGTCATTTTAGTTCTATTGCGCCTTCAATACTATCATTACTGACCGAGTTGTCGCATTTTCAGTGTTATGGCACCACCAAGCTCTTCCATTTGTACCGCTGTATTTGACAACAAAATACAGAGCAAATCCTTTATCTTGGGACTTCGAAATAACTGTGTCATATCGCAAATTCAACTAATTATCCAGTTTTTCTGGTAACACTGATGCCTGGAAGTCAATTTAGTTCTATTACGCCTTCAATACTATCATTAATGGCCGAGTTGTGACATTTGCAGTGTTATGGCACAGGCCAAGCTCTTCCATTTGTACCGGTGTGTTTGACAACAAAACACAGAGCAAATCCTTTATATTAGGACTTCGAAATAACTGTATTATATCGCAAATTCAACTAATTATAAAGTTTTTCTAGTAACACTGATGCCTGGAGGTCAATTTAGTTCTATTGCGCCTTCAATACTATCATTAATGGCCGAGTTGTCAAGTTTGCAGTGTTATGGCACAGGCCAAGCTCTTCCATTTGTACCGGTGTGTTTGACAACAAAATACAGAGCAAATCCTTTATTTTGGGACTTCGAAATAACTGTGTCATATCGCAAATTCAACTAATTATCCAGTTGTTCTGGTAACACTAATGCCTGGAAGTCAATTTAGTTCTATTGCGCCTTCAATACTATCATTAATGGCCGAGTTGTGACATTTGCAGTGTTATGGCACAGGCCAACCTCTTCCATTTGTACCGGTGTGTTTGACAACAAAACACAGAGCAAATCCTTTATATTAGGACTTCGAAATAACTGTCTTATATCGCAAATTGAACTAATTATAAAGTTTTTCTAGTAACACTGATGCCTGGACGTCAATTTAGTTCAATTGCGCCATCAATACTATCATTAATGGCCGAGTTGTCACGTTTGCAGTGTTATGGCACAGGCCAAGCTCTTCTATTTGTACCGCTTTGTTTGACAACAAAATACAGAGCAAATCCTTTATCTTGGGACTTCGAAATAACTGTGTCATATCGCAAATTCAACTAATTATCCAGTTTTTCTGTTAACACTGATGCATGGAGGTCAATTTAGTTCTATTGCGCATTCAATACTATCATTAATGGCCGAGTTGTGACATTTGCAGTGTTATGGCACAGGTCAAGCTCTTCCATTTGTACCGGTGTGTTTGACAACAAAACACAGAGCAAATCCTTTATATTAGGACTTCGAAATAACTGTATTATATCGCAAATTCAACTAATTATAAAGTTTTTCTAGTAACACTGATGCCTGGAGGTCAATTTAGTTCTATTGCGCCTTCAATACTATCATTAATGGCCGAGTTGTCACGTTTGCAGTGTTATGGCACAGACCAAGCTCTTCCATTTGTAACGGTGTGTTTTACAACAAAATACAGACCAAATATTTTATCTTGGGACTTCTTAATAACTGTGTTATCTTGCCAATTCAACTAATTGTCTAGTTTTCCTAGTCACTCTGATGCCTGGAGGTCATTTTTGTTCTATTGCGCCATAAATACTATCATTAATGGCCGAGTTGTCACATTTTCAGTGTTGTGGCACCGCCAAGCTCTTCCATTTGTACCGCTGTGTTTGACAACAAAATACAGAGCAAATCCTTTATTTTGGGACTTCGAAATAACTGTGTCATATCGCAAATTCAACTAATTATCCAGTTTTTCTGGTAACACTGATGCCTGGAAGTCAATTTATTTCTATTGCGCCTTCAATACTATCATTAATGGCCGAGTTGTGACATTTGCAGTGTTATGGCACAGGCCAACCTCGTCCATTTGTACCGGTGTGTTTGACAACAAAACACAGAGCAAATCCTTTATATTAGGACTTCGAAATAACTGTCTTATATCGCAAATTCAACTAATTATAAAGTTTTTCTAGTAACACTGATGCCTGGACGTCAATTTAGTTCAATTGCGCCATCAATACTATCATTAATGGCCGAGTTGTCACGTTTGCAGTGGTATGGCACAGGCCAAGCTCTTCCATTTGTACCGCTGTGTTTGAGAACAAAATACAGAGCAACTCCTTTATATTAGGACTTCGAAATAACTGTATTATATGGCAAATTCAACTAATTATAAAGTTTTTCTAGTAACACTGATGCCTGGAGGTCAATTTAGTTCTATTGCGCCTTCAATACTATCATTAATGGCCGAGTTGTCAAGTTTGCAGTGTTATGGCACAGACCAAGCTCTTCCATTTGTAACGGTGTGTTTGACAACAAAATACAGAGCAAATCCTTTATCTTGGGACTTCGAAATAACTGTGTCATATCGCAAATTCAACCAATTATCAAGTTTTCCTAGTAATACTGATGCCTGGAGGTGAATTTAGTTCTATTGCGCCATCAATACCATCATTAATGGGCGAGTTATCACGTTTGCAGTGTTATAGCACAGGCCAAGCTCTTCCATTTGTACCGGTGTGTTTGACAACAAAATACAGACCAAATCCTTTATCTTGGGACTTCGAAATAACTGTATCAACTAATTATCCAGTTTTCCTAGAAATACTGATGCCTGGAGGTCAATTTAGTTCTATTGCGCCATCAGTACTATCATTAAAGGGCGAGTTATCACGTTTGATGTGTTATAGCACAGGCCAAGCTCTTCCATTTGTACCGCTGTGTTTGACAACAAAATACAGAGCAAATCCTTTATCTTGGGACTTCGAAATAACTGTGTCATATCGCAAATTCAACTAATTATCCAGTTTTTCTGGTAACACTGATGCCTGGAGGTGAATTTAGTTCTATTGCGCCATCAATACCATCATTAATGGGCGAGTTATCACGTTTGCAGTGTTATAGCACAGGCCAAGCTCTTCCATTTGTACCGGTGTGTTTGACAACAAAATACAGACCAAATCCTTTATCTTGGGACTTCGAAATAACTGTATCAACTAATTATCCAGTTTTCCTAGTAATACTGATGCCTGGAGGTGAATTTAGTTCTATTGCGCCATCAATACCATCATTAATGGGCGAGTTATCACGTTTGCAGTGTTATAGCACAGGCCAAGCTCTTCCATTTGTACCGGTGTGTTTGACAACAAAACACAGAGCAAATCCTTTATATTAGGACTTCCAAATAACTGTATTATATCGCAAATTCAACTAATTATCCAGTTTTTCTGGTAACACTGATGCCTGGAAGTCAATTTAGTTCTATTGCGCCTTCAATACTATCATTAATGGCCGAGTTGTGACATTTGCAGTGTTATGGCACAGGCCAACCTCGTCCATTTGTACCGGTGTGTTTGACAACAAAACACAGAGCAAATCCTTTATATTAGGACTTCAAAATAACTGTCTTATATCGCAAATTCAACTAATTATAAAGTTTTTCTAGTAACACTGATGCCTGGACGTCAATTTAGTTCAATTGCGCCATCAATACTATCATTAATGGCCGAGTTGTCACGTTTGCAGTGTTATTGCACAGGCCAAGCTCTTCCATTTGTACCGCTGTGTTTGACAACAAAATACAGAGCAAATCCTTTATCTTGGGACTTCGAAATAACTGTGTCATATCGCAAATTCAACCCATTATCAAGTTTTCCTAGTAATACTGATGCCTGGAGGTGAATTTAGTTCTATTGCGCCATCAATACCATCATTAATGGGCGAGTTATCACGTTTGCAGTGTTATAGCACAGGCCAAGCTCTTCCATTTGTACCGGTGTGTTTGACAACAAAATACAGACCAAATCCTTTATCTTGGGACTTCGAAATAACTGTATCAACTAATTATCCAGTTTTCCTAGTAATACTGATGCCTGGAGGTGAATTTAGTTCTATTGCGCCATCAATACCATCATTAATGGGCGAGTTATCACGTTTGCAGTGTTATAGCACAGGCCAAGCTCTTCCATTTGTACCGGTGTGTTTGACAACAAAACACAGAGCAAATCCTTTATATTAGGACTTCCAAATAACTGTATTATATCGCAAATTCAACTAATTATCCAGTTTTTCTGGTAACACTGATGCCTGGAAGTCAATTTAGTTATATTGCGCCTTCAATACTATCATTAATGGCCGAGTTGTGACATTTGCAGTGTTATGGCACAGGCCAAGCTCTTCCATTTGTACCGCTGTGTTTGACAACAAAACACAGAGCAAATCCTTTATCTTGGGACTTCGAAATAACTGTGTCATATCGCAAATTCAACCCATTATCAAGTTTTCCTAGTAATACTGATGCCTGGAGGTGAATTTAGTTCTATTGCGCCATCAATACCATCATTAATGGGCGAGTTATCACGTTTGCAGTGTTATAGCACAGGCCAAGCTCTTCCATTTGTACCGGTGTGTTTGACAACAAAATACAGACCAAATCCTTTATCTTGGGACTTCGAAATAACTGTATCAACTAATTATCCAGTTTTCCTAGAAATACTGATGCCTGGAGGTCAATTTAGTTCTATTGCGCCATCAATACTATCATTAATGGGCGAGTTATCACGTTTGATGTGTTATAGCACAGGCCAAGCTCTTCCATTTGTACCGCTGTGTTTGACAACAAAATACAGAGCAAATCCTTTATCTTGGGACTTCGAAATAACTGTGTCATATCGCAAATTCAACTAATTATCCAGTTTTTCTGGTAACACTGATGCCTGGAGGTCAATTTAGTTCTATTGCGCCTTCAATACTATCATTAATGGCCGAGTTGTGATATTTGCAGTGTTATGGCACAGGCCAAGCTCTTCCATTTGTACCGGTGTGTTTGACAACAAAACACAGAGCAAATCCTTTATATTAGGACTTCGAAATAACTGTCTTATATCGCAAATTCAACTAATTATAAAGTTTTTCTAGTAACACTGATGCCTGGACGTCAATTTAGTTCAATTGCGCCATCAATACTATCATTAATGGCCGAGTTGTCACGTTTGCAGTGTTATGGCACAGGCCAAGCTCTTCCATTTGTACCGCTGTGTTTGACAACAAAATACAGAGCAAATCCTTTATCTTGGGACTTCGAAATAACTGTGTCATATCGCAAATTCAACCAATTATCAAGTTTTCCTAGTAATACTGATGCCTGGAGGTGAATTTAGTTCTATTGCGCCATCAATACCATCATTAATGGGCGAGTTATCACGTTTGCAGTGTTATAGCACAGGCCAAGCTCTTCCATTTGTACCGGTGTGTTTGACAACAAAATACAGACCAAATCCTTTATCTTGGGACTTCGAAATAACTGTATCAACTAATTATCCAGTTTTCCTAGAAATACTGATGCCTGGAGGTCAATTTAGTTCTATTGCGCCATCAATACTATCATTAAAGGGCGAGTTATCACGTTTGATGTGTTATAGCACAGGCCAAGCTCTTCCATTTGTACCGCTGTGTTTGACAACAAAATACAGAGCAAATCCTTTATCTTGGGACTTCGAAATAACCGTGTCATATTGCAAATTCAACTAATTATCCAGTTTTTCTGGAAACACTGATGCCTGGAGGTCAATTTAGTTCTATTGCGCCTTCAATACTATCATTAATGGCCGAGTTGTGATATTTGCAGTGTTATGGCACAGGCCAAGCTCTTCCATTTGTACCAGTGTGTTTGACAAAAAAACACAGAGCAAATCCTTTATATTAGGACTTCGAAATAACTGTCTTATATCGCAAATTCAACTAATTATCAAGTTTTTCTAGTAACACTGATGCCTGGACGTCAATTTAGTTCAATTGCGCCATCAATACTATCATTAATGGCCGAGTTGTCACGTTTGCAGTGTTATGACACAGGCCAAGCTCTTCCATTTGTACCGCTGTGTTTGACAACAATATACAGAGCAAATCCTTTATCTTGGGACTTCGAAATAACTGTGTCATATCGCAAATTCAACCAATTATCAAGTTTTCCTAGTAATACTGATGCCTGGAGGTGAATTTAGTTCTATTGCGCAATCAATACCATCATTAATGGGCGAGTTATCACGTTTGCAGTGTTATAGCACAGGCCAAGCTCTTCCATTTGTACCGGTGTGTTTGACAACAAAATACAGACCAAATCCTTTCTCTTGGGACTTCGAAATAACTGTATCAACTAATTATCCAGTTTTCCTAGAAATACTGATGCCTGGAGGTCAATTTAGTTCTATTACGCCATCAATACTATCATTAATGGGCAAGTTATCACGTTTGATGTGTTATAGCACAGGCCAAGCTCTTCCATTGGTACCGCTGTGTTTGACAACAAAACACAGAGCAAATCCTTTATCTTGGGACTTCGAAATAACTGTCTTATATCGCAAATTCAACTAATTATAAAGTTTTTCTAGTAACACTGATGCCTGGACGTCAATTTAGTTCAATTGCGCCATCAATACTATCATTAATGGCCGAGTTGTCACGTTTGCAGTGTTATGGCACAGGCCAAGCTCTTCCATTTGTACCGGTCTGTTTGACAACAAAATACAGAGCAAATCCTTTATTTTGGGACTTCGAAATAACTGTGTCATATCGCAAATTCAACTAATTATCCAGTTGTTCTGGTAACACTGATGCCTGGAAGTCAATTTAGTTCTATTGCGCCTTCAATACTATCATTAATGGCCGAGTTGTGACATTTGCAGTGTTATGGCACAGGCCAACCTCGTCCATTTGTACCGGTGTGTTTGACAACAAAACATAGAGCAAATCCTTTATATTAGGACTTCCAAATAACTGTCTTATATCGCAAATTCAACTAATTATCAAGTTTTTCTAGTAACACTGATGCCTGGACGTCAATTTAGTTCAATTGCGCCATCAATACTATCATTAATGGCCGAGTTGTCACGTTTGCAGTGTTATGACACAGGCCAAGCTCTTCCATTTGTACCGCTGTGTTTGACAACAATATACAGAGCAAATCCTTTATATTAGGACTTCCAAATAACTGTATTATATCGCAAATTCAACTAATTATCAAGTTTTTCTAGTAACACTGATGCATGGAGGTCAATTTAGTTCTATTGCGCCTTCAATACTATCATTAATGGCCGAGTTGTCACGTTTGCAGTGTTATGGCACAGACCAAGCTCTTCCATTTGTACCGCTGTATTTGACAACAAAATACAGAGCAAATCCTTTATCTTGGGACTTCGAAATAACTGTGTCATATCGCAAATTCAACTAATTATCCAGTTTTTTCTGGTAACACTGATGCCTGGAAGTCAATTTAGTTATATTACGCCTTCAATACTATCATTAATGGCCGAGTTGTGACATTTGCAGTGTTATGGCACAGGCCAAGCTCTTCCATTTGTACCGCTGTGTTTGACAACAAAATACAGAGCAAATCCTTTATCTTGGGACTTCGAAATAACTGTGTCATATCGCAAATTCAACTAATTATCCAGTTTTTCTGTTAACACTGATGGCTGGAGGTCAATTTAGTACTATTGCGCCTTCAATACTATCATTAATGGCCGAGTTGTGACATTTGCAGTGTTATGGCACAGGCCAAGCTCTTCCATTTGTACCGGTGTGTTTGACAACAAAACACAGAGCAAATCCTTTATATTAGGACTTCGAAATAACTGTATTATATCGCAAATTCAACTAATTATAAAGTTTTTCTAGTAACACTGATGCCTGGAGGTCAATTTAGTTCTATTGCGCCTTCAATACTATCATTAATGGCCGAGTTGTCAAGTTTGCAGTGTTATGGCACAGACCAAGCTCTTCCATTTGTAACGGTGTGTTTGACAACAAAATACAGAGCAAATCCTTTATCTTGGGACTTCGAAATAACTGTCTTATATCGCAAATTCAACTAATTATAAAGTTTTTCTAGTAACACTGATGCCTGGACGTCAATTTAGTTCAATTGCGCCATCAATACTATCATTAATGGCCGAGTTGTCACGTTTGCAGTGTTATGGCACAGGCCAAGCTCTTCCATTTGTACCGGTGTGTTTGACAACAAAATACAGAGCAAATCCTTTATTTTGGGACTTCGAAATAACTGTGTCATATCGCAAATTCAACTAATTATCCAGTTGTTCTGGTAACACTGATGCCTGGAAGTCAATTTAGTTCTATTGCGCCTTCAATACTATCATTAATGGCCGAGTTGTGACATTTGCAGTGTTATGGCACAGGCCAACCTCGTCCATTTGTACCGGTGTGTTTGACAACAAAACACAGAGCAAATCCTTTATATTAGGACTTCGAAATAACTGTCTTATATCGCAAATTCAACTAATTATAAAGTTTTTTCTAGTAACACTGATGCCTGGACGTCAATTTAGTTCAATTGCGCCATCAATACTATCATTAATGGCCGAGTTGTCACGTTTGCAGTGTTATGGCACAGGCCAAGCTCTTCCATTTGTACCGCTGTGTTTGACAACAAAATACAGAGCAAATCCTTTATATTAGGACTTCCAAATAACTGTATTATATCGCAAATTCAACTAATTATCAAGTTTTTCTAGTAACACTGATGCATGGAGGTCAATTAATTCTATTGCGCCTTCAATACTATCATTATTGGCCGAGTTGTCACGTTTGCAGTGTTATGGCACAGACCAAGCTCTTCCATTTGTAACGGTGTGTTTTACAAAAAAATACAGACCAAATCCTTTATCTTGGGACTTCGAAATAACTGTGTCATATCGCAAATTCAACTAATTATCCAGATTTGCTAGTAACACTGATGCCTGGAGGTCATTTTAGTTCTATTGCGCCTTCAATACTATCATTACTGACCGAGTTGTCGCATTTTCAGTGTTATGGCACCACCAAGCTCTTCCATTTGTACCGCTGTATTTGACAACAAAATACAGAGCAAATCCTTTATCTTGGGACTTCGAAATAACTGTGTCATATCGCAAATTCAACTAATTATCCAGTTTTTCTGGTAACACTGATGCCTGGAAGTCAATTTAGTTCTATTACGCCTTCAATACTATCATTAATGGCCGAGTTGTGACATTTGCAGTGTTATGGCACAGGCCAAGCTCTTCCATTTGTACCGCTGTGTTTGACAACAAAATACAGAGCAAATCCTTTATCTTGGGACTTCGAAATAACTGTATTATATCGCAAATTCAACTAATTATAAAGTTTTTCTAGTAAAACTGATGCCTGGAGGTTAATTTAGTTCTATTGCGCCTTCAATACTATCATTAATGGCCGAGTTGTCAAGTTTGCAGTGTTATGGCACAGACCAAGCTCTTCCATTTGTAACGGTGTGTTTGACAACAAAATACAGAGCAAATCCTTTATCTTGGGACTTCGAAATAACTGTGACATATTGCAAATTCAACTAATTATCCAGTTTTGCTAGTAACACTGATGGCTGGAGGTCATTTTAGTTCTATTACGCCTTCAATACTATCATTAATGGCCGAGTTGTGACATTTGCAGTGTTATGGCACAGGCCAACCTCTTCCATTTGTACCGGTGTGTTTGACAACAAAACACAGAGCAAATCCTTTATATTAGGACTTCGAAATAACTGTCTTATATCGCAAATTGAACTAATTATGAAGTTTTTCTAGTAACACTGATGCCTGGACGTCAATTTAGTTCAATTGCGCCATCAATACTATCATTAATGGCCGAGTTGTCACGTTTGCAGTGTTATGGCACAGACCAAGCTCTTCCATTTGTAACGGTGTGTTTGACAACAAAATACAGAGCAAATCCTTTATCTTGGGACTTCGAAATAACTGTGACATATTGCAAATTCAACTAATTATCCAGTTTTTCTGTTAACACTGATGCATGGAGGTCATTTTAGTTCTATTACGCCTTCAATACTATCATTAATGGCCGAGTTGTGACATTTGCAGTGTTATGGCACAGGCCAACCTCTTCCATTTGTACCGGTGTGTTTGACAACAAAACACAGAGCAAATCCTTTATATTAGGACTTCGAAATAACTGTCTTATATCGCAAATTGAACTAATTATGAAGTTTTTCTAGTAACACTGATGCCTGGACGTCAATTTAGTTCAATTGCGCCATCAATACTATCATTAATGGCCGAGTTGTCACGTTTGCAGTGTTATGGCACAGGCCAAGCTCTTCTATTTGTACCGCTTTGTTTGACAACAAAATACAGAGCAAATCCTTTATCTTGGGACTTCGAAATAACTGTGTCATATCGCAAATTCAACTAATTATCCAGTTTTTCTGTTAACACTGATGCATGGAGGTCAATTTAGTTCTATTGCGCATTCAATACTATCATTAATGGCCGAGTTGTGACATTTGCAGTGTTATGGCACAGGCCAAGCTCTTCGATTTGTACCGGTGTGTTTGACAACAAAACACAGAGCAAATCCTTTATATTAGGACTTCGAAATAACTGTATTATATCGCAAATTCAACTAATTATAAAGTTTTTCTAGTAACACTGATGCCTGGAGGTCAATTTAGTTCTATTGCGCCTTCAATACTATCATTAATGGCCGAGTTGTCACGTTTGCAGTGTTATGGCACAGACCAAGCTCTTCCATTTGTAACGGTGTGTTTTACAACAAAATACAGACCAAATCTTTTATCTTGGGACTTCTTAATAACTGTGTTATCTTGCCAATTCAACTAATTGTCTAGTTTTCCTAGTCACTCTGATGCCTGGAGGTCATTTTTGTTCTATTGCGCCATAAATACTATCATTAATGGCCGAGTTGTCACATTTTCAGTGTTGTGGCACCGCCAGGCTCTTCCATTTGTACCGCTGTGTTTGACAACAAAATACAGAGCAAATCCTTTATTTTGGGACTTCGAAATAACTGTGTCATATCGCAAATTCAACTAATTATCCAGTTTTTCTGGTAACACTGATGCCTGGAAGTCAATTTATTTCTATTGCGCCTTCAATACTATCATTAATGGCCGAGTTGTGACATTTGCAGTGTTATGGCACAGGCCAACCTCGTCCATTTGTACCGGTGTGTTTGACAACAAAACACAGAGCAAATCCTTTATATTAGGATTTCGAAATAACTGTCTTATATCGCAAATTCAACTAATTATAAAGTTTTTCTAGTAACACTGATGCCTGGACGTCAATTTAGTTCAATTGCGCCATCAATACTATCATTAATGGCCGAGTTGTCACGTTTGCAGTGTTATGGCACAGGCCAAGCTCTTCCATTTGTACCGCTGTGTTTGAGAACAAAATACAGAGCAACTCCTTTATATTAGGAGTTCGAAATAACTGTATTATATGGCAAATTCAACTAATTATAAAGTTTTTCTAGTAACACTGATGCCTGGAGGTCAATTTAGTTCTATTGCGCCTTCAATACTATCATTAATGGCCGAGTTGTCAAGTTTGCAGTGTTATGGCACAGACCAAGCTCTTCCATTTGTAACGGTGTGTTTGACAACAAAATACAGAGCAAATCCTTTATCTTGGGACTTCGAAATAACTGTGACATATTGCAAATTCAACTAATTATCCAGTTTTGCTAGTAACACTGATGCCTGGAAGTCATTTTAGTTCTATTACGCCTTCAATACTATCATTAATGGCCGAGTTGTGACATTTGCAGTGTTATGGCACAGGCCAACCTCTTCCATTTGTACCGGTGTGTTTGACAACAAAACACATAGCAAATCCTTTATATTAGGACTTCGAAATAACTGTCTTATATCGCAAATTCAACTAATTATAAAGTTTTTCTAGTAACACTGATGCCTGGACGTCAATTTAGTTCAATTGCGCCATCAATACTATCATTAATGGCCGAGTTGTCACGTTTGCAGTGTTATGGCACAGGCCAAGCTCTTCCATTTGTACCGCTTTGTTTGACAACAAAATACAGAGCAAATCCTTTATCTTGGGACTTCGAAATAACTGTGTCATATCGCAAATTCAACTAAGTATCCAGTTTTTCTGTTAACACTGATGCATGGAGGTCAATTTAGTTCTATTGCGCATTCAATACTATCATTAATGGCCGAGTTGTGACATTTGCAGTGTTATGGCACAGGCCAAGCTCTTCCATTTGTACCGGTGTGTTTGACAACAAAACACAGAGCAAATCCTTTATATTAGGACTTCGAAATAACTGTATTATATCGCAAATTCAACTAATTATAAAGTTTTTCTAGTAACACTGATGCCTGGAGGTCAATTTAGTTCTATTGCGCCTTCAATACTATCATTAATGGCCGAGTTGTCACGTTTGCAGTGTTATGGCACAGACCAAGCTCTTCCATTTGTACCGGTGTGTTTGACAACAAAACACAGAGCAAATCCTTTATATTAGGACTTCGAAATAACTGTATTATATCGCAAATTCAACTAATTACAAAGTTTTTCTAGTAAAACTGATGCCTGGAGGTTAATTTAGTTCTATTGCGCCTTCAATACTATCATTAATGGCCGAGTTGTCAAGTTTGCAGTGTTATGGCACAGACCAAGCTCTTCCATTTGTAACGGTGTGTTTGACAACAAAATACAGAGCAAATCCTTTATCTTGGGACTTCGAAATAACTGTGACAGATTGCAAATTCAACTAATTATCCAGTTTTGCTAGTAACACTGATGCCTGGAGGTCATTTTAGTTCTATTACGCCTTCAATACTATCATTAATGGCCGAGTTGTGACATTTGCAGTGTTATGGCACAGGCCAACCTCTTCCATTTGTACCGGTGTGTTTGACAACAAAACACAGAGCAAATCCTTTATATTAGGACTTCGAAATAACTGTCTTATATCGCAAATTGAACTAATTATAAAGTTTTTCTAGTAACACTGATGCCTGGACGTCAATTTAGTTCAATTGCGCCATCAATACTATCATTAATGGCCGAGTTGTCACGTTTGCAGTGTTATGGCACAGGCCAAGCTCTTCCATTTGTACCGCTTTGTTTGACAACAAAATACAGAGCAAATCCTTTATCTTGGGACTTCGAAATAACTGTGTCATATCGCAAATTCAACTAATTATCCAGTTTTTCTGTTAACACTGATGCATGGAGGTCAATTTAGTTCTATTGCGCATTCAATACTATCATTAATGGCCGAGTTGTGACATTTGCAGTGTTATGGCACAGGCCAAACTCTTCCATTTGTACCGGTGTGTTTGACAACAAAACACAGAGCAAATCCTTTATATTAGGACTTCGAAATAACTGTATTATATCGCAAATTCAACTAATTATAAAGTTTTTCTAGTAACACTGATGCCTGGAGGTCAATTTAGTTCTATTGCGCCTTCAATACTATCATTAATGGCCGAGTTGTCACGTTTGCAGTGTTATGGCACAGACCAAGCTCTTCCATTTGTAACGGTGTGTTTTACAACAAAATACAGACCAAATCTTTTATCTTGGGACTTCTTAATAACTGTGTTATCTTGCCAATTCAACTAATTGTCTAGTTTTCCTAGTCACTCTGATGCCTGGAGGTCATTTTTGTTCTATTGCGCCATAAATACTATCATTAATGGCCGAGTTGTCACATTTTCAGTGTTGTGGCACCGCCAAGCTCTTCCATTTGTACCGCTGTGTTTGACAACAAAATACAGAGCAAATCCTTTATTTTGGGACTTCGAAATAACTGTGTCATATCGCAAATTCAACTAATTATCCAGTTTTTCTGGTAACACTGATGCCTGGAAGTCAATTTATTTCTATTGCGCCTTCAATACTATCATTAATGGCCGAGTTGTGACATTTGCAGTGTTATGGCACAGGCCAACCTCGTCCATTTGTACCGGTGTGTTTGACAACAAAACACAGAGCAAATCCTTTATATTAGGACTTCGAAATAACTGTCTTATATCGCAAATTCAACTAATTATAAAGTTTTTCTAGTAACACTGATGCCTGGACGTCAATTTAGTTCAATTGCGCCATCAATACTATCATTAATGGCCGAGTTGTCACGTTTGCAGTGTTATGGCACAGGCCAAGCTCTTCCATTTGTACCGCTGTGTTTGAGAACAAAATACAGAGCAACTCCTTTATATTAGGACTTCGAAATAACTGTATTATATGGCAAATTCAACTAATTATAAAGTTTTTCTAGTAACACTGATGCCTGGAGGTCAATTTAGTTCTATTGCGCCTTCAATACTATCATTAATGGCCGAGTTGTCAAGTTTGCAGTGTTATGGCACAGACCAAGCTCTTCCATTTGTAACGGTGTGTTTGACAACAAAATACAGAGCAAATCCTTTATCTTGGGACTTCGAAATAACTGTGACATATTGCAAATTCAACTAATTATCCAGTTTTGCTAGTAACACTGATGCCTGGAGGTCATTTTAGTTCTATTACGCCTTCAATACTATCATTAATGGCCGAGTTGTGACATTTGCAGTGTTATGGCACAGGCCAACCTCTTCCATTTGTACCGGTGTGTTTGACAACAAAACACAGAGCAAATCCTTTATATTAGGACTTCGAAATAACTGTCTTATATCGCAAATTCAACTAATTATAAAGTTTTTCTAGTAACACTGATGCCTGGACGTCAATTTAGTTCAATTGCGCCATCAATACTATCATTAATGGCCGAGTTGTCACGTTTGCAGTGTTATGGCACAGGCCAAGCTCTTCCATTTGTACCGCTTTGTTTGACAACAAAATACAGAGCAAATCCTTTATCTTGGGACTTCGAAATAACTGTGTCATATCGCAAATTCAACTAATTATCCTGTTTTTCTGTTAACACTGATGCATGGAGGTCAATTTAGTTCTATTGCGCATTCAATACTATCATTAATGGCCGAGTTGTGACATTTGCAGTGTTATGGCACAGGCCAAGCTCTTCCATTTGTACCGGTGTGTTTGACAACAAAACACAGAGCAAATCCTTTATATTAGGACTTCGAAATAACTGTATTATATCGCAAATTCAACTAATTATAAAGTTTTTCTAGTAACACTGATGCCTGGAGGTCAATTTAGTTCTATTGCGCCTTCAATACTATCGTTAATGGTCGAGTTGTCACGTTTGCAGTGTTATGGCACAGACCAAGCTCTTCCATTTGTAACGGTGTGTTTTACAACAAAATACAGACCAAATCTTTTATCTTGGGACTTCTTAATAACTGTGTTATCTTGCCAATTCAACTAATTATCTAGTTTTCCTAGTCACTCTGATGCCTGGAGGTCATTTTTGTTCTATTGCGCCATAAATACTATCATTAATGGCCGAGTTGTCACATTTTCAGTGTTGTGGCACCACCAAGCTCTTCCATTTGTACCGCTGTGTTTGACAACAAAATACAGAGCAAATCCTTTATTTTGGGACTTCGAAATAACTGTGTCATATCGCAAATTCAACTAATTATCCAGTTTTTCTGGTAACACTGATGCCTGGAAGTCAATTTATTTCTATTGCGCCTTCAATACTATCATTAATGGCCGAGTTGTGACATTTTCAGTGTTGTGGCACCACCAAGCTCTTCCATTTGTACCGCTGTGTTTGACAACAAAATACAGAGCAAATCCTTTATTTTGGGACTTCGAAATAACTGTGTCATATCGCAAATTCAACTAATTATCCAGTTTTTCTGGTAACACTGATGCCTGGAAGTCAATTTATTTCTATTGCGCCTTCAATACTATCATTAATGGCCGAGTTGTGACATTTGCAGTGTTATGGCACAGGCCAACCTCGTCCATTTGTACCGGTGTGTTTGACAACAAAACACAGAGCAAATCCTTTATATTAGGACTTCGAAATAACTGTCTTATATCGCAAATTCAACTAATTATAAAGTTTTTCTAGTAACACTGATGCCTGGACGTCAATTTAGTTCAATTGCGCCATCAATACTATCATTAATGGCCGAGTTGTCACGTTTGCAGTGTTATGGCACAGGCCAAGCTCTTCCATTTGTACCGCTGTGTTTGAGAACAAAATACAGAGCAACTCCTTTATATTAGGACTTCGAAATAACTGTATTATATGGCAAATTCAACCAATTATCTAGTTTTCCTAGTAATACTGATGCCTGGAGGTGAATTTAGTTCTATTGCGCCATCAATACCATCATTAATGGGCGAGTTATCACGTTTGCAGTGTTATAGCACAGGCCAAGCTCTTCCATTTGTACCGGTGTGTTTGACTACAAAACAGAGAGCAACTCCTTTATATTAAGACTTCGAAATAACTGTATCAACTAATTATCCAGTTTTCCTAGAAATACTGTTGCCTGGAGGTCAATTTAATTCTATTGCGCCATCAATACTATCATTAATGGGCGAGTTATCACGTTAAATTTGATGTGTTATAGCACAGGCCAAGCTCTTCCATTTGTACCACTGTGTTTGACAAAAAAACACAGAGGAAATCCTTTATCTTGGGACTTCGAAATAACTGTCTTATATCGCAAATTCAACTAATTATAAAGTTTTTCTAGTAACACTGATGCCTGGAGGTCAATTTAGTTCTATTGCGCCTTCAATACTATCATTAATGGCCGAGTTGTCAAGTTTGCAGTGTTATGGCACAGACCAAGCTCTTCCATTTGTAACGGTGTGTTTGACAACAAAATACAGAGCAAATCCTTTATCTTGGGACTTCGAAATAACTGTGACATATTGCAAATTCAACTAATTATCCAGTTTTGCTAGTAACACTGATGCCTGGAGGTCATTTTAGTTCTATTACGCCTTCAATACTATCATTAATGGCCGAGTTGTGACATTTGCAGTGTTATGGCACAGGCCAACCTCTTCCATTTGTACCGGTGTGTTTGACAACAAAACACAGAGCAAATCCTTTATATTAGGACTTCGAAATAACTGTCTTATATCGCAAATTCAACTCATTATAAAGTTTTTCTAGTAACACTGATGCCTGGACGTCAATTTAGTTCAATTGCGCCATCAATACTATCATTAATGGCCGAGTTGTCACGTTTGCAGTGTTATGGCACAGGCCAAGCTCTTCCATTTGTACCGCTTTGTTTGACAACAAAATACAGAGCAAATCCTTTATCTTGGGACTTCGAAATAACTGTGTCATATCGCAAATTCAACTAATTATCCAGTTTTTCTGTTAACACTGATGCATGGAGGTCAATTTAGTTCTATTGCGCATTCAATACTATCATTAATGGCCGAGTTGTGACATTTGCAGTGTTATGGCACAGGCCAAGCTCTTCCATTTGTACCGGTGTGTTTGACAACAAAACACAGAGCAAATCCTTTATATTAGGACTTCGAAATAACTGTATTATATCGCAAATTCAACTAATTATAAAGTTTTTCTAGTAACACTGATGCCTGGAGGTCAATTTAGTTCTATTGCGCCTTCAATACTATCATTAATGGCCGAGTTGTCACGTTTGCAGTGTTATGGCACAGACCAAGCTCTTCCATTTGTAACGGTGTGTTTTACAACAAAATACAGACCAAATCTTTTATCTTGGGACTTCTTAATAACTGTGTTATCTTGCCAATTCAACTAATTATCTAGTTTTCCTAGTCACTCTGATGCCTGGAGGTCATTTTTGTTCTATTGCGCCATAAATACTATCATTAATGGCCGAGTTGTCACATTTTCAGTGTTGTGGCACCACCAAGCTCTTCCATTTGTACCGCTGTGTTTGACAACAAAATACAGAGCAAATCCTTTATTTTGGGACTTCGAAATAACTGTGTCATATCGCAAATTCAACTAATTATCCAGTTTTTCTGGTAACACTGATGCCTGGAAGTCAATTTATTTCTATTGCGCCTTCAATACTATCATTAATGGCCGAGTTGTGACATTTGCAGTGTTATGGCACAGGCCAACCTCGTCCATTTGTACCGGTGTGTTTGACAACAAAACACAGAGCAAATCCTTTATATTAGTACTTCGAAATAACTGTCTTATATCGCAAATTCAACTAATTATAAAGTGTTTCTAGTAACACTGATGCCTGGACGTCAATTTAGTTCAATTGCGCCATCAATACTATCATTAATGGCCGAGTTGTCACGTTTGCAGTGTTATGGCAAAGGCCAAGCTCTTCCATTTGTACCGCTGTGTTTGAGAACAAAATACAGAGCAACTCCTTTATATTAGGACTTCGAAATAACTGTATTATATGGCAAATTCAACCAATTATCTAGTTTTCCTAGTAATACTGATGCCTGGAGGTGAATTTAGTTCTATTGCGCCATCAATACCATCATTAATGGGCGAGTTATCACGTTTGCAGTGTTATAGCACAGGCCAAGCTCTTCCATTTGTACCGGTGTGTTTGACTACAAAACAGAGAGCAACTCCTTTATATTAAGACTTCGAAATAACTGTATCAACTAATTATCCAGTTTTCCTAGAAATACTGTTGCCTGGAGGTCAATTTAATTCTATTGCGCCATCAATACTATCATTAATGGGCGAGTTATCACGTTAAATTTGATGTGTTATAGCACAGGCCAAGCTCTTCCATTTGTACCACTGTGTTTGACAAAAAAACACAGAGGAAATCCTTTATCTTGGGACTTCGAAATAACTGTCTTATATCGCAAATTCAACTAATTATAAAGTTTTTCTAGTAACACTGATGCCTGGAGGTCAATTTAGTTCTATTGCGCCTTCAATACTATCATTAATGGCCGAGTTGTCAAGTTTGCAGTGTTATGGCACAGACCAAGCTCTTCCATTTGTAACGGTGTGTTTGACAACAAAATACAGAGCAAATCCTTTATCTTGGGACTTCGAACAAACTGTGACATATTGCAAATTCAACTAATTATCCAGTTGTGCTAGTAACACTGATGCCTGGAGGTCATTTTAGTTCTATTACGCCTTCAATACTATCATTAATGGCCGAGTTGTGACATTTGCAGTGTTATGGCACAGGCCAACCTCTTCCATTTGTACCGGTGTGTTTGACAACAAAACACAGAGCAAATCCTTTATATTAGGACTTCGAAATAACTGTCTTATATCGCAAATTCAACTCATTATAAAGTTTTTCTAGTAACACTGATGCCTGGACGTCAATTTAGTTCAATTGCGCCATCAATACTATCATTAATGGCCGAGTTGTCACGTTTGCAGTGTTATGGCACAGGCCAAGCTCTTCCATTTGTACCGCTTTGTTTGACAACAAAATACAGAGCAAATCCTTTATCTTGGGACTTCGAAATAACTGTGTCATATCGCAAATTCAACTAATTATCCAGTTTTTCTGTTAACACTGATGCATGGAGGTCAATTTAGTTCTATTGCGCATTCAATACTATCATTAATGGCCGAGTTGTGACATTTGCAGTGTTATGGCACAGGCCAAGCTCTTCCATTTGTACCGGTGTGTTTGACAACAAAACACAGAGCAAATCCTTTATATTAGGACTTCGAAATAACTGTATTATATCGCAAATTCAACTAATTATAAAGTTTTTCTAGTAACACTGATGCCTGGAGGTCAATTTAGTTCTATTGCGCCTTCAATACTATCATTAATGGCCGAGTTGTCACGTTTGCAGTGTTATGGCACAGACCAAGCTCTTCCATTTGTAACGGTGTGTTTTACAACAAAATACAGACCAAATCTTTTATCTTGGGACTTCTTAATAACTGTGTTATCTTGCCAATTCAACTAATTATCTAGTTTTCCTAGTCACTCTGATGCCTGGAGGTCATTTTTGTTCTATTGCGCCATAAATACTATCATTAATGGCCGAGTTGTCACATTTTCAGTGTTGTGGCACCACCAAGCTCTTCCATTTGTACCGCTGTGTTTGACAACAAAATACAGAGCAAATCCTTTATTTTGGGACTTCGAAATAACTGTGTCATATCGCAAATTCAACTAATTATCCAGTTTTTCTGGTAACACTGATGCCTGGAAGTCAATTTATTTCTATTGCGCCTTCAATACTATCATTAATGGCCGAGTTGTGACATTTGCAGTGTTATGGCACAGGCCAACCTCGTCCATTTGTACCGGTGTGTTTGACAACAAAACACAGAGCAAATCCTTTATATTAGTACTTCGAAATAACTGTCTTATATCGCAAATTCAACTAATTATAAAGTGTTTCTAGTAACACTGATGCCTGGACGTCAATTTAGTTCAATTGCGCCATCAATACTATCATTAATGGCCGAGTTGTCACGTTTGCAGTGTTATGGCACAGGCCAAGCTCTTCCATTTGTACCGCTGTGTTTGAGAACAAAATACAGAGCAACTCCTTTATATTAGGACTTCGAAATAACTGTATTATATGGCAAATTCAACCAATTATCTAGTTTTCCTAGTAATACTGATGCCTGGAGGTGAATTTAGTTCTATTGCGCCATCAATACCATCATTAATGGGCGAGTTATCACGTTTGCAGTGTTATAGCACAGGCCAAGCTCTTCCATTTGTACCGGTGTGTTTGACTACAAAACAGAGAGCAACTCCTTTATATTAAGACTTCGAAATAACTGTATCAACTAATTATCCAGTTTTCCTAGAAATACTGTTGCCTGGAGGTCAATTTAATTCTATTGCGCCATCAATACTATCATTAATGGGCGAGTTATCACGTTAAATTTGATGTGTTATAGCACAGGCCAAGCTCTTCCATTTGTACCACTGTGTTTGACAAAAAAACACAGAGGAAATCCTTTATCTTGGGACTTCGAAATAACTGTCTTATATCGCAAATTCAACTAATTATAAAGTTTTTCTAGTAACACTGATGCCTGGAGGTCAATTTAGTTCTATTGCGCCTTCAATACTATCATTAATGGCCGAGTTGTCAAGTTTGCAGTGTTATGGCACAGACCAAGCTCTTCCATTTGTAACGGTGTGTTTGACAACAAAATACAGAGCAAATCCTTTATCTTGGGACTTCGAACAAACTGTGACATATTGCAAATTCAACTAATTATCCAGTTGTGCTAGTAACACTGATGCCTGGAGGTCATTTTAGTTCTATTACGCCTTCAATACTATCATTAATGGCCGAGTTGTGACATTTGCAGTGTTATGGCACAGGCCAACCTCTTCCATTTGTACCGGTGTGTTTGACAACAAAACACAGAGCAAATCCTTTATATTAGGACTTCGAAATAACTGTCTTATATCGCAAATTCAACTCATTATAAAGTTTTTCTAGTAACACTGATGCCTGGACGTCAATTTAGTTCAATTGCGCCATCAATACTATCATTAATGGCCGAGTTGTCACGTTTGCAGTGTTATGGCACAGGCCAAGCTCTTCCATTTGTACCGCTTTGTTTGACAACAAAATACAGAGCAAATCCTTTATCTTGGGACTTCGAAATAACTGTGTCATATCGCAAATTCAACTAATTATCCAGTTTTTCTGTTAACACTGATGCATGGAGGTCATTTTAGTTCTATTGCGCATTCAATACTATCATTAATGGCCGAGTTGTGACATTTGCAGTGTTATGGCACAGGCCAAGCTCTTCCATTTGTACCGGTGTGTTTGACAACAAAACACAGAGCAAATCCTTTATATTAGGACTTCGAAATAACTGTATTATATCGCAAATTCAACTAATTATAAAGTTTTTCTAGTAACACTGATGCCTGGAGGTCAATTTAGTTCTATTGCGCCTTCAATACTATCATTAATGGCCGAGTTGTCACGTTTGCAGTGTTATGGCACAGACCAAGCTCTTCCATTTGTAACGGTGTGTTTTACAACAAAATACAGACCAAATCTTTTATCTTGGGACTTCTTAATAACTGTGTTATCTTGCCAATTCAACTAATTATCTAGTTTTCCTAGTCACTCTGATGCCTGGAGGTCATTTTTGTTCTATTGCGCCATAAATACTATCATTAATGGCCGAGTTGTCACATTTTCAGTGTTGTGGCACCACCAAGCTCTTCCATTTGTACCGCTGTGTTTGACAACAAAATACAGAGCAAATCCTTTATTTTGCGACTTCGAAATAACTGTGTCATATCGCAAATTCAACTAATTATCCAGTTTTTCTGGTAACACTGATGCCTGGAAGTCAATTTATTTCTATTGCGCCTTCAATACTATCATTAATGGCCGAGTTGTGACATTTGCCGTGTTATGGCACAGGCCAACCTCGTCCATTTGTACCGGTGTGTTTGACAACAAAACACAGAGCAAATCCTTTATATTAGGACTTCGAAATAACTGTCTTATATCGCAAATTCAACTAATTATAAAGTTTTTCTAGTAACACTGATGCCTGGACGTCAATTTAGTTCAATTGCGCCATCAATACTATCATTAATGGCCGAGTTGTCACGTTTGCAGTGTTATGGCACAGGCCAAGCTCTTCCATTTGTACCGCTGTGTTTGAGAACAAAATACAGAGCAACTCCTTTATATTAGGACTTCGAAATAACTGTATTATATGGCAAATTCAACCAATTATCTAGTTTTCCTAGTAATACTGATGCCTGGAGGTGAATTTAGTTCTATTGCGCCATCAATACCATCATTAATGGGCGAGTTATCACGTTTGCAGTGTTATAGCACAGGCCAAGCTCTTCCATTTGTACCGGTGTGTTTGACTACAAAACAGAGAGCAACTCCTTTATATTAAGACTTCGAAATAACTGTATCAACTAATTATCCAGTTTTCCTAGAAATACTGTTGCCTGGAGGTCAATTTAATTCTATTGCGCCATCAATACTATCATTAATGGGCGAGTTATCACGTTAAATTTGATGTGTTATAGCACAGGCCAAGCTCTTCCATTTGTACCACTGTGTTTGACAAAAAAACACAGAGGAAATCCTTTATCTTGGGACTTCGAAATAACTGTCTTATATCGCAAATTCAACTAATTATAAAGTTTTTCTAGAAATACTGATGACTGGAGGTCAATTTAGTTCTATTGCGCAATCAATACTATCATTAATGGGCGAGTTATCACATTTGATGTGTTATAGCACAGGCCAAGCTCTTCCATTTGTACCGCTGTGTTTGACAACAAAATACAGAGCAAATCCTTTATTTTGCGACTTCGAAATAACTGTGTCATATCGCAAATTCAACTAATTATCAAGTTTTTTTGGTAACACTGATGCCTGGAGGTCAATTTAGTTCTATTGCGCCATCAATACTATCATTAATGGCCGAGTTGTCACACTTGCAGTGTTATGGCACAGGCCAAGCTCTTCCATTTGTACCGCTGTGTTTGACAACAAAACACAGACCAAATCCTTTATCTTGGGACTTCGAAATAACTGTGTCATATCGCAAATTCAACTAATTATCAAGTTTTTCTAGTAACACTGATGCCTGGAGGTCAATTTAGTTCTATTGCGCCTTCAATACTATCATTAATGGCCGAGTTGTGACATTTGCAGTGTTATGGCACAGGCCAAGCTATTCCATTTGTACCGGTGTGTTTTACAACAAAAGAGAGAGCAACTCCTTTATATTAGGACTTCGAAATAACTGTATTATATGGCAAATTCAACCAATTATCTAGTTTTCCTAGTAATACTGATGCCTGGAGGTGAATTTAGTTCTATTGCGCCATCAATACCATCATTAATGGGCGAGTTATCACGTTTGCAGTGTTATAGCACAGGCCAAGCTCTTCCATTTGTACCGGTGTGTTTGACAACAAAACAGAGAGAAACTCCTTTATATTAAGACTTCGAAATAACTGTATCAACTAATTATCCAGTTTTCCTAGAAATACTGATGCCTGGAGGTCAATTTAATTCTATTGCGCCATCAATACTATCATTAATGGGCGAGTTATCACGTTTGATGTGTTATAGCACAGGCCAAGCTCTTCCATTTGTACCGCTGTGTTTGACAAAAAAACAGAGGAAATCCTTTATCTTGGGACTTCGAAATAACTGTCTTATATCGCAAATTCAACTAATTATAAAGTTTTTCTAGTAACACTGATGCCTGGACGTCAATTTAGTTCAATTGCGCCATCAATACTATCATTAATGGCCGAGTTGTCACGTTTGCAGTGATATGGCACAGGCCAAGCTCTTCCATTTGTACCGGTGTGTTTGACAACAAAACACAGAGCAAATCCTTTATATTAGGACTTCGAAATAACTGTATTATATCGCAAATTCAACTAATTATCCAGTTTTCCTAGTAATACTGATGCCTGGAGGTGAATTTAGTTCTATTGCGCCATCAATACTATCATTAATGGGCGAGTTATCACGTTTGATGTGTTATAGCACAGGCCAAGGTCTTCCATTTGTACCGCTGTGTTTGACAACAAAATACAGAGGAAATCCTTTATTTTGCGACTTCGAAATAACTGTGTCATATCGCAAATTCAACTAATTATCAAGTTTTTCTGGTAACGCTGATGCCTGGAGGTCAATTTAGTTCTATTGCGCCATCAATACTATCATTAATGGCCGAGTTGTCACACTTGCAGTGTTATGGCACAGGCCAAGCTCTTCCATTTGTACCGCTGTGTTTGACTACAAAACACAGAGCAAATCCTTTATCTTGGGACTTCGAAATAACTGTGTCATATCGCAAATTCAACTAATTATCAAGTTTTTCTAGTAACACTGATGCCTGGAGGTCAATTTAGTTCTATTGCGCCTTCAATACTATCATTAATGGCCGAGTTGTCACATTTGCAGTGTTATGGCACAGGCCAAGCTATTCCATTTGTACCGGTGTGTTTTACAACAAAAGAGAGAGCAACTCCTTTATATTAGGACTTCGAAATAACTGTATTATATGGCAAATTCAACCAATTATCTAGTTTTCCTAGTAATACTGATGCCTGGAGGTGAATTTAGTTCTATTGCGACTTCAATACTATCATTAATGGCCGAGTTGTGACATTTGCAGTGTTATGGCACAGGCCAACCTCGTCCATTTGTACCGGTGTGTTTGACAACAAAACACAGAGCAAATCCTTTATATTAGGACTTCGAAATAACTGTCTTATATCGCAAATTCAACTAATTATAAAGTTTTTCTAGTAACACTGATGCCTGGACGTCAATTTAGTTCAATTGCGCCTTCAATACTATCATTAATGGCCGAGTTGTCACGTTTGCAGTGTTATGGCACAGGCCAAGCTCTTCCATTTGTACCGCTGTGTTTGACAACAAAATACAGAGCAAATCCTTTATCTTGGGACTTCGAAATAACTGTGTCATATCGCAAATTCAACCCATTATCAAGTTTTCCTAGTAATACTTATGCCTGGAGGTGAATTTAGTTATATTGCGCCATCAATACCATCATTAATGGGCGAGTTATCACGTTTGCAGTGTTATAGGACAGGCCAAGCTCTTCCATTTGTACCGGTGTGTTTGACAACAAAATACAGACCAAATCCTTTATCTTGGGACTTCGAAATAACTGTGTCATATCGCAAATTCAACTAATTATCCAGTTTTTCTGGTAACACTGATGCCTGGAAGTCAATTTATTTCTATTGCGCCTTCAATACTATCATTAATGGCCGAGTTGTGACATTTGCCGTGTTATGGCACAGGCCAACCTCGTCCATTTGTACCGGTGTGTTTGACAACAAAACACAGAGCAAATCCTTTATATTAGGACTTCGAAATAACTGTCTTATATCGCAAATTCAACTAATTATAAAGTTTTTCTAGTAACACTGATGCCTGGACGTCAATTTAGTTCAATTGCGCCATCAATACTATCATTAATGGCCGAGTTGTCACGTTTGCAGTGTTATGGCACAGGCCAAGCTCTTCCATTTGTACCGCTGTGTTTGAGAACAAAATACAGAGCAACTCCTTTATATTAGGACTTCGAAATAACTGTATTATATGGCAAATTCAACCAATTATCTAGTTTTCCTAGTAATACTGATGCCTGGAGGTGAATTTAGTTCTATTGCGCCATCAATACCATCATTAATGGGCGAGTTATCACGTTTGCAGTGTTATAGCACAGGCCAAGCTCTTCCATTTGTACCGGTGTGTTTGACTACAAAACAGAGAGCAACTCCTTTATATTAAGACTTCGAAATAACTGTATCAACTAATTATCCAGTTTTCCTAGAAATACTGTTGCCTGGAGGTCAATTTAATTCTATTGCGCCATCAATACTATCATTAATGGGCGAGTTATCACGTTAAATTTGATGTGTTATAGCACAGGCCAAGCTCTTCCATTTGTACCACTGTGTTTGACAAAAAAACACAGAGGAAATCCTTTATCTTGGGACTTCGAAATAACTGTCTTATATCGCAAATTCAACTAATTATAAAGTTTTTCTAGAAATACTGATGACTGGAGGTCAATTTAGTTCTATTGCGCAATCAATACTATCATTAATGGGCGAGTTATCACATTTGATGTGTTATAGCACAGGCCAAGCTCTTCCATTTGTACCGCTGTGTTTGACAACAAAATACAGAGCAAATCCTTTATTTTGCGACTTCGAAATAACTGTGTCATATCGCAAATTCAACTAATTATCAAGTTTTTTTGGTAACACTGATGCCTGGAGGTCAATTTAGTTCTATTGCGCCATCAATACTATCATTAATGGCCGAGTTGTCACACTTGCAGTGTTATGGCACAGGCCAAGCTCTTCCATTTGTACCGCTGTGTTTGACAACAAAACACAGACCAAATCCTTTATCTTGGGACTTCGAAATAACTGTGTCATATCGCAAATTCAACTAATTATCAAGTTTTTCTAGTAACACTGATGCCTGGAGGTCAATTTAGTTCTATTGCGCCTTCAATACTATCATTAATGGCCGAGTTGTGACATTTGCAGTGTTATGGCACAGGCCAAGCTATTCCATTTGTACCGGTGTGTTTTACAACAAAAGAGAGAGCAACTCCTTTATATTAGGACTTCGAAATAACTGTATTATATGGCAAATTCAACCAATTATCTAGTTTTCCTAGTAATACTGATGCCTGGAGGTGAATTTAGTTCTATTGCGCCATCAATACCATCATTAATGGGCGAGTTATCACGTTTGCAGTGTTATAGCACAGGCCAAGCTCTTCCATTTGTACCGGTGTGTTTGACAACAAAACAGAGAGAAACTCCTTTATATTAAGACTTCGAAATAACTGTATCAACTAATTATCCAGTTTTCCTAGAAATACTGATGCCTGGAGGTCAATTTAATTCTATTGCGCCATCAATACTATCATTAATGGGCGAGTTATCACGTTTGATGTGTTATAGCACAGGCCAAGCTCTTCCATTTGTACCGCTGTGTTTGACAAAAAAACAGAGGAAATCCTTTATCTTGGGACTTCGAAATAACTGTCTTATATCGCAAATTCAACTAATTATAAAGTTTTTCTAGTAACACTGATGCCTGGACGTCAATTTAGTTCAATTGCGCCATCAATACTATCATTAATGGCCGAGTTGTCACGTTTGCAGTGATATGGCACAGGCCAAGCTCTTCCATTTGTACCGGTGTGTTTGACAACAAAACACAGAGCAAATCCTTTATATTAGGACTTCGAAATAACTGTATTATATCGCAAATTCAACTAATTATCCAGTTTTCCTAGTAATACTGATGCCTGGAGGTGAATTTAGTTCTATTGCGCCATCAATACTATCATTAATGGGCGAGTTATCACGTTTGATGTGTTATAGCACAGGCCAAGGTCTTCCATTTGTACCGCTGTGTTTGACAACAAAATACAGAGGAAATCCTTTATTTTGCGACTTCGAAATAACTGTGTCATATCGCAAATTCAACTAATTATCAAGTTTTTCTGGTAACGCTGATGCCTGGAGGTCAATTTAGTTCTATTGCGCCATCAATACTATCATTAATGGCCGAGTTGTCACACTTGCAGTGTTATGGCACAGGCCAAGCTCTTCCATTTGTACCGCTGTGTTTGACTACAAAACACAGAGCAAATCCTTTATCTTGGGACTTCGAAATAACTGTGTCATATCGCAAATTCAACTAATTATCAAGTTTTTCTAGTAACACTGATGCCTGGAGGTCAATTTAGTTCTATTGCGCCTTCAATACTATCATTAATGGCCGAGTTGTCACATTTGCAGTGTTATGGCACAGGCCAAGCTATTCCATTTGTACCGGTGTGTTTTACAACAAAAGAGAGAGCAACTCCTTTATATTAGGACTTCGAAATAACTGTATTATATGGCAAATTCAACCAATTATCTAG
The DNA here is from genome assembly GCA_030867875.1 of Actinernus sp. WN-2022. NCBI lineage: Eukaryota > Metazoa > Cnidaria > Anthozoa > Actiniaria > Actinernidae > Actinernus > Actinernus sp. WN-2022. Next base: position 106,283,079 of record JAOWCC010001634.1, on the reverse strand, counting down.
TTTTCCTAGTAATACTGATGCCTGGAGGTGAATTTAGTTCTATTGCGACTTCAATACTATCATTAATGGCCGAGTTGTGACATTTGCAGTGTTATGGCACAGGCCAACCTCGTCCATTTGTACCGGTGTGTTTGACAACAAAACACAGAGCAAATCCTTTATATTAGGACTTCGAAATAACTGTCTTATATCGCAAATTCAACTAATTATAAAGTTTTTCTAGTAACACTGATGCCTGGACGTCAATTTAGTTCAATTGCGCCTTCAATACTATCATTAATGGCCGAGTTGTCACGTTTGCAGTGTTATGGCACAGGCCAAGCTCTTCCATTTGTACCGCTGTGTTTGACAACAAAATACAGAGCAAATCCTTTATCTTGGGACTTCGAAATAACTGTGTCATATCGCAAATTCAACCCATTATCAAGTTTTCCTAGTAATACTTATGCCTGGAGGTGAATTTAGTTATATTGCGCCATCAATACCATCATTAATGGGCGAGTTATCACGTTTGCAGTGTTATAGGACAGGCCAAGCTCTTCCATTTGTACCGGTGTGTTTGACAACAAAATACAGACCAAATCCTTTATCTTGGGACTTCGAAATAACTGTATCAACTAATTATCCAGTTTTCCTAGAAATACTGATGCCTGGAGGTCAGTTTAGTTCTATTGCGCCATCAATACTATCATTAATGGGCGAGTTATCACGTTTGATGTGTTATAGCACAGGCCAAGCTCTTCCATTTGTACCGCTGTGTTTGACAACAAAATACAGAGGAAATCCTTTATTTTGCGACTTCGAAATAACTGTGTCATATCGCAAATTGAACTAATTATCAAGTTTTTCTTGTAACACTGATGCCTGGAGGTCAATTTAGTTCTATTGCGCCATCAATACTATCATTAATGGCCGAGTTGTCACACTTGCAGTGTTATGGCACACGCCAAGCTCTTCCATTTGTACCGGTGTGTTTGACAACAAAACAGAGAGAAACTCCTTTATATTAAGACTTCGAAATAACTGTATCAACTAATTATCCAGTTTTCCTAGAAATACTGATGCCTGGAGGTCAATTTAATTCTATTGCGCCATCAATACTATCATTAATGGGCGAGTTATCACGTTTGATGTGTTATAGCACAGGCCAAGCTCTTCCATTTGTACCGCTGTGTTTGACAAAAAAACAGAGGAAATCCTTTATCTTGGGACTTCGAAATAACTGTCTTATATCGCAAATTCAACTAATTATAAAGTTTTTCTAGTAACACTGATGCCTGGACGTCAATTTAGTTCAATTGCGCCATCAATACTATCATTAATGGCCGAGTTGTCACGTTTGCAGTGATATGGCACAGGCCAAGCTCTTCCATTTGTACCGGTGTGTTTGACAACAAAACACAGAGCAAATCCTTTATATTAGGACTTCGAAATAACTGTATTATATCGCAAATTCAACTAATTATCCAGTTTTCCTAGTAATACTGATGCCTGGAGGTGAATTTAGTTCTATTGCGCCATCAATACTATCATTAATGGGCGAGTTATCACGTTTGATGTGTTATAGCACAGGCCAAGGTCTTCCATTTGTACCGCTGTGTTTGACAACAAAATACAGAGGAAATCCTTTATTTTGCGACTTCGAAATAACTGTGTCATATCGCAAATTCAACTAATTATCAAGTTTTTCTGGTAACGCTGATGCCTGGAGGTCAATTTAGTTCTATTGCGCCATCAATACTATCATTAATGGCCGAGTTGTCACACTTGCAGTGTTATGGCACAGGCCAAGCTCTTCCATTTGTACCGCTGTGTTTGACTACAAAACACAGAGCAAATCCTTTATCTTGGGACTTCGAAATAACTGTGTCATATCGCAAATTCAACTAATTATCAAGTTTTTCTAGTAACACTGATGCCTGGAGGTCAATTTAGTTCTATTGCGCCTTCAATACTATCATTAATGGCCGAGTTGTCACATTTGCAGTGTTATGGCACAGGCCAAGCTATTCCATTTGTACCGGTGTGTTTTACAACAAAAGAGAGAGCAACTCCTTTATATTAGGACTTCGAAATAACTGTATTATATGGCAAATTCAACCAATTATCTAGTTTTCCTAGTAATACTGATGCCTGGAGGTGAATTTAGTTCTATTGCGACTTCAATACTATCATTAATGGCCGAGTTGTGACATTTGCAGTGTTATGGCACAGGCCAACCTCGTCCATTTGTACCGGTGTGTTTGACAACAAAACACAGAGCAAATCCTTTATATTAGGACTTCGAAATAACTGTCTTATATCGCAAATTCAACTAATTATAAAGTTTTTCTAGTAACACTGATGCCTGGACGTCAATTTAGTTCAATTGCGCCTTCAATACTATCATTAATGGCCGAGTTGTCACGTTTGCAGTGTTATGGCACAGGCCAAGCTCTTCCATTTGTACCGCTGTGTTTGACAACAAAATACAGAGCAAATCCTTTATCTTGGGACTTCGAAATAACTGTGTCATATCGCAAATTCAACCCATTATCAAGTTTTCCTAGTAATACTTATGCCTGGAGGTGAATTTAGTTATATTGCGCCATCAATACCATCATTAATGGGCGAGTTATCACGTTTGCAGTGTTATAGGACAGGCCAAGCTCTTCCATTTGTACCGGTGTGTTTGACAACAAAATACAGACCAAATCCTTTATCTTGGGACTTCGAAATAACTGTATCAACTAATTATCCAGTTTTCCTAGAAATACTGATGCCTGGAGGTCAGTTTAGTTCTATTGCGCCATCAATACTATCATTAATGGGCGAGTTATCACGTTTGATGTGTTATAGCACAGGCCAAGCTCTTCCATTTGTACCGCTGTGTTTGACAACAAAATACAGAGGAAATCCTTTATTTTGCGACTTCGAAATAACTGTGTCATATCGCAAATTGAACTAATTATCAAGTTTTTCTTGTAACACTGATGCCTGGAGGTCAATTTAGTTCTATTGCGCCATCAATACTATCATTAATGGCCGAGTTGTCACACTTGCAGTGTTATGGCACACGCCAAGCTCTTCCATTTGTACCGCTGTGTTTGACAACAAAACACAGAGCAAATCCTTTATCTTGGGACTTCGAAATAACTGTGTCATATCGCAAATTCAACTAATTATCAAGTTTTTCTAGTAACACTGATGCCTGGAGGTCAATTTAGTTCTATTGCGCCTTCAATACTATCATTAATGGCCGAGTTGTCACATTTGCAGTGTTATGGCACAGGCCAAGCTATTCCATTTGTACCGGTGTGTTTTACAACAAAAGAGAGAGCAACTCCTTTATATTAGGACTTCGAAATAACTGTATTATATGGCAAATTCAACCAATTATATAGTTTTCCTAGTAATACTGATGCCTGGAGGTGAATTTAGTTCTATTGCGCCATCAATAATATCATTAATGGGCGAGTTATCACGTTTGCAGTGTTATAGCACAGGCCAAGCTCTTCCATTTGTACCGGTGTGTTTGACAACAAAATACAGACCAAATCCTTTATCTTGGGACTTCGAAATAACTGTGACATATTGCAAATTCAACTAATTATCCAGTTTTGCTAGTAAAACTGATGCCTGGAGGTCATTTTAGTTCTATTGCGCCTTCAATACTATCATTAATGGCCGAGTTGTCACGTTTGCAGTGTTATGGCACAGACCAAGCTCTTCCATTTGTAACGGTGTGTTTTACAACAAAATACAGACCAAATCTTTTATCTTGGGACTTCTTAATAACTGTGTTATCTTGCCAATTCAACTAATTATCTAGTTTTCCTAGTCACTCTGATGCCTGGAGGTCATTTTTGTTCTATTGCGCCATAAATACTATCATTAATGGCCGAGTTGTCACATTTTCAGTGTTGTGGCACCACCAAGCTCTTCCATTTGTACCGCTGTGTTTGACAACAAAATACAGAGCAAATCCTTTATTTTGCGACTTCGAAATAACTGTGTCATATCGCAAATTCAACTAATTATCCAGTTTTTCTGGTAACACTGATGCCTGGACGTCAATTTAGTTCAATTGCGCCATCAATACTATCATTAATGGCCGAGTTGTCACGTTTGCAGTGTTATGGCACAGGCCAAGCTCTTCCATTTGTACCGCTGTGTTTGAGAACAAAATACAGAGCAACTCCTTTATATTAGGACTTCGAAATAACTGTATTATATGGCAAATTCAACCAATTATCTAGTTTTCCTAGTAATACTGATGCCTGGAGGTGAATTTAGTTCTATTGCGCCATCAATACCATCATTAATGGGCGAGTTATCACGTTTGCAGTGTTATAGCACAGGCCAAGCTCTTCCATTTGTACCGGTGTGTTTGACTACAAAACAGAGAGCAACTCCTTTATATTAAGACTTCGAAATAACTGTATCAACTAATTATCCAGTTTTCCTAGAAATACTGTTGCCTGGAGGTCAATTTAATTCTATTGCGCCATCAATACTATCATTAATGGGCGAGTTATCACGTTAAATTTGATGTGTTATAGCACAGGCCAAGCTCTTCCATTTGTACCACTGTGTTTGACAAAAAAACACAGAGGAAATCCTTTATCTTGGGACTTCGAAATAACTGTCTTATATCGCAAATTCAACTAATTATAAAGTTTTTCTAGAAATACTGATGACTGGAGGTCAATTTAGTTCTATTGCGCAATCAATACTATCATTAATGGGCGAGTTATCACGTTTGATGTGTTATAGCACAGGCCAAGCTCTTCCATTTGTACCGCTGTGTTTGACAACAAAATACAGAGCAAATCCTTTATTTTGCGACTTCGAAATAACTGTGTCATATCGCAAATTCAACTAATTATCAAGTTTTTTTGGTAACACTGATGCCTGGAGGTCAATTTAGTTCTATTGCGCCATCAATACTATCATTAATGGCCGAGTTGTCACACTTGCAGTGTTATGGCACAGGCCAAGCTCTTCCATTTGTACCGCTGTGTTTGACAACAAAACACAGAGCAAATCCTTTATCTTGGGACTTCGAAATAACTGTGTCATATCGCAAATTCAACTAATTATCAAGTTTTTCTAGTAACACTGATGCCTGGAGGTCAATTTAGTTCTATTGCGCCTTCAATACTATCATTAATGGCCGAGTTGTGACATTTGCAGTGTTATGGCACAGGCCAAGCTATTCCATTTGTACCGGTGTGTTTTACAACAAAAGAGAGAGCAACTCCTTTATATTAGGACTTCGAAATAACTGTATTATATGGCAAATTCAACCAATTATCTAGTTTTCCTAGTAATACTGATGCCTGGAGGTGAATTTAGTTCTATTGCGCCATCAATACCATCATTAATGGGCGAGTTATCACGTTTGCAGTGTTATAGCACAGGCCAAGCTCTTCCATTTGTACCGGTGTGTTTGACTACAAAACAGAGAGCAACTCCTTTATATTAAGACTTCGAAATAACTGTATCAACTAATTATCCAGTTTTCCTAGAAATACTGTTGCCTGGAGGTCAATTTAATTCTATTGCGCCATCAATACTATCATTAATGGGCGAGTTATCACGTTAAATTTGATGTGTTATAGCACAGGCCAAGCTCTTCCATTTGTACCACTGTGTTTGACAAAAAAACACAGAGGAAATCCTTTATCTTGGGACTTCGAAATAACTGTCTTATATCGCAAATTCAACTAATTATAAAGTTTTTCTAGAAATACTGATGACTGGAGGTCAATTTAGTTCTATTGCGCAATCAATACTATCATTAATGGGCGAGTTATCACGTTTGATGTGTTATAGCACAGGCCAAGCTCTTCCATTTGTACCGCTGTGTTTGACAACAAAATACAGAGCAAATCCTTTATTTTGCGACTTCGAAATAACTGTGTCATATCGCAAATTCAACTAATTATCAAGTTTTTTTGGTAACACTGATGCCTGGAGGTCAATTTAGTTCTATTGCGCCATCAATACTATCATTAATGGCCGAGTTGTCACACTTGCAGTGTTATGGCACAGGCCAAGCTCTTCCATTTGTACCGCTGTGTTTGACAACAAAACACAGAGCAAATCCTTTATCTTGGGACTTCGAAATAACTGTGTCATATCGCAAATTCAACTAATTATCAAGTTTTTCTAGTAACACTGATGCCTGGAGGTCAATTTAGTTCTATTGCGCCTTCAATACTATCATTAATGGCCGAGTTGTGACATTTGCAGTGTTATGGCACAGGCCAAGCTATTCCATTTGTACCGGTGTGTTTTACAACAAAAGAGAGAGCAACTCCTTTATATTAGGACTTCGAAATAACTGTATTATATGGCAAATTCAACCAATTATCTAGTTTTCCTAGTAATACTGATGCCTGGAGGTGAATTTAGTTCTATTGCGCCATCAATACCATCATTAATGGGCGAGTTATCACGTTTGCAGTGTTATAGCACAGGCCAAGCTCTTCCATTTGTACCGGTGTGTTTGACAACAAAACAGAGAGAAACTCCTTTATATTAAGACTTCGAAATAACTGTATCAACTAATTATCCAGTTTTCCTAGAAATACTGATGCCTGGAGGTCAATTTAATTCTATTGCGCCATCAATACTATCATTAATGGGCGAGTTATCACGTTTGATGTGTTATAGCACAGGCCAAGCTCTTCCATTTGTACCGCTGTGTTTGACAAAAAAACAGAGGAAATCCTTTATCTTGGGACTTCGAAATAACTGTCTTATATCGCAAATTCAACTAATTATAAAGATTTTCTAGTAACACTGATGCCTGGACGTCAATTTAGTTCAATTGCGCCATCAATACTATCATTAATGGCCGAGTTGTCACGTTTGCAGTGATATGGCACAGGCCAAGCTCTTCCATTTGTACCGGTGTGTTTGACAACAAAACACAGAGCAAATCCTTTATATTAGGACTTCGAAATAACTGTATTATATCGCAAATTCAACTAATTATCCAGTTTTCCTAGTAATACTGATGCCTGGAGGTGAATTTAGTTCTATTGCGCCATCAATACTATCATTAATGGGCGAGTTATCACGTTTGATGTGTTATAGCACAGGCCAAGGTCTTCCATTTGTACCGCTGTGTTTGACAACAAAATACAGAGGAAATCCTTTATTTTGCGACTTCGAAATAACTGTGTCATATCGCAAATTCAACTAATTATCAAGTTTTTCTGGTAACGCTGATGCCTGGAGGTCAATTTAGTTCTATTGCGCCATCAATACTATCATTAATGGCCGAGTTGTCACACTTGCAGTGTTATGGCACAGGCCAAGCTCTTCCATTTGTACCGCTGTGTTTGACTACAAAACACAGAGCAAATCCTTTATCTTGGGACTTCGAAATAACTGTGTCATATCGCAAATTCAACTAATTATCAAGTTTTTCTAGTAACACTGATGCCTGGAGGTCAATTTAGTTATATTGCGCCTTCAATACTATCATTAATGGCCGAGTTGTCACATTTGCAGTGTTATGGCACAGGCCAAGCTATTCCATTTGTACCGGTGTGTTTTACAACAAAAGAGAGAGCAACTCCTTTATATTAGGACTTCGAAATAACTGTATTATATGGCAAATTCAACCAATTATCTAGTTTTCCTAGTAATACTGATGCCTGGAGGTGAATTTAGTTCTATTGCGCCATCAATACTATCATTAATGGGCGAGTTATCACGTTTGCAGTGTTATAGCACAGGCCAAGCTCTTCCATTTGTACCGGTGTGTTTGACAACAAAATACAGACCAAATCCTTTATCTTGGGACTTCGAAATAACTTTGACATATTGCAAATTCAACTAATTATCCAGTTTTGCTAGTAAAACTGATGCCTGGAGGTCATTTTAGTTCTATTGCGCCTTCAATACTATCATTAATGACCGAGTTGTCGCATTTTCAGTGTTATGGCACCACCAAGCTCTTCCATTTGTACCGGTGTGTTTGACAACAAAACACAGAGCAAATCCTTTATTTGGGACTTCGAAATAACTATGTTATCTTGCCAATTCAACCAATTATCTAGTTTTCCTAGTAATACTGATGCCTGGAGGTGAATTTAGTTCTATTGCGCCATCAATACTATCATTAATGGGCGAGTTATCACGTTTGCAGTGTTATAGCACAGGCCAAGCTGTTCCATTTGTACCGGTGTGTTTGACAACAAAATATAGACCAAATCCTTTATCTTGGGACTTCGAAATAACTGTGACATATTGCAAATTCAACTAATTAGCCAGTTTTGCTAGTAAAACTGATGCCTGGATGTCATTTTAGTTCTATTGCGCCTTCAATACTATCATTAATGACCGGGTTGTCGCATTTTCAGTGTTATGGCACCACCAAGCTCTTCCATTTGTACCGGTGTGTTTGACAACAAAACACAGAGCAAATCCTTTATTTGGGACTTCGAAATAACTGTGTTATCTTGCCAATTCAACTAATTATCCAGTTTTGCTAGTAAAACTGATGCCTGGAGGTCATTTTAGTTCTATTGCGCCTTCAATACTATCATTAATGGCCGAGTTGTCACGTTTGCAGTGTTATGGCACAGACCAAGCTCTTCCATTTGTAACGGTGTGTTTTACAACAAAATACAGACCAAATCTTTTATCTTGGGACTTCTTAATAACTGTGTTATCTTGCCAATTCAACTAATTATCTAGTTTTCCTAGTCACTCTGATGCCTGGAGGTCATTTTTGTTCTATTGCGCCATAAATACTATCATTAATGGCCGAGTTGTCACATTTTCAGTGTTGTGGCACCACCAAGCTCTTCCATTTGTACCGCTGTGTTTGACAACAAAATACAGAGCAAATCCTTTATTTTGCGACTTCGAAATAACTGTGTCATATCGCAAATTCAACTAATTATCCAGTTTTTCTGGTAACACTGATGCCTGGAAGTCAATTTATTTCTATTGCGCCTTCAATACTATCATTAATGGCCGAGTTGTGACATTTGCCGTGTTATGGCACAGGCCAACCTCGTCCATTTGTACCGGTGTGTTTGACAACAAAACACAGAGCAAATCCTTTATATTAGGACTTCGAAATAACTGTCTTATATCGCAAATTCAACTAATTATAAAGTTTTTCTAGTAACACTGATGCCTGGACGTCAATTTAGTTCAATTGCGCCATCAATACTATCATTAATGGCCGAGTTGTCACGTTTGCAGTGTTATGGCACAGGCCAAGCTCTTCCATTTGTACCGCTGTGTTTGAGAACAAAATACAGAGCAACTCCTTTATATTAGGACTTCGAAATAACTGTATTATATGGCAAATTCAACCAATTATCTAGTTTTCCTAGTAATACTGATGCCTGGAGGTGAATTTAGTTCTATTGCGCCATCAATACCATCATTAATGGGCGAGTTATCACGTTTGCAGTGTTATAGCACAGGCCAAGCTCTTCCATTTGTACCGGTGTGTTTGACTACAAAACAGAGAGCAACTCCTTTATATTAAGACTTCGAAATAACTGTATCAACTAATTATCCAGTTTTCCTAGAAATACTGTTGCCTGGAGGTCAATTTAATTATATTGCGCCATCAATACTATCATTAATGGGCGAGTTATCACGTTAAATTTGATGTGTTATAGCACAGGCCAAGCTCTTCCATTTGTACCACTGTGTTTGACAAAAAAACACAGAGGAAATCCTTTATCTTGGGACTTCGAAATAACTGTCTTATATCGCAAATTCAACTAATTATAAAGTTTTTCTAGAAATACTGATGACTGGAGGTCAATTTAGTTCTATTGCGCAATCAATACTATCATTAATGGGCGAGTTATCACGTTTGATGTGTTATAGCACAGGCCAAGCTCTTCCATTTGTACCGCTGTGTTTGACAACAAAATACAGAGCAAATCCTTTATTTTGCGACTTCGAAATAACTGTGTCATATCGCAAATTCAACTAATTATCAAGTTTTTTTGGTAACACTGATGCCTGGAGGTCAATTTAGTTCTATTGCGCCATCAATACTATCATTAATGGCCGAGTTGTCACACTTGCAGTGTTATGGCACAGGCCAAGCTCTTCCATTTGTACCGCTGTGTTTGACAACAAAACACAGAGCAAATCCTTTATCTTGGGACTTCGAAATAACTGTGTCATATCGCAAATTCAACTAATTATCAAGTTTTTCTAGTAACACTGATGCCTGGAGGTCAATTTAGTTCTATTGCGCCTTCAATACTATCATTAATGGCCGAGTTGTGACATTTGCAGTGTTATGGCACAGGCCAAGCTATTCCATTTGTACCGGTGTGTTTTACAACAAAAGAGAGAGCAACTCCTTTATATTAGGACTTCGAAATAACTGTATTATATGGCAAATTCAACCAATTATCTAGTTTTCCTAGTAATACTGATGCCTGGAGGTGAATTTAGTTCTATTGCGCCATCAATACCATCATTAATGGGCGAGTTATCACGTTTGCAGTGTTATAGCACAGGCCAAGCTCTTCCATTTGTACCGGTGTGTTTGACAACAAAACAGAGAGAAACTCCTTTATATTAAGACTTCGAAATAACTGTATCAACTAATTATCCAGTTTTCCTAGAAATACTGATGCCTGGAGGTCAATTTAATTCTATTGCGCCATCAATACTATCATTAATGGGCGAGTTATCACGTTTGATGTGTTATAGCACAGGCCAATCTCTTCCATTTGTACCGCTGTGTTTGACAAAAAAACAGAGGAAATCCTTTATCTTGGGACTTCGAAATAACTGTCTTATATCGCAAATTCAACTAATTATAAAGTTTTTCTAGTAACACTGATGCCTGGACGTCAATTTAGTTCAATTGCGCCATCAATACTATCATTAATGGCCGAGTTGTCACGTTTGCAGTGATATGGCACAGGCCAAGCTCTTCCATTTGTACCGGTGTGTTTGACAACAAAACACAGAGCAAATCCTTTATATTAGGACTTCGAAATAACTGTATTATATCGCAAATTCAACTAATTATCCAGTTTTCCTAGTAATACTGATGCCTGGAGGTGAAATTAGTTCTATTGCGCCATCAATACTATCATTAATGGGCGAGTTATCACGTTTGATGTGTTATAGCACAGGCCAAGGTCTTCCATTTGTACCGCTGTGTTTGACAACAAAATACAGAGGAAATCCTTTATTTTGCGACTTCGAAATAACTGTGTCATATCGCAAATTCAACTAATTATCAAGTTTTTCTGGTAACGCTGATGCCTGGAGGTCAATTTAGTTCTATTGCGCCATCAATACTATCATTAATGGCCGAGTTGTCACACTTGCAGTGTTATGGCACAGGCCAAGCTCTTCCATTTGTACCGCTGTGTTTGACTACAAAACACAGAGCAAATCCTTTATCTTGGGACTTCGAAATAACTGTGTCATATCGCAAATTCAACTAATTATCAAGTTTTTCTAGTAACACTGATGCCTGGAGGTCAATTTAGTTTTATTGCGCCTTCAATACTATCATTAATGGCCGAGTTGTCACATTTGCAGTGTTATGGCACAGGCCAAGCTATTCCATTTGTACCGGTGTGTTTTACAACAAAAGAGAGAGCAACTCCTTTATATTAGGACTTCGAAATAACTGTATTATATGGCAAATTCAACCAATTATCTAGTTTTCCTAGTAATACTGATGCCTGGAGGTGAATTTAGTTCTATTCGCCATCAATACTATCATTAATGGGCGAGTTATCACGTTTGCAGTGTTATAGCACAGGCCAAGCTCTTCCATTTGTACCGGTGTGTTTGACAACAAAATACAGACCAAATCCTTTATCTTGGGACTTCGAAATAACTGTGACATATTGCAAATTCAACTAATTATCCAGTTTTGCTAGTAAAACTGATGCCTGGAGGTCATTTTAGTTCTATTGCGCCTTCAATACTATCATTAATGACCGAGTTGTCGCATTTTCAGTGTTATGGCACCACCAAGCTCTTCCATTTGTACCGGTGTGTTTGACAACAAAACACAGAGCAAATCCTTTATTTGGGACTTCGAAATAACTATGTTATCTTGCCAATTCAACCAATTATCTAGTTTTCCTAGTAATACTGATGCCTGGAGGTGAATTTAGTTCTATTGCGCCATCAATACTATCATTAATGGGCGAGTTATCACGTTTGCAGTGTTATAGCACAGGCCAAGCTGTTCCATTTGTACCGGTGTGTTTGACAACAAAATATAGACCAAATCCTTTATCTTGGGACTTCGAAATAACTGTGACATATTGCAAATTCAACTAATTAGCCAGTTTTGCTAGTAAAACTGATGCCTGGATGTCATTTTAGTTCTATTGCGCCTTCAATACTATCATTAATGACCGGGTTGTCGCATTTTCAGTGTTATGGCACCACCAAGCTCTTCCATTTGTACCGGTGTGTTTGACAACAAAACACAGAGCAAATCCTTTATTTGGGACTTCGAAATAACTGTGTTATCTTGCCAATTCAACTAATTATCTAGTTTTCCTAGTCACTCTGATGCCTGGAGGTCATTTTTGTTCTATTGCGCCATAAATACTATCATTAATGGCCGAGTTGTCACATTTTCAGTGTTGTGGCACCGCCAAGCCCTTCCATTTGTACCACCGGTGTGTTTGACAACAAAATACAGAGCAAATCCTTTATCTTGGGACTTCGAAATAACTGTGTCATATCGCAAATTCAACTAATTATCCAGTTTTTCTGGTAACACTGATGCCTGGAAGTCAATTTAGTTCTATTGCGCCTTCAATACTATCATTAATGGCCGAGTTGTGACATTTGCAGTGTTATGGCACAGGCCAACCTCGTCCATTTGTACCGGTGTGTTTGACAACAAAACACAGAGCAAATCCTTTATATTAGGACTTCGAAATAACTGTCTTATATCGCAAATTCAACTAATTATAAAGTTTTTCTAGTAACACTGATGCCTGGACGTCAATTTAGTTCAATTGCGCCTTCAATACTATCATTAATGGCCGAGTTGTCACGTTTGCAGTGTTATGGCACAGGCCAAGCTCTTCCATTTGTACCGCTGTGTTTGACAACAAAATACAGAGCAAATCCTTTATCTTGGGACTTCGAAATAACTGTGTCATATCGCAAATTCAACCCATTATCAAGTTTTCCTAGTAATACTGATGCCTGGAGGTGAATTTAGTTCTATTGCGCCATCAATACCATCATTAATGGGCGAGTTATCACGTTTGCAGTGTTATAGGACAGGCCAAGCTCTTCCATTTGTACCGGTGTGTTTGACAACAAAATACAGACCAAATCCTTTATCTTAGGACTTCGAAATAACTGTATCAACTAATTATCCAGTTTTCCTAGAAATACTGATGCCTGGAGGTCAATTTAGTTCTATTGCGCCATCAATACTATCATTAATGGGCGAGTTATCACGTTTGATGTGTTATAGCACAGGCCAAGCTCTTCCATTTGTACCGCTGTGTTTGACAACAAAATACAGAGGAAATCCTTTATTTTGCGACTTCGAAATAACTGTGTCATATCGCAAATTGAACTAATTATCAAGTTTTTCTTGTAACACTGATGCCTGGAGGTCAATTTAGTTCTATTGCGCCATCAATACTATCATTAATGGCCGAGTTGTCACACTTGCAGTGTTATGGCACACGCCAAGCTCTTCCATTTGTACCGCTGTGTTTGACAACAAAACACAGAGCAAATCCTTTATCTTGGGACTTCGAAATAACTGTGTCATATCGCAAATTCAACTAATTATCAAGTTTTTCTAGTAACACTGATGCCTGGAGGTCAATTTAGTTCTATTGCGCCTTCAATACTATCATTAATGGCCGAGTTGTCACATTTGCAGTGTTATGGAACAGGCCAAGCTATTCCATTTGTACCGGTGTGTTTTACAACAAAAGAGAGAGCAACTCCTTTATATTAGGACTTCGAAATAACTGTATTATATGGCAAATTCAACCAATTATATAGTTTTCCTAGTAATACTGATGCCTGGAGGTGAATTTAGTTCTATTGCGCCATCAATACTATCATTAATGGGCGAGTTATCACGTTTGCAGTGTTATAGCACAGGCCAAGCTCTTCCATTTGTACCGGTGTGTTTGACAACAAAATACAGACCAAATCCTTTATCTTGGGACTTCGAAATAACTGTGACATATTGCAAATTCAACTAATTATCCAGTTTTGCTAGTAAAACTGATGCCTGGAGGTCATTTAATTCTATTGCGCCTTCAATACTATCATTAATGGCCGAGTTGTCACGTTTGCAGTGTTATGGCACAGACCAAGCTCTTCCATTTGTAACGGTGTGTTTTACAACAAAATACAGACCAAATCTTTTATCTTGGGACTTCTTAATAACTGTGTTATCTTGCCAATTCAACTAATTATCTAGTTTTCCTAGTCACTCTGATGCCTGGAGGTCATTTTTGTTCTATTGCGCCATAAATACTATCATTAATGGCCGAGTTGTCACATTTTCAGTGTTGTGGCACCGCCAAGCTCTTCCATTTGTACCGCTGTGTTTGACAACAAAATACAGAGCAAATCCTTTATTTTGGGACTTCGAAATACCTGTGTCATATCGCAAATTCAACTAATTATCCAGTTTTTCTGGTAACACTGATGCCTGGAAGTCAATTTATTTCTATTGCGCCTTCAATACTATCATTAATGGCCGAGTTGTGACATTTGCAGTGTTATGGCACAGGCCAACCTCGTCCATTTGTACCGGTGTGTTTGACAACAAAACACAGAGCAAATCCTTTATATTAGGACTTCGAAATAACTGTCTTATATCGCAAATTCAACTAATTATAAAGTTTTTCTAGTAACACTGATGCCTGGACGTCAATTTAGTTCAATTGCGCCATCAATACTATCATTAATGGCCGAGTTGTCACGTTTGCAGTGTTATGGCACAGGCCAAGCTCTTCCATTTGTACCGCTGTGTTTGAGAACAAAATACAGAGCAACTCCTTTATATTAGGACTTCGAAATAACTGTATTATATGGCAAATTCAACCAATTATCTAGTTTTCCTAGTAATACTGATGCCTGGAGGTGAATTTAGTTCTATTGCGCCATCAATACCATCATTAATGGGCGAGTTATCACGTTTGCAGTGTTATAGCACAGGCCAAGCTCTTCCATTTGTACCGGTGTGTTTGACAACAAAACAGAGAGCAACTCCTTTATATTAAGACTTCGAAATAACTGTATCAACTAATTATCCAGTTTTCCTAGAAATACTGTTGCCTGGAGGTCAATTTAATTCTATTGCGCCATCAATACTATCATTAATGGGCGAGTTATCACGTTAAATTTGATGTGTTATAGCACAGGCCAAGCTCTTCCATTTGTACCACTGTGTTTGACAAAAAAACACAGAGGAAATCCTTTATCTTGGGACTTCGAAATAACTGTCTTTTATCGCAAATTCAACTAATTATAAAGTTTTTCTAGAAATACTGATGACTGGAGGTCAATTTAGTTCTATTGCGCAATCAATACTATCATTAATGGGCGAGTTATCACGTTTGATGTGTTATAGCACAGGCCAAGCTCTTCCATTTGTACCGCTGTGTTTGACAACAAAATACAGAGCAAATCCTTTATTTTGCGACTTCGAAATAACTGTGTCATATCGCTAATTCAACTAATTATCAAGTTTTTCTGGTAACACTGATGCCTGGAGGTCAATTTAGTTCTATTGCGCCATCAATACTATCATTAATGGCCGAGTTGTCACACTTGCAGTGTTATGGCACAGGCCAAGCTCTTCCATTTGTACCGCTGTGTTTGACAACAAAACACAGAGCAAATCCTTTATCTTGGGACTTCGAAATAACTGTGTCATATCGCAAATTCAACTAATTATCAAGTTTTTCTAGTAACACTGATGCCTGGAGGTCAATTTAGTTCTATTGCGCCTTCAATACTATCATTAATGGCCGAGTTGTGACATTTGCAGTGTTATGGCACAGGCCAAGCTATTCCATTTGTACCGGTGTGTTTTACAACAAAAGAGAGAGCAACTCCTTTATATTAGGACTTCGAAATAACTGTATTATATGGCAAATTCAACCAATTATCTAGTTTTCCTAGTAATACTGATGCCTGGAGGTGAATTTAGTTCTATTGCGCCATCAATACCATCATTAATGGGCGAGTTATCACGTTTGCAGTGTTATAGCACAGGCCAAGCTCTTCCATTTGTACCGGTGTGTTTGACAACAAAACAGAGAGAAACTCCTTTATATTAAGACTTCGAAATAACTGTATCAACTAATTATCCAGTTTTCCTAGAAATACTGATGCCTGGAGGTCAATTTAATTCTATTGCGCCATCAATACTATCATTAATGGGCGAGTTATCACGTTTGATGTGTTATAGCACAGGCCAAGCTCTTCCATTTGTACCGCTGTGTTTGACAAAAAAACAGAGGAAATCCTTTATCTTGGGACTTCGAAATAACTGTCTTATATCGCAAATTCAACTAATTATAGAGTTTTTCTAGTAACACTGATGCCTGGACGTCAATTTAGTTCAATTGCGCCATCAATACTATCATTAATGGCCGAGTTGTCACGTTTGCAGTGATATGGCACAGGCCAAGCTCTTCCATTTGTACCGGTGTGTTTGACAACAAAACACAGAGCAAATCCTTTATATTAGGACTTCGAAATAACTGTATTATATCGCAAATTCAACTAATTATCCAGTTTTCCTAGTAATACTGATGCCTGGAGGTGAATTTAGTTCTATTGCGCCATCAATACCATTATTAATGGGCGAGTTATCACGTTTGCAGTGTTATAGCACAGGCCAAGCTCTTCCATTTGTACCGGTGTGTTTGACAACAAAATACAGACCAAATCCTTTATCTTGGGACTTCGAAATAACTGTATCAACTAATTATCCAGTTTTCCTAGAAATACTGATGCCTGGAGGTCAATTTAGTTCTATTGCGCCATCAATACTATCATTAATGGGCGAGTTATCACGTTTGATGTGTTATAGCACAGGCCAAGGTCTTCCATTTGTACCGCTGTGTTTGACAACAAAATACAGAGGAAATCCTTTATTTTGCGACTTCGAAATAACTGTGTCATATCGCAAATTCAACTAATTATCAAGTTTTTCTGGTAACGCTGATGCCTGGAGGTCAATTTAGTTCTATTGCGCCATCAATACTATCATTAATGGCCGAGTTGTCACACTTGCAGTGTTATGGCACAGGCCAACCTCTTCCATTTGTACCGGTGTGTTTGACAACAAAACACAGAGCAAATCCTTTATATTAGGACTTCGAAATAACTGTCTTATATCGCAAATTCAACTAATTATAAAGTTTTTCTAGTAACACTGATGCCTGGACGTCAATTTAGTTCAATTGCGCCATCAATACTATCATTAATGGCCGAGTTGTCACGTTTGCAGTGTTATGGCACAGGCCAAGCTCTTCCATTTGTACCGCTTTGTTTGACAACAAAATACAGAGCAAATCCTTTATCTTGGGACTTCGAAATAACTGTGTCATATCGCAAATTCAACTAATTATCCAGTTTTTCTGTTAACACTGATGCATGGAGGTCAATTTAGTTCTATTGCGCATTCAATACTATCATTAATGGCCGAGTTGTGACATTTGCAGTGTTATGGCACAGGCCAAGCTCTTCCATTTGTACCGGTGTGTTTGACAACAAAACACAGAGCAAATCCTTTATATTAGGACTTCGAAATAACTGTATTATATCGCAAATTCAACTAATTATAAAGTTTTTCTAGTAACACTGATGCCTGGAGGTCAATTTAGTTCTATTGCGCCTTCAATACTATCATTAATGGCCGAGTTGTCACGTTTGCAGTGTTATGGCACAGACCAAGCTCTTCCATTTGTAACGGTGTGTTTTACAACAAAATACAGACCAAATCTTTTATCTTGGGACTTCTTAATAACTGTGTTATCTTGCCAATTCAACTAATTATCTAGTTTTCCTAGTCACTCTGATGCCTGGAGGTCATTTTTGTTCTATTGCGCCATAAATACTATCATTAATGGCCGAGTTGTCACATTTTCAGTGTTGTGGCACCGCCAAGCTCTTCCATTTGTACCGCTGTGTTTGACAACAAAATACAGAGCAAATCCTTTATTTTGGGACTTCGAAATAACTGTGTCATATCGCAAATTCAACTAATTATCCAGTTTTTCTGGTAACACTGATGGCTGGAAGTCAATTTATTTCTATTGCGCCTTCAATACTATCATTAATGGCCGAGTTGTGACATTTGCAGTGTTATGGCACAGGCCAACCTCGTCCATTTGTACCGGTGTGTTTGACAACAAAACACAGAGCAAATCCTTTATATTAGGACTTCGAAATAACTGTCTTATATCGCAAATTCAACTAATTATAAAGTTTTTCTAGTAACACTGATGCCTGGACGTCAATTTAGTTCAATTGCGCCATCAATACTATCATTAATGGCCGAGTTGTCACGTTTGCAGTGTTATGGCACAGGCCAAGCTCTTCCATTTGTACCGCTGTGTTTGAGAACAAAATACAGAGCAACTCCTTTATATTAGGACTTCGAAATAACTGTATTATATGGCAAATTCAACCAATTATCTAGTTTTCCTAGTAATACTGTTGCCTGGAGGTCAATTTAATTATATTGCGCCATCAATACTATCATTAATGGGCGAGTTATCACGTTAAATTTGATGTGTTATAGCACAGGCCAAGCTCTTCCATTTGTACCACTGTGTTTGACAAAAAAACACAGAGGAAATCCTTTATCCTGGGACTTCGAAATAACTGTCTTATATCGCAAATTCAACTAATTATAAAGTTTTTCTAGAAATACTGATGACTGGAGGTCAATTTAGTTCTATTGCGCAATCAATACTATCATTAATGGGCGAGTTATCACGTTTGATGTGTTATAGCACAGGCCAAGCTCTTCCATTTGTACCGCTGTGTTTGACAACAAAATACAGAGCAAATCCTTTATTTTGCGACTTCGAAATAACTGTGTCATATCGCAAATTCAACTAATTATCAAGTTTTTCTGGTAACACTGATGCCTGGAGGTCAATTTAGTTCTATTGCGCCATCAATACTATCATTAATGGCCGAGTTGTCACACTTGCAGTGTTATGGCACAGGCCAAGCTCTTCCATTTGTACCGCTGTGTTTGACAACAAAACACAGAGCAAATCCTTTATCTTGGGACTTCGAAATAACTGTGTCATATCGCAAATTCAACTAATTATCAAGTTTTTCTAGTAACACTGATGCCTGGAGGTCAATTTAGTTCTATTGCGCCTTCAATACTATCATTAATGGCCGAGTTGTGACATTTGCAGTGTTATGGCACAGGCCAAGCTATTCCATTTGTACCGGTGTGTTTTACAACAAAAGAGAGAGCAACTCCTTTATATTAGGACTTCGAAATAACTGTATTATATGGCAAATTCAACCAATTATCTAGTTTTCCTAGTAATACTGATGCCTGGAGGTGAATTTAGTTCTATTGCGCCATCAATACCATCATTAATGGGCGAGTTATCACGTTTGCAGTGTTATAGCACAGGCCAAGCTCTTCCATTAATACCGGTGTGTTTGACAACAAAACAGAGAGAAACTCCTTTATATTAAGACTTCGAAATAACTGTATCAACTAATTATCCAGTTTTCCTAGAAATACTGATGCCTGGAGGTCAATTTAATTCTATTGCGCCATCAATACTATCATTAATGGGCGAGTTATCACGTTTGATGTGTTATAGCACAGGCCAAGCTCTTCCATTTGTACCGCTGTGTTTGACAAAAAAAACAGAGGAAATCCTTTATCTTGGGACTTCGAAATAACTGTCTTATATCGCAAATTCAACTAATTATAAAGTTTTTCTAGTAACACTGATGCCTGGACGTCAATTTAGTTCAATTGCGCCATCAATACTATCATTAATGGCCGAGTTGTCACGTTTGCAGTGATATGGCACAGGCCAAGCTCTTCCATTTGTACCGGTGTGTTTGACAACAAAACACAGAGCAAATCCTTTATATTAGGACTTCGAAATAACTGTATTATATCGCAAATTCAACTAATTATCCAGTTTTCCTAGTAATACTGATGCCTGGAGGTGAATTTAGT
The DNA here is from genome assembly GCA_030867875.1 of Actinernus sp. WN-2022. Taxonomy (NCBI): domain Eukaryota; kingdom Metazoa; phylum Cnidaria; class Anthozoa; order Actiniaria; family Actinernidae; genus Actinernus; species Actinernus sp. WN-2022. The sequence continues at coordinate 106,262,876 of JAOWCC010001634.1, read as the reverse complement.
TCTATTGCGCCATCAATACCATCATTAATGGGCGAGTTATCACGTTTGCAGTGTGATAGCACAGGCCAAGCTCTTCCATTTGTACCGGTGTGTTTGACAACAAAATACAGACCAAATCCTTTATCTTGGGACTTCGAAATAACTGTATCAACTAATTATCCAGTTTTCCTAGAAATACTGATGCCTGGAGGTCAATTTAGTTCTATTGCGCCATCAATACTATCATTAATGGGCGAGTTATCACGTTTGATGTGTTATAGCACAGGCCAAGGTCTTCCATTTGTACCGCTGTGTTTGACAACAAAATACAGAGGAAATCCTTTATTTTGCGACTTCGAAATAACTGTGTCATATCGCAAATTCAACTAATTATCAAGTTTTTCTGGTAACGCTGATGCCTGGAGGTCAATTTAGTTCTATTGCGCCATCAATACTATCATTAATGGCCGAGTTGTCACACTTGCAGTGTTATGGCACAGGCCAAGCTCTTCCATTTGTACCGCTGTGTTTGACTACAAAACACAGAGCAAATCCTTTATCTTGGGACTTCGAAATAACTGTGTCATATCGCAAATTCAACTAATTATCAAGTTTTTCTAGTAACACTGATGCCTGGAGGTCAATTTAGTTCTATTGCGCCATCAATACTATCATTAATGGCCGAGTTGTCACGTTTGCAGTGATATGGCACAGGCCAAGCTCTTCCATTTGTACCGGTGTGTTTGACAACAAAACACAGAGCAAATCCTTTATATTAGGACTTCGAAATAACTGTATTATATCGCAAATTCAACTAATTATCCAGTTTTCCTAGTAATACTGATGCCTGGAGGTGAATTTAGTTCTATTGCGCCATCAATACCATCATTAATGGGCGAGTTATCACGTTTGCAGTGTTATAGCACAGGCCAAGCTCTTCCATTTGTACCGGTGTGTTTGACAACAAAATACAGACCAAATCCTTTATCTTGGGACTTCGAAATAACTGTATCAACTAATTATCCAGTTTTCCTAGAAATACTGATGCCTGGAGGTCAATTTAGTTCTATTGCGCCATCAATACTATCATTAATGGGCGAGTTATCACGTTTGATGTGTTATAGCACAGGCCAAGGTCTTCCATTTGTACCGCTGTGTTTGACAACAAAATACAGAGGAAATCCTTTATTTTGCGACTTCGAAATAACTGTGTCATATCGCAAATTCAACTAATTATCAAGTTTTTCTGGTAACGCTGATGCCTGGAGGTCAATTTAGTTCTATTGCGCCATCAATACTATCATTAATGGCCGAGTTGTCACACTTGCAGTGTTATGGCACAGGCCAAGCTCTTCCATTTGTACCGCTGTGTTTGACTACAAAACACAGAGCAAATCCTTTATCTTGGGACTTCGAAATAACTGTGTCATATCGCAAATTCAACTAATTATCAAGTTTTTCTAGTAACACTGATGCCTGGAGGTCAATTTAGTTCTATTGCGCCTTCAATACTATCATTAATGGCCGAGTTGTCACATTTGCAGTGTTATGGCACAGGCCAAGCTATTCCATTTGTACCGGTGTGTTTTACAACAAAAGAGAGAGCAACTCCTTTATATTAGGACTTCGAAATAACTGTATTATATGGCAAATTCAACCAATTATCTAGTTTTCCTAGTAATACTGATGCCTGGAGGTGAATTTAGTTCTATTGCGCCATCAATACTATCATTAATGGGCGAGTTATCACGTTTGCAGTGTTATAGCACAGGCCAAGCTCTTCCATTTGTACCGGTGTGTTTGACAACAAAATACAGACCAAATCCTTTATCTTGGGACTTCGAAATAACTGTGACATATTGCAAATTCAACTAATTATCCAGTTTTGCTAGTAAAACTGATGCCTGGAGGTCATTTTAGTTCTATTGCGCCTTCAATACTATCATTAATGACCGAGTTGTCGCATTTTCAGTGTTATGGCACCACCAAGCTCTTCCATTTGTACCGGTGTGTTTGACAACAAAACACAGAGCTAATCCTTTATTTGGGACTTCGAAATAACTGTGTTATCTTGCCAATTCAACCAATTATCTAGTTTTCCTAGTAATACTGATGCCTGGAGGTGAATTTAGTTCTATTGCGCCATCAATACTATCATTAATGGGCGAGTTATCACGTTTGCAGTGTTATAGCACAGGCCAAGCTGTTCCATTTGTACCGGTGTGTTTGACAACAAAATATAGACCAAATCCTTTATCTTGGGACTTCGAAATAACTGTGACATATTGCAAATTCAACTAATTAGCCAGTTTTGCTAGTAAAACTGATGCCTGGATGTCATTTTAGTTCTATTGCGCCTTCAATACTATCATTAATGACCGAGTTGTCGCATTTTCAGTGTTATGGCACCACCAAGCTCTTCCATTTGTACCGGTGTGTTTGACAACAAAACACAGAGCAAATCCTTTATTTGGGACTTCGAAATAACTGTGTTATCTTGCCAATTCAACTAATTATCTAGTTTTCCTAGTCACTCTGATGCCTGGAGGTCATTTTTGTTCTATTGCGCCATAAATACTATCATTAATGGCCGAGTTGTCACATTTTCAGTGTTGTGGCACCGCCAAGCCCTTCCATTTGTACCACCGGTGTGTTTGACAACAAAATACAGAGCAAATCCTTTATCTTGGGACTTCGAAATAACTGTGTCATATCGCAAATTCAACTAATTATCAAGTTTTTCTAGTAACACTGATGCCTGGAGGTCAATTTAGTTCTATTGCGCCTTCAATACTATCATTAATGGCCGAGTTGTCACATTTGCAGTGTTATGGCACAGGCCAAGCTATTCCATTTGTACCGGTGTGTTTTACAACAAAAGAGAGAGCAACTCCTTTATATTAGGACTTCGAAATAACTGTATTATATGGCAAATTCAACCAATTATCTAGTTTTCCTAGTAATACTGATGCCTGGAGGTGAATTTAGTTCTATTGCGCCATCAATACTATCATTAATGGGCGAGTTATCACGTTTGCAGTGTTATAGCACAGGCCAAGCTCTTCCATTTGTACCGGTGTGTTTGACAACAAAATACAGACCAAATCCTTTATCTTGGGACTTCGAAATAACTGTGACATATTGCAAATTCAACTAATTATCCAGTTTTGCTAGTAAAACTGATGCCTGGAGGTCATTTTAGTTCTATTGCGCCTTCAATACTATCATTAATGACCGAGTTGTCGCATTTTCAGTGTTATGGCACCACCAAGCTCTTCCATTTGTACCGGTGTGTTTGACAACAAAACACAGAGCTAATCCTTTATTTGGGACTTCGAAATAACTGTGTTATCTTGCCAATTCAACCAATTATCTAGTTTTCCTAGTAATACTGATGCCTGGAGGTGAATTTAGTTCTATTGCGCCATCAATACTATCATTAATGGGCGAGTTATCACGTTTGCAGTGTTATAGCACAGGCCAAGCTGTTCCATTTGCACCGGTGTGTTTGACAACAAAATATAGACCAAATCCTTTATCTTGGGACTTCGAAATAACTGTGACATATTGCAAATTCAACTAATTAGCCAGTTTTGCTAGTAAAACTGATGCCTGGATGTCATTTTAGTTCTATTGCGCCTTCAATACTATCATTAATGACCGAGTTGTCGCATTTTCAGTGTTATGGCACCACCAAGCTCTTCCATTTGTACCGGTGTGTTTGACAACAAAACACAGAGCAAATCCTTTATTTGGGACTTCGAAATAACTGTGTTATCTTGCCAATTCAACTAATTATCTAGTTTTCCTAGAAATACTGATGCCTGGAGGTCAATTTAGTTCTATTGCGCCATCAATACTATCATTAATGGGCGAGTTATCACGTTTGATGTGTTATAGCACAGGCCAAGCTCTTCCATTTGTACCGCTGTGTTTGACAACAAAATACAGAGGAAATCCTTTATTTTGCGACTTCGAAATAACTGTGTCATATCGCAAATTGAACTAATTATCAAGTTTTTCTTGTAACACTGATGCCTGGAGGTCAATTTAGTTCTATTGCGCCATCAATACTATCATTAATGGCCGAGTTGTCACACTTGCAGTGTTATGGCACAGGCCAAGCTCTTCCATTTGTACCGCTGTGTTTGACAACAAAACACAGAGCAAATCCTTTATCTTGGGACTTCGAAATAACTGTGTCATATCGCAAATTCAACTAATTATCAAGTTTTTCTAGTAACACTGATGCCTGGAGGTCAATTTAGTTCTATTGCGCCTTCAATACTATCATTAATGGCCGAGTTGTCACATTTGCAGTGTTATGGCACAGGCCAAGCTATTCCATTTGTACCGGTGTGTTTTACAACAAAAGAGAGAGCAACTCCTTTATATTAGGACTTCGAAATAACTGTATTATATGGCAAATTCAACCAATTATCTAGTTTTCCTAGTAATACTGATGCCTGGAGGTGAATTTAGTTCTATTGCGCCATCAATACTATCATTAATGGGCGAGTTATCACGTTTGCAGTGTTATAGCACAGGGCAAGCTCTTCCATTTGTACCGGTGTGTTTGACAACAAAATACAGACCAAATCCTTTATCTTGGGACTTCGAAATAACTGTGACATATTGCAAATTCAACTAATTATCCAGTTTTGCTAGTAAAACTGATGCCTGGAGGGCATTTTAGTTCTATTGCGCCTTCAATACTATCATTAATGGCCGAGTTGTCACGTTTGCAGTGTTATGGCACAGACCAAGCTCTTCCATTTGTAACGGTGTGTTTTACAACAAAATACAGACCAAATCTTTTATCTTGGGACTTCTTAATAACTGTGTTATCTTGCCAATTCAACTAATTATCTAGTTTTCCTAGTCACTCTGATGCCTGGAGGTCATTTTTGTTCTATTGCGCCATAAATACTATCATTAATGGCCGAGTTGTCACATTTTCAGTGTTGTGGCACCGCCAAGCTCTTCCATTTGTACCGCTGTGTTTGACAACAAAATACAGAGCAAATCCTTTATTTTGGGACTTCGAAATAACTGTGTCATATCGCAAATTCAACTAATTATCCAGTTTTTCTGGTAACACTGATGCCTGGAAGTCAATTTATTTCTATTGCGCCTTCAATACTATCATTAATGGCCGAGTTGTGACATTTGCAGTGTTATGGCACAGGCCAACCTCGTCCATTTGTACCGGTGTGTTTGACAACAAAACACAGAGCAAATCCTTTATATTAGGACTTCGAAATAACTGTCTTATATCGCAAATTCAACTAATTATAAAGTTTTTCTAGTAACACTGATGCCTGGACGTCAATTTAGTTCAATTGCGCCATCAATACTATCATTAATGGCCGAGTTGTCACCTTTGCAGTGTTATGGCACAGGCCAAGCTCTTCCATTTGTACCGCTGTGTTTGAGAACAAAATACAGAGCAACTCCTTTATATTAGGACTTCGAAATAACTGTATTATATGGCAAATTCAACCAATTATCTAGTTTTCCTAGTAATACTGATGCCTGGAGGTGAATTTAGTTATATTGCGCCATCAATACCATCATTAATGGGCGAGTTATCACGTTTGCAGTGTTATAGCACAGGCCAAGCTCTTCCATTTGTACCGGTGTGTTTGACAACAAAACAGAGAGCAACTCCTTTATATTAAGACTTCGAAATAACTGTATCAACTAATTATCCAGTTTTCCTAGAAATACTGTTGCCTGGAGGTCAATTTAATTCTATTGCGCCATCAATACTATCATTAATGGGCGAGTTATCACGTTAAATTTGATGTGTTATAGCACAGGCCAAGCTCTTCCATTTGTACCACTGCGTTTGACAAAAAAACACAGAGGAAATCCTTTATCTTGGGACTTCGAAATAACTGTCTTATATCGCAAATTCAACTAATTATAAAGTTTTTCTAGAAATACTGATGACTGGAGGTCAATTTAGTTCTATTGCGCAATCAATACTATCATTAATGGGCGAGTTAGCACGTTTGATGTGTTATAGCACAGGCCAAGCTCTTCCATTTGTACCGCTGTGTTTGACAACAAAATACAGAGCAAATCCTTTATTTTGCAACTTCGAAATAACTGTGTCATATCGCAAATTCAACTAATTATCAAGTTTTTCTGGTAACACTGATGCCTGGAGGTCAATTTAGTTCTATTGCGCCATCAATACTATCATTAATGGCCGAGTTGTCACACTTGCAGTGTTATGGCACAGGCCAAGCTCTTCCATTTGTACCGCTGTGTTTGACAACAAAACACAGAGCAAATCCTTTATCTTGGGACTTCGAAATAACTGTGTCATATCGCAAATTCAACTAATTATCAAGTTTTTCTAGTAACACTGATGCCTGGAGGTCAATTTAGTTCTATTGCGCCTTCAATACTATCATTAATGGCCGAGTTGTGACATTTGCAGTGTTATGGCACAGGGCAAGCTATTCCATTTGTACCGGTGTGTTTTACAACAAAAGAGAGAGCAACTCCTTTATATTAGGACTTCGAAATAACTGTATTATATGGCAAATTCAACCAATTATCTAGTTTTCCTAGTAATACTGATGCCTGGAGGTGAATTTAGTTCTATTGCGCCATCAATACCATCATTAATGGGCGAGTTATCACGTTTGCAGTGTTATAGCACAGGCCAAGCTCTTCCATTTGTACCGGTGTGTTTGACAACAAAACAGAGAGAAACTCCTTTATATTAAGACTTCGAAATAACTGTATCAACTAATTATCCAGTTTTCCTAGAAATACTGATGCCTGGAGGTCAATTTAATTCTATTGCGCCATCAATACTATCATTAATGGGCGAGTTATCACGTTTGATGTGTTATAGCACAGGCCAAGCTCTTCCATTTGTACCGCTGTGTTTGACAAAAAAACAGAGGAAATCCTTTATCTTGGGACTTCGAAATAACTGTCTTATATCGCAAATTCAACTAATTATAAAGTTTTGCTAGTAACACTGATGCCTGGACGTCAATTTAGTTCAATTGCGCCATCAATACTATCATTAATGGCCGAGTTGTCACGTTTGCAGTGATATGGCACAGGCCAAGCTCTTCCATTTGTACCGGTGTGTTTGACAACAAAACACAGAGCAAATCCTTTATATTAGGACTTCGAAATTTACTGTATTATATCGCAAATTCAACTAATTATCCAGTTTTCCTAGTAATACTGATGCCTGGAGGTGAATTTAGTTCTATTGCGCCATCAATACCATCATTAATGGGCGAGTTATCACGTTTGCAGTGTTATAGCACAGGCCAAGCTCTTCCATTTGTACCGGTGTGTTTGACAACAAAATACAGACCAAATCCTTTATCTTGGGACTTCGAAATAACTGTATCAACTAATTATCCAGTTTTCCTAGAAATACTGATGCCTGGAGGTCAATTTAGTTCTATTGCGCCATCAATACTATCATTAATGGGCGAGTTATCACGTTTGATGTGTTATAGCACAGGCCAAGGTCTTCCATTTGTACCGCTGTGTTTGACAACAAAATACAGAGGAAATCCTTTATTTTGCGACTTCGAAATAACTGTGTCATATCGCAAATTCAACTAATTATCAAGTTTTTCTGGTAACGCTGATGCCTGGAGGTCAATTTAGTTCTATTGCGCCATCAATACTATCATTAATGGCCGAGTTGTCACACTTGCAGTGTTATGGCACAGGCCAAGCTCTTCCATTTGTACCGCTGTGTTTGACTACAAAACACAGAGCAAATCCTTTATCTTGGGACTTCGAAATAACTGTGTCATATCGCAAATTCAACTAATTATCAAGTTTTTCTAGTAACACTGATGCCTGGAGGTCAATTTAGTTCTATTGCGCCTTCAATACTATCATTAATGGCCGAGTTGTCACATTTGCAGTGTTATGGCACAGGCCAAGCTATTCCATTTGTACCGGTGTGTTTTACAACAAAAGAGAGAGCAACTCCTTTATATTAGGACTTCGAAATAACTGTATTATATGGCAAATTCAACCAATTATCTAGTTTTCCTAGTAATACTGATGCCTGGAGGTGAATTTAGTTCTATTGCGCCATCAATACTATCATTAATGGGCGAGTTATCACGTTTGCAGTGTTATAGCACAGGCCAAGCTCTTCCATTTGTACCGGTGTGTTTGACAACAAAATACAGACCAAATCCTTTACCTTGGGACTTCGAAATAACTGTATTATATGGCAAATTCAACCAATTATCTAGTTTTCCTAGTAATACTGATGCCTGGAGGTGAATTTAGTTCTATTGCGCCATCAATACTATCATTAATGGGCGAGTTATCACGTTTGCAGTGTTATAGCACAGGGCAAGCTCTTCCATTTGTACCGGTGTGTTTGACAACAAAATACAGACCAAATCCTTTATCTTGGGACTTCGAAATAACTGTGACATATTGCAAATTCAACTAATTATCCAGTTTTGCTAGTAAAACTGATGCCTGGAGGTCATTTTAGTTCTATTGCGCCTTCAATACTATCATTAATGGCCGAGTTGTCACGTTTGCAGTGTTATGGCACAGACCAAGCTCTTCCATTTGTAACGGTGTGTTTTACAACAAAATACAGACCAAATCTTTTATCTTGGGACTTCTTAATAACTGTGTTATCTTGCCAATTCAACTAATTATCTAGTTTTCCTAGTCACTCTGATGCCTGGAGGTCATTTTTGTTCTATTGCGCCATAAATACTATCATTAATGGCCGAGTTGTCACATTTTCAGTGTTGTGGCACCGCCAAGCTCTTCCATTTGTACCGCTGTGTTTGACAACAAAATACAGAGCAAATCCTTTATTTTGGGACTTCGAAATAACTGTGTCATATCGCAAATTCAACTAATTATCCAGTTTTTCTGGTAACACTGATGCCTGGAAGTCAATTTATTTCTATTGCGCCTTCAATACTATCATTAATGGCCGAGTTGTGACATTTGCAGTGTTATGGCACAGGCCAACCTCGTCCATTTGTACCGGTGTGTTTGACAACAAAACACAGAGCAAATCCTTTATATTAGGACTTCGAAATAACTGTCTTATATCGCAAATTCAACTAATTATAAAGTTTTTCTAGTAACACTGATGCCTGGACGTCAATTTAGTTCAATTGCGCCTTCAATACTATCATTAATGGCCGAGTTGTCACGTTTGCAGTGTTATGGCACAGGCCAAGCTCTTCCATTTGTACCGCTGTGTTTGACAACAAAATACAGAGCAAATCCTTTATCTTGGGACTTCGAAATAACTGTCTTATATCGCAAATTCAACCAATTATCTAGTTTTCCTAGTAATACTGATGCCTGGAGGTGAATTTAGTTCTATTGCGCCATCAATACCATCATTAATGGGCGAGTTATCACGTTTGCAGTGTTATAGCACAGGCCAAGCTCTTCCATTTGTACCGGTGTGTTTGACAACAAAACAGAGAGCAACTCCTTTATATTAAGACTTCGAAATAACTGTATCAACTAATTATCCAGTTTTCCTAGAAATACTGTTGCCTGGAGGTCAATTTAATTCTATTGCGCCATCAATACTATCATTAATGGGCGAGTTATCACGTTAAATTTGATGTGTTATAGCACAGGCCAAGCTCTTCCATTTGTACCACTGTGTTTGACAAAAAAACACAGAGGAAATCCTTTATCTTGGGACTTCGAAATAACTGTCTTATATCGCAAATTCAACTAATTATAAAGTTTTTCTAGAAATACTGATGACTGGAGGTCAATTTAGTTCTATTGCGCAATCAATACTATCATTAATGGGCGAGTTAGCACGTTTGATGTGTTATAGCACAGGCCAAGCTCTTCCATTTGTACCGCTGTGTTTGACAACAAAATACAGAGCAAATCCTTTATTTTGCAACTTCGAAATAACTGTGTCATATCGCAAATTCAACTAATTATCAAGTTTTTCTGGTAACACTGATGCCTGGAGGTCAATTTAGTTCTATTGCGCCATCAATACTATCATTAATGGCCGAGTTGTCACACTTGCAGTGTTATGGCACAGGCCAAGCTCTTCCATTTGTACCGCTGTGTTTGACAACAAAACACAGAGCAAATCCTTTATCTTGGGACTTCGAAATAACTGTGTCATATCGCAAATTCAACTAATTATCAAGTTTTTCTAGTAACACTGATGCCTGGAGGTCAATTTAGTTCTATTGCGCCTTCAATACTATCATTAATGGCCGAGTTGTGACATTTGCAGTGTTATGGCACAGGGCAAGCTATTCCATTTGTACCGGTGTGTTTTACAACAAAAGAGAGAGCAACTCCTTTATATTAGGACTTCGAAATAACTGTATTATATGGCAAATTCAACCAATTATCTAGTTTTCCTAGTAATACTGATGCCTGGAGGTGAATTTAGTTCTATTGCGCCATCAATACAATCATTAATGGGCGAGTTATCACGTTTGCAGTGTTATAGCACAGGCCAAGCTCTTCCATTTGTACCGGTGTGTTTGACAACAAAACAGAGAGAAACTCCTTTATATTAAGACTTCGAAATAACTGTATCAACTAATTATCCAGTTTTCCTAGAAATACTGATGCCTGGAGGTCAATTTAATTCTATTGCGCCATCAATACTATCATTAATGGGCGAGTTATCACGTTTGATGTGTTATAGCACAGGCCAAGCTCTTCCATTTGTACCGCTGTGTTTGACAAAAAAACAGAGGAAATCCTTTATCTTGGGACTTCGAAATAACTGTCTTATATCGCAAATTCAACTAATTATAAAGTTTTGCTAGTAACACTGATGCCTGGACGTCAATTTAGTTCAATTGCGCCATCAATACTATCATTAATGGCCGAGTTGTCACGTTTGCAGTGATATGGCACAGGCCAAGCTCTTCCATTTGTACCGGTGTGTTTGACAACAAAACACAGAGCAAATCCTTTATATTAGGACTTCGAAATTTACTGTATTATATCGCAAATTCAACTAATTATCCAGTTTTCCTAGTAATACTGATGCCTGGAGGTGAATTTAGTTCTATTGCGCCATCAATACCATCATTAATGGGCGAGTTATCACGTTTGCAGTGTTATAGCACAGGCCAAGCTCTTCCATTTGTACCGGTGTGTTTGACAACAAAATACAGACCAAATCCTTTATCTTGGGACTTCGAAATAACTGTATCAACTAATTATCCAGTTTTCCTAGAAATACTGATGCCTGGAGGTCAATTTAGTTCTATTGCGCCATCAATACTATCATTAATGGGCGAGTTATCACGTTTGATGTGTTATAGCACAGGCCAAGGTCTTCCATTTGTACCGCTGTGTTTGACAACAAAATACAGAGGAAATCCTTTATTTTGCGACTTCGAAATAACTGTGTCATATCGCAAATTCAACTAATTATCAAGTTTTTCTGGTAACGCTGATGCCTGGAGGTCAATTTAGTTCTATTGCGCCATCAATACTATCATTAATGGCCGAGTTGTCACACTTGCAGTGTTATGGCACAGGCCAAGCTCTTCCATTTGTACCGCTGTGTTTGACTACAAAACACAGAGCAAATCCTTTATCTTGGGACTTCGAAATAACTGTGTCATATCGCAAATTCAACTAATTATCAAGTTTTTCTAGTAACACTGATGCCTGGAGGTCAATTTAGTTCTATTGCGCCTTCAATACTATCATTAATGGCCGAGTTGTCACATTTGCAGTGTTATGGCACAGGCCAAGCTATTCCATTTGTACCGGTGTGTTTTACAACAAAAGAGAGAGCAACTCCTTTATATTAGGACTTCGAAATAACTGTATTATATGGCAAATTCAACCAATTATCTAGTTTTCCTAGTAATACTGATGCCTGGAGGTGAATTTAGTTCTATTGCGCCATCAATACTATCATTAATGGGCGAGTTATCACGTTTGCAGTGTTATAGCACAGGCCAAGCTCTTCCATTTGTACCGGTGTGTTTGACAACAAAATACAGACCAAATCCTTTATCTTGGGACTTCGAAATAACTGTGACATATTGCAAATTCAACTAATTATCCAGTTTTGCTAGTAAAACTGATGCCTGGAGGTCATTTTAGTTCTATTGCGCCTTCAATACTATCATTAATGACCGAGTTGTCGCATTTTCAGTGTTATGGCACCACCAAGCTCTTCCATTTGTACCGGTGTGTTTGACAACAAAACACAGAGCTAATCCTTTATTTGGGACTTCGAAATAACTGTGTTTTCTTGCCAATTCAACCAATTATCTAGTTTTCCTAGTAATACTGATGCCTGGAGGTGAATTTAGTTCTATTGCGCCATCAATACTATCATTAATGGGCGAGTTATCACGTTTGCAGTGTTATAGCACAGGCCAAGCTCTTCCATTTGTACCGCTGTGTTTGACAACAAAATACAGAGGAAATCCTTTATTTTGCGACTTCGAAATAACTGTGTCATATCGCAAATTGAACTAATTATCAAGTTTTTCTTGTAACACTGATGCCTGGAGGTCAATTTAGTTCTATTGCGCCATCAATACTATCATTAATGGCCGAGTTGTCACACTTGCAGTGTTATGGCACAGGCCAAGCTCTTCCATTTGTACCGCTGTGTTTGACAACAAAACACAGAGCAAATCCTTTATCTTGGGACTTCGAAATAACTGTGTCATATCGCAAATTCAACTAATTATCAAGTTTTTCTAGTAACACTGATGCCTGGAGGTCAATTTAGTTCTATTGCGCCTTCAATACTATCATTAATGGCCGAGTTGTCACATTTGCAGTGTTATGGCACAGGCCAAGCTATTCCATTTGTACCGGTGTGTTTTACAACAAAAGAGAGAGCAACTCCTTTATATTAGGACTTCGAAATAACTGTATTATATGGCAAATTCAACCAATTATCTAGTTTTCCTAGTAATACTGATGCCTGGAGGTGAATTTAGTTCTATTGCGCCATCAATACTATCATTAATGGGCGAGTTATCACGTTTGCAGTGTTATAGCACAGGGCAAGCTCTTCCATTTGTACCGGTGTGTTTGACAACAAAATACAGACCAAATCCTTTATCTTGGGACTTCGAAATAACTGTGACATATTGCAAATTCAACTAATTATCCAGTTTTGCTAGTAAAACTGATGCCTGGAGGTCATTTTAGTTCTATTGCGCCTTCAATACTATCATTAATGGCCGAGTTGTCACGTTTGCAGTGTTATGGCACAGACCAAGCTCTTCCATTTGTAACGGTGTGTTTTACAACAAAATACAGACCAAATCTTTTATCTTGGGACTTCTTAATAACTGTGTTATCTTGCCAATTCAACTAATTATCTAGTTTTCCTAGTCACTCTGATGCCTGGAGGTCATTTTTGTTCTATTGCGCCATAAATACTATCATTAATGGCCGAGTTGTCACATTTTCAGTGTTGTGGCACCGCCAAGCTCTTCCATTTGTACCGCTGTGTTTGACAACAAAATACAGAGCAAATCCTTTATTTTGGGACTTCGAAATAACTGTGTCATATCGCAAATTCAACTAATTATCCAGTTTTTCTGGTAACACTGATGCCTGGAAGTCAATTTATTTCTATTGCGCCTTCAATACTATCATTAATGGCCGAGTTGTGACATTTGCAGTGTTATGGCACAGGCCAACCTCGTCCATTTGTACCGGTGTGTTTGACAACAAAACACAGAGCAAATCCTTTATATTAGGACTTCGAAATAACTGTCTTATATCGCAAATTCAACTAATTATAAAGTTTTTCTAGTAACACTGATGCCTGGACGTCAATTTAGTTCAATTGCGCCATCAATACTATCATTAATGGCCGAGTTGTCACGTTTGCAGTGTTATGGCACAGGCCAAGCTCTTCCATTTGTACCGCTGTGTTTGAGAACAAAATACAGAGCAACTCCTTTATATTAGGACTTCGAAATAACTGTATTATATGGCAAATTCAACCAATTATCTAGTTTTCCTAGTAATACTGATGCCTGGAGGTGAATTTAGTTCTATTGCGCCATCAATACCATCATTAATGGGCGAGTTATCACGTTTGCAGTGTTATAGCACAGGCCAAGCTCTTCCATTTGTACCGGTGTGTTTGACAACAAAACAGAGAGCAACTCCTTTATATTAAGACTTCGAAATAACTGTATCAACTAATTATCCAGTTTTCCTAGAAATACTGTTGCCTGGAGGTCAATTTAATTCTATTGCGCCATCAATACTATCATTAATGGGCGAGTTATCACGTTAAATTTGATGTGTTATAGCACAGGCCAAGCTCTTCCATTTGTACCACTGCGTTTGACAAAAAAACACAGAGGAAATCCTTTATCTTGGGACTTCGAAATAACTGTCTTATATCGCAAATTCAACTAATTATAAAGTTTTTCTAGAAATACTGATGACTGGAGGTCAATTTAGTTCTATTGCGCAATCAATACTATCATTAATGGGCGAGTTAGCACGTTTGATGTGTTATAGCACAGGCCAAGCTCTTCCATTTGTACCGCTGTGTTTGACAACAAAATACAGAGCAAATCCTTTATTTTGCAACTTCGAAATAACTGTGTCATATCGCAAATTCAACTAATTATCAAGTTTTTCTGGTAACACTGATGCCTGGAGGTCAATTTAGTTCTATTGCGCCATCAATACTATCATTAATGGCCGAGTTGTCACACTTGCAGTGTTATGGCACAGGCCAAGCTCTTCCATTTGTACCGCTGTGTTTGACAACAAAACACAGAGCAAATCCTTTATCTTGGGACTTCGAAATAACTGTGTCATATCGCAAATTCAACTAATTATCAAGTTTTTCTAGTAACACTGATGCCTGGAGGTCAATTTAGTTCTATTGCGCCTTCAATACTATCATTAATGGCCGAGTTGTGACATTTGCAGTGTTATGGCACAGGGCAAGCTATTCCATTTGTACCGGTGTGTTTTACAACAAAAGAGAGAGCAACTCCTTTATATTAGGACTTCGAAATAACTGTATTATATGGCAAATTCAACCAATTATCTAGTTTTCCTAGTAATACTGATGCCTGGAGGTGAATTTAGTTCTATTGCGCCATCAATACCATCATTAATGGGCGAGTTATCACGTTTGCAGTGTTATAGCACAGGCCAAGCTCTTCCATTTGTACCGGTGTGTTTGACAACAAAACAGAGAGAAACTCCTTTATATTAAGACTTCGAAATAACTGTATCAACTAATTATCCAGTTTTCCTAGAAATACTGATGCCTGGAGGTCAATTTAATTCTATTGCGCCATCAATACTATCATTAATGGGCGAGTTATCACGTTTGATGTGTTATAGCACAGGCCAAGCTCTTCCATTTGTACCGCTGTGTTTGACAAAAAAACAGAGGAAATCCTTTATCTTGGGACTTCGAAATAACTGTCTTATGTCGCAAATTCAACTAATTATAAAGTTTTGCTAGTAACACTGATGCCTGGACGTCAATTTAGTTCAATTGCGCCATCAATACTATCATTAATGGCCGAGTTGTCACGTTTGCAGTGATATGGCACAGGCCAAGCTCTTCCATTTGTACCGGTGTGTTTGACAACAAAACACAGAGCAAATCCTTTATATTAGGACTTCGACATTTACTGTATTATATCGCAAATTCAACTAATTATCCAGTTTTCCTAGTAATACTGATGCCTGGAGGTGAATTTAGTTCTATTGCGCCATCAATACCATCATTAATGGGCGAGTTATCACGTTTGCAGTGTTATAGCACAGGCCAAGCTCTTCCATTTGTACCGGTGTGTTTGACAACAAAATACAGACCAAATCCTTTATCTTGGGACTTCGAAATAACTGTATCAACTAATTATCCAGTTTTCCTAGAAATACTGATGCCTGGAGGTCAATTTAGTTCTATTGCGCCATCAATACTATCATTAATGGGCGAGTTATCACGTTTGATGTGTTATAGCACAGGCCAAGGTCTTCCATTTGTACCGCTGTGTTTGACAACAAAATACAGAGGAAATCCTTTATTTTGCGACTTCGAAATAACTGTGTCATATCGCAAATTCAACTAATTATCAAGTTTTTCTAGTAACACTGATGCCTGGACGTCAATTTAGTTCAATTGCGCCATCAATACTATCATTAATGGCCGAGTTGTCACGTTTGCAGTGTTATGGCACAGGCCAAGCTCTTCCATTTGTACCGCTGTGTTTGAGAACAAAATACAGAGCAACTCCTTTATATTAGGACTTCGAAATAACTGTATTATATGGCAAATTCAACCAATTATCTAGTTTTCCTAGTAATACTGATGCCTGGAGGTGAATTTAGTTCTATTGCGCCATCAATACCATCATTAATGGGCGAGTTATCACGTTTGCAGTGTTATAGCACAGGCCAAGCTCTTCCATTTGTACCGGTGTGTTTGACAACAAAACAGAGAGCAACTCCTTTATATTAAGACTTCGAAATAACTGTGTCAACTAATTATCCAGTTTTCCTAGAAATACTGTTGCCTGGAGGTCAATTTAATTCTATTGCGCCATCAATACTATCATTAATGGGCGAGTTATCACGTTAAATTTGATGTGTTATAGCACAGGCCAAGCTCTTCCATTTGTACCACTGCGTTTGACAAAAAAACACAGAGGAAATCCTTTATCTTGGGACTTCGAAATAACTGTCTTATATCGCAAATTCAACTAATTATAAAGTTTTTCTAGAAATACTGATGACTGGAGGTCAATTTAGTTCTATTGCGCAATCAATACTATCATTAATGGGCGAGTTAGCACGTTTGATGTGTTATAGCACAGGCCAAGCTCTTCCATTTGTACCGCTGTGTTTGACAACAAAATACAGAGCAAATCCTTTATTTTGCAACTTCGAAATAACTGTGTCATATCGCAAATTCAACTAATTATCAAGTTTTTCTGGTAACACTGATGCCTGGAGGTCAATTTAGTTCTATTGCGCCATCAATACTATCATTAATGGCCGAGTTGTCACACTTGCAGTGTTATGGCACAGGCCAAGCTCTTCCATTTGTACCGCTGTGTTTGACAACAAAACACAGAGCAAATCCTTTATCTTGGGACTTCGAAATAACTGTGTCATATCGCAAATTCAACTAATTATCAAGTTTTTCTAGTAACACTGATGCCTGGAGGTCAATTTAGTTCTATTGCGCCTTCAATACTATCATTAATGGCCGAGTTGTGACATTTGCAGTGTTATGGCACAGGGCAAGCTATTCCATTTGTACCGGTGTGTTTTACAACAAAAGAGAGAGCAACTCCTTTATATTAGGACTTCGAAATAACTGTATTATATGGCAAATTCAACCAATTATCTAGTTTTCCTAGTAATACTGATGCCTGGAGGTGAATTTAGTTCTATTGCGCCATCAATACCATCATTAATGGGCGAGTTATCACGTTTGCAGTGTTATAGCACAGGCCAAGCTCTTCCATTTGTACCGGTGTGTTTGACAACAAAACAGAGAGAAACTCCTTTATATTAAGACTTCGAAATAACTGTATCAACTAATTATCCAGTTTTCCTAGAAATACTGATGCCTGGAGGTCAATTTAATTCTATTGCGCCATCAATACTATCATTAATGGGCGAGTTATCACGTTTGATGTGTTATAGCACAGGCCAAGCTCTTCCATTTGTACCGCTGTGTTTGACAAAAAAACAGAGGAAATCCTTTATCTTGGGACTTCGAAATAACTGTCTTATGTCGCAAATTCAACTAATTATAAAGTTTTGCTAGTAACACTGATGCCTGGACGTCAATTTAGTTCAATTGCGCCATCAATACTATCATTAATGGCCGAGTTGTCACGTTTGCAGTGATATGGCACAGGCCAAGCTCTTCCATTTGTACCGGTGTGTTTGACAACAAAACACAGAGCAAATCCTTTATATTAGGACTTCGACATTTACTGTATTATATCGCAAATTCAACTAATTATCCAGTTTTCCTAGTAATACTGATGCCTGGAGGTGAATTTAGTTCTATTGCGCCATCAATACCATCATTAATGGGCGAGTTATCACGTTTGCAGTGTTATAGCACAGGCCAAGCTCTTCCATTTGTACCGGTGTGTTTGACAACAAAATACAGACCAAATCCTTTATCTTGGGACTTCGAAATAACTGTATCAACTAATTATCCAGTTTTCCTAGAAATACTGATGCCTGGAGGTCAATTTAGTTCTATTGCGCCATCAATACTATCATTAATGGGCGAGTTATCACGTTTGATGTGTTATAGCACAGGCCAAGGTCTTCCATTTGTACCGCTGTGTTTGACAACAAAATACAGAGGAAATCCTTTATTTTGCGACTTCGAAATAACTGTGTCATATCGCAAATTCAACTAATTATCAAGTTTTTCTGGTAACGCTGATGCCTGGAGGTCAATTTAGTTCTATTGCGCCATCAATACTATCATTAATGGCCGAGTTGTCACACTTGCAGTGTTATGGCACAGGCCAAGCTCTTCCATTTGTACCGCTGTGTTTGACTACAAAACACAGAGCAAATCCTTTATCTTGGGACTTCGAAATAACTGTGTCATATCGCAAATTCAACTAATTATCAAGTTTTTCTAGTAACACTGATGCCTGGAGGTCAATTTAGTTCTATTGCGCCTTCAATACTATCATTAATGGCCGAGTTGTCACATTTGCAGTGTTATGGCACAGGCCAAGCTATTCCATTTGTACCGGTGTGTTTTACAACAAAAGAGAGAGCAACTCCTTTATATTAGGACTTCGAAATAACTGTATTATATGGCAAATTCAACCAATTATCTAGTTTTCCTAGTAATACTGATGCCTGGAGGTGAATTTAGTTCTATTGCGCCATCAATACTATCATTAATGGGCGAGTTATCACGTTTGCAGTGTTATAGCACAGGCCAAGCTCTTCCATTTGTACCGGTGTGTTTGACAACAAAATACAGACCAAATCCTTTACCTTGGGACTTCGAAATAACTGTATTATATGGCAAATTCAACCAATTATCTAGTTTTCCTAGTAATACTGATGCCTGGAGGTGAATTTAGTTCTATTGCGCCATCAATACTATCATTAATGGGCGAGTTATCACGTTTGCAGTGTTATAGCACAGGGCAAGCTCTTCCATTTGTACCGGTGTGTTTGACAACAAAATACAGACCAAATCCTTTATCTTGGGACTTCGAAATAACTGTGACATATTGCAAATTCAACTAATTATCCAGTTTTGCTAGTAAAACTGATGCCTGGAGGTCATTTTAGTTCTATTGCGCTTTCAATACTATCATTAATGGCCGAGTTGTCACGTTTGCAGTGTTATGGCACAGACCAAGCTCTTCCATTTGTAACGGTGTGTTTTACAACAAAATACAGACCAAATCTTTTATCTTGGGACTTCTTAATAACTGTGTTATCTTGCCAATTCAACTAATTATCTAGTTTTCCTAGTCACTCTGATGCCTGGAGGTCATTTTTGTTCTATTGCGCCATAAATACTATCATTAATGGCCGAGTTGTCACATTTTCAGTGTTGTGGCACCGCCAAGCTCTTCCATTTGTACCGCTGTGTTTGACAACAAAATACAGAGCAAATCCTTTATTTTGGGACTTCGAAATAACTGTGTCATATCGCAAATTCAACTAATTATCCAGTTTTTCTGGTAACACTGATGCCTGGAAGTCAATTTATTTCTATTGCGCCTTCAATACTATCATTAATGGCCGAGTTGTGACATTTGCAGTGTTATGGCACAGGCCAACCTCGTCCATTTGTACCGGTGTGTTTGACAACAAAACACAGAGCAAATCCTTTATATTAGGACTTCGAAATAACTGTCTTATATCGCAAATTCAACTAATTATAAAGTTTTTCTAGTAACACTGATGCCTGGACGTCAATTTAGTTCAATTGCGCCATCAATACTATCATTAATGGCCGAGTTGTCACGTTTGCAGTGTTATGGCACAGGCCAAGCTCTTCCATTTGTACCGCTGTGTTTGAGAACAAAATACAGAGCAACTCCTTTATATTAGGACTTCGAAATAACTGTATTATATGGCAAATTCAACCAATTATCTAGTTTTCCTAGTAATACTGATGCCTGGAGGTGAATTTAGTTCTATTGCGCCATCAATACCATCATTAATGGGCGAGTTATCACGTTTGCAGTGTTATAGCACAGGCCAAGCTCTTCCATTTGTACCGGTGTGTTTGACAACAAAACAGAGAGCAACTCCTTTATATTAAGACTTCGAAATAACTGTATCAACTAATTATCCAGTTTTCCTAGAAATACTGATGCCTGGAGGTCAATTTAATTCTATTGCGCCATCAATACTATCATTAATGGGCGAGTTATCACGTTTGATGTGTTATAGCACAGGCCAAGCTCTTCCATTTGTACCGCTGTGTTTGACAAAAAAACAGAGGAAATCCTTTATCTTGGGACTTCGAAATAACTGTCTTATGTCGCAAATTCAACTAATTATAAAGTTTTGCTAGTAACACTGATGCCTGGACGTCAATTTAGTTCAATTGCGCCATCAATACTATCATTAATGGCCGAGTTGTCACGTTTGCAGTGATATGGCACAGGCCAAGCTCTTCCATTTGTACCGGTGTGTTTGACAACAAAACACAGAGCAAATCCTTTATATTAGGACTTCGACATTTACTGTATTATATCGCAAATTCAACTAATTATCCAGTTTTCCTAGTAATACTGATGCCTGGAGGTGAATTTAGTTCTATTGCGCCATCAATACCATCATTAATGGGCGAGTTATCACGTTTGCAGTGTTATAGCACAGGCCAAGCTCTTCCATTTGTACCGGTGTGTTTGACAACAAAATACAGACCAAATCCTTTATCTTGGGACTTCGAAATAACTGTATCAACTAATTATCCAGTTTTCCTAGAAATACTGATGCCTGGAGGTCAATTTAGTTCTATTGCGCCATCAATACTATCATTAATGGGCGAGTTATCACGTTTGATGTGTTATAGCACAGGCCAAGGTCTTCCATTTGTACCGCTGTGTTTGACAACAAAATACAGAGGAAATCCTTTATTTTGCGACTTCGAAATAACTGTGTCATATCGCAAATTCAACTAATTATCAAGTTTTTCTGGTAACGCTGATGCCTGGAGGTCAATTTAGTTCTATTGCGCCATCAATACTATCATTAATGGCCGAGTTGTCACACTTGCAGTGTTATGGCACAGGCCAAGCTCTTCCATTTGTACCGCTGTGTTTGACTACAAAACACAGAGCAAATCCTTTATCTTGGGACTTCGAAATAACTGTGTCATATCGCAAATTCAACTAATTATCAAGTTTTTCTAGTAACACTGATGCCTGGAGGTCAATTTAGTTCTATTGCGCCTTCAATACTATCATTAATGGCCGAGTTGTCACATTTGCAGTGTTATGGCACAGGCCAAGCTATTCCATTTGTACCGGTGTGTTTTACAACAAAAGAGAGAGCAACTCCTTTATATTAGGACTTCGAAATAACTGTATTATATGGCAAATTCAACCAATTATCTAGTTTTCCTAGTAATACTGATGCCTGGAGGTGAATTTAGTTCTATTGCGCCATCAATACTATCATTAATGGGCGAGTTATCACGTTTGCAGTGTTATAGCACAGGCCAAGCTCTTCCATTTGTACCGGTGTGTTTGACAACAAAATACAGACCAAATCCTTTACCTTGGGACTTCGAAATAACTGTATTATATGGCAAATTCAACCAATTATCTAGTTTTCCTAGTAATACTGATGCCTGGAGGTGAATTTAGTTCTATTGCGCCATCAATACTATCATTAATGGGCGAGTTATCACGTTTGCAGTGTTATAGCACAGGGCAAGCTCTTCCATTTGTACCGGTGTGTTTGACAACAAAATACAGACCAAATCCTTTATCTTGGGACTTCGAAATAACTGTGACATATTGCAAATTCAACTAATTATCCAGTTTTGCTAGTAAAACTGATGCCTGGAGGTCATTTTAGTTCTATTGCGCTTTCAATACTATCATTAATGGCCGAGTTGTCACGTTTGCAGTGTTATGGCACAGACCAAGCTCTTCCATTTGTAACGGTGTGTTTTACAACAAAATACAGACCAAATCTTTTATCTTGGGACTTCTTAATAACTGTGTTATCTTGCCAATTCAACTAATTATCTAGTTTTCCTAGTCACTCTGATGCCTGGAGGTCATTTTTGTTCTATTGCGCCATAAATACTATCATTAATGGCCGAGTTGTCACATTTTCAGTGTTGTGGCACCGCCAAGCTCTTCCATTTGTACCGCTGTGTTTGACAACAAAATACAGAGCAAATCCTTTATTTTGGGACTTCGAAATAACTGTGTCATATCGCAAATTCAACTAATTATCCAGTTTTT
Organism: Actinernus sp. WN-2022; assembly: GCA_030867875.1. NCBI lineage: Eukaryota > Metazoa > Cnidaria > Anthozoa > Actiniaria > Actinernidae > Actinernus > Actinernus sp. WN-2022. The sequence continues at coordinate 106,240,431 of JAOWCC010001634.1, read as the reverse complement.
CTGGTAACACTGATGCCTGGAAGTCAATTTATTTCTATTGCGCCATCAATACTATCATTAATGGGCGAGTTATCACGTTAAATTTGATGTGTTATAGCACAGGCCAAGCTCTTCCATTTGTACCACTGTGTTTGACAAAAAAACACAGAGGAAATCCTTTATCTTGGGACTTCGAAATAACTGTCTTATATCGCAAATTCAACTAATTATAAAGTTTTTCTAGAAATACTGATGACTGGAGGTCAATTTAGTTCTATTGCGCAATCAATACTATCATTAATGGGCGAGTTAGCACGTTTGATGTGTTATAGCACAGGCCAAGCTCTTCCATTTGTACCGCTGTGTTTGACAACAAAATACAGAGCAAATCCTTTATTTTGCAACTTCGAAATAACTGTGTCATATCGCAAATTCAACTAATTATCAAGTTTTTCTGGTAACACTGATGCCTGGAGGTCAATTTAGTTCTATTGCGCCATCAATACTATCATTAATGGCCGAGTTGTCACACTTGCAGTGTTATGGCACAGGCCAAGCTCTTCCATTTGTACCGCTGTGTTTGACAACAAAACACAGAGCAAATCCTTTATCTTGGGACTTCGAAATAACTGTGTCATATCGCAAATTCAACTAATTATCAAGTTTTTCTAGTAACACTGATGCCTGGAGGTCAATTTAGTTCTATTGCGCCTTCAATACTATCATTAATGGCCGAGTTGTGACATTTGCAGTGTTATGGCACAGGGCAAGCTATTCCATTTGTACCGGTGTGTTTTACAACAAAAGAGAGAGCAACTCCTTTATATTAGGACTTCGAAATAACTGTATTATATGGCAAATTCAACCAATTATCTAGTTTTCCTAGTAATACTGATGCCTGGAGGTGAATTTAGTTCTATTGCGCCATCAATACAATCATTAATGGGCGAGTTATCACGTTTGCAGTGTTATAGCACAGGCCAAGCTCTTCCATTTGTACCGGTGTGTTTGACAACAAAACAGAGAGAAACTCCTTTATATTAAGACTTCGAAATAACTGTATCAACTAATTATCCAGTTTTCCTAGAAATACTGATGCCTGGAGGTCAATTTAATTCTATTGCGCCATCAATACTATCATTAATGGGCGAGTTATCACGTTTGATGTGTTATAGCACAGGCCAAGCTCTTCCATTTGTACCGCTGTGTTTGACAAAAAAACAGAGGAAATCCTTTATCTTGGGACTTCGAAATAACTGTCTTATATCGCAAATTCAACTAATTATAAAGTTTTGCTAGTAACACTGATGCCTGGACGTCAATTTAGTTCAATTGCGCCATCAATACTATCATTAATGGCCGAGTTGTCACGTTTGCAGTGATATGGCACAGGCCAAGCTCTTCCATTTGTACCGGTGTGTTTGACAACAAAACACAGAGCAAATCCTTTATATTAGGACTTCGAAATTTACTGTATTATATCGCAAATTCAACTAATTATCCAGTTTTCCTAGTAATACTGATGCCTGGAGGTGAATTTAGTTCTATTGCGCCATCAATACCATCATTAATGGGCGAGTTATCACGTTTGCAGTGTTATAGCACAGGCCAAGCTCTTCCATTTGTACCGGTGTGTTTGACAACAAAATACAGACCAAATCCTTTATCTTGGGACTTCGAAATAACTGTATCAACTAATTATCCAGTTTTCCTAGAAATACTGATGCCTGGAGGTCAATTTAGTTCTATTGCGCCATCAATACTATCATTAATGGGCGAGTTATCACGTTTGATGTGTTATAGCACAGGCCAAGGTCTTCCATTTGTACCGCTGTGTTTGACAACAAAATACAGAGGAAATCCTTTATTTTGCGACTTCGAAATAACTGTGTCATATCGCAAATTCAACTAATTATCAAGTTTTTCTGGTAACGCTGATGCCTGGAGGTCAATTTAGTTCTATTGCGCCATCAATACTATCATTAATGGCCGAGTTGTCACACTTGCAGTGTTATGGCACAGGCCAAGCTCTTCCATTTGTACCGCTGTGTTTGACTACAAAACACAGAGCAAATCCTTTATCTTGGGACTTCGAAATAACTGTGTCATATCGCAAATTCAACTAATTATCAAGTTTTTCTAGTAACACTGATGCCTGGAGGTCAATTTAGTTCTATTGCGCCTTCAATACTATCATTAATGGCCGAGTTGTCACATTTGCAGTGTTATGGCACAGGCCAAGCTATTCCATTTGTACCGGTGTGTTTTACAACAAAAGAGAGAGCAACTCCTTTATATTAGGACTTCGAAATAACTGTATTATATGGCAAATTCAACCAATTATCTAGTTTTCCTAGTAATACTGATGCCTGGAGGTGAATTTAGTTCTATTGCGCCATCAATACTATCATTAATGGGCGAGTTATCACGTTTGCAGTGTTATAGCACAGGCCAAGCTCTTCCATTTGTACCGGTGTGTTTGACAACAAAATACAGACCAAATCCTTTATCTTGGGACTTCGAAATAACTGTGACATATTGCAAATTCAACTAATTATCCAGTTTTGCTAGTAAAACTGATGCCTGGAGGTCATTTTAGTTCTATTGCGCCTTCAATACTATCATTAATGACCGAGTTGTCGCATTTTCAGTGTTATGGCACCACCAAGCTCTTCCATTTGTACCGGTGTGTTTGACAACAAAACACAGAGCTAATCCTTTATTTGGGACTTCGAAATAACTGTGTTTTCTTGCCAATTCAACCAATTATCTAGTTTTCCTAGTAATACTGATGCCTGGAGGTGAATTTAGTTCTATTGCGCCATCAATACTATCATTAATGGGCGAGTTATCACGTTTGCAGTGTTATAGCACAGGCCAAGCTGTTCCATTTGTACCGGTGTGTTTGACAACAAAATATAGACCAAATCCTTTATCTTGGGACTTCGAAATAACTGTGACATATTGCAAATTCAACTAATTAGCCAGTTTTGCTAGTAAAACTGATGCCTGGATGTCATTTTAGTTCTATTGCGCCTTCAATACTATCATTAATGACCGAGTTGTCGCATTTTCAGTGTTATGGCACCACCAAGCTCTTCCATTTGTACCGGTGTGTTTGACAACAAAACACAGAGCAAATCCTTTATTTGGGACTTCGAAATAACTGTGTTATCTTGCCAATTCAACTAATTATCTAGTTTTCCTAGTCACTCTGATGCCTGGAGGTCATTTTTGTTCTATTGCACCATAAATACTATCATTAATGGCCGAGTTGTCACATTTTCAGTGTTGTGGCACCGCCAAGCCCTTCCATTTGTACCACCGGTGTGTTTGACAACAAAATACAGAGCAAATCCTTTATCTTGGGACTTCGAAATAACTGTGTCATATCGCAAATTCAACTAATTATCAAGTTTTTCTAGTAACACTGATGCCTGGAGGTCAATTTAGTTCTATTGCGCCTTCAATACTATCATTAATGGCCGAGTTGTCACATTTGCAGTGTTATGGCACAGGCCAAGCTATTCCATTTGTACCGGTGTGTTTTACAACAAAAGAGAGAGCAACTCCTTTATATTAGGACTTCGAAATAACTGTATTATATGGCAAATTCAACCAATTATCTAGTTTTCCTAGTAATACTGATGCCTGGAGGTGAATTTAGTTCTATTGCGCCATCAATACTATCATTAATGGGCGAGTTATCACGTTTGCAGTGTTATAGCACAGGCCAAGCTCTTCCATTTGTACCGGTGTGTTTGACAACAAAATACAGACCAAATCCTTTATCTTGGGACTTCGAAATAACTGTGACATATTGCAAATTCAACTAATTATCCAGTTTTGCTAGTAAAACTGATGCCTGGAGGTCATTTTAGTTCTATTGCGCCTTCAATACTATCATTAATGACCGAGTTGTCGCATTTTCAGTGTTATGGCACCACCAAGCTCTTCCATTTGTACCGGTGTGTTTGACAACAAAACACAGAGCTAATCCTTTATTTGGGACTTCGAAATAACTGTGTTATCTTGCCAATTCAACCAATTATCTAGTTTTCCTAGTAATACTGATGCCTGGAGGTGAATTTAGTTCTATTGCGCCATCAATACTATCATTAATGGGCGAGTTATCACGTTTGCAGTGTTATAGCACAGGCCAAGCTGTTCCATTTGCACCGGTGTGTTTGACAACAAAATATAGACCAAATCCTTTATCTTGGGACTTCGAAATAACTGTGACATATTGCAAATTCAACTAATTAGCCAGTTTTGCTAGTAAAACTGATGCCTGGATGTCATTTTAGTTCTATTGCGCCTTCAATACTATCATTAATGACCGAGTTGTCGCATTTTCAGTGTTATGGCACCACCAAGCTCTTCCATTTGTACCGGTGTGTTTGACAACAAAACACAGAGCAAATCCTTTATTTGGGACTTCGAAATAACTGTGTTATCTTGCCAATTCAACTAATTATCTAGTTTTCCTAGAAATACTGATGCCTGGAGGTCAATTTAGTTCTATTGCGCCATCAATACTATCATTAATGGGCGAGTTATCACGTTTGATGTGTTATAGCACAGGCCAAGCTCTTCCATTTGTACCGCTGTGTTTGACAACAAAATACAGAGGAAATCCTTTATTTTGCGACTTCGAAATAACTGTGTCATATCGCAAATTGAACTAATTATCAAGTTTTTCTTGTAACACTGATGCCTGGAGGTCAATTTAGTTCTATTGCGCCATCAATACTATCATTAATGGCCGAGTTGTCACACTTGCAGTGTTATGGCACAGGCCAAGCTCTTCCATTTGTACCGCTGTGTTTGACAACAAAACACAGAGCAAATCCTTTATCTTGGGACTTCGAAATAACTGTGTCATATCGCAAATTCAACTAATTATCAAGTTTTTCTAGTAACACTGATGCCTGGAGGTCAATTTAGTTCTATTGCGCCTTCAATACTATCATTAATGGCCGAGTTGTCACATTTGCAGTGTTATGGCACAGGCCAAGCTATTCCATTTGTACCGGTGTGTTTTACAACAAAAGAGAGAGCAACTCCTTTATATTAGGACTTCGAAATAACTGTATTATATGGCAAATTCAACCAATTATCTAGTTTTCCTAGTAATACTGATGCCTGGAGGTGAATTTAGTTCTATTGCGCCATCAATACTATCATTAATGGGCGAGTTATCACGTTTGCAGTGTTATAGCACAGGGCAAGCTCTTCCATTTGTACCGGTGTGTTTGACAACAAAATACAGACCAAATCCTTTATCTTGGGACTTCGAAATAACTGTGTCATATCGCAAATTCAACTAATTATCAAGTTTTTCTAGTAACACTGATGCCTGGAGGTCAATTTAGTTCTATTGCGCCTTCAATACTATCATTAATGGCCGAGTTGTCACATTTGCAGTGTTATGGCACAGGCCAAGCTATTCCATTTGTACCGGTGTGTTTTACAACAAAAGAGAGAGCAACTCCTTTATATTAGGACTTCGAAATAACTGTATTATATGGCAAATTCAACCAATTATCTAGTTTTCCTAGTAATACTGATGCCTGGAGGTGAATTTAGTTCTATTGCGCCATCAATACTATCATTAATGGGCGAGTTATCACGTTTGCAGTGTTATAGCACAGGCCAAGCTCTTCCATTTGTACCGGTGTGTTTGACAACAAAATACAGACCAAATCCTTTATCTTGGGACTTCGAAATAACTGTGACATATTGCAAATTCAACTAATTATCCAGTTTTGCTAGTAAAACTGATGCCTGGAGGTCATTTTAGTTCTATTGCGCCTTCAATACTATCATTAATGACCGAGTTGTCGCATTTTCAGTGTTATGGCACCACCAAGCTCTTCCATTTGTACCGGTGTGTTTGACAACAAAACACAGAGCTAATCCTTTATTTGGGACTTCGAAATAACTGTGTTATCTTGCCAATTCAACCAATTATCTAGTTTTCCTAGTAATACTGATGCCTGGAGGTGAATTTAGTTCTATTGCGCCATCAATACTATCATTAATGGGCGAGTTATCACGTTTGCAGTGTTATAGCACAGGCCAAGCTGTTCCATTTGCACCGGTGTGTTTGACAACAAAATATAGACCAAATCCTTTATCTTGGGACTTCGAAATAACTGTGACATATTGCAAATTCAACTAATTAGCCAGTTTTGCTAGTAAAACTGATGCCTGGATGTCATTTTAGTTCTATTGCGCCTTCAATACTATCATTAATGACCGAGTTGTCGCATTTTCAGTGTTATGGCACCACCAAGCTCTTCCATTTGTACCGGTGTGTTTGACAACAAAACACAGAGCAAATCCTTTATTTGGGACTTCGAAATAACTGTGTTATCTTGCCAATTCAACTAATTATCTAGTTTTCCTAGAAATACTGATGCCTGGAGGTCAATTTAGTTCTATTGCGCCATCAATACTATCATTAATGGGCGAGTTATCACGTTTGATGTGTTATAGCACAGGCCAAGCTCTTCCATTTGTACCGCTGTGTTTGACAACAAAATACAGAGGAAATCCTTTATTTTGCGACTTCGAAATAACTGTGTCATATCGCAAATTGAACTAATTATCAAGTTTTTCTTGTAACACTGATGCCTGGAGGTCAATTTAGTTCTATTGCGCCATCAATACTATCATTAATGGCCGAGTTGTCACACTTGCAGTGTTATGGCACAGGCCAAGCTCTTCCATTTGTACCGCTGTGTTTGACAACAAAACACAGAGCAAATCCTTTATCTTGGGACTTCGAAATAACTGTGTCATATCGCAAATTCAACTAATTATCAAGTTTTTCTAGTAACACTGATGCCTGGAGGTCAATTTAGTTCTATTGCGCCTTCAATACTATCATTAATGGCCGAGTTGTCACATTTGCAGTGTTATGGCACAGGCCAAGCTATTCCATTTGTACCGGTGTGTTTTACAACAAAAGAGAGAGCAACTCCTTTATATTAGGACTTCGAAATAACTGTATTATATGGCAAATTCAACCAATTATCTAGTTTTCCTAGTAATACTGATGCCTGGAGGTGAATTTAGTTCTATTGCGCCATCAATACTATCATTAATGGGCGAGTTATCACGTTTGCAGTGTTATAGCACAGGGCAAGCTCTTCCATTTGTACCGGTGTGTTTGACAACAAAATACAGACCAAATCCTTTATCTTGGGACTTCGAAATAACTGTGACATATTGCAAATTCAACTAATTATCCAGTTTTGCTAGTAAAACTGATGCCTGGAGGTCATTTTAGTTCTATTGCGCCTTCAATACTATCATTAATGGCCGAGTTGTCACGTTTGCAGTGTTATGGCACAGACCAAGCTCTTCCATTTGTAACGGTGTGTTTTACAACAAAATACAGACCAAATCTTTTATCTTGGGACTTCTTAATAACTGTGTTATCTTGCCAATTCAACTAATTATCTAGTTTTCCTAGTCACTCTGATGCCTGGAGGTCATTTTTGTTCTATTGCGCCATAAATACTATCATTAATGGCCGAGTTGTCACATTTTCAGTGTTGTGGCACCGCCAAGCTCTTCCATTTGTACCGCTGTGTTTGACAACAAAATACAGAGCAAATCCTTTATTTTGGGACTTCGAAATAACTGTGTCATATCGCAAATTCAACTAATTATCCAGTTTTTCTGGTAACACTGATGCCTGGAAGTCAATTTATTTCTATTGCGCCTTCAATACTATCATTAATGGCCGAGTTGTGACATTTGCAGTGTTATGGCACAGGCCAACCTCGTCCATTTGTACCGGTGTGTTTGACAACAAAACACAGAGCAAATCCTTTATATTAGGACTTCGAAATAACTGTCTTATATCGCAAATTCAACTAATTATAAAGTTTTTCTAGTAACACTGATGCCTGGACGTCAATTTAGTTCAATTGCGCCATCAATACTATCATTAATGGCCGAGTTGTCACGTTTGCAGTGTTATGGCACAGGCCAAGCTCTTCCATTTGTACCGCTGTGTTTGAGAACAAAATACAGAGCAACTCCTTTATATTAGGACTTCGAAATAACTGTATTATATGGCAAATTCAACCAATTATCTAGTTTTCCTAGTAATACTGATGCCTGGAGGTGAATTTAGTTCTATTGCGCCATCAATACCATCATTAATGGGCGAGTTATCACGTTTGCAGTGTTATAGCACAGGCCAAGCTCTTCCATTTGTACCGGTGTGTTTGACAACAAAACAGAGAGCAACTCCTTTATATTAAGACTTCGAAATAACTGTATCAACTAATTATCCAGTTTTCCTAGAAATACTGTTGCCTGGAGGTCAATTTAATTCTATTGCGCCATCAATACTATCATTAATGGGCGAGTTATCACGTTAAATTTGATGTGTTATAGCACAGGCCAAGCTCTTCCATTTGTACCACTGTGTTTGACAAAAAAACACAGAGGAAATCCTTTATCTTGGGACTTCGAAATAACTGTCTTATATCGCAAATTCAACTAATTATAAAGTTTTTCTAGAAATACTGATGACTGGAGGTCAATTTAGTTCTATTGCGCAATCAATACTATCATTAATGGCCGAGTTGTCACACTTGCAGTGTTATGGCACAGGCCAAGCTCTTCCATTTGTACCGCTGTGTTTGACAACAAAACACAGAGCAAATCCTTTATCTTGGGACTTCGAAATAACTGTGTCATATCGCAAATTCAACTAATTATCAAGTTTTTCTAGTAACACTGATGCCTGGAGGTCAATTTAGTTCTATTGCGCCTTCAATACTATCATTAATGGCCGAGTTGTGACATTTGCAGTGTTATGGCACAGGGCAAGCTATTCCATTTGTACCGGTGTGTTTTACAACAAAAGAGAGAGCAACTCCTTTATATTAGGACTTCGAAATAACTGTATTATATGGCAAATTCAACCAATTATCTAGTTTTCCTAGTAATACTGATGCCTGGAGGTGAATTTAGTTCTATTGCGCCATCAATACCATCATTAATGGGCGAGTTATCACGTTTGCAGTGTTATAGCACAGGCCAAGCTCTTCCATTTGTACCGGTGTGTTTGACAACAAAACAGAGAGAAACTCCTTTATATTAAGACTTCGAAATAACTGTATCAACTAATTATCCAGTTTTCCTAGAAATACTGATGCCTGGAGGTCAATTTAATTCTATTGCGCCATCAATACTATCATTAATGGGCGAGTTATCACGTTTGATGTGTTATAGCACAGGCCAAGCTCTTCCATTTGTACCGCTGTGTTTGACAAAAAAACAGAGGAAATCCTTTATCTTGTGACTTCGAAATAACTGTGTCATATCGCAAATTGAACTAATTATCAAGTTTTTCTTGTAACACTGATGCCTGGAGGTCAATTTAGTTCTATTGCGCCATCAATACTATCATTAATGGCCGAGTTGTCACACTTGCAGTGTTATGGCACAGGCCAAGCTCTTCCATTTGTACCGCTGTGTTTGACAACAAAACACAGAGCAAATCCTTTATCTTGGGACTTCGAAATAACTGTGTCATATCGCAAATTCAACTAATTATCAAGTTTTTCTAGTAACACTGATGCCTGGAGGTCAATTTAGTTCTATTGCGCCTTCAATACTATCATTAATGGCCGAGTTGTCACATTTGCAGTGTTATGGCACAGGCCAAGCTATTCCATTTGTACCGGTGTGTTTTACAACAAAAGAGAGAGCAACTCCTTTATATTAGGACTTCGAAATAACTGTATTATATGGCAAATTCAACCAATTATCTAGTTTTCCTAGTAATACTGATGCCTGGAGGTGAATTTAGTTCTATTGCGCCATCAATACTATCATTAATGGGCGAGTTATCACGTTTGCAGTGTTATAGCACAGGGCAAGCTCTTCCATTTGTACCGGTGTGTTTGACAACAAAATACAGACCAAATCCTTTATCTTGGGACTTCGAAATAACTGTGACATATTGCAAATTCAACTAATTATCCAGTTTTGCTAGTAAAACTGATGCCTGGAGGTCATTTTAGTTCTATTGCGCCTTCAATACTATCATTAATGGCCGAGTTGTCACGTTTGCAGTGTTATGGCACAGACCAAGCTCTTCCATTTGTAACGGTGTGTTTTACAACAAAATACAGACCAAATCTTTTATCTTGGGACTTCTTAATAACTGTGTTATCTTGCCAATTCAACTAATTATCTAGTTTTCCTAGTCACTCTGATGCCTGGAGGTCATTTTTGTTCTATTGCGCCATAAATACTATCATTAATGGCCGAGTTGTCACATTTTCAGTGTTGTGGCACCGCCAAGCTCTTCCATTTGTACCGCTGTGTTTGACAACAAAATACAGAGCAAATCCTTTATTTTGGGACTTCGAAATAACTGTGTCATATCGCAAATTCAACTAATTATCCAGTTTTTCTGGTAACACTGATGCCTGGAAGTCAATTTATTTCTATTGCGCCTTCAATACTATCATTAATGGCCGAGTTGTGACATTTGCAGTGTTATGGCACAGGCCAACCTCGTCCATTTGTACCGGTGTGTTTGACAACAAAACACAGAGCAAATCCTTTATATTAGGACTTCGAAATAACTGTCTTATATCGCAAATTCAACTAATTATAAAGTTTTTCTAGTAACACTGATGCCTGGACGTCAATTTAGTTCAATTGCGCCATCAATACTATCATTAATGGCCGAGTTGTCACGTTTGCAGTGTTATGGCACAGGCCAAGCTCTTCCATTTGTACCGCTGTGTTTGAGAACAAAATACAGAGCAACTCCTTTATATTAGGACTTCGAAATAACTGTATTATATGGCAAATTCAACCAATTATCTAGTTTTCCTAGTAATACTGATGCCTGGAGGTGAATTTAGTTCTATTGCGCCATCAATACCATCATTAATGGGCGAGTTATCACGTTTGCAGTGTTATAGCACAGGCCAAGCTCTTCCATTTGTACCGGTGTGTTTGACAACAAAACAGAGAGCAACTCCTTTATATTAAGACTTCGAAATAACTGTATCAACTAATTATCCAGTTTTCCTAGAAATACTGTTGCCTGGAGGTCAATTTAATTCTATTGCGCCATCAATACTATCATTAATGGGCGAGTTATCACGTTAAATTTGATGTGTTATAGCACAGGCCAAGCTCTTCCATTTGTACCACTGTGTTTGACAAAAAAACACAGAGGAAATCCTTTATCTTGGGACTTCGAAATAACTGTCTTATATCGCAAATTCAACTAATTATAAAGTTTTTCTAGAAATACTGATGACTGGAGGTCAATTTAGTTCTATTGCGCAATCAATACTATCATTAATGGCCGAGTTGTCACACTTGCAGTGTTATGGCACAGGCCAAGCTCTTCCATTTGTACCGCTGTGTTTGACAACAAAACACAGAGCAAATCCTTTATCTTGGGACTTCGAAATAACTGTGTCATATCGCAAATTCAACTAATTATCAAGTTTTTCTAGTAACACTGATGCCTGGAGGTCAATTTAGTTCTATTGCGCCTTCAATACTATCATTAATGGCCGAGTTGTGACATTTGCAGTGTTATGGCACAGGGCAAGCTATTCCATTTGTACCGGTGTGTTTTACAACAAAAGAGAGAGCAACTCCTTTATATTAGGACTTCGAAATAACTGTATTATATGGCAAATTCAACCAATTATCTAGTTTTCCTAGTAATACTGATGCCTGGAGGTGAATTTAGTTCTATTGCGCCATCAATACCATCATTAATGGGCGAGTTATCACGTTTGCAGTGTTATAGCACAGGCCAAGCTCTTCCATTTGTACCGGTGTGTTTGACAACAAAACAGAGAGAAACTCCTTTATATTAAGACTTCGAAATAACTGTATCAACTAATTATCCAGTTTTCCTAGAAATACTGATGCCTGGAGGTCAATTTAATTCTATTGCGCCATCAATACTATCATTAATGGGCGAGTTATCACGTTTGATGTGTTATAGCACAGGCCAAGCTCTTCCATTTGTACCGCTGTGTTTGACAAAAAAACAGAGGAAATCCTTTATCTTGTGACTTCGAAATAACTGTCTTATATCGCAAATTCAACTAATTATAAAGTTTTGCTAGTAACACTGATGCCTGGACGTCAATTTAGTTCAATTGCGCCATCAATACTATCATTAATGGCCGAGTTGTCACGTTTGCAGTGATATGGCACAGGCCAAGCTCTTCCATTTGTACCGGTGTGTTTGACAACAAAACACAGAGCAAATCCTTTATATTAGGACTTCGAAATTTACTGTATTATATCGCAAATTCAACTAATTATCCAGTTTTCCTAGTAATACTGATGCCTGGAGGTGAATTTAGTTCTATTGCGCCATCAATACCATCATTAATGGGCGAGTTATCACGTTTGCAGTGTTATAGCACAGGCCAAGCTCTTCCATTTGTACCGGTGTGTTTGACAACAAAATACAGACCAAATCCTTTATCTTGGGACTTCGAAATAACTGTATCAACTAATTATCCAGTTTTCCTAGAAATACTGATGCCTGGAGGTCAATTTAGTTCTATTGCGCCATCAATACTATCATTAATGGGCGAGTTATCACGTTTGATGTGTTATAGCACAGGCCAAGGTCTTCCATTTGTACCGCTGTGTTTGACAACAAAATACAGAGGAAATCCTTTATTTTGCGACTTCGAAATAACTGTGTCATATCGCAAATTCAACTAATTATCAAGTTTTTCTGGTAACGCTGATGCCTGGAGGTCAATTTAGTTCTATTGCGCCATCAATACTATCATTAATGGCCGAGTTGTCACACTTGCAGTGTTATGGCACAGGCCAAGCTCTTCCATTTGTACCGCTGTGTTTGACTACAAAACACAGAGCAAATCCTTTATCTTGGGACTTCGAAATAACTGTGTCATATCGCAAATTCAACTAATTATCAAGTTTTTCTAGTAACACTGATGCCTGGAGGTCAATTTAGTTCTATTGCGCCTTCAATACTATCATTAATGGCCGAGTTGTCACATTTGCAGTGTTATGGCACAGGCCAAGCTATTCCATTTGTACCGGTGTGTTTTACAACAAAAGAGAGAGCAACTCCTTTATATTAGGACTTCGAAATAACTGTATTATATGGCAAATTCAACCAATTATCTAGTTTTCCTAGTAATACTGATGCCTGGAGGTGAATTTAGTTCTATTGCGCCATCAATACTATCATTAATGGGCGAGTTATCACGTTTGCAGTGTTATAGCACAGGCCAAGCTCTTCCATTTGTACCGGTGTGTTTGACAACAAAATACAGACCAAATCCTTTATTTTGGGACTTCGAAATAACTGTGACATATTGCAAATTCAACTAATTATCCAGTTTTGCTAGTAAAACTGATGCCTGGAGGTCATTTTAGTTCTATTGCGCCTTCAATACTATCATTAATGACCGAGTTGTCGCATTTTCAGTGTTATGGCACCACCAAGCTCTTCCATTTGTACCGGTGTGTTTGACAACAAAACACAGAGCAAATCCTTTATTTGGGACTTCGAAATAACTGTGTTATCTTGCCAATTCAACCAATTATCTAGTTTTCCTAGTAATACTGATGCCTGGAGGTGAATTTAGTTCTATTGCGCCATCAATACTATCATTAATGGGCGAGTTGTCACGTTTGCAGTGTTATGGCACAGGCCAAGCTCTTCCATTTGTACCGCTGTGTTTGACAACAAAATACAGAGCAAATCCTTTATCTTGGGACTTCGAAATAACTGTGTCATATCGCAAATTCAACCCATTATCAAGTTTTCCTAGTAATACTGATGCCTGGAGGTGAATTTAGTTCTATTGCGCCATCAATACCATCATTAATGGGCGAGTTATCACGTTTGCAGTGTTATAGCACAGGCCAAGCTCTTCCATTTGTACCGGTGTGTTTGACAACAAAATACAGACCAAATCCTTTATCTTGGGACTTCGAAATAACTGTGACATATTGCAAATTCAACTAATTATCCAGTTTTGCTAGTAAAACTGATGCCTGGAGGTCATTTTAGTTCTATTGCGCCTTCAATACTATCATTAATGGCCGAGTTGTCACGTTTGCAGTGTTATGGCACAGACCAAGCTCTTCCATTTGTAACGGTGTGTTTTACAACAAAATACAGACCAAATCTTTTATCTTGGAACTTTTAAATAACTGTGTTATCTTGCCAATTCAACTAATTATCTAGTTTTCCTAGTCGCTCTGATGCCTGGAGGTCATTTTTGTTCTATTGCGCCATAAATACTATCATTAATGGCCGAGTTGTCACATTTTCAGTGTTGTGGCACCGCCAAGCCCTTCCATTTGTACCACCGGTGTGTTTGACAACAAAATACAGAGCAAATCCTTTATCTTGGGACTTCGAAATAACTGTGTCATATCGCAAATTCAACTAATTATCCAGTTTTTCTGGTAACACTGATGCCTGGAAGTCAATTTAGTTCTATTGCGCCTTCAATACTATCATTAATGGCCGAGTTGTGACATTTGCAGTGTTATGGCACAGGCCAACCTCGTCCATTTGTACCGGTGTGTTTGACAACAAAACACAGAGCAAATCCTTTATATTAGGACTTCGAAATAACTGTCTTATATCGCAAATTCAACTAATTATAAAGTTTTTCTAGTAACACTGATGCCTGGACGTCAATTTAGTTCAATTGCGCCTTCAATACTATCATTAATGGCCGAGTTGTCACGTTTGCAGTGTTATGGCACAGGCCAAGCTCTTCCATTTGTACCGCTGTGTTTGACAACAAAATACAGAGCAAATCCTTTATCTTGGGACTTCGAAATAACTGTGTCATATCGCAAATTCAACCCATTATCAAGTTTTCCTAGTAATACTGATGCCTGGAGGTGAATTTAGTTCTATTGCGCCATCAATACCATCATTAATGGGCGAGTTATCACGTTTGCAGTGTTATAGGACAGGCCAAGCTCTTCCATTTGTACCGGTGTGTTTGACAACAAAATACAGACCAAATCCTTTATCTTGGGACTTCGAAATAACTGTATCAACTAATTATCCAGTTTTCCTAGAAATACTGATGCCTGGAGGTCAATTTAGTTCTATTGCGCCATCAATACTATCATTAATGGGCGAGTTATCACGTTTGATGTGTTATAGCACAGGCCAAGCTCTTCCATTTGTACCGCTGTGTTTGACAACAAAATACAGAGGAAATCCTTTATTTTGCGACTTCGAAATAACTGTGTCATATCGCAAATTGAACTAATTATCAAGTTTTTCTTGTAACACTGATGCCTGGAGGTCAATTTAGTTCTATTGCGCCATCAATACTATCATTAATGGCCGAGTTGTCACACTTGCAGTGTTATGGCACAGGCCAAGCTCTTCCATTTGTACCGCTGTGTTTGACAACAAAACACAGAGCAAATCCTTTATCTTGGGACTTCGAAATAACTGTGTCATATCGCAAATTCAACTAATTATCAAGTTTTTCTAGTAACACTGATGCCTGGAGGTCAATTTAGTTCTATTGCGCCTTCAATACTATCATTAATGGCCGAGTTGTCACATTTGCAGTGTTATGGCACAGGCCAAGCTATTCCATTTGTACCGGTGTGTTTTACAACAAAAGAGAGAGCAACTCCTTTATATTAGGACTTCGAAATAACTGTATTATATGGCAAATTCAACCAATTATCTAGTTTTCCTAGTAATACTGATGCCTGGAGGTGAATTTAGTTCTATTGCGCCATCAATACTATCATTAATGGGCGAGTTATCACGTTTGCAGTGTTATAGCACAGGGCAAGCTCTTCCATTTGTACCGGTGTGTTTGACAACAAAATACAGACCAAATCCTTTATCTTGGGACTTCGAAATAACTGTGACATATTGCAAATTCAACTAATTATCCAGTTTTGCTAGTAAAACTGATGCCTGGAGGTCATTTTAGTTCTATTGCGCCTTCAATACTATCATTAATGGCCGAGTTGTCACGTTTGCAGTGTTATGGCACAGACCAAGCTCTTCCATTTGTAACGGTGTGTTTTACAACAAAATACAGACCAAATCTTTTATCTTGGGACTTCTTAATAACTGTGTTATCTTGCCAATTCAACTAATTATCTAGTTTTCCTAGTCACTCTGATGCCTGGAGGTCATTTTTGTTCTATTGCGCCATAAATACTATCATTAATGGCCGAGTTGTCACATTTTCAGTGTTGTGGCACCGCCAAGCTCTTCCATTTGTACCGCTGTGTTTGACAACAAAATACAGAGCAAATCCTTTATTTTGGGACTTCGAAATAACTGTGTCATATCGCAAATTCAACTAATTATCCAGTTTTTCTGTTAACACTGATGCCTGGAAGTCAATTTATTTCTATTGCGCCTTCAATACTATCATTAATGGCCGAGTTGTGACATTTGCAGTGTTATGGCACAGGCCAACCTCGTCCATTTGTACCGGTGTGTTTGACAACAAAACACAGAGCAAATCCTTTATATTAGGACTTCGAAATAACTGTCTTATATCGCAAATTCAACTAATTATAAAGTTTTTCTAGTAACACTGATGCCTGGACGTCAATTTAGTTCAATTGCGCCATCAATACTATCATTAATGGCCGAGTTGTCACGTTTGCAGTGTTATGGCACAGGCCAAGCTCTTCCATTTGTACCGGTGTGTTTGACAACAAAATACAGACCAAATCCTTTATCTTGGGACTTCGAAATAACTGTATCAACTAATTATCCAGTTTCCCTAGAAATACTGATGCCTGGAGGTCAATTTAGTTCTATTGCGCCATCAATACTATCATTAATGGGCGAGTTATCACGTGTGATGTGTTATAGCACAGGCCAAGCTCTTCCATTTGTACCGCTGTGTTTGACAACAAAATACAGAGGAAATCCTTTATTTTGCGACTTCGAAATAACTGTGTCATATCGCAAATTGAACTAATTATCAAGTTTTTCTTGTAACACTGATGCCTGGAGGTCAATTTAGTTCTATTGCGCCATCAATACTATCATTAATGGCCGAGTTGTCACACTTGCAGTGTTATGGCACAGGCCAAGCTCTTCCATTTGTACCGCTGTGTTTGACAACAAAACACAGAGCAAATCCTTTATCTTGGGACTTCGAAATAACTGTGTCATATCGCAAATTCAACTAATTATCAAGTTTTTCTAGTAACACTGATGCCTGGAGGTCAATTTAGTTCTATTGCGCCTTCAATACTATCATTAATGGCCGAGTTGTCACATTTGCAGTGTTATGGCACAGGCCAAGCTATTCCATTTGTACCGGTGTGTTTTACAACAAAAGAGAGAGCAACTCCTTTATATTAGGACTTCGAAATAACTGTATTATATGGCAAATTCAACCAATTATCTAGTTTTCCTAGTAATACTGATGCCTGGAGGTGAATTTAGTTCTATTGCGCCATCAATACTATCATTAATGGGCGAGTTATCACGTTTGCAGTGTTATAGCACAGGGCAAGCTCTTCCATTTGTACCGGTGTGTTTGACAACAAAATACAGACCAAATCCTTTATCTTGGGACTTCGAAATAACTGTGACATATTGCAAATTCAACTAATTATCCAGTTTTGCTAGTAAAACTGATGCCTGGAGGTCATTTTAGTTCTATTGCGCCTTCAATACTATCATTAATGGCCGAGTTGTCACGTTTGCAGTGTTATGGCACAGACCAAGCTCTTCCATTTGTAACGGTGTGTTTTACAACAAAATACAGACCAAATCTTTTATCTTGGGACTTCTTAATAACTGTGTTATCTTGCCAATTCAACTAATTATCTAGTTTTCCTAGTCACTCTGATGCCTGGAGGTCATTTTTGTTCTATTGCGCCATAAATACTATCATTAATGGCCGAGTTGTCACATTTTCAGTGTTGTGGCACCGCCAAGCTCTTCCATTTGTACCGCTGTGTTTGACAACAAAATACAGAGCAAATCCTTTATTTTGGGACTTCGAAATAACTGTGTCATATCGCAAATTCAACTAATTATCCAGTTTTTCTGGTAACACTGATGCCTGGAAGTCAATTTATTTCTATTGCGCCTTCAATACTATCATTAATGGCCGAGTTGTGACATTTGCAGTGTTATGGCACAGGCCAAACTCGTCCATTTGTACCGGTGTGTTTGACAACAAAACACAGAGCAAATCCTTTATATTAGGACTTCGAAATAACTGTCTTATATCGCAAATTCAACTAATTATAAAGTTTTTCTAGTAACACTGATGCCTGGACGTCAATTTAGTTCAATTGCGCCATCAATACTATCATTAATGGCCGAGTTGTCACGTTTGCAGTGTTATGGCACAGGCCAAGCTCTTCCATTTGTACCGCTGTGTTTGAGAACAAAATACAGAGCAACTCCTTTATATTAGGACTTCGAAATAACTGTATTATATGGCAAATTCAACCAATTATCTAGTTTTCCTAGTAATACTGATGCCTGGAGGTGAATTTAGTTCTATTGCGCCATCAATACCATCATTAATGGGCGAGTTATCACGTTTGCAGTGTTATAGCACAGGCCAAGCTCTTCCATTTGTACCGGTGTGTTTGACAACAAAACAGAGAGCAACTCCTTTATATTAAGACTTCGAAATAACTGTATCAACTAATTATCCAGTTTTCCTAGAAATACTGTTGCCTGGAGGTCAATTTAATTCTATTGCGCCATCAATACTATCATTAATGGGCGAGTTATCACGTTTGATGTGTTATAGCACAGGCCAAGCTCTTCCATTTGTACCGCTGTGTTTGACAACAAAATACAGAGGAAATCCTTTATTTTGCGACTTCGAAATAACTGTGTCATATCGCAAATTGAACTAATTATCAAGTTTTTCTTGTAACACTGATGCCTGGAGGTCAATTTAGTTCTACTGCGCCATCAATACTATCATTAATGGCCGAGTTGTCACACTTGCAGTGTTATGGCACAGGCCAAGCTCTTCCATTTGTACCGCTGTGTTTGACAACAAAACACAGAGCAAATCCTTTATCTTGGGACTTCGAAATAACTGTGTCATATCGCAAATTCAACTAATTATCAAGTTTTTCTAGTAACACTGATGCCTGGAGGTCAATTTAGTTCTATTGCGCCTTCAATACTATCATTAATGGCCGAGTTGTCACATTTGCAGTGTTATGGCACAGGCCAAGCTATTCCATTTGTACCGGTGTGTTTTACAACAAAAGAGAGAGCAACTCCTTTATATTAGGACTTCGAAATAACTGTATTATATGGCAAATTCAACCAATTATCTAGTTTTCCTAGTAATACTGATGCCTGGAGGTGAATTTAGTTCTATTGCGCCATCAATACTATCATTAATGGGCGAGTTATCACGTTTGCAGTGTTATAGCACAGGGCAAGCTCTTCCATTTGTACCGGTGTGTTTGACAACAAAATACAGACCAAATCCTTTATCTTGGGACTTCGAAATAACTGTGACATATTGCAAATTCAACTAATTATCCAGTTTTGCTAGTAAAACTGATGCCTGGAGGTCATTTTAGTTCTATTGCGCCTTCAATACTATCATTAATGGCCGAGTTGTCACGTTTGCAGTGTTATGGCACAGACCAAGCTCTTCCATTTGTAACGGTGTGTTTTACAACAAAATACAGACCAAATCTTTTATCTTGGGACTTCTTAATAACTGTGTTATCTTGCCAATTCAACTAATTATCTAGTTTTCCTAGTCACTCTGATGCCTGGAGGTCATTTTTGTTCTATTGCGCCATAAATACTATCATTAATGGCCGAGTTGTCACATTTTCAGTGTTGTGGCACCGCCAAGCTCTTCCATTTGTACCGCTGTGTTTGACAACAAAATACAGAGCAAATCCTTTATTTTGGGACTTCGAAATAACTGTGTCATATCGCAAATTCAACTAATTATCCAGTTTTTCTGGTAACACTGATGCCTGGAAGTCAATTTATTTCTATTGCGCCTTCAATACTATCATTAATGGCCGAGTTGTGACATTTGCAGTGTTATGGCACAGGCCAACCTCCTCCATTTGTACCGGTGTGTTTGACAACAAAACACAGAGCAAATCCTTTATATTAGGACTTCGAAATAACTGTCTTATATCGCAAATTCAACTAATTATAAAGTTTTTCTAGTAACACTGATGCCTGGACGTCAATTTAGTTCAATTGCGCCATCAATACTATCATTAATGGCCGAGTTGTCACGTTTGCAGTGTTATGGCACAGGCCAAGCTCTTCCATTTGTACCGGTGTGTTTGACAACAAAATACAGACCAAATCCTTTATCTTGGGACTTCGAAATAACTGTATCAACTAATTATCCAGTTTCCCTAGAAATACTGATGCCTGGAGGTCAATTTAGTTCTATTGCGCCATCAATACTATCATTAATGGGCGAGTTATCACGTGTGATGTGTTATAGCACAGGCCAAGCTCTTCCATTTGTACCGCTGTGTTTGACAACAAAATACAGAGGAAATCCTTTATTTTGCGACTTCGAAATAACTGTGTCATATCGCAAATTGAACTAATTATCAAGTTTTTCTTGTAACACTGATGCCTGGAGGTCAATTTAGTTCTATTGCGCCATCAATACTATCATTAATGGCCGAGTTGTCACACTTGCAGTGTTATGGCACAGGCCAAGCTCTTCCATTTGTACCGCTGTGTTTGACAACAAAACACAGAGCAAATCCTTTATCTTGGGACTTCGAAATAACTGTGTCATATCGCAAATTCAACTAATTATCAAGTTTTTCTAGTAACACTGATGCCTGGAGGTCAATTTAGTTCTATTGCGCCTTCAATACTATCATTAATGGCCGAGTTGTCACATTTGCAGTGTTATGGCACAGGCCAAGCTATTCCATTTGTACCGGTGTGTTTTACAACAAAAGAGAGAGCAACTCCTTTATATTAGGACTTCGAAATAACTGTATTATATGGCAAATTCAACCAATTATCTAGTTTTCCTAGTAATACTGATGCCTGGAGGTGAATTTAGTTCTATTGCGCCATCAATACTATCATTAATGGGCGAGTTATCACGTTTGCAGTGTTATAGCACAGGGCAAGCTCTTCCATTTGTACCGGTGTGTTTGACAACAAAATACAGACCAAATCCTTTATCTTGGGACTTCGAAATAACTGTGACATATTGCAAATTCAACTAATTATCCAGTTTTGCTAGTAAAACTGATGCCTGGAGGTCATTTTAGTTCTATTGCGCCTTCAATACTATCATTAATGGCCGAGTTGTCACGTTTGCAGTGTTATGGCACAGACCAAGCTCTTCCATTTGTAACGGTGTGTTTTACAACAAAATACAGACCAAATCTTTTATCTTGGGACTTCTTAATAACTGTGTTATCTTGCCAATTCAACTAATTATCTAGTTTTCCTAGTCACTCTGATGCCTGGAGGTCATTTTTGTTCTATTGCGCCATAAATACTATCATTAATGGCCGAGTTGTCACATTTTCAGTGTTGTGGCACCGCCAAGCTCTTCCATTTGTACCGCTGTGTTTGACAACAAAATACAGAGCAAATCCTTTATTTTGGGACTTCGAAATAACTGTGTCATATCGCAAATTCAACTAATTATCCAGTTTTTCTGGTAACACTGATGCCTGGAAGTCAATTTATTTCTATTGCGCCTTCAATACTATCATTAATGGCCGAGTTGTGACATTTGCAGTGTTATGGCACAGGCCAAACTCGTCCATTTGTACCGGTGTGTTTGACAACAAAACACAGAGCAACTCCTTTATATTAGGACTTCGAAATAACTGTGACATATTGCAAATTCAACTAATTATCCAGTTTTGCTAGTAAAACTGATGCCTGGAGGTCATTTTAGTTCTATTGCGCCTTCAATACTATCATTAATGGCCGAGTTGTCACGTTTGCAGTGTTATGGCACAGACCAAGCTCTTCCATTTGTAACGGTGTGTTTTACAACAAAATACAGACCAAATCTTTTATCTTGGGACTTCTTAATAACTGTGTTATCTTGCCAATTCAACTAATTATCTAGTTTTCCTAGTCACTCTGATGCCTGGAGGTCATTTTTGTTCTATTGCGCCATAAATACTATCATTAATGGCCGAGTTGTCACATTTTCAGTGTTGTGGCACCGCCAAGCTCTTCCATTTGTACCGCTGTGTTTGACAACAAAATACAGAGCAAATCCTTTATTTTGGGACTTCGAAATAACTGTGTCATATCGCAAATTCAACTAATTATCCAGTTTTTCTGGTAACACTGATGCCTGGAAGTCAATTTATTTCTATTGCGCCTTCAATACTATCAGTAATGGCCGAGTTGTGACATTTGCAGTGTTATGGCACAGGCCAACCTCCTCCATTTGTACCGGTGTGTTTGACAACAAAACACAGAGCAAATCCTTTATATTAGGACTTCGAAATAACTGTCTTATATCGCAAATTCAACTAATTATAAAGTTTTTCTAGTAACACTGATGCCTGGACGTCAATTTAGTTCAATTGCGCCATCAATACTATCATTAATGGCCGAGTTGTCACGTTTGCAGTGTTATGGCACAGGCCAAGCTCTTCCATTTGTACCGGTGTGTTTGACAACAAAATACAGACCAAATCCTTTATCTTGGGACTTCGAAATAACTGTATCAACTAATTATCCAGTTTCCCTAGAAATACTGATGCCTGGAGGTCAATTTAGTTCTATTGCGCCATCAATACTATCATTAATGGGCGAGTTATCACGTGTGATGTGTTATAGCACAGGCCAAGCTCTTCCATTTGTACCGCTGTGTTTGACAACAAAATACAGAGGAAATCCTTTATTTTGCGACTTCGAAATAACTGTGTCATATCGCAAATTGAACTAATTATCAAGTTTTTCTTGTAACACTGATGCCTGGAGGTCAATTTAGTTCTATTGCGCCATCAATACTATCATTAATGGCCGAGTTGTCACACTTGCAGTGTTATGGCACAGGCCAAGCTCTTCCATTTGTACCGCTGTGTTTGACAACAAAACACAGAGCAAATCCTTTATCTTGGGACTTCGAAATAACTGTGTCATATCGCAAATTCAACTAATTATCAAGTTTTTCTAGTAACACTGATGCCTGGAGGTCAATTTAGTTCTATTGCGCCTTCAATACTATCATTAATGGCCGAGTTGTCACATTTGCAGTGTTATGGCACAGGCCAAGCTATTCCATTTGTACCGGTGTGTTTTACAACAAAAGAGAGAGCAACTCCTTTATATTAGGACTTCGAAATAACTGTATTATATGGCAAATTCAACCAATTATCTAGTTTTCCTAGTAATACTGATGCCTGGAGGTGAATTTAGTTCTATTGCGCCATCAATACTATCATTAATGGGCGAGTTATCACGTTTGCAGTGTTATAGCACAGGGCAAGCTCTTCCATTTGTACCGGTGTGTTTGACAACAAAATACAGACCAAATCCTTTATCTTGGGACTTCGAAATAACTGTGACATATTGCAAATTCAACTAATTATCCAGTTTTGCTAGTAAAACTGATGCCTGGAGGTCATTTTAGTTCTATTGCGCCTTCAATACTATCATTAATGGCCGAGTTGTCACGTTTGCAGTGTTATGGCACAGACCAAGCTCTTCCATTTGTAACGGTGTGTTTTACAACAAAATACAGACCAAATCTTTTATCTTGGGACTTCTTAATAACTGTGTTATCTTGCCAATTCAACTAATTATCTAGTTTTCCTAGTCACTCTGATGCCTGGAGGTCATTTTTGTTCTATTGCGCCATAAATACTATCATTAATGGCCGAGTTGTCACATTTTCAGTGTTGTGGCACCGCCAAGCTCTTCCATTTGTACCGCTGTGTTTGACAACAAAATACAGAGCAAATCCTTTATTTTGGGACTTCGAAATAACTGTGTCATATCGCAAATTCAACTAATTATCCAGTTTTTCTGGTAACACTGATGCCTGGAAGTCAATTTATTTCTATTGCGCCTTCAATACTATCATTAATGGCCGAGTTGTGACATTTGCAGTGTTATGGCACAGGCCAAACTCGTCCATTTGTACCGGTGTGTTTGACAACAAAACACAGAGCAACTCCTTTATATTAGGACTTCGAAATAACTGTATTATATGGCAAATTCAACCAATTATCTAGTTTTCCTAGTAATACTGATGCCTGGAGGTGAATTTAGTTCTATTGCGCCATCAATACCATCATTAATGGGCGAGTTATCACGTTTGCAGTGTTATAGCACAGGCCAAGCTCTTCCATTTGTACCGGTGTGTTTGACAACAAAACAGAGAGAAACTCCTTTATATTAAGACTTCGAAATAACTGTATCAACTAATTATCCAGTTTTCCTAGAAATACTGATGCCTGGAGGTCAATTTAATTCTATTGCGCCATCAATACTATCATTAATGGGCGAGTTATCACGTTTGATGTGTTATAGCACAGGCCAAGCTCTTCCATTTGTACCGCTGTGTTTGACAAAAAAACAGAGGAAATCCTTTATCTTGGGACTTCGAAATAACTGTCTTATATCGCAAATTCAACTAATTATAAAGTTTTGCTAGTAAAACTGATGCCTGGAGGTCATTTTAGTTCTATTGCGCCTTCAATACTATCATTAATGGCCGAGTTGTCACGTTTGCAGTGTTATGGCACAGACCAAGCTCTTCCATTTGTAACGGTGTGTTTTACAACAAAATACAGACCAAATATTTTATCTTGGGACTTCTTAATAACTGTGTTATCTTGCCAATTCAACTAATTATCTAGTTTTCCTAGTCACTCTGATGCCTGGAGGTCATTTTTGTTCTATTGCGCCATAAATACTATCATTAATGGCCGAGTTGTCACATTTTCAGTGTTGTGGCACCGCCAAGCTCTTCCATTTATACCGCTGTGTTTGACAACAAAATACAGAGCAAATCCTTTATTTTGGGACTTCGAAATAACTGTGTCATATCGCAAATTCAACTAATTATCCAGTTTTTCTGGTAACACTGATGCCTGGAAGTCAATTTATTTCTATTGCGCCTTCAATACTATCATTAATGGCCGAGTTGTGACATTTGCAGTGTTATGGCACAGGCCAACCTCGTCCATTTGTACCGGTGTGTTTGACAACAAAACACAGAGCAAATCCTTTATATTAGGACTTCGAAATAACTGTCTTATATCGCAAATTCAACTAATTATAAAGTTTTTCTAGTAACACTGATGCCTGGACGTCAATTTAGTTCAATTGCGCCATCAATACTATCATTAATGGCCGAGTTGTCACGTTTGCAGTGTTATGGCACAGGCCAAGCTCTTCCATTTGTACCGCTGTGTTTGAGAACAAAATACAGAGCAACTCCTTTATATTAGGACTTCGAAATAACTGTATTATATGGCAAATTCAACCAATTATCTAGTTTTCCTAGTAATACTGATGCCTGGAGGTGAATTTAGTTCTATTGCGCCATCAATACCATCATTAATGGGCGAGTTATCACGTTTGCAGTGTTATAGCACAGGCCAAGCTCTTCCATTTGTACCGGTGTGTTTGACAACAAAACAGAGAGCAACTCCTTTATATTAAGACTTCGAAATAACTGTATCAACTAATTATCCAGTTTTCCTAGAAATACTGTTGCCTGGAGGTCAATTTAATTCTATTGCGCCATCAATACTATCATTAATGGGCGAGTTATCACGTTAAATTTGATGTGTTATAGCACAGGCCAAGCTCTTCCATTTGTACCACTGTGTTTGACAAAAAAAACACAGAGGAAATCCTTTATCTTGGGACTTCGAAATAACTGTCTTATATCGCAAATTCAATTAATTATAAAGTTTTTCTAGAAATACTGATGACTGGAGGTCAATTTAGTTCTATTGCGCAATCAATACTATCATTAATGGCCGAGTTGTCACACTTGCAGTGTTATGGCACAGGCCAAGCTCTTCCATTTGTACCGCTGTGTTTGACAACAAAACACAGAGCAAATCCTTTATCTTGGGACTTCGAAATAACTGTGTCATATCGCAAATTCAACTAATTATCAAGTTTTTCTAGTAACACTGATGCCTGGAGGTCAATTTAGTTCTATTGCGCCTTCAATACTATCATTAATGGCCGAGTTGTGACATTTGCAGTGTTATGGCACAGGCCAAGCTATTCCATTTGTACCGGTGTGTTTTACAACAAAAGAGAGAGCAACTCCTTTATATTAGGACTTCGAAATAACTATATTATATGGCAAATTCAACCAATTATCTAGTTTTCCTAGTAATACTGATGCCTGGAGGTGAATTTAGTTCTATTGCGCCATCAATACCATCATTAATGGGCGAGTTATCACGTTTGCAGTGTTATAGCACAGGCCAAGCTCTTCCATTTGTACCGGTGTGTTTGACAACAAAACAGAGAGAAACTCCTTTATATTAAGACTTCGAAATAACTGTATCAACTAATTATCCAGTTTTCCTAGAAATACTGATGCCTGGAGGTCAATTTAATTCTATTGCGCCATCAATACTATCATTAATGGGCGAGTTATCACGTTTGATGTGTTATAGCACAGGCCAAGCTCTTCCATTTGTACCGCTGTGTTTGACAAAAAAACAGAGGAAATCCTTTATCTTGGGACTTCGAAATAACTGTCTTATATCGCAAATTCAACTAATTATAAAGTTTTGCTAGTAACACTGATGCCTGGACGTCAATTTAGTTCAATTGCGCCATCAATACTATCATTAATGGCCGAGTTGTCACGTTTGCAGTGATATGGCACAGGCCAAGCTCTTCCATTTGTACCGGTGTGTTTGACAACAAAACACAGAGCAAATCCTTTATATTAGGACTTCGAAATTTACTGTATTATATCGCAAATTCAACTAATTATCCAGTTTTCCTAGTAATACTGATGCCTGGAGGTGAATTTAGTTCTATTGCGCCATCAATACCATCATTAATGGGCGAGTTATCACGTTTGCAGTGTTATAGCACAGGCCAAGCTCTTCCATTTGTACCGGTGTGTTTGACAACAAAATACAGACCAAATCCTTTATCTTGGGACTTCGAAATAACTGTATCAACTAATTATCCAGTTTTCCTAGAAATACTGATGCCTGGAGGTCAATTTAGTTCTATTGCGCCATCAATACTATCATTAATGGGCGAGTTATCACGTTTGATGTGTTATAGCACAGGCCAAGGTCTTCCATTTGTACCGCTGTGTTTGACAACAAAATACAGAGGAAATCCTTTATTTTGCGACTTCGAAATAACTGTGTCATATCGCAAATTCAACTAATTATCAAGTTTTTCTGGTAACGCTGATGCCTGGAGGTCAATTTAGTTCTATTGCGCCATCAATACTATCATTAATGGCCGAGTTGTCACACTTGCAGTGTTATGGCACAGGCCAAGCTCTTCCATTTGTACCGCTGTGTTTGACTACAAAACACAGAGCAAATCCTCTATCTTGGGACTTCGAAATAACTGTGTCATATCGCAAATTCAACTAATTATCAAGTTTTTCTATTAACACTGATGCCTGGAGGTCAATTTAGTTCTATTGCGCCTTCAATACTATCATTAATGGCCGAGTTGTCACATTTGCAGTGTTATGGCACAGGCCAAGCTATTCCATTTGTACCGGTGTGTTTTACAACAAAAGAGAGAGCAACTCCTTTATATTAGGACTTCGAAATAACTGTATTATATGGCAAATTCAACCAATTATCTAGTTTTCCTAGTAATACTGATGACTGGAGGTCAATTTAGTTCTATTGCGCAATCAATACTATCATTAATGGCCGAGTTGTCACACTTGCAGTGTTATGGCACAGGCCAAGCTCTTCCATTTGTACCGCTGTGTTTGACAACAAAACACAGAGCAAATCCTTTATCTTGGGACTTCGAAATAACTGTGTCATATCGCAAATTCAACTAATTATCAAGTTTTTCTAGTAACACTGATGCCTGGAGGTCAATTTAGTTCTATTGCGCCTTCAATACTATCATTAATGGCCGAGTTGTGACATTTGCAGTGTTATGGCACAGGCCAAGCTATTCCATTTGTACCGGTGTGTTTTACAACAAAAGAGAGAGCAACTCCTTTATATTAGGACTTCGAAATAACTGTATTATATGGCAAATTCAACCAATTATCTAGTTTTCCTAGTAATACTGATGCCTGGAGGTGAATTTAGTTCTATTGCGCCATCAATACCATCATTAATGGGCGAGTTATCACGTTTGCAGTGTTATAGCACAGGCCAAGCTCTTCCATTTGTACCGGTGTGTTTGACAACAAAACAGAGAGAAACTCCTTTATATTAAGACTTCGAAATAACTGTATCAACTAATTATCCAGTTTTCCTAGAAATACTGATGCCTGGAGGTCAATTTAATTCTATTGCGCCATCAATACTATCATTAATGGGCGAGTTATCACGTTTGATGTGTTATAGCACAGGCCAAGCTCTTCCATTTGTACCGCTGTGTTTGACAAAAAAACAGAGGAAATCCTTTATCTTGGGACTTCGAAATAACTGTCTTATATCGCAAATTCAACTAATTATAAAGTTTTGCTAGTAACACTGATGCCTGGACGTCAATTTAGTTCAATTGCGCCATCAATACTATCATTAATGGCCGAGTTGTCACGTTTGCAGTGATATGGCACAGGCCAAGCTCTTCCATTTGTACCGGTGTGTTTGACAACAAAACACAGAGCAAATCCTTTATATTAGGACTTCGATATTTACTGTATTATATCGCAAATTCAACTAATTATCCAGTTTTCCTAGTAATACTGATGCCTGGAGGTGAATTTAGTTCTATTGCGCCATCAATACCATCATTAATGGGCGAGTTATCACGTTTGCAGTGTTATAGCACAGGCCAAGCTCTTCCATTTGTACCGGTGTGTTTGACAACAAAATACAGACCAAATCCTTTATCTTGGGACTTCGAAATAACTGTATCAACTAATTATCCAGTTTTCCTAGAAATACTGATGCCTGGAGGTCAATTTAGTTCTATTGCGCCATCAATACTATCAATAATGGGCGAGTTATCACGTTTGATGTGTTATAGCACAGGCCAAGGTCTTCCATTTGTACCGCTGTGTTTGACAACAAAATACAGAGGAAATCCTTTATTTTGCGACTTCGAAATAACTGTGTCATATCGCAAATTCAACTAATTATCAAGTTTTTCTGGTAACGCTGATGCCTGGAGGTCAATTTAGTTCTATTGCGCCATCAATACTATCATTAATGGCCGAGTTGTCACACTTGCAGTGTTATGGCACAGGCCAAGCTCTTCCATTTGTACCGCTGTGTTTGACTACAAAACACAGAGCAAATCCTCTATCTTGGGACTTCGAAATAACTGTGTCATATCGCAAATTCAACTAATTATCAAGTTTTTCTATTAACACTGATGCCTGGAGGTCAATTTAGTTCTATTGCGCCTTCAATACTATCATTAATGGCCGAGTTGTCACATTTGCAGTGTTATGGCACAGGCCAAGCTATTCCATTTGTACCGGTGTGTTTTACAACAAAAGAGAGAGCAACTCCTTTATATTAGGACTTCGAAATAACTGTATTATATGGCAAATTCAACCAATTATCTAGTTTTCCTAGTAATACTGATGCCTGGAGGTGAATTTAGTTCTATTGCGCCATCAATACTATCATTAATGGGCGAGTTATCACGTTTGCAGTGTTATAGCACAGGCCAAGCTCTTCCATTTGTACCGGTGTGTTTGACAACAAAATACAGACCAAATCCTTTATCTTGGGACTTCGAAATAACTGTGACATATTGCAAATTCAACTAATTATCCAGTTTTGCTAGTAAAACTGATGCCTGGAGGTCATTTTAGTTCTATTGCGCCTTCAATACTATCATTAACGACCGAGTTGTCGCATTTTCAGTGTTATGGCACCACCAAGCTCTTCCATTTGTACCGGTGTGTTTGACAACAAAACACAGAGCAAATCCTTTATTTGGGACTTCGAAATAACTGTGTTATCTTGCCAATTCAACCAATTATCTAGTTTTCCTAGTAATACTGATGCCTGGAGGTGAATTTAGTTCTATTGCGCCATCAATACTATCATTAATGGGCGAGTTGTCACGTTTGCAGTGTTATGGCACAGGCCAAGCTCTTCTATTTGTACCGCTGTGTTTGACAACAAAATACAGAGCAAATCCTTTATCTTGGGACTTCGAAATAACTGTGTCATATCGCAAATTCAACCCATTATCAAGTTTTCCTAGTAATACTGATGCCTGGAGGTGAATTTAGTTCTATTGCGCCATCAATACCATCATTAATGGGCGAGTTATCACGTTTGCAGTGTTATAGCACAGGCCAAGCTCTTCCATTTGTACCGGTGTGTTTGACAACAAAATACAGACCAAATCCTTTATCTTGGGACTTCGAAATAACTGTGACATATTGCAAATTCAACTAATTATCCAGTTTTGCTAGTAAAACTGATGCCTGGAGGTCATTTTAGTTCTATTGCGCCTTCAATACTATCATTAATGGCCGAGTTGTCACGTTTGCAGTGTTATGGCACAGACCAAGCTCTTCCATTTGTAACGGTGTGTTTTACAACAAAATACAGACCAAATCTTTTATCTTGGGACTTCTTAATAACTGTGTTATCTTGCCAATTCAACTAATTATCTAGTTTTCCTAGTCACTCTGATGCCTGGAGGTCATTTTTGTTCTATTGCGCCATAAATACTATCATTAATGGCCGAGTTGTCACATTTTCAGTGTTGTGGCACCGCCAAGCTCTTCCATTTGTACCGCTGTGTTTGACAACAAAATACAGAGCAAATCCTTTATTTTGGGACTTCGAAATAACTGTGTCATATCGCAAATTCAACTAATTATCCAGTTTTTCTGGTAACACTGATGCCTGGAAGTCAATTTATTTCTATTGCGCCTTCAATACTATCATTAATGGCCGAGTTGTGACATTTGCAGTTTTATGGCACAGGCCAACCTCGTCCATTTGTACCGGTGTGTTTGACAACAAAACACAGAGCAAATCCTTTATATTAGGACTTCGAAATAACTGTCTTATATCGCAAATTCAACTAATTATAAAGTTTTTCTAGTAACACTGATGCCTGGACGTCAATTTAGTTCAATTGCGCCATCAATACTATCATTAATGGCCGAGTTGTCACGTTTGCAGTGTTATGGCACAGGCCAAGCTCTTCCATTTGTACCGCTGTGTTTGAGAACAAAATACAGAGCTACTCCTTTATATTAGGACTTCGAAATAACTGTATTATATGGCAAATTCAACCAATTATCTAGTTTTCCTAGTAATACTGATGCCTGGAGGTGAATTTAGTTCTATTGCGCCATCAATACCATCATTAATGGGCGAGTTATCACGTTTGCAGTGTTATAGCACAGGCCAAGCTCTTCCATTTGTACCGGTGTGTTTGACAACAAAACAGAGAGCAACTCCTTTATATTAAGACTTCGAAATAACTGTATCAACTAATTATCCAGTTTTCCTAGAAATACTGTTGCCTGGAGGTCAATTTAATTCTATTGCGCCATCAATACTATCATTAATGGGCGAGTTATCACGTTAAATTTGATGTGTTATAGCACAGGCCAAGCTCTTCCATTTGTACCACTGTGTTTGACAAAAAAACACAGAGGAAATCCTTTATCTTGGGACTTCGAAATAACTGTCTTATATCGCAAATTCAACTAATTATAAAGTTTTTCTAGAAATACTGATGACTGGAGGTCAATTTAGTTCTATTGCGCAATCAATACTATCATTAATGGGCGAGTTATCACGTTTGATGTGTTATAGCACAGGCCAAGCTCTTCCATTTGTACCGCTGTGTTTGACAACAAAATACAGAGCAAATCCTTTATTTTGCGACTTCGAAATAACTGTGTCATATCGCAAATTCAACTAATTATCAAGTTTTTCTGGTAACACTGATGCCTGGAGGTCAATTTAGTTCTATTGCGCCATCAATACTATCATTAATGGCCGAGTTGTCACACTTGCAGTGTTATGGCACAGGCCAAGCTCTTCCATTTGTACCGCTGTGTTTGACAACAAAACACAGAGCAAATCCTTTATCTTGGGACTTCGAAATAACTGTGTCATATCGCAAATTCAACTAATTATCAAGTTTTTCTAGTAACACTGATGCCTGGAGGTCAATTTAGTTCTATTGCGCCTTCAATACTATCATTAATGGCCGAGTTGTGACATTTGCAGTGTTATGGCACAGGCCAAGCTATTACATTTGTACCGGTGTGTTTTACAACAAAAGAGAGAGCAACTCCTTTATATTAGGACTTCGAAATAACTGTATTATATGGCAAATTCAACCAATTATCTAGTTTTCCTAGTAATACTGATGCCTGGAGGTGAATTTAGTTCTATTGCGCCATCAATACCATCATTAATGGGCGAGTTATCACGTTTGCAGTGTTATAGCACAGGCCAAGCTCTTCCATTTGTACCGGTGTGTTTGACAACAAAACAGAGAGCAACTCCTTTATATTAAGACTTCGAAATAACTGTATCAACTAATTATCCAGTTTTCCTAGAAATACTGTTGCCTGGAGGTCAATTTAATTCTATTGCGCCATCAATACTATCATTAATGGGCGAGTTATCACGTTAAATTTGATGTGTTATAGCACAGGCCAAGCTCTTCCATTTGTACCACTGTGTTTGACAAAAAAACACAGAGGAAATCCTTTATCTTGGGACTTCGAAATAACTGTCTTATATCGCAAATTCAACTAATTATAAAGTTTTTCTAGAAATACTGATGACTGGAGGTCAATTTAGTTCTATTGCGCAATCAATACTATCATTAATGGGCGAGTTATCACGTTTGATGTGTTATAGCACAGGCCAAGCTCTTCCATTTGTACCGCTGTGTTTGACAACAAAATACAGAGCAAATCCTTTATTTTGCGACTTCGAAATAACTGTGTCATATCGCAAATTCAACTAATTATCAAGTTTTTCTGGTAACACTGATGCCTGGAGGTCAATTTAGTTCTATTGCGCCATCAATACTATCATTAATGGCCGAGTTGTCACACTTGCAGTGTTATGGCACAGGCCAAGCTCTTCCATTTGTACCGCTGTGTTTGACAACAAAACACAGAGCAAATCCTTTATCTTGGGACTTCGAAATAACTGTGTCATATCGCAAATTCAACTAATTATCAAGTTTTTCTAGTAACACTGATGCCTGGAGGTCAATTTAGTTCTATTGCGCCTTCAATACTATCATTAATGGCCGAGTTGTGACATTTGCAGTGTTATGGCACAGGCCAAGCTATTCCATTTGTACCGGTGTGTTTTACAACAAAAGAGAGAGCAACTCCTTTATATTAGGACTTCGAAATAACTGTATTATATGGCAAATTCAACCAATTATCTAGTTTTCCTAGTAATACTGATGCCTGGAGGTGAATTTAGTTCTATTGCGCCATCAATACCATCATTAATGGGCGAGTTATCACGTTTGCAGTGTTATAGCACAGGCCAAGCTCTTCCATTTGTACCGGTGTGTTTGACAACAAAACAGAGAGAAACTCCTTTATATTAAGACTTCGAAATAACTGTATCAACTAATTATCCAGTTTTCCTAGAAATACTGATGCCTGGAGGTCAATTTAATTCTATTGCGCCATCAATACTATCATTAATGGGCGAGTTATCACGTTTGATGTGTTATAGCACAGGCCAAGCTCTTCCATTTGTACCGCTGTGTTTGACAAAAAAACAGAGGAAATCCTTTATCTTGGGACTTCGAAATAACTGTCTTATATCGCAAATTCAACTAATTATAAAGTTTTTTCTAGTAACACTGATGCCTGGACGTCAATTTAGTTCAATTGCGCCATCAATACTATCATTAATGGCCGAGTTGTCACGTTTGCAGTGATATGGCACAGGCCAAGCTCTTCCATTTGTACCGGTGTGTTTGACAACAAAACACAGAGCAAATCCTTTATATTAGGACTTCGAAATAACTGTATTATATCGCAAATTCAACTAATTATCCAGTTTTCCTAGTAATACTGATGCCTGGAGGTGAATTTAGTTCTATTGCGCCATCAATACCATCATTAATGGGCGAGTTATCACGTTTGCAGTGTTATAGCACAGGCCAAGCTCTTCCATTTGTACCGGTGTGTTTGACAACAAAATACAGACCAAATCCTTTATCTTGGGACTTCGAAATAACTGTATCAACTAATTATCCAGTTTTCCTAGAAATACTGATGCCTGGAGGTCAATTTAGTTCTATTGCGCCATCAATACTATCATTAATGGGCGAGTTATCACGTTTGATGTGTTATAGCACAGGCCAAGGTCTTCCATTTGTACCGCTGTGTTTGACAACAAAATACAGAGGAAATCCTTTATTTTGCGACTTCGAAATAACTGTGTCATATCGCAAATTCAACTAATTATCAAGTTTTTCTGGTAACGCTGATGCCTGGAGGTCAATTTAGTTCTATTGCGCCATCAATACTATCATTAATGGCCGAGTTGTCACACTTGCAGTGTTATGGCACAGGCCAAGCTCTTCCATTTGTACCGCTGTGTTTGACTACAAAACACAGAGCAAATCCTTTATCTTGGGACTTCGAAATAACTGTGTCATATCGCAAATTCAACTAATTATCAAGTTTTTCTAGTAACACTGATGCCTGGAGGTCAATTTAGTTCTATTGCGCCTTCAATACTATCATTAATGGCCGAGTTGTCACATTTGCAGTGTTATGGCACAGGCCAAGCTATTCCATTTGTACCGGTGTGTTTTACAACAAAAGAGAGAGCAACTCCTTTATATTAGGACTTCGAAATAACTGTATTATATGGCAAATTCAACCAATTATCTAGTTTTCCTAGTAATACTGATGCCTGGAGGTGAATTTAGTTCTATTGCGCCATCAATACTATCATTAATGGGCGAGTTATCACGTTTGCAGTGTTATAGCACAGGCCAAGCTCTTCCATTTGTACCGGTGTGTTTGACAACAAAATACAGAGGAAATCCTTTATCTTGGGACTTCGAAATAACTGTGACATATTGCAAATTCAACTAATTATAAAGTTTTTCTAGAAATACTGATGACTGGAGGTCAATTTAGTTCTATTGCGCCATAAATACTATCATTAATGGCCGAGTTGTCACACTTGCAGTGTTATGGCACAGGCCAAGCTCTTCCATTTGTACCGCTGTGTTTGACAACAAAACACAGAGCAAATCCTTTATCTTGGGACTTCGAAATAACTGTGTCATATCGCAAATTCAACTAATTATCAAGTTTTTCTAGTAACACTGATGCCTGGAGGTCAATTTAGTTCTATTGCGCCTTCAATACTATCATTAATGGCCGAGTTGTGACATTTGCAGTGTTATGGCACAGGCCAAGCTATTCCATTTGTACCGGTGTGTTTTACAACAAAAGAGAGAGCAACTCCTTTATATTAGGACTTCGAAATAACTGTATTATATGGCAAATTCAACCAATTATCTAGTTTTCCTAGTAATACTGATGCCTGGAGGTGAATTTAGTTCTATTGCGCCATCAATACCATCATTAATGGGCGAGTTATCACGTTTGCAGTGTTATAGCACAGGCCAAGCTCTTCCATTTGTACCGGTGTGTTTGACAACAAAACAGAGAGAAACTCCTTCATATTAAGACTTCGAAATAACTGTATCAACTAATTATCCAGTTTTCCTAGAAATACTGATGCCTGGAGGTCAATTTAATTCTATTGCGCCATCAATACTATCATTAATGGGCGAGTTATCACGTTTGATGTGTTATAGCACAGGCCAAGCTCTTCCATTTGTACCGCTGTGTTTGACAAAAAAAACAGAGGAAATCCTTTATCTTGGGACTTCGAAATAACTGTCTTATATCGCAAATTCAACTAATTATAAAGTTTTTCTAGTAACACTGATGCCTGGACGTCAATTTAGTTCAATTGCGCCATCAATACTATCATTAATGGCCGAGTTGTCACGTTTGCAGTGTTATGGCACAGGCCAAGCTCTTCCATTTGTACCGCTGTGTTTGACTACAAAACACAGAGCAAATCCTTTATCTTGGGACTTCGAAATAACTGTGTCATATCGCAAATTCAACTAATTATCAAGTTTTTCTAGTAACACTGATGCCTGAAGGTCAATTTAGTTCTATTGCGCCTTCAATACTATCATTAATGGCCGAGTTATCACGTTTGCAGTGTTATAGCACAGGCCAAGCTCTTCCATTTGTACCGGTGTGTTTGACAACAAAATACAGACCAAATCCTTTATCTTGGGACTTCGAAATAACTGTGACATATTGCAAATTCCACTAATTATCCAGTTTTGCTAGTAAAACTGATGCCTGGAGGTCATTTTAGTTCTATTGCGCCTTCAATACTATCATTAATGACCGAGTTGTCGCATTTTCAGTGTTATGGCACCACCAAGCACGGTGGGCACAAACGACCATAAAAACGGCATCAGTCCTATATTTTAAAAAGTTTTCAATGCAGACGATTGAATTTTGGTAGAAGGATGTAGAATCGCAAAAGGAATATAACCTGATTTTTTAAGCTATGTTACTACCATCGTGACGTCACAATGACGTCATTTATCAATTTGTAATACGTTTCTTGCAAATGTTCATTATCTCTAAAAACGAAATGTCGTATATTGTTAAAATCTACTCGTGATGAGAATGAAGGAATCGAAAACCCGATGTCGATTGGTTAAGGAAATCAAAAGTTATGAAAGTTTGAATTTTGTCCATTTTCCCGCCAAAATTTGGCGGGAAATAAACACCACAAAAGCATTTATGAAAACATCGCTTCATTCAATTTGTAGAGTTGTAAATATTGTTGCATGACATTTTGTCCAAACATAAAACACGTTGGTGGCTAAAATCGTATGTTTTTTGAATTTTGATTTTTTTGTCCATAACCGGCTTAAAATTGAAGTCATATTTTCAGCAACGTCATTATGACGTCATACTTTTTTATACATGCCCTTAGAAAAAAATCCTTTGAGTGATTTTCGAGTTTTAGTGATGAAATGCGCTAGTCTGGCACTCAAAACCCACATTATTTTCTTTTCTTGATTTTTTAACAATAGGCAGCTTTATTTAGGTATGACACCTGACGTCACTAAATATGACGTCATAGCAACAGTCATTCCTCTATAACTTTTGATATAATAGTCGTAGAACGTTCAAATTTGCGCCAAAGGAATGTGTGCCATGAAGGCTCTTTGATGGTGTAGTCTGTTTGTAACATCTATTAAAGGGGGAATTTTACCAAAAAAGGAGGCATCACTTATGACGTCACAACAACGTCATCATACTAACATAAAACACCTAAAATATGTAGTTTCATTTTGTTAACAAGTCACCAACATTTCTTCAAATTGAGACTATAAGTAAATAAATGGTGTTAATTTTAATTATTTGTCCACGCTCACTGATGCCGATTTTGACGTACTTTATGCCCGACGTGAAGCTCTTCCATTTGTACCGGTGTGTTTGACAACAAAACACAGAGCAAATCCTTTATTTGGGACTTCAAAA
This sequence comes from Actinernus sp. WN-2022, assembly GCA_030867875.1. NCBI lineage: Eukaryota > Metazoa > Cnidaria > Anthozoa > Actiniaria > Actinernidae > Actinernus > Actinernus sp. WN-2022. The sequence goes on along the minus strand of JAOWCC010001634.1, from coordinate 106,202,707 downwards.
TAACTGTGTTATCTTGCCAATTCAACCAATTATCTAGTTTTCCTAGTAATACTGATGCCTGGAGGTGAATTTAGTTCTATTGCGCCATCAATACTATCATTAATGGGCGAGTTATCACGTTTGCAGTGTTATAGCACAGGCCAAGCTGTTCCATTTGTACCGGTGTGTTTGACAACAAAATATAGACCAAATCCTTTATCTTGGGACTTCGAAATAACTGTGACATATTGCAAATTCAACTAATTAGCCAGTTTTGCTAGTAAAACTGATGCCTGGATGTCATTTTAGTTCTATTGCGCCTTCAATACTATCATTAATGACCGAGTTGTCGCATTTTCAGTGTTATGGCACCACCAAGCTCTTCCATTTGTACCGGTGTGTTTGACAACAAAACACAGAGCAAATCCTTTATTTGGGACTTCGAAATAACTGTGTTATCTTGCCAATTCAACTAATTATCTGGTTTTCCTAGTCACTCTGATGCCTGGAGGTCATTTTTGTTCTATTGCGCCATAAATACTATCATTAATGGCCGAGTTGTCACATTTTCAGTGTTGTGGCACCGCCAAGCCCTTCCATTTGTACCACCGGTGTGTTTGACAACAAAATACAGAGCAAATCCTTTATCTTGGGACTTCGAAATAACTGTGTCATATCGCAAATTCAACTAATTATCCAGTTTTTCTGGTAACACTGATGCCTGGAAGTCAATTTAGTTCTATTGCGCCTTCAATACTATCATTAATGGCCGAGTTGTGACATTTGCAGTGTTATGGCACAGGCCAACCTCGTCCATTTGTACCGGTGTGTTTGACAACAAAACACAGAGCAAATCCTTTATATTAAGACTTCGAAATAACTGTATCAACTAATTATCCAGTTTTCCTAGAAATACTGATGCCTGGAGGTCAATTTAATTCTATTGCGCCATCAATACTATCATTAATGGGCGAGTTATCACGTTTGATGTGTTATAGCACAGGCCAAGCTCTTCCATTTGTACCGCTGTGTTTGACAAAAAAACAGAGGAAATCCTTTATCTTGGGACTTCGAAATAACTGTCTTATATCGCAAATTCGACTAATTATAAAGTTTTTCTAGTAACACTGATGCCTGGACGTCAATTTAGTTCAATTGCGCCATCAATACTATCATTAATGGCCGAGTTGTCACGTTTGCAGTGATATGGCACAGGCCAAGCTCTTCCATTTGTACCGGTGTGTTTGACAACAAAACACAGAGCAAATCCTTTATATTAGGACTTCGAAATAACTGTATTATATCGCAAATTCAACTAATTATCCAGTTTTCCTAGTAATACTGATGCCTGGAGGTGAATTTAGTTCTATTGCGCCATCAATACCATCATTAATGGGCGAGTTATCACGTTTGCAGTGTTATAGCACAGGCCAAGCTCTTCCATTTGTACCGGTGTGTTTGACAACAAAATACAGACCAAATCCTTTATCTTGGGACTTCGAAATAACTGTATCAACTAATTATCCAGTTTTCCTAGAAATACTGATGCCTGGAGGTCAATTTAGTTCTATTGCGCCATCAATACTATCATTAATGGGCGAGTTATCACGTTTGATGTGTTATAGCACAGGCCAAGGTCTTCCATTTGTACCGCTGTGTTTGACAACAAAATACAGAGGAAATCCTTTATTTTGCGACTTCGAAATAACTGTGTCATATCTCAAATTCAACTAATTATCAAGTTTTTCTGGTAACGCTGATGCCTGGAGGTCAATTTAGTTCTATTGCGCCATCAATACTATCATTAATGGCCGAGTTGTCACACTTGCAGTGTTATGGCACAGGCCAAGCTCTTCCATTTGTACCGCTGTGTTTGACTACAAAACACAGAGCAAATCCTTTATCTTGGGACTTCGAAATAACTGTGTCATATCGCAAATTCAACTAATTATCAAGTTTTTCTAGTAACACTGATGCCTGGAGGTCAATTTAGTTCTATTGCGCCTTCAATACTATCATTAATGGCCGAGTTGTCACATTTGCAGTGTTATGGCACAGGCCAAGCTATTCCATTTGTACCGGTGTGTTTTACAACAAAAGAGAGAGCAACTCCTTTATATTAGGACTTCGAAATAACTGTATTATATGGCAAATTCAACCAATTATCTAGTTTTCCTAGTAATACTGATGCCTGGAGGTGAATTTAGTTCTATTGCGCCATCAATACTATCATTAATGGGCGAGTTATCACGTTTGCAGTGTTATAGCACAGGCCAAGCTCTTCCATTTGTACCGGTGTGTTTGACAACAAAATACAGAGGAAATCCTTTATCTTGGGACTTCGAAATAACTGTGACATATTGCAAATTCAACTAATTATAAAGTTTTTCTAGAAATACTGATGACTGGAGGTCAATTTAGTTCTATTGCGCCATAAATACTATCATTAATGGCCGAGTTGTCACACTTGCAGTGTTATGGCACAGGCCAAGCTCTTCCATTTGTACCGCTGTGTTTGACAACAAAACACAGAGCAAATCCTTTATCTTGGGACTTCGAAATAACTGTGTCATATCGCAAATTCAACTAATTATCAAGTTTTTCTAGTAACACTGATGCCTGGAGGTCAATTTAGTTCTATTGCGCCTTCAATACTATCATTAATGGCCGAGTTGTGACATTTGCAGTGTTATGGCACAAGCCAAGCTATTCCATTTGTACCGGTGTGTTTTACAACAAAAGAGAGAGCAACTCCTTTATATTAGGACTTCGAAATAACTGTATTATATGGCAAATTCAACCAATTATCTAGTTTTCCTAGTAATACTGATGCCTGGAGGTGAATTTAGTTCTATTGCGCCATCAATACCATCATTAATGGGCGAGTTATCACGTTTGCAGTGTTATAGCACAGGCCAAGCTCTTCCATTTGTACCGGTGTGTTTGACAACAAAACAGAGAGAAACTCCTTTATATTAAGACTTCGAAATAACTGTATCAACTAATTATCCAGTTTTCCTAGAAATACTGATGCCTGGAGGTCAATTTAATTCTATTGCGCCATCAATACTATCATTAATGGGCGAGTTATCACGTTTGATGTGTTATAGCACAGGCCAAGGTCTTCCATTTGTACCGCTGTGTTTGACAACAAAATACAGAGGAAATCCTTTATGTTGCGACTTCGAAATAACTGTGTCATATCGCAAATTCAACTAATTATCAAGTTTTTCTGGTAACGCTGATGCCTGGAGGTCAATTTAGTTCTATTGCGCCATCAATACTATCATTAATGGCCGAGTTGTCACACTTGCAGTGTTATGGCACAGGCCAAGCTCTTCCATTTGTACCGCTGTGTTTGACTACAAAACACAGAGCAAATCCTTTATCTTGGGACTTCGAAATAACTGTGTCATATCGCAAATTCAACTAATTATCAAGTTTTTCTAGTAACACTGATGCCTGGAGGTCAATTTAGTTCTATTGCGCCTTCAATACTATCATTAATGGCCGAGTTGTCACATTTGCAGTGTTATGGCACAGGCCAAGCTATTCCATTTGTACCGGTGTGTTTTACAACAAAAGAGAGAGCAACTCCTTTATATTAGGACTTCGAAATAACTGTATTATATGGCAAATTCAACCAATTATCTAGTTTTCCTAGTAATACTGATGCCTGGAGGTGAATTTAGTTCTATTGCGCCTTCAATACTATCATTAATGGGCGAGTTATCACGTTTGCAGTGTTATAGCACAGGCCAAGCTCTTCCATTTGTACCGGTGTGTTTGACAACAAAACACAGAGCAAATCCTTTATTTGGGACTTCAAAATAACTGTGTTATCTTGCCAATTCAACCAATTATCTAGTTTTCCTAGTAATACTGATGCCTGGAGGTGAATTTAGTTCTATTGCGCCATCAATACTATCATTAATGGGCGAGTTATCACGTTTGCAGTGTTATAGCACAGGCCAAGCTGTTCCATTTGTACCGGTGTGTTTGACAACAAAATATAGACCAAATCCTTTATCTTGGGACTTCGAAATAACTGTGACATATTGCAAATTCAACTAATTAGCCAGTTTTGCTAGTAAAACTGATGCCTGGATGTCATTTTAGTTCTATTGCGCCTTCAATACTATCATTAATGACCGAGTTGTCGCATTTTCAGTGTTATGGCACCACCAAGCTCTTCCATTTGTAACGGTGTGTTTGACAACAAAACACAGAGCAAATCCTTTATTTGGGACTTCGAAATAACTGTGTTATCTTGCCAATTCAACTAATTATCTAGTTTTCCTAGTCACTCTGATGCCTGGAGGTCATTTTTGTTCTATTGCGCCATAAATACTATCATTAATGGCCGAGTTGTCACATTTTCAGTGTTGTGGCACCGCCAAGCCCTTCCATTTGTACCACCGGTGTGTTTGACAACAAAATACAGAGCAAATCCTTTATCTTGGGACTTCGAAATAACTGTGTCATATCGCAAATTCAACTAATTATCCAGTTTTTCTAGTAACACTGATGCCTGGACGTCAATTTAGTTCAATTGCGACTTCAATACTATCATTAATGGCCGAGTTGTCACATTTGCAGTGTTATGGCACAGGCCAAGCTATTGCATTTGTACCGGTGTGTTTAACAACAAAAGAGAGAGCAACTCCTTTATATTAGGACTTCGAAATAACTGTATTATATGGCAAATTCAACCAATTATCTAGTTTTCCTAGTAATACTGATGCCTGGAGGTGAATTTAGTTCTATTGCGCCATCAATACTATCATTAATGGGCGAGTTATCACGTTTGCAGTGTTATAGCACAGGCCAAGCTCTTCCATTTGTACCGGTGTGTTTGACAACAAAATACAGACCAAATCCTTTATCTTGGGACTTCGAAATAACTGTGACATATTGCAAATTCAACTAATTATCCAGTTTTGCTAGTAAAACTGATGCCTGGAGGTCATTTTAGTTCTATTGCGCCTTCAATACTATCATTAATGACCGAGTTGTCGCATTTTCAGTGTTATGGCACCACCAAGCTCTTCCATTTGTACCGGTGTGTTTGACAACAAAACACAGAGCAAATACTTTATTTGGGACTTCGAAATAACTGTGTTATCTTGCCAATTCAACTAATTATATAGTTTTCCTAGTCACTCTGATGCCTGGAGGTAATTTTTGTTCTATTGCGCCATAAATACTATCATTAATGGCCGAGTTGTCACATTTTCAGTGTTGTGGCACCGCCAAGCCCTTCCATTTGTACCACCGGTGTGTTTGACAACAAAATACAGAGCAAATCCTTTATCTTGGGACTTCGAAATAACTGTGTCATATCGCAAATTCAACTAATTATCCAGTTTTTCTGGTAACACTGATGCCTGGAAGTCAATTTAGTTCTATTGCGCCTTCAATACTATCATTAATGGCCGAGTTGTGACATTTGCAGTGATATGGCACAGGCCAACCTCGTCCATTTGTACCGGTGTGTTTGACAACAAAACACAGAGCAAATCCTTTATATTAGGACTTCGAAATAACTGTCTTATATCGCAAATTCAACTAATTATAAAGTTTTTCTAGTAACACTGATGCCTGGACGTCAATTTAGTTCAACTGCGCCATCAATACTATCATTAATGACCGAGTTGTCACGTTTGCAGTGTTATGGCACAGGCCAAGCTCTTCCATTTGTACCGCTGTGTTTGACAACAAAACACAGAGCAAATCCTTTATATTAGGACTTCGAAATAACTGTATTATATCGCAAATTCAACTAATTATCCAGTTTTTCTGGTAACACTGATGCCTGGAAGTCAATTTAGTTCTATTACGCCTTCAATACTATCATTAATGGCCGAGTTGTGACATTTGCAGTGTTATGGCACAGGCCAACCTCGTCCATTTGTACCGGTGTGTTTGACAACAAAACACAGAGCAAATCCTTTATATTAGGACTTCGAAATAACTGTCTTATATCGCAAATTCAACTAATTATAAAGTTTTTCTAGTAACACTGATGCCTGGACGTCAATTTAGTTCAATTGCGCCATCAATACTATCATTAATGGCCGAGTTGTCACATTTGCAGTGTTATGGCACAGGCCAAGCTATTCCATTTGTACCGCTGTGTTTGACAACAAAAGAGAGAGCAACTCCTTTATATTAGGACTTCGAAATAACTGTATTATATGGCAAATTCAACCAATTATCTAGTTTTCCTAGTAATACTGATGCCTGGAGGTGAATTTAGTTCTATTGCGCCATCAATACTATCATTAATGGGCGAGTTATCACGTTTGCAGTGTTATAGCACAGGCCAAGCTCTTCCATTTGTACCGGTGTGTTTGACAACAAAATACAGACCAAATCCTTTATCTTGGGACTTCGAAATAACTGTGACATATTGCAAATTCAACTAATTATCCAGTTTGGCTAGTAAAACTGATGCCTGGAGGTCATTTTAGTTCTATTGCGCCTTCAATACTATCATTAATGACCGAGTTGTCGCATTTTCAGTGTTATGGCACCACCAAGCTCTTCCATTTGTACCGGTGTGTTTGACAACAAAACACAGAGCAAATCCTTTATTTGGGACTTCGAAATAACTGTGTTATCTTGCCAATTCAACTAATTATATAGTTTTCCTAGTCGCTCTGATGCCTGGAGGTAATTTTTGTTCTATTGCGCCATAAATACTATCATTAATGGCCGAGTTGTCACATTTTCAGTGTTGTGGCACCGCCAAGCCCTACCATTTGTACCACCGGTGTGTTTGACAACAAAATACAGAGCAAATCCTTTATCTTGGGACTTCGAAATAACTGTGTCATATCGCAAATTCAACTAATTATCCAGTTTTTCTGGTAACACTGATGCCTGCAAGTCAATTTAGTTCTATTGCGCCTTCAATACTCTCATTAATGGCCGAGTTGTGACATTTGCAGTGTTATGGCACAGGCCAACCTCGTCCATTTGTACCGGTGTGTTTGACAACAAAACACAGAGCAAATCCTTTATATTAGGACTTCGAAATAACTGTCTTATATCGCAAATTCAACTAATTATAAAGTTTTTCTAGTAACACTGATGCCTGGACGTCAATTTAGTTCAATTGCGCCATCAATACTATCATTAATGGCCGAGTTGTCACGTTTGCAGTGTTATGGCACAGGCCAAGCTCTTCCATTTGTACCGCTGTGTTTGACAACAAAACACAGAGCAAATCCTTTATATTAGGACTTCCAAATAACTGTATTATATCGCAAATTCAACTAATTATCCAGTTTTTCTGGTAACACTGATGCCTGGAAGTCAATTTAGTTCTATTACGCCTTCAATACTATCATTAATGGCCGAGTTGTGACATTTGCAGTGTTATGGCACAGGCCAACCTCGTCCATTTGTACCGGTGTGTTTGACAACAAAACACAGAGCAAATCCTTTATATTAGGACTTCGAAACAACTGTCTTATATCGCAAATTCAACTAATTATAAAGTTTTTCTAGTAACACTGATGCCTGGACGTCAATTTAGTTCAATTGCGCCATCAATACTATCATTAATGGCCGAGTTGTCACGTTTGCAGTGTTATGGCACAGGCCAAGCTCTTCCATTTGTACCGCTGTATTTGACAACAAAATACAGAGCAAATCCTTTATCTTGGGACTTCGAAATAACTGTGTCATAACGCAAATTCAACCAATTATCAAGTTTTCCTAGTAATACTGATGCCTGGAGGTGAATTTAGTTCTATTGCGCCATCAATACCATCATTAATGGGCGAGTTATCACGTTTGCAGTGTTATAGCACAGGCCAAGCTCTTCCATTTGTAGCGGTGTGTTTGACAACAAAATACAGACCAAATCCTTTATCTTGGGACTTCGAAATAACTGTATCAACTAATTATCCAGTTTTCCTAGAAATACTGATGCCTGGAGGTCAATTTAGTTCTATTGCGCCATCAATACTATCATTAATGGGCGAGTTATCACGTTTGATGTGTTATAGCACAGGCCAAGCTCTTCCATTTGTACCGCTGTGTTTGACAACAAAATACAGAGCAAATCCTTTATTTTGCGACTTCGAAATAACTGTGTCATATCGCAAATTCAACTAATTATCAAGTTTTTCTGGTAACACTGATGCCTGGAGGTCAATTTAGTTCTATTGCGCCATCAATACTATCATTAATGGCCGAGTTGTCACACTTGCAGTGTTATGGCACAGGCCAAGCTCTTCCATTTGTACCGCTGTGTTTGACAACAAAACACAGAGCAAATCCTTTATCTTGGGACTTCGAAATAACTGTGTCATATCGCAAATTCAACTAATTATCAAGTTTTTCTAGTAACACTGATGCCTGGAGGTCAATTTAGTTCTATTGCGCCTTCAATACTATCATTAATGGCCGAGTTGTCACATTTGCAGTGTTATGGCACAGGCCAAGCTATTCCATTTGTACCGGTGTGTTTTACAACAAAAGAGAGAGCAACTCCTTTATTTTAGGACTTCGAAATAACTGTATTATATGGCAAATTCAACCAATTATCTAGTTTTCCTAGTAATACTGATGCCTGGAGGTGAATTTAGTTCTATTGCGCCATCAATACCATCATTAATGGGCGAGTTATCACGTTTGCAGTGTTATAGCACAGGCCAAGCTCTTCCATTTGTACCGGTGTGTTTGACAACAAAACAGAGAGAAACTCCTTTATATTAAGACTTCGAAATAACTGTATCAACTAATTATCCAGTTTTCCTAGAAATACTGATGCCTGGAGGTCAATTTAATTCTATTGCGCCATCAATACTATCATTAATGGGCGAGTTATCACGTTTGATGTGTTATAGCACAGGCCAAGCTCTTCCATTTGTACCGCTGTGTTTGACAAAAAAACAGAGGAAATCCTTTATCTTGGGACTTCGAAATAACTGTCTTATATCGCAAATTCAACTAATTATAAAGTTTTTCTAGTAACACTGATGCCTGGACGTCAATTTAGTTCAATTGCGCCATCAATACTATCATTAATGGCCGAGTTGTCACGTTTGCAGTGATATGGCACAGGCCAAGCTCTTCCATTTGTACCGGTGTGTTTGACAACAAAACACAGAGCAAATCCTTTATATTAGGACTTCGAAATAACTGTATTATATCGCAAATTCAACTAATTATCCAGTTTTCCTAGTAATACTGATGCCTGGAGGTGAATTTAGTTCTATTGCGCCATCAATACCATCATTAATGGGCGAGTTATCACGTTTGCAGTGTTATAGCACAGGCCAAGCTCTTCCATTTGTACCGGTGTGTTTGACAACAAAATACAGACCAAATCCTTTATCTTGGGACTTCGAAATAACTGTATCAACTAATTATCCAGTTTTCCTAGAAATACTGATGCCTGGAGGTCAATTTAGTTCTATTGCGCCATCAATACTATCATTAATGGGCGAGTTATCACGTTTGATGTGTTATAGCACAGGCCAAGGTCTTCCATTTGTACCGCTGTGTTTGACAACAAAATACAGAGGAAATCCTTTATTTTGCGACTTCGAAATAACTGTGTCATATCGCAAATTCAACTAATTATCAAGTTTTTCTGGTAACGCTGATGCCTGGAGGTCAATTTAGTTCTATTGCGCCATCAATACTATCATTAATGGCCGAGTTGTCACACTTGCAGTGTTATGGCACAGGCCAAGCTCTTCCATTTGTACCGCTGTGTTTGACTACAAAACACAGAGCAAATCCTTTATCTTGGGACTTCGAAATAACTGTGTCATATCGCAAATTCAACTAATTATCAAGTTTTTCTAGTAACACTGATGCCTGAAGGTCAATTTAGTTCTATTGCGCCTTCAATACTATCATTAATGGCCGAGTTATCACGTTTGCAGTGTTATAGCACAGGCCAAGCTCTTCCATTTGTACCGGTGTGTTTGACAACAAAATACAGACCAAATCCTTTATCTTGGGACTTCGAAATAACTGTGACATATTGCAAATTCCACTAATTATCCAGTTTTGCTAGTAAAACTGATGCCTGGAGGTCATTTTAGTTCTATTGCGCCTTCAATACTATCATTAATGACCGAGTTGTCGCATTTTCAGTGTTATGGCACCACCAAGCTCTTCCATTTGTACCGGTGTGTTTGACAACAAAACACAGAGCAAATCCTTTATTTGGGACTTCAAAATAACTGTGTTATCTTGCCAATTCAACCAATTATCTAGTTTTCCTAGTAATACTGATGCCTGGAGGTGAATTTAGTTCTATTGCGCCATCAATACTATCATTAATGGGCGAGTTATCACGTTTGCAGTGTTATAGCACAGGCCAAGCTGTTCCATTTGTACCGGTGTGTTTGACAACAAAATATAGACCAAATCCTTTATCTTGGGACTTCGAAATAACTGTGACATATTGCAAATTCAACTAATTAGCCAGTTTTGCTAGTAAAACTGATGCCTGGATGTCATTTTAGTTCTATTGCGCCTTCAATACTATCATTAATGACCGAGTTGTCGCATTTTCAGTGTTATGGCACCACCAAGCTCTTCCATTTGTACCGGTGTGTTTGACAACAAAACACAGAGCAAATCCTTTATTTGGGACTTCGAAATAACTGTGTTATCTTGCCAATTCAACTAATTATCTGGTTTTCCTAGTCACTCTGATGCCTGGAGGTCATTTTTGTTCTATTGCGCCATAAATACTATCATTAATGGCCGAGTTGTCACATTTTCAGTGTTGTGGCACCGCCAAGCCCTTCCATTTGTACCACCGGTGTGTTTGACAACAAAATACAGAGCAAATCCTTTATCTTGGGACTTCGAAATAACTGTGTCATATCGCAAATTCAACTAATTATCCAGTTTTTCTGGTAACACTGATGCCTGGAAGTCAATTTAGTTCTATTGCGCCTTCAATACTATCATTAATGGCCGAGTTGTGACATTTGCAGTGTTATGGCACAGGCCAACCTCGTCCATTTGTACCGGTGTGTCTGACAACAAAACACAGAGCAAATCCTTTATATTAAGACTTCGAAATAACTGTATCAACTAATTATCCAGTTTTCCTAGAAATACTGATGCCTGGAGGTCAATTTAATTCTATTGCGCCATCAATACTATCATTAATGGGCGAGTTATCACGTTTGATGTGTTATAGCACAGGCCAAGCTCTTCCATTTGTACCGCTGTGTTTGACAAAAAAACAGAGGAAATCCTTTATCTTGGGACTTCGAAATAACTGTCTTATATCGCAAATTCAACTAATTATAAAGTTTTTCTAGTAACACTGATGCCTGAAGGTCAATTTAGTTCTATTGCGCCTTCAATACTATCATTAATGGCCGAGTTATCACGTTTGCAGTGTTATAGCACAGGCCAAGCTCTTCCATTTGTACCGGTGTGTTTGACAACAAAATACAGACCAAATCCTTTATCTTGGGACTTCGAAATAACTGTGACATATTGCAAATTCCACTAATTATCCAGTTTTGCTAGTAAAACTGATGCCTGGAGGTCATTTTAGTTCTATTGCGCCTTCAATACTATCATTAATGACCGAGTTGTCGCATTTTCAGTGTTATGGCACCACCAAGCTCTTCCATTTGTACCGGTGTGTTTGACAACAAAACACAGAGCAAATCCTTTATTTGGGACTTCAAAATAACTGTGTTATCTTGCCAATTCAACCAATTATCTAGTTTTCCTAGTAATACTGATGCCTGGAGGTGAATTTAGTTCTATTGCGCCATCAATACTATCATTAATGGGCGAGTTATCACGTTTGCAGTGTTATAGCACAGGCCAAGCTGTTCCATTTGTACCGGTGTGTTTGACAACAAAATATAGACCAAATCCTTTATCTTGGGACTTCGAAATAACTGTGACATATTGCAAATTCAACTAATTAGCCAGTTTTGCTAGTAAAACTGATGCCTGGATGTCATTTTAGTTCTATTGCGCCTTCAATACTATCATTAATGACCGAGTTGTCGCATTTTCAGTGTTATGGCACCACCAAGCTCTTCCATTTGTACCGGTGTGTTTGACAACAAAACACAGAGCAAATCCTTTATTTGGGACTTCGAAATAACTGTGTTATCTTGCCAATTCAACTAATTATCTGGTTTTCCTAGTCACTCTGATGCCTGGAGGTCATTTTTGTTCTATTGCGCCATAAATACTATCATTAATGGCCGAGTTGTCACATTTTCAGTGTTGTGGCACCGCCAAGCCCTTCCATTTGTACCACCGGTGTGTTTGACAACAAAATACAGAGCAAATCCTTTATCTTGGGACTTCGAAATAACTGTGTCATATCGCAAATTCAACTAATTATCCAGTTTTTCTGGTAACACTGATGCCTGGAAGTCAATTTAGTTCTATTGCGCCTTCAATACTATCATTAATGGCCGAGTTGTGACATTTGCAGTGTTATGGCACAGGCCAACCTCGTCCATTTGTACCGGTGTGTCTGACAACAAAACACAGAGCAAATCCTTTATATTAAGACTTCGAAATAACTGTATCAACTAATTATCCAGTTTTCCTAGAAATACTGATGCCTGGAGGTCAATTTAATTCTATTGCGCCATCAATACTATCATTAATGGGCGAGTTATCACGTTTGATGTGTTATAGCACAGGCCAAGCTCTTCCATTTGTACCGCTGTGTTTGACAAAAAAACAGAGGAAATCCTTTATCTTGGGACTTCGAAATAACTGTCTTATATCGCAAATTCAACTAATTATAAAGTTTTTCTATTAACACTGATGCCTGGACGTCAATTTAGTTCAATTGCGCCATCAATACTATCATTAATGGCCGAGTTGTCACGTTTGCAGTGATATGGCACAGGCCAAGCTCTTCCATTTGTACCGGTGTGTTTGACAACAAAACACAGAGCAAATCCTTTATATTAGGACTTCGAAATAACTGTATTATATCGCAAATTCAACTAATTATCCAGTTTTCCTAGTAATACTGATGCCTGGAGGTGAATTTAGTTCTATTGCGCCATCAATACCATCATTAATGGGCGAGTTATCACGTTTGCAGTGTTATAGCACAGGCCAAGCTCTTCCATTTGTACCGGTGTGTTTGACAACAAAATACAGACCAAATCCTTTATCTTGGGACTTCGAAATAACTGTATCAACTAATTATCCAGTTTTCCTAGAAATACTGATGCCTGGAGGTCAATTTAGTTCTATTGCGCCATCAATACTATCATTAATGGGCGAGTTATCACGTTTGATGTGTTATAGCACAGGCCAAGGTCTTCCATTTGTACCGCTGTGTTTGACAACAAAATACAGAGGAAATCCTTTATTTTGCGACTTCGAAATAACTGTGTCATATCTCAAATTCAACTAATTATCAAGTTTTTCTGGTAACGCTGATGCCTGGAGGTCAATTTAGTTCTATTGCGCCATCAATACTATCATTAATGGCCGAGTTGTCACACTTGCAGTGTTATGGCACAGGCCAAGCTCTTCCATTTGTACCGCTGTGTTTGACTACAAAACACAGAGCAAATCCTTTATCTTGGGACTTCGAAATAACTGTGTCATATCGCAAATTCAACTAATTATCAAGTTTTTCTAGTAACACTGATGCCTGGAGGTCAATTTAGTTCTATTGCGCCTTCAATACTATCATTAATGGCCGAGTTGTCACATTTGCAGTGTTATGGCACAGGCCAAGCTATTCCATTTGTACCGGTGTGTTTTACAACAAAAGAGAGAGCAACTCCTTTATATTAGGACTTCGAAATAACTGTATTATATGGCAAATTCAACCAATTATCTAGTTTTCCTAGTAATACTGATGCCTGGAGGTGAATTTAGTTCTATTGCGCCATCAATACTATCATTAATGGGCGAGTTATCACGTTTGCAGTGTTATAGCACAGGCCAAGCTCTTCCATTTGTACCGGTGTGTTTGACAACAAAATACAGAGGAAATCCTTTATCTTGGGACTTCGAAATAACTGTGACATATTGCAAATTCAACTAATTATAAAGTTTTTCTAGAAATACTGATGACTGGAGGTCAATTTAGTTCTATTGCGCCATAAATACTATCATTAATGGCCGAGTTGTCACACTTGCAGTGTTATGGCACAGGCCAAGCTCTTCCATTTGTACCGCTGTGTTTGACAACAAAACACAGAGCAAATCCTTTATCTTGGGACTTCGAAATAACTGTGTCATATCGCAAATTCAACTAATTATCAAGTTTTTCTAGTAACACTGATGCCTGGAGGTCAATTTAGTTCTATTGCGCCTTCAATACTATCATTAATGGCCGAGTTGTGACATTTGCAGTGTTATGGCACAGGCCAAGCTATTCCATTTGTACCGGTGTGTTTTACAACAAAAGAGAGAGCAACTCCTTTATATTAGGACTTCGAAATAACTGTATTATATGGCAAATTCAACCAATTATCTAGTTTTCCTAGTAATACTGATGCCTGGAGGTGAATTTAGTTCTATTGCGCCATCAATACCATCATTAATGGGCGAGTTATCACGTTTGCAGTGTTATAGCACAGGCCAAGCTCTTCCATTTGTACCGGTGTGTTTGACAACAAAACAGAGAGAAACTCCTTTATATTAAGACTTCGAAATAACTGTATCAACTAATTATCCAGTTTTCCTAGAAATACTGATGCCTGGAGGTCAATTTAATTCTATTGCGCCATCAATACTATCATTAATGGGCGAGTTATCACGTTTGATGTGTTATAGCACAGGCCAAGGTCTTCCATTTGTACCGCTGTGTTTGACAACAAAATACAGAGGAAATCCTTTATGTTGCGACTTCGAAATAACTGTGTCATATCGCAAATTCAACTAATTATCAAGTTTTTCTGGTAACGCTGATGCCTGGAGGTCAATTTAGTTCTATTGCGCCATCAATACTATCATTAATGGCCGAGTTGTCACACTTGCAGTGTTATGGCACAGGCCAAGCTCTTCCATTTGTACCGCTGTGTTTGACTACAAAACACAGAGCAAATCCTTTATCTTGGGACTTCGAAATAACTGTGTCATATCGCAAATTCAACTAATTATCAAGTTTTTCTAGTAACACTGATGCCTGGAGGTCAATTTAGTTCTATTGCGCCTTCAATACTATCATTAATGGCCGAGTTGTCACATTTGCAGTGTTATGGCACAGGCCAAGCTATTCCATTTGTACCGGTGTGTTTTACAACAAAAGAGAGAGCAACTCCTTTATATTAGGACTTCGAAATAACTGTATTATATGGCAAATTCAACCAATTATCTAGTTTTCCTAGTAATACTGATGCCTGGAGGTGAATTTAGTTCTATTGCGCCATCAATACTATCATTAATGGGCGAGTTATCACGTTTGCAGTGTTATAGCACAGGCCAAGCTCTTCCATTTGTACCGGTGTGTTTGACAACAAAATACAGACCAAATCCTTTATCTTGGGACTTCGAAATAACTGTGACATATTGCAAATTCCACTAATTATCCAGTTTTGCTAGTAAAACTGATGCCTGGAGGTCATTTTAGTTCTATTGCGCCTTCAATACTATCATTAATGACCGAGTTGTCGCATTTTCAGTGTTATGGCACCACCAAGCTCTTCCATTTGTACCGGTGTGTTTGACAACAAAACACAGAGCAAATCCTTTATTTGGGACTTCAAAATAACTGTGTTATCTTGCCAATTCAACCAATTATCTAGTTTTCCTAGTAATACTGATGCCTGGAGGTGAATTTAGTTCTATTGCGCCATCAATACTATCATTAATGGGCGAGTTATCACGTTTGCAGTGTTATAGCACAGGCCAAGCTGTTCCATTTGTACCGGTGTGTTTGACAACAAAATATAGACCAAATCCTTTATCTTGGGACTTCGAAATAACTGTGACATATTGCAAATTCAACTAATTAGCCAGTTTTGCTAGTAAAACTGATGCCTGGATGTCATTTTAGTTCTATTGCGCCTTCAATACTATCATTAATGACCGAGTTGTCGCATTTTCAGTGTTATGGCACCACCAAGCTCTTCCATTTGTAACGGTGTGTTTGACAACAAAACACAGAGCAAATCCTTTATTTGGGACTTCGAAATAACTGTGTTATCTTGCCAATTCAACTAATTATCTAGTTTTCCTAGTCACTCTGATGCCTGGAGGTCATTTTTGTTCTATTGCGCCATAAATACTATCATTAATGGCCGAGTTGTCACATTTTCAGTGTTGTGGCACCGCCAAGCCCTTCCATTTGTACCACCGGTGTGTTTGACAACAAAATACAGAGCAAATCCTTTATCTTGGGACTTCGAAATAACTGTGTCATATCGCAAATTCAACTAATTATCCAGTTTTTCTGGTAACACTGATGCCTGGAAGTCAATTTAGTTCTATTGCGCCTTCAATACTATCATTAATGGCCGAGTTGTGACATTTGCAGTGTTATGGCACAGGCCAACCTCGTCCATTTGTACCGGTGTGTTTGACAACAAAACACAGAGCAAATCCTTTATATTAGGACTTCGAAATAACTGTCTTATATCGCAAATTCAACTAATTATAAAGTTTTTCTAGTAACACTGATGCCTGGACGTCAATTTAGTTCAATTGCGACTTCAATACTATCATTAATGGCCGAGTTGTCACGTTTGCAGTGTTATGGCACAGGCCAAGCTCTTCCATTTGTACCGCTGTGTTTGACAACAAAATACAAAGCAAATCCTTTATCTTGGGACTTCGAAATAACTGTGTCATATCGCAAATTCAACCCATTATCAAGTTTTCCTAGTAATACTGATGCCTGGAGGTGAATTTAGTTCTATTGCGCCATCAATACCATCATTAATGGGCGAGTTATCACGTTTGCAGTGTTATAGGACAGGCCAAGCTCTTCCATTTGTACCGGTGTGTTTGATAACAAAATACAGACCAAATCCTTTATCTTGGGACTTCGAAATAACTGTATCAACTAATTATCCAGTTTTCCTAGAAATACTGATGCCTGGAGGTCAATTTAGTTCTATTGCGCCATCAATACTATCATTAATGGGCGAGTTATCACGTTTGATGTGTTATAGCACAGGCCAAGCTCTTCCATTTGTACCGCTGTGTTTGACAACAAAATAGAGAGGAAATCCTTTATTTTGCGACTTCGAAATAACTGTGTCATATCGCAAATTGAACTAATTATCAAGTTTTTCTTGTAACACTGATGCCTGGAGGTCAATTTAGTTCTATTGCGCCATCAATACTATCATTAATGGCCGAGTTGTCACACTTGCAGTGTTATGGCACAGGCCAAGCTCTTCCATTTGTACCGGTGTGTTTGACAACAAAATACAGACCAAATCCTTTATCTTGGGACTTCGAAATAACTGTGACATATTGCAAATTCCACTAATTATCCAGTTTTGCTAGTAAAACTGATGCCTGGAGGTCATTTTAGTTCTATTGCGCCTTCAATACTATCATTAATGACCGAGTTGTCGCATTTTCAGTGTTATGGCACCACCAAGCTCTTCCATTTGTACCGGTGTGTTTGACAACAAAACACAGAGCAAATCCTTTATTTGGGACTTCAAAATAACTGTGTTATCTTGCCAATTCAACCAATTATCTAGTTTTCCTAGTAATACTGATGCCTGGAGGTGAATTTAGTTCTATTGCGCCATCAATACTATCATTAATGGGCGAGTTATCACGTTTGCAGTGTTATAGCACAGGCCAAGCTGTTCCATTTGTACCGGTGTGTTTGACAACAAAATATAGACCAAATCCTTTATCTTGGGACTTCGAAATAACTGTGACATATTGCAAATTCAACTAATTAGCCAGTTTTGCTAGTAAAACTGATGCCTGGATGTCATTTTAGTTCTATTGCGCCTTCAATACTATCATTAATGACCGAGTTGTCGCATTTTCAGTGTTATGGCACCACGAAGCTCTTCCATTTGTACCGGTGTGTTTGACAACAAAACACAGAGCAAATCCTTTATTTGGGACTTCGAAATAACTGTGTTATCTTGCCAATTCAACTAATTATCTAGTTTTCCTAGTCACTCTGATGCCTGGAGGTCATTTTTGTTCTATTGCGCCATAAATACTATCATTAATGGCCGAGTTGTCACATTTTCAGTGTTGTGGCACCGCCAAGCCCTTCCATTTGTACCACCGGTGTGTTTGACAACAAAATACAGAGCAAATCCTTTATCTTGGGACTTCGAAATAACTGTGTCATATCGCAAATTCAACTAATTATCCAGTTTTTCTGGTAACACTGATGCCTGGAAGTCAATTTAGTTCTATTGCGCCTTCAATACTATCATTAATGGCCGAGTTGTGACATTTGCAGTGTTATGGCACAGGCCAACCTCGTCCATTTGTACCGGTGTGTTTGACAACAAAACACAGAGCAAATCCTTTATATTAGGACTTCGAAATAACTGTCTTATATCGCAAATTCAACTAATTATAAAGTTTTTCTAGTAACACTGATGCCTGGACGTCAATTTAGCTCAATTGCGACTTCAATACTATCATTAATGGCCGAGTTGTCACGTTTGCAGTGTTATGGCACAGGCCAAGCTCTTCCATTTGTACCGCTGTGTTTGACAACAAAATACAGAGCAAATCCTTTATCTTGGGACTTCGAAATAACTGTGTCATATCGCAAATTCAACCCATTATCAAGTTTTCCTAGTAATACTGATGCCTGGAGGTGAATTTAGTTCTATTGCGCCATCAATACCATCATTAATGGGCGAGTTATCACGTTTGCAGTGTTATAGGACAGGCCAAGCTCTTCCATTTGTACCGGTGTGTTTGACAACAAAATACAGACCAAATCCTTTATCTTGGGACTTCGAAATAACTGTATCAACTAATTATCCAGTTTTCCTAGAAATACTGATGCCTGGAGGTCAATTTAGTTCTATTGCGCCATCAATACTATCATTAATGGGCGAGTTATCACGTTTGATGTGTTATAGCACAGGCGAAGCTCTTCCATTTGTACCGCTGTGTTTGACAACAAAATACAGAGGAAATCCTTTATTTTGCGACTTCGAAATAACTGTGTCATATCGCAAATTGAACTAATTATCAAGTTTTTCTTGTAACACTGATGCCTGGAGGTCAATTTAGTTCTATTGCGCCATCAATACTATCATTAATGGCCGAGTTGTCACACTTGCAGTGTTATGGCACAGGCCAAGCTCTTCCATTTGTACCGCTGTGTTTGACAACAAAACACAGAGCAAATCCTTTATCTTGGGACTTCGAAATAACTGTGTCATATCGCAAATTCAACTAATTATCAAGTTTTTCTAGTAACACTGATGCCTGGAGGTCAATTTAGTTCTATTGCGCCTTCAATACTATCATTAATGGCCGAGTTGTCACATTTGCAGTGTTATGGCACAGGCCAAGCTCTTCCATTTGTACCGGTGTGTTTAACAACAAAATACAGACCAAATCCTTTATCTTGGGACTTCGAAATAACTGTGACATATTGCAAATTCAACTAATTATCCAGTTTTGCTAGTAAAACTGATGCCTGGAGGTCATTTTAGTTCTATTGCGCCTTCAATACTATCATTAATGACCGAGTTGTCGCATTTTCAGTGTTATGGCACCACCAAGCTCTTCCATTTGTACCGGTGTGTTTGACAACAAAACACAGAGCAAATACTTTATTTGGGACTTCGAAATAACTGTGTTATCTTGCCAATTCAACTAATTATATAGTTTTCCTAGTCACTCTGATGCCTGGAGGTAATTTTTGTTCTATTGCGCCATAAATACTATCATTAATGGCCGAGTTGTCACATTTTCAGTGTTGTGGCACCGCCAAGCCCTTCCATTTGTACCACCGGTGTGTTTGACAACAAAATACAGACCAAATCCTTTATCTTGGGACTTCGAAATAACTGTATCAACTAATTATCCAGTTTTCCTAGAAATACTGATGCCTGGAGGTCAATTTAGTTCTATTGCGCCATCAATACTATCATTAATGGGCGAGTTATCACGTTTGATGTGTTATAGCACAGGCCAAGCTCTTCCATTTGTACCGCTGTGTTTGACAACAAAATACAGAGGAAATCCTTTATTTTGCGACTTCGAAATAACTGTGTCATATCGCAAATTGAACTAATTATCAAGTTTTTCTTGTAACACTGATGCCTGGAGGTCAATTTAGTTCTATTGCGCCATCAATACTATCATTAATGGCCGAGTTGTCACACTTGCAGTGTTATGGCACAGGCCAAGCTCTTCCATTTGTACCGGTGTGTTTGACAACAAAATACAGACCAAATCCTTTATCTTGGGACTTCGAAATAACTGTGACATATTGCAAATTCCACTAATTATCCAGTTTTGCTAGTAAAACTGATGCCTGGAGGTCATTTTAGTTCTATTGCGCCTTCAATACTATCATTAATGACCGAGTTGTCGCATTTTCAGTGTTATGGCACCACCAAGCTCTTCCATTTGTACCGGTGTGTTTGACAACAAAACACAGAGCAAATCCTTTATTTGGGACTTCAAAATAACTGTGTTATCTTGCCAATTCAACCAATTATCTAGTTTTCCTAGTAATACTGATGCCTGGAGGTGAATTTAGTTCTATTGCGCCATCAATACTATCATTAATGGGCGAGTTATCACGTTTGCAGTGTTATAGCACAGGCCAAGCTGTTCCATTTGTACCGGTGTGTTTGACAACAAAATATAGACCAAATCCTTTATCTTGGGACTTCGAAATAACTGTGACATATTGCAAATTCAACTAATTAGCCAGTTTTGCTAGTAAAACTGATGCCTGGATGTCATTTTAGTTCTATTGCGCCTTCAATACTATCATTAATGACCGAGTTGTCGCATTTTCAGTGTTATGGCACCACGAAGCTCTTCCATTTGTACCGGTGTGTTTGACAACAAAACACAGAGCAAATCCTTTATTTGGGACTTCGAAATAACTGTGTTATCTTGCCAATTCAACTAATTATCTAGTTTTCCTAGTCACTCTGATGCCTGGAGGTCATTTTTGTTCTATTGCGCCATAAATACTATCATTAATGGCCGAGTTGTCACATTTTCAGTGTTGTGGCACCGCCAAGCCCTTCCATTTGTACCACCGGTGTGTTTGACAACAAAATACAGAGCAAATCCTTTATCTTGGGACTTCGAAATAACTGTGTCATATCGCAAATTCAACTAATTATCCAGTTTTTCTGGTAACACTGATGCCTGGAAGTCAATTTAGTTCTATTGCGCCTTCAATACTATCATTAATGGCCGAGTTGTGACATTTGCAGTGTTATGGCACAGGCCAACCTCGTCCATTTGTACCGGTGTGTTTGACAACAAAACACAGAGCAAATCCTTTATATTAGGACTTCGAAATAACTGTCTTATATCGCAAATTCAACTAATTATAAAGTTTTTCTAGTAACACTGATGCCTGGACGTCAATTTAGTTCAATTGCGACTTCAATACTATCATTAATGGCCGAGTTGTCACGTTTGCAGTGTTATGGCACAGGCCAAGCTCTTCCATTTGTACCGCTGTGTTTGACAACAAAATACAGAGCAAATCCTTTATCTTGGGACTTCGAAATAACTGTGTCATATCGCAAATTCAACCCATTATCAAGTTTTCCTAGTAATACTGATGCCTGGAGGTGAATTTAGTTCTATTGCGCCATCAATACCATCATTAATGGGCGAGTTATCACGTTTGCAGTGTTATAGGACAGGCCAAGCTCTTCCATTTGTACCGGTGTGTTTGACAACAAAATACAGACCAAATCCTTTATCTTAGGACTTCGAAATAACTGTATCAACTAATTATCCAGTTTTCCTAGAAATACTGATGCCTGGAGGTCAATTTAGTTCTATTGCGCCATCAATACTATCATTAATGGGCGAGTTATCACGTTTGATGTGTTATAGCACAGGCGAAGCTCTTCCATTTGTACCGCTGTGTTTGACAACAAAATACAGAGGAAATCCTTTATTTTGCGACTTCGAAATAACTGTGTCATATCGCAAATTGAACTAATTATCAAGTTTTTCTTGTAACACTGATGCCTGGAGGTCAATTTAGTTCTATTGCGCCATCAATACTATCATTAATGGCCGAGTTGTCACACTTGCAGTGTTATGGCACAGGCCAAGCTCTTCCATTTGTACCGCTGTGTTTGACAACAAAACACAGAGCAAATCCTTTATCTTGGGACTTCGAAATAACTGTGTCATATCGCAAATTCAACTAATTATCAAGTTTTTCTAGTAACACTGATGCCTGGAGGTCAATTTAGTTCTATTGCGCCTTCAATACTATCATTAATGGCCGAGTTGTCACATTTGCAGTGTTATGGCACAGGCCAAGCTCTTCCATTTGTACCGGTGTGTTTAACAACAAAATACAGACCAAATCCTTTATCTTGGGACTTCGATATAACTGTGACATATTGCAAATTCAACTAATTATCCAGTTTTGCTAGTAAAACTGATGCCTGGAGGTCATTTTAGTTCTATTGCGCCTTCAATACTATCATTAATGACCGAGTTGTCGCATTTTCAGTGTTATGGCACCACCAAGCTCTTCCATTTGTACCGGTGTGTTTGACAACAAAACACAGAGCAAATACTTTATTTGGGACTTCGAAATAACTGTGTTATCTTGCCAATTCAACTAATTATATAGTTTTCCTAGTCACTCTGATGCCTGGAGGTAATTTTTGTTCTATTGCGCCATAAATACTATCATTAATGGCCGAGTTGTCACATTTTCAGTGTTGTGGCACCGCCAAGCCCTTCCATTTGTACCACCGGTGTGTTTGACAACAAAATACAGAGCAAATCCTTTATCTTGGGACTTCGAAATAACTGTGTCATATCGCAAATTCAACTAATTATCCAGTTTTTCTGGTAACACTGATGCCTGGAAGTCAATTTAGTTCTATTGCGCCTTCAATACTATCATTAATGGCCGAGTTGTGACATTTGCAGTGATATGGCACAGGCCAACCTCGTCCATTTGTACCGGTGTGTTTGACAACAAAACACAGAGCAAATCCTTTATATTAGGACTTCGAAATAACTGTCTTATATCGCAAATTCAACTAATTATAAAGTTTTTCTAGTAACACTGATGCCTGGACGTCAATTTAGTTCAACTGCGCCATCAATACTATCATTAATGACCGAGTTGTCACGTTTGCAGTGTTATGGCACAGGCCAAGCTCTTCCATTTGTACCGCTGTGTTTGACAACAAAACACAGAGCAAATCCTTTATATTAGGACTTCGAAATAACTGTATTATATCGCAAATTCAACTAATTATCCAGTTTTTCTGGTAACACTGATGCCTGGAAGTCAATTTAGTTCTATTACGCCTTCAATACTATCATTAATGGCCGAGTTGTGACATTTGCAGTGTTATGGCACAGGCCAACCTCGTCCATTTGTACCGGTGTGTTTGACAACAAAACACAGAGCAAATCCTTTATATTAGGACTTCGAAATAACTGTCTTATATCGCAAATTCAACTAATTATAAAGTTTTTCTAGTAACACTGATGCCTGGACGTCAATTTAGTTCAATTGCGCCATCAATACTATCATTAATGGCCGAGTTGTCACATTTGCAGTGTTATGGCACAGGCCAAGCTATTCCATTTGTACCGCTGTGTTTGACAACAAAAGAGAGAGCAACTCCTTTATATTAGGACTTCGAAATAACTGTATTATATGGCAAATTCAACCAATTATCTAGTTTTCCTAGTAATACTGATGCCTGGAGGTGAATTTAGTTCTATTGCGCCATCAATACTATCATTAATGGGCGAGTTATCACGTTTGCAGTGTTATAGCACAGGCCAAGCTCTTCCATTTGTACCGGTGTGTTTGACAACAAAATACAGACCAAATCCTTTATCTTGGGACTTCGAAATAACTGTGACATATTGCAAATTCAACTAATTATCCAGTTTGGCTAGTAAAACTGATGCCTGGAGGTCATTTTAGTTCTATTGCGCCTTCAATACTATCATTAATGACCGAGTTGTCGCATTTTCAGTGTTATGGCACCACCAAGCTCTTCCATTTGTACCGGTGTGTTTGACAACAAAACACAGAGCAAATCCTTTATTTGGGACTTCGAAATAACTGTGTTATCTTGCCAATTCAACTAATTATATAGTTTTCCTAGTCGCTCTGATGCCTGGAGGTAATTTTTGTTCTATTGCGCCATAAATACTATCATTAATGGCCGAGTTGTCACATTTTCAGTGTTGTGGCACCGCCAAGCCCTACCATTTGTACCACCGGTGTGTTTGACAACAAAATACAGAGCAAATCCTTTATCTTGGGACTTCGAAATAACTGTGTCATATCGCAAATTCAACTAATTATCCAGTTTTTCTGGTAACACTGATGCCTGCAAGTCAATTTAGTTCTATTGCGCCTTCAATACTCTCATTAATGGCCGAGTTGTGACATTTGCAGTGTTATGGCACAGGCCAACCTCGTCCATTTGTACCGGTGTGTTTGACAACAAAACACAGAGCAAATCCTTTATATTAGGACTTCGAAATAACTGTCTTATATCGCAAATTCAACTAATTATAAAGTTTTTCTAGTAACACTGATGCCTGGACGTCAATTTAGTTCAATTGCGCCATCAATACTATCATTAATGGCCGAGTTGTCACGTTTGCAGTGTTATGGCACAGGCCAAGCTCTTCCATTTGTACCGCTGTGTTTGACAACAAAACACAGAGCAAATCCTTTATATTAGGACTTCCAAATAACTGTATTATATCGCAAATTCAACTAATTATCCAGTTTTTCTGGTAACACTGATGCCTGGAAGTCAATTTAGTTCTATTACGCCTTCAATACTATCATTAATGGCCGAGTTGTGACATTTGCAGTGTTATGGCACATGCCAACCTCGTCCATTTGTACCGGTGTGTTTGACAACAAAACACAGAGCAAATCCTTTATATTAGGACTTCGAAACAACTGTCTTATATCGCAAATTCAACTAATTATAAAGTTTTTCTAGTAACACTGATGCCTGGACGTCAATTTAGTTCAATTGCGCCATCAATACTATCATTAATGGCCGAGTTGTCACGTTTGCAGTGTTATGGCACAGGCCAAGCTCTTCCATTTGTACCGCTGTATTTGACAACAAAATACAGAGCAAATCCTTTATCTTGGGACTTCGAAATAACTGTGTCATAACGCAAATTCAACCAATTATCAAGTTTTCCTAGTAATACTGATGCCTGGAGGTGAATTTAGTTCTATTGCGCCATCAATACCATCATTAATGGGCGAGTTATCACGTTTGCAGTGTTATAGCACAGGCCAAGCTCTTCCATTTGTAGCGGTGTGTTTGACAACAAAATACAGACCAAATCCTTTATCTTGGGACTTCGAAATAACTGTATCAACTAATTATCCAGTTTTCCTAGAAATACTGATGCCTGGAGGTCAATTTAGTTCTATTGCGCCATCAATACTATCATTAACGGGCGAGTTATCACGTTTGATGTGTTATAGCACAGGCCAAGCTCTTCCATTTGTACCGCTGTGTTTGACAACAAAATACAGAGCAAATCCTTTATTTTGCGACTTCGAAATAACTGTGTCATATCGCAAATTCAACTAATTATCAAGTTTTTCTGGTAACACTGATGCCTGGAGGTCAATTTAGTTCTATTGCGCCATCAATACTATCATTAATGGCCGAGTTGTCACACTTGCAGTGTTATGGCACAGGCCAAGCTCTTCCATTTGTACCGCTGTGTTTGACAACAAAACACAGAGCAAATCCTTTATCTTGGGACTTCGAAATAACTGTGTCATATCGCAAATTCAACTAATTATCAAGTTTTTCTAGTAACACTGATGCCTGGAGGTCAATTTAGTTCTATTGCGCCTTCAATACTATCATTAATGGCCGAGTTGTCACATTTGCAGTGTTATGGCACAGGCCAAGCTATTCCATTTGTACCGGTGTGTTTTACAACAAAAGAGAGAGCAACTCCTTTATTTTAGGACTTCGAAATAACTGTATTATATGGCAAATTCAACCAATTAACTAGTTTTCCTAGTAATACTGATGCCTGGAGGTCATTTTAGTTCTATTGCGCCTTCAATACTATCATTAATGACCGAGTTGTCGCATTTTCAGTGTTATGGCACCACCAAGCTCTTCCATTTGTACCGGTGTGTTTGACAACAAAACACAGAGCAAATCCTTTATTTGGGACTTCAAAATAACTGTGTTATCTTGCTAATTCAACCAATTATCTAGTTTTCCTAGTAATACTGATGCCTGGAGGTGAATTTAGTTCTATTGCGCCATCAATACTATCATTAATGGGCGAGTTATCACGTTTGCAGTGTTATAGCACAGGCCAAGCTGTTCCATTTGTACCGGTGTGTTTGACAACAAAATATAGACCAAATCCTTTATCTTGGGACTTCGAAATAACTGTGACATATTGCAAATTCAACTAATTAGCCAGTTTTGCTAGTAAAACTGATGCCTGGATGTCATTTTAGTTCTATTGCGCCTTCAATACTATCATTAATGACCGAGTTGTCGCATTTTCAGTGTTATGGCACCACCAAGCTCTTCCATTTGTACCGGTGTGTTTGACAACAAAACACAGAGCAAATCCTTTATTTGGGACTTCGAAATAACTGTGTTATCTTGCCAATTCAACTAATTATCTAGTTTTCCTAGTCACTCTGATGCCTGGAGGTCATTTTTGTTCTATTGCGCCATAAATACTATCATTAATGGCCGAGTTGTCACATTTTCAGTGTTGTGGCACCGCCAAGCCCTTCCATTTGTACCACCGGTGTGTTTGACAACAAAATACAGAGCAAATCCTTTATCTTGGGACTTCGAAATAACTGTGTCATATCGCAAATTCAACTAATTATCCAGTTTTTCTGGTAACACTGATGCCTGGAAGTCAATTTAGTTCTATTGCGCCTTCAATACTATCATTAATGGCCGAGTTGTGACATTTGCAGTGTTATGGCACAGGCCAACCTCGTCCATTTGTACCGGTGTGTTTGACAACAAAACACAGAGCAAATCCTTTATATTAGGACTTCGAAATAACTGTCTTATATCGCAAATTCAACTAATTATAAAGTTTTTCTAGTAACACTGATGCCTGGACGTCAATTTAGTTCAATTGCGACTTCAATACTATCATTAATGGCCGAGTTGTCACGTTTGCAGTGTTATGGCACAGGCCAAGCTCTTCCATTTGTACCGCTGTGTTTGACAACAAAATACAGAGCAAATCCTTTATCTTGGGACTTCGAAATAACTGTGTCATATCGCAAATTCAACCCATTATCAAGTTTTCCTAGTAATACTGATGCCTGGAGGTGAATTTAGTTCTATTGCGCCATCAATACCATCATTAATGGGCGAGTTATCACGTTTGCAGTGTTATAGGACAGGCCAAGCTCTTCCATTTGTACCGGTGTGTTTGACAACAAAATACAGACCAAATCCTTTATCTTGGGACTTCGAAATAACTGTATCAACTAATTATCCAGTTTTTTTAGAAATACTGCTGCCTGGAGGTCAATTTAGTTCTATTGCGCCATCAATACTATCATTAATGGGCGAGTTATCACGTTTGATGTGTTATAGCACAGGCCAAGCTCTTCCATTTGTACCGCTGTGTTTGACAACAAAATACAGAGGAAATCCTTTATTTTGCGACTTCGAAATAACTGTGTCATATCGCAAATTGAACTAATTATCAAGTTTTTCTTGTAACACTGATGCCTGGAGGTCAATTTAGTTCTATTGCGCCATCAATACTATCATTAATGGCCGAGTTGTCACACTTGCAGTGTTATGGCACAGGCCAAGCTCTTCCATTTGTACCGCTGTGTTTGACAACAAAACACAGAGCAAATCCTTTATCTTGGGACTTCGAAATAACTGTGTCATATCGCAAATTCAACTAATTATCAAGTTTTTCTAGTAACACTGATGCCTGGAGGTCAATTTAGTTCTATTGCGCCTTCAATACTATCATTAATGGCCGAGTTGTCACATTTGCAGTGTTATGGCACAGGCCAAGCTATTCCTTTTGTACCGGTGTGTTTAACAACAAAAGAGAGAGCAACTCCTTTATATTAGGACTTCGAAATAACTGTATTATAAGGCAAATTCAACCAATTATCTAGTTTTCCTAGTAATACTGATGCCTGGAGGTGAATTTAGTTCTATTGCGCCATCAATACTATCATTAATGGGCGAGTTATCACGTTTGCAGTGTTATAGCACAGGCCAAGCTCTTCCATTTGTACCGGTGTGTTTGACAACAAAATACAGACCAAATCCTTTATCTTGGGACTTCGAAATAACTGTGACATATTGCAAATTCAACTAATTATCCAGTTTTGCTAGTAAAACTGATGCTTGGAGGTCATTTTAGTTCTATTGCGCCTTCAATACTATCATTAATGACCGAGTTGTCGCATTTTCAGTGTTATGGCACCACCAAGCTCTTCCATTTGTACCGGTGTGTTTGACAACAAAACACAGAGCAAATACTTTATTTGGAACTTCGAAATAACTGTGTTATCTTGCCAATTCAACTAATTATATAGTTTTCCTAGTCACTCTGATGCCTGGAGGTAATTTTTGTTCTATTGCGCCATAAATACTATCATTAATGGCCGAGTTGTCACATTTTCAGTGTTGTGGCACCGCCAAGCCCTTCCATTTGTACCACCGGTGTGTTTGACAACAAAATACAGAGCAAATCCTTTATCTTGGGACTTCGAAATAACTGTGTCATATCGCAAATTCAACTAATTATCCAGTTTTTCTGGTAACACTGATGCCTGGAAGTCAATTTAGTTCTATTGCGCCTTCAATACTATCATTAATGGCCGAGTTGTGACATTTGCAGTGATATGGCACAGGCCAACCTCGTCCATTTGTACCGGTGTGTTTGACAACAAAACACAGAGCAAATCCTTTATATTAGGACTTCGAAATAACTGTCTTATATCGCAAATTCAACTAATTATAAAGTTTTTCTAGTAACACTGATGCCTGGACGTCAATTTAGTTCAACTGCGCCATCAATACTATCATTAATGACCGAGTTGTCACGTTTGCAGTGTTATGGCACAGGCCAAGCTCTTCCATTTGTACCGCTGTGTTTGACAACAAAACACAGAGCAAATCCTTTATATTAGGACTTCGAAATAACTGTATTATATCGCAAATTCAACTAATTATCCAGTTTTTCTGGTAACACTGATGCCTGGAAGTCAATTTAGTTCTATTACGCCTTCAATACTATCATTAATGGCCGAGTTGTGACATTTGCAGTGTTATGGCACAGGCCAACCTCGTCCATTTGTACCGGTGTGTTTGACAACAAAACACAGAGCAAATCCTTTATATTAGGACTTCGAAATAACTGTCTTATATCGCAAATTGAACTAATTATAAAGTTTTTCTAGTAACACTGATGCCTGGACGTCAATTTAGTTCAATTGCGCCATCAATACTATCATTAATGGCCGAGTTGTCACGTTTGCAGTGTTATGGCACAGGCCAAGCTCTTCCATTTGCACCGCTGTGTTTGACAACAAAACACAGAGCAAATCCTTTATATTAGGACTTCCAAATAACTGTATTATATCGCAAATTCAACTAATTATCAAGTTTTTCTAGTAACACTGATGCCTGGAGGTCAATTTAGTTCTATTGCGCCTTCAATACTATCATTAATGGCCGAGTTGTCACATTTGCAGTGTTATGGCACAGGCCAAGCTATTCCATTTGTACCGGTGTGTTTAACAACAAAAGAGAGAGCAACTCCTTTATATTAGGACTTCGAAATAACTGTATTATATGGCAAATTCAACCAATTATCTAGTTTTCCTAGTAATACTGATGCCTGGAGGTGAATTTAGTTCTATTGCGCCATCAATACTATCATTAATGGGCGAGTTATCACGTTTGCAGTGTTATAGCACAGGCCAAGCTCTTCCATTTGTACCGGTCTGTTTGACAACAAAATACAGACCAAATCCTTTATCTTGGGACTTCGAAATAACTGTGACATATTGCAAATTCAACTAATTATCCAGTTTTGCTAGTAAAACTGATGCCTGGAGGTCATTTTAGTTCTATTGCGCCTTCAATACTATCATTAATGACCGAGTTGTCGCATTTTCAGTGTTATGGCACCACCAAGCTCTTCCATTTGTACCGGTGTGTTTGACAACAAAACACAGAGCAAATACTTTATTTGGGACTTCGAAATAACTGTGTTATCTTGCCAATTCAACTAATTATATAGTTTTCCTAGTCACTCTGATGCCTGGAGGTAATTTTTGTTCTATTGCGCCATAAATACTATCATTAATGGCCGAGTTGTCACATTTTCAGTGTTGTGGCACCGCCAAGCCCTTCCATTTGTACCACCGGTGTGTTTGACAACAAAATACAGAGCAAATCCTTTATCTTGGGACTTCGAAATAACTGTGTCATATCGCAAATTCAACTAATTATCCAGTTTTTCTGGTAACACTGATGCCTGGAAGTCAATTTAGTTCTATTGCGCCTTCAATACTATCATTAATGGCCGAGTTGTGACATTTGCAGTGATATGGCACAGGCCAACCTCGTCCATTTGTACCGGTGTGTTTGACAACAAAACACAGAGCAAATCCTTTATATTAGGACTTCGAAATAACTGTCTTATATCGCAAATTCAACTAATTATAAAGTTTTTCTAGTAACACTGATGCCTGGACGTCAATTTAGTTCAACTGCGCCATCAATACTATCATTAATGACCGAGTTGTCACGTTTGCAGTGTTATGGCACAGGCCAAGCTCTTCCATTTGTACCGCTGTGTTTGACAACAAAACACAGAGCAAATCCTTTATATTAGGACTTCGAAATAACTGTATTATATCGCAAATTCAACTAATTATCCAGTTTTTCTGGTAACACTGATGCCTGGAAGTCAATTTAGTTCTATTACGCCTTCAATACTATCATTAATGGCCGAGTTGTGACATTTGCAGTGTTATGGCACAGGCCAACCTCGTCCATTTGTACCGGTGTGTTTGACAACAAAACACAGAGCAAATCCTTTATATTAGGACTTCGAAATAACTGTCTTATATCGCAAATTCAACTAATTATAAAGTTTTTCTAGTAACACTGATGCCTGGACGTCAATTTAGTTCAATTGCGCCATCAATACTATCATTAATGGCCGAGTTGTCACGTCTGCAGTGTTATGGCACAGACCAAGCTCTTCCATTTGTACCGCTGTGTTTGCCAACAAAACACAGAGCAAATCCTTTATATTAGGACTTCCAAATAACTGTATTATATCGCAAATTCAACTAATTATCCAGTTTTTCTGGTAACACTGATGCCTGGAAGTCAATTTAGTTCTATTACGCCTTCAATACTATCATTAATGGCCGAGTTGTGACATTTGCAGTGTTATGGCACAGGCCAACCTCGTCCATTTGTACCGGTGTGTTTGACAACAAAACACAGAGCAAATCCTTTATATTAGGACTTCGAAACAACTGTCTTATATCGCAAATTCAACTAATTATAAAGTTTTTCTAGTAACACTGATGCCTGGACGTCAATTTAGTTCAATTGCGCCATCAATACTATCATTAATGGCCGAGTTGTCACGTTTGCAGTGTTATGGCACAGGCCAAGCTCTTCCATTTGTACCGCTGTATTTGACAACAAAATACAGAGCAAATCCTTTATCTTGGGACTTCGAAATAACTGTGTCATAACGCAAATTCAACCAATTATCAAGTTTTCCTAGTAATACTGATGCCTGGAGGTGAATTTAGTTCTATTGCGCCATCAATACCATCATTAATGGGCGAGTTATCACGTTTGCAGTGTTATAGCACAGGCCAATCTCTTCCATTTGTAGCGGTGTGTTTGACAACAAAATACAGACCAAATCCTTTATCTTGGGACTTCGAAATAACTGTATCAACTAATTATCCAGTTTTCCTAGAAATACTGATGCCTGGAGGTCAATTTAGTTCTATTGCGCCATCAATACTATCATTAATGGGCGAGTTATCACGTTTGATGTGTTATAGCACAGGCCAAGCTCTTCCATTTGTACCGCTGTGTTTGACAACAAAATACAGAGCAAATCCTTTATTTTGCGACTTCGAAATAACTGTGTCATATCGCAAATTCAACTAATTATCCAGTTTTTCTGGTAACACTGATGCCTGGAAGTCAATTTAGTTCTATTGCGCCTTCAATACTATCATTAATGGCCGAGTTGTGACATTTGCAGTGTTATGGCACAGGCCAACCTCGTCCATTTGTACCGGTGTGTTTGACAACAAAACACAGAGCAAATCCTTTATATTAGGACTTCGAAATAACTGTCTTATATCGCAAATTCAACTAATTATAAAGTTTTTCTAGTAACACTGATGCCTGGACGTCAATTTAGTTCAATTGCGCCTTCAATACTATCATTAATGGCCGAGTTGTCACGTTTGCAGTGTTATGGCACAGGCCAAGCTCTTCCATTTGTACCGCTGTGTTTGACAACAAAATACAGAGCAAATCCTTTATCTTGGGACTTCGAAATAACTGTGTCATATCGCAAATTCAACCCATTATCAAGTTTTCCTAGTAATACTGATGCCTGGAGGTGAATTTAGTTCTATTGCGCCATCAATACCATCATTAATGGGCGAGTTATCACGTTTGCAGTGTTATAGGACAGGCCAAGCTCTTCCATTTGTACCGGTGTGTTTGACAACAAAATACAGACCAAATCCTTTATCTTGGGACTTCCAAATAACTGTATTATATCGCAAATTCAACTAATTATCCAGTTTTTCTGGTAACACTGATGCCTGGAAGTCAATTTAGTTCTATTGCGCCTTCAATACTATCATTAATGGCCGAGTTGTCACGTTTGCAGTGTTATGGCACAGGCCAACCTCGTCCATTTGTACCGGTGTGTTTGACAACAAACCACAGAGCAAATCCTTTATATTAGGACTTCAAAATAACTGTCTTATATCGCAAATTCAACTAATTATAAAGTTTTTCTAGTAACACTGATGCCTGGACGTCAATTTAGTTCAATTGCGCCATCAATACTATCATTAATGGCCGAGTTGTCACGTTTGCAGTGTTATTGCACAGGCCAAGCTCTTCCATTTGTACCGCTGTGTTTGACAACAAAATACAGAGCAAATCCTTTATCTTGGGACTTCGAAATAACTGTGTCATATCGCAAATTCAACCCATTATCAAGTTTTCCTAGTAATACTGATGCCTGGAGGTGAATTTAGTTCTATTGCGCCATCAATACCATCATTAATGGGCGAGTTATCACGTTTGCAGTGTTATAGCACAGGCCAAGCTCTTCCATTTGTACCGGTGTGTTTGACAACAAAATACAGACCAAATCCTTTATCTTGGGACTTCGAAATAACTGTATCAACTAATTATCCAGTTTTCCTAGTAATACTGATGCCTGGAGGTGAATTTAGTTCTATTGCGCCATCAATACCATCATTAATGGGCGAGTTATCACGTTTGCAGTGTTATAGCACAGGCCAAGCTCTTCCATTTGTACCGGTGTGTTTGACAACAAAACACAGAGCAAATCCTTTATATTAGGACTTCCAAATAACTGTATTATATCGCAAATTCAACTAATTATCCAGTTGTTCTGGTAACACTGATGCCTGGAAGTCAATTTAGTTCAATTGCGCCATCAATACTATCATTAATGGCCGAGTTGTGACATTTGCAGTGTTATGGCACAGGCCAACCTCGTCCATTTGTACCGGTGTGTTTGACAACAAAACACAGAGCAAATCCTTTATATTAGGACTTCAAAATAACTGTCTTATATCGCAAATTCAACTAATTATAAAGTTTTTCTAGTAACACTGATGCCTGGACGTCAATTTAGTTCAATTGCGCCATCAATACTATCATTAATGGCCGAGGTGTCACGTTTGCAGTGTTATGGCACAGGCCAAGCTCTTCCATTGGTACCGCTGTGTTTGACAACAAAACACAGAGCAAATCCTTTATATTAGGACTTCGAAATAACTGTATTATATCGCAAATTCAACTAATTATCCAGTTTTTCTGGTAACACTGATGCCTGGAAGTCAATTTAGTTCTATTACGCCTTCAATACTATCATTAATGGCCGAGTTGTGACATTTGCAGTGTTATGGCACAGGCCAACCTCGTCCATTTGTACCGGTGTGTTTGACAACAAAACACAGAGCAAATCCTTTATATTAGGACTTCGAAACAACTGTCTTATATCGCAAATTCAACTAATTATAAAGTTTTTCTAGTAACACTGATGCCTGAACGTCAATTTAGTTCAATTGCGCCATCAATACTATCATTAATGGCCGAGTTGTCACGTTTGCAGTGTTATGGCACAGGCCAAGCTCTTCCATTTGTACCGCTGTATTTGACAACAAAATACAGAGCAAATCCTTTATCTTGGGACTTCGAAATAACTGTGTCATAACGCAAATTCAACCAATTATCAAGTTTTCCTAGTAATACTGATGCCTGGAGGTGAATTTAGTTCTATTGCGCCATCAATACCATCATTAATGGGCGAGTTATCACGTTTGCAGTGTTATAGCACAGGCCAAGCTCTTCCATTTGTAGCGGTGTGTTTGACAACAAAATACAGACCAAATCCTTTATCTTGGGACTTCGAAATAACTGTATCAACTAATTATCCAGTTTTCCTAGAAATACTGATGCCTGGAGGTCAATTTAGTTCTATTGCGCCATCAATACTATCATTAATGGGCGAGTTATCACGTTTGATGTGTTATAGCACAGGCCAAGCTCTTCCATTTGTACCGCTGTGTTTGACAACAAAATACAGAGCAAATCCTTTATTTTGCGACTTCGAAATAACTGTGTCATATCGCAAATTCAACTAATTATCAAGTTTTTCTGGTAACACTGATGCCTGGAGGTCAATTTAGTTCTATTGCGCCATCAATACTATCATTAATGGCCGAGTTGTCACACTTGCAGTGTTATGGCACAGGCCAATCTCTTCCATTTGTACCGCTGTGTTTGACAACAAAACACAGAGCAAATCCTTTATCTTGGGACTTCGAAATAACTGTATCAACTAATTATCCAGTTTTCCTAGAAATACTGATGCCTGGAGGTGAATTTAGTTCTATTGCGCCATCAATACCATCATTAATGGGCGAGTTATCACGTTTGCAGTGTTATAGCACAGGCCAAGCTCTTCCATTTGTACCGGTGTGTTTGACAACAAAACACAGAGCAAATCCTTTATATTAGGACTTCCAAATAACTGTATTATATCGCAAATTCAACTAATTATCCAGTTGTTCTGGTAACACTGATGCCTGGAAGTCAATTTAGTTCAATTGCGCCATCAATACTATCATTAATGGCCGAGTTGTGACATTTGCAGTGTTATGGCACAGGCCAACCTCGTCCATTTGTACCGGTGTGTTTGACAACAAAACACAGAGCAAATCCTTTATATTAGGACTTCAAAATAACTGTCTTATATCGCAAATTCAACTAATTATAAAGTTTTTCTAGTAACACTGATGCCTGGACGTCAATTTAGTTCAATTGCGCCATCAATACTATCATTAATGGCCGAGGTGTCACGTTTGCAGTGTTATGGCACAGGCCAAGCTCTTCCATTGGTACCGCTGTGTTTGACAACAAAACACAGAGCAAATCCTTTATATTAGGACTTCGAAATAACTGTATTATATCGCAAATTCAACTAATTATCCAGTTTTTCTGGTAACACTGATGCCTGGAAGTCAATTTAGTTCTATTACGCCTTCAATACTATCATTAATGGCCGAGTTGTGACATTTGCAGTGTTATGGCACAGGCCAACCTCGTCCATTTGTACCGGTGTGTTTGACAACAAAACACAGAGCAAATCCTTTATATTAGGACTTCGAAACAACTGTCTTATATCGCAAATTCAACTAATTATAAAGTTTTTCTAGTAACACTGATGCCTGAACGTCAATTTAGTTCAATTGCGCCATCAATACTATCATTAATGGCCGAGTTGTCACGTTTGCAGTGTTATGGCACAGGCCAAGCTCTTCCATTTGTACCGCTGTATTTGACAACAAAATACAGAGCAAATCCTTTATCTTGGGACTTCGAAATAACTGTATCATAACGCAAATTCAACCAATTATCAAGTTTTCCTAGTAATACTGATGCCTGGAGGTGAATTTAGTTCTATTGCGCCATCAATACCATCATTAATGGGCGAGTTATCACGTTTGCAGTGTTATAGCACAGGCCAAGCTCTTCCATTTGTAGCGGTGTGTTTGACAACAAAATACAGACCAAATCCTTTATCTTGGGACTTCGAAATAACTGTATCAACTAATTATCCAGTTTTCCTAGAAATACTGATGCCTGGAGGTCAATTTAGTTCTATTGCGCCATCAATACTATCATTAATGGGCGAGTTATCACGTTTGATGTGTTATAGCACAGGCCAAGCTCTTCCATTTGTACCGCTGTGTTTGACAACAAAATACAGAGCAAATCCTTTATTTTGCGACTTCGAAATAACTGTGTCATATCGCAAATTCAACTAATTATCAAGTTTTTCTGGTAACACTGATGCCTGGAGGTCAATTTAGTTCTATTGCGCCATCAATACTATCATTAATGGCCGAGTTGTCACACTTGCAGTGTTATGGCACAGGCCAAGCTCTTCCATTTGTACCGCTGTGTTTGACAACAAAACACAGAGCAAATCCTTTATCTTGGGACTTCGAAATAACTGTGTCATATCGCAAATTCAACTAATTATCAAGTTTTTCTAGTAACACTGATGCCTGGAGGTCAATTTAGTTCTATTGCGCCTTCAATACTATCATTAATGGCCGAGTTGTCACATTTGCAGTGTTATGGCACAGGCCAAGCTATTCCATTTGTACCGGTGTATTTGACAACAAAATACAGAGCAAATCCTTTATCTTGGGACTTCGAAATAACTGTGTCATAACGCAAATTCAACCAATTATCAAGTTTTCCTAGTAATACTGATGCCTGGAGGTGAATTTAGTTCTATTGCGCCATCAATACCATCATTAATGGGCGAGTTATCACGTTTGCAGTGTTATAGCACAGGCCAAGCTCTTCCATTTGTAGCGGTGTGTTTGACAACAAAATACAGACCAAATCCTTTATCTTGGGACTTCGAAATAACTGTATCAACTAATTATCCAGTTTTCCTAGAAATACTGATGCCTGGAGGTCAATTTAGTTCTATTGCGCCATCAATACTATCAGTAATGGGCGAGTTATCACGTTTGATGTGTTATAGCACAGGCCAAGCTCTTCCATTTGTACCGCTGTGTTTGACAACAAAATACAGAGCAAATCCTTTATTTTGCGACTTCGAAATAACTGTGTCATATCGCAAATTCAACTAATTATCAAGTTTTTCTGGTAACACTGATGCCTGGAGGTCAATTTAGTTCTATTGCGCCATCAATACTATCATTAATGGCCGAGTTGTCACACTTGCAGTGTTATGGCACAGGCCAAGCTCTTCCATTTGTACCGCTGTGTTTGACAACAAAACACAGAGCAAATCCTTTATCTTGGGACTTCGAAATAACTGTGTCATATCGCAAATTCAACTAATTATCAAGTTTTTCTAGTAACACTGATGCCTGGAGGTCAATTTAGTTCTATTGCGCCTTCAATACTATCATTAATGGCCGAGTTGTCACATTTGCAGTGTTATGGCACAGGCCAAGCTATTCCATTTGTACCGGTGTGTTTTACAACAAAAGAGAGAGCAACTCCTTTATATTAGGACTTCGAAATAACTGTATTATATGGCAAATTCAACCAATTATCTAGTTTTCCTAGTAATACTGATGCCTGGAGGTGAATTTAGTTCTATTGCGCCATCAATACTATCATTAATGGGCGAGTTATCACGTTTGCAGTGTTATAGCACAGGCCAAGCTGTTCCATTTGTACCGGTGTGTTTGACAACAAAATATAGACCAAATCCTTTATCTTGGGACTTCGAAATAACTGTGACATATTGCAAATTCAACTAATTAGCCAGTTTTGCTAGTAAAACTGATGCCTGGATGTCATTTTAGTTCTATTGCGCCTTCAATACTATCATTAATGACCGAGTTGTCGCATTTTCAGTGTTATGGCACCACCAAGCTCTTCCATTTGTACCGGTGTGTTTGACAACAAAACACAGAGCAAATCCTTTATTTGGGACTTCGAAATAACTGTGTTATCTTGCCAATTCAACTAATTATCTAGTTTTCCAAGTCACTCTGATGCCTGGAGGTCATTTTTGTTCTATTGCGCCATAAATACTATCATTAATGGCCGAGTTGTCACATTTTCAGTGTTGTGGCACCGCCAAGCCCTTCCATTTGTACCACCGGTGTGTTTGACAACAAAATACAGAGCAAATCCTTTATCTTGGGACTTCGAAATAACTGTGTCATATCGCAAATTCAACTAATTATCCAGTTTTTCTGGTAACACTGATGCCTGGAAGTCAATTTAGTTCTATTGCGCCTTCAATACTATCATTAATGGCCGAGTTGTGACATTTGCAGTGTTATGGCACAGGCCAACCTCGTCCATTTGTACCGGTGTGTTTGACAACAAAACACAGAGCAAATCCTTTATATTAGGACTTCGAAATAACTGTCTTATATCACAAATTCAACTAATTATAAAGTTTTTCTAGTAACACTGATGCCTGGACGTCAATTTAGTTCAATTGCGCCTTCAATACTATCATTAATGGCCGAGTTGTCACGTTTGCAGTGTTATGGCACAGGCCAAGCTCTTCCATTTGTACCGCTGTGTTTGACAACAAAATACAGAGCAAATCCTTTATCTTGGGACTTCGAAATAACTGTGTCATATCGCAAATTCAACCCATTATCAAGTTTTCCTAGTATTACTGATGCCTGGAGGTCAATTTAGTTCTATTGCGCCATCAATACCATCATTAATGGGCGAGTTATCACGTTTGCAGTGTTATAGGACAGGCCAAGCTCTTCCATTTGTACCGGTGTGTTTGACAACAAAATACAGACCAAATCCTTTATCTTGGGACTTCCAAATAACTGTATTATATCGCAAATTCAACTAATTATCCAGTTTTTCTGGTAACACTGATGCCTGGAAGTCAATGTAGTTCTATTGCGCCTTCAATACTATCATTAATGGCCGAGTTGTGACATTTGCACTGTTATGGCACAGGCCAACCTCGTCCATTTGTACCGGTGTGTTTGACAACAAAACACAGAGCAAATCCTTTATATTAGGACTTCCAAATAACTGTCTTATATCGCAAATTCAACTAATTATGAAGTTTTTCTAGTAACACTGATGCCTGGACGTCAATTTAGTTCAATTGCGCCATCAATACTATCATTAATGGCCGAGTTGTCACGTTTGCAGTGTTATTGCACAGGCCAAGCTCTTCCATTTGTACCGCTGTGTTTGACAACAAAATACAGAGCAAATCCTTTATCTTGGGACTTCGAAATAACTGTGTCATATCGCAAATTCAACCCATTATCAAGTTTTCCTAGTAATACTGATGCCTGGAGGTGAATTTAGTTCTATTGCGCCATCAATACCATCATTAATGGGCGAGTTATCACGTTTGCAGTGTTATAGCACAGGCCAAGCTCTTCCATTTGTACCGGTGTGTTTGACAACAAAATACAGACCAAATCCTTTATCTTGGGACTTCGAAATAACTGTATCAACTAATTATCCAGTTTTCCTAGTAATACTGATGCCTGGAGGTGAATTTAGTTCTATTGCGCCATCAATACCATCATTAATGGGCGAGTTATCACGTTTGCAGTGTTATAGCACAGGCCAAGCTCTTCCATTTGTACCGGTGTGTTTGACAACAAAACACAGAGCAAATCCTTTATATTAGGACTTCCAAATAACTGTATTATATCGCAAATTCAACTAATTATCCAGTTGTTCTGGTAACACTGATGCCTGGAAGTCAATTGAGTTCTATTGCGCCTTCAATACTATCATTAAAGGCCGAGTTGTGACATTTGCAGTGTTATGGCACAGGCCAACCTCGTCCATTTGTACCGGTGTGTTTGACAACAAAACACAGAGCAAATCCTTTATATTAGGACTTCAAAATAACTGTCTTATATCGCAAATTCAACTAATTATAAAGTTTTTCTAGTAACACTGATGCCTGGACGTCAATTTAGTTCAATTGCGCCATCAATACTATCATTAATGGCCGAGTTGTCACGTTTGCAGTGTTATTGCACAGGCCAAGCTCTTCCATTTGTACCGCTGTGTTTGACAACAAAATACAGAGCAAATCCTTTATCTTGGGACTTCGAAATAACTGTGTCATATCGCAAATTCAACCCATTATCAAGTTTTCCTAGTAATACTGATGCCTGG
Organism: Actinernus sp. WN-2022; assembly: GCA_030867875.1. NCBI lineage: Eukaryota > Metazoa > Cnidaria > Anthozoa > Actiniaria > Actinernidae > Actinernus > Actinernus sp. WN-2022. The sequence goes on along the minus strand of JAOWCC010001634.1, from coordinate 106,162,091 downwards.
AGGTGAATTTAGTTCTATTGCGCCATCAATACCATCATTAATGGGCGAGTTATCACGTTTGCAGTGTTATAGCACAGGCCAAGCTCTTCCATTTGTACCGGTGTGTTTGACAACAAAATACAGACCAAATCCTTTATCTTGGGACTTCGAAATAACTGTATCAACTAATTATCCAGTTTTCCTAGTAATACTGATGCCTGGAGGTGAATTTAGTTCTATTGCGCCATCAATACCATCATTAATGGGCGAGTTATCACGTTTGCAGTGTTATAGCACATGCCAAGCTCTTCCATTTGTACCGGTGTGTTTGACAACAAAACACAGAGCAAATCCTTTATATTAGGACTTCCAAATAACTGTATTATATCGCAAATTCAACTAATTATCCAGTTTTTCTGGTAACACTGATGCCTGGAAGTCAATTTAGTTATATTGCGCCTTCAATACTATCATTAATGGCCGAGTTGTGACATTTGCAGTGTTATGGCACAGGCCAACCTCGTCCATTTGTACCGGTGTGTTTGACAACAAAACACAGAGCAAATCCTTTATATTAGGACTTGAAAATAACTGTCTTATATCGCAAATTCAACTAATTATAAAGTTTTTCTAGTAACATTGATGCCTGGACGTCAATTTAGTTCAATTGCGCCATCAATACTATCATTAATGGCCGAGTTGTCACGTTTGCAGTATTATGGCACAGGCCAAGCTCTTCCATTTGTACCGCTGTGTTTGACAACAAAATACAGAGCAAATCCTTTATCTTGGGACTTCGAAATAACTGTGTCATATCGCAAATTCAACCCATTATCAAGTTTTCCTAGTATTACTGATGCCTGGAGGTCAATTTAGTTCTATTGCGCCATCAATACCATCATTAATGGGCGAGTTATCACGTTTGCAGTGTTATAGGACAGGCCAAGCTCTTCCATTTGTACCGGTGTGTTTGACAACAAAATACAGACCAAATCCTTTATCTTGGGACTTCCAAATAACTGTATTATATCGCAAATTCAACTAATTATCCAGTTTTTCTGGTAACACTGATGCCTGGAAGTCAATTTAGTTCTATTGCGCCTTCAATACTATCATTAATGGCCGAGTTGTGACATTTGCACTGTTATGGCACAGGCCAACCTCGTCCATTTGTACCGGTGTGTTTGACAACAAAACACAGAGCAAATCCTTTATATTAGGACTTCCAAATAACTGTCTTATATCGCAAATTCAACTAATTATGAAGTTTTTCTAGTAACACTGATGCCTGGACGTCAATTTAGTTCAATTGCGCCATCAATACTATCATTAATGGCCGAGTTGTCACGTTTGCAGTGTTATTGCACAGGCCAAGCTCTTCCATTTGTACCGCTGTGTTTGACAACAAAATACAGAGCAAATCCTTTATCTTGGGACTTCGAAATAACTGTGTCATATCGCAAATTCAACCCATTATCAAGTTTTCCTAGTAATACTGATGCCTGGAGGTGAATTTAGTTCTATTGCGCCATCAATACCATCATTAATGGGCGAGTTATCACGTTTGCAGTGTCATAGCACAGGCCAAGCTCTTCCATTTGTACCGGTGTGTTTGACAACAAAATACAGACCAAATCCTTTATCTTGGGACTTCGAAATAACTGTATCAACTAATTATCCAGTTTTCCTAGTAATACTGATGCCTGGAGGTGAATTTAGTTCTATTGCGCCATCAATACCATCATTAATGGGCGAGTTATCACGTTTGCAGTGTTATAGCACAGGCCAAGCTCTTCCATTTGTACCGGTGTGTTTGACAACAAAACACAGAGCAAATCCTTTATATTAGGACTTCCAAATAACTGTATTATATCGCAAATTCAACTAATTATCCAGTTGTTCTGGTAACACTGATGCCTGGAAGTCAATTGAGTTCTATTGCGCCTTCAATACTATCATTAAAGGCCGAGTTGTGACATTTGCAGTGTTATGGCACAGGCCAACCTCGTCCATTTGTACCGGTGTGTTTGACAACAAAACACAGAGCAAATCCTTTATATTAGGACTTCAAAATAACTGTCTTATATCGCAAATTCAACTAATTATAAAGTTTTTCTAGTAACACTGATGCCTGGACGTCAATTTAGTTCAATTGCGCCATCAATACTATCATTAATGGCCGAGTTGTCACGTTTGCAGTGTTATTGCACAGGCCAAGCTCTTCCATTTGTACCGCTGTGTTTGACAACAAAATACAGAGCAAATCCTTTATCTTGGGACTTCGAAATAACTGTGTCATATCGCAAATTCAACCCATTATCAAGTTTTCCTAGTAATACTGATGCCTGGAGGTGAATTTAGTTCTATTGCGCCATCAATACCATCATTAATGGGCGAGTTATCACGTTTGCAGTGTTATAGCACAGGCCAAGCTCTTCCATTTGTACCGGTGTGTTTGACAACAAAATACAGACCAAATCCTTTATCTTGGGACTTCGAAATAACTGTATCAACTAATTATCCAGTTTTCCTAGTAATACTGATGCCTGGAGGTGAATTTAGTTCTATTGCGCCATCAATACCATCATTAATGGGCGAGTTATCACGTTTGCAGTGTTATAGCACATGCCAAGCTCTTCCATTTGTACCGGTGTGTTTGACAACAAAACACAGAGCAAATCCTTTATATTAGGACTTCCAAATAACTGTATTATATCGCAAATTCAACTAATTATCCAGTTTTTCTGGTAACACTGATGCCTGGAAGTCAATTTAGTTATATTGCGCCTTCAATACTATCATTAATGGCCGAGTTGTGACATTTGCAGTGTTATGGCACAGGCCAACCTCGTCCATTTGTACCGGTGTGTTTGACAACAAAACACAGAGCAAATCCTTTATATTAGGACTTGAAAATAACTGTCTTATATCGCAAATTCAACTAATTATAAAGTTTTTCTAGTAACATTGATGCCTGGACGTCAATTTAGTTCAATTGCGCCATCAATACTATCATTAATGGCCGAGTTGTCACGTTTGCAGTGTTATGGCACAGGCCAAGCTCTTCCATTTGTACCGCTGTGTTTGACAACAAAATACAGAGCAAATCCTTTATCTTGGGACTTCGAAATAACTGTGTCATATCGCAAATTCAACCCATTATCAAGTTTTCCTAGTAATACTGATGCCTGGAGGTGAATTTAGTTCTATTGCGCCATCAATACCATCATTAATGGGCGAGTTATCACGTTTGCAGTGTTATAGCACAGGCCAAGCTCTTCCATTTGTACCGGTGTGTTTGACAACAAAATACAGACCAAATCCTTTATCTTGGGACTTCGAAATAACTGTATCAACTAATTATCCAGTTTTCCTAGAAATACTGATGCCTGGAGGTCAATTTAGTTCTATTGCGCCGTCAATACTATCATTAATGGGCGAGTTATCACGTTTGATGTGTTATAGCACAGGCCAAGCTCTTCCATTTGTACCGCTGTGTTTGACAACAAAACACAGAGCAAATCCTTTATATTAGGACTTCGAAATAACTGTCTTATATCGCAAATTCAACTAATTATAAAGTTTTTCTAGTAACACTGATGCCTGGACGTCAATTTAGTTCAATTGCGCCATCAATACTATCATTAATGGCCGAGTTGTCACGTTTGCAGTGTTATGGCACAGGCCAAGCTCTTCCATTTGTACCGCTGTGTTTGACAACAAAATACAGAGCAAATCCTTTATCTTGGGACTTCGAAATAACTGTGTCATATCGCAAATTCAACCAATTATCAAGTTTTCCTAGTAATACTGATGCCTGGAGGTGAATTTAGTTCTATTGCGCCATCAATACCATCATTAATGGGCGAGTTATCACGTTTGCAGTGTTATAGCACAGGCCAAGCTCTTCCATTTGTACCGGTGTGTTTGACAACAAAATACAGACCAAATCCTTTATCTTGGGACTTCGAAATAACTGTATCAACTAATTATCCAGTTTTCCTAGAAATACTGATGCCTGGAGGTCAATTTAGTTCTATTGCGCCATCAATACTATCATTAAAGGGCGAGTTATCACGTTTGATGTGTTATAGCACAGGCCAAGCTCTTCCATTTGTACCGCTGTGTTTGACAACAAAATACAGAGCAAATCCTTTATTTTGGGACTTCGAAATAACTGTGTCATATCGCAAATTCAACCCATTATCAAGTTTTTCTAGTAATACTGATGCCTGGAGGTGAATTTAGTTCTATTGCGCCATCAATACCATCATTAATGGGCGAGTTATCACGTTTGCAGTATTATAGCACAGGCCAAGCTCTTCCATTTGTACCGGTGTGTTTGACAACAAAATACAGACCAAATCCTTTATCTTGGGACTTCGAAATAACTGTATCAACTAATTATCCAGTTTTCCTAGTAATACTGATGCCTGGAGGTGAATTTAGTTCTATTGCGCCATCAATACCATCATTAATGGGCGAGTTATCACGTTTGCAGTGTTATAGCACATGCCAAGCTCTTCCATTTGTACCGGTGTGTTTGACAACAAAACACAGAGCAAATCCTTTATATTAGGACTTCCAAATAACTGTATTATATCGCAAATTCAACTAATTATCCAGTTTTTCTGGTAACACTGATGCCTGGAAGTCAATTTAGTTATATTGCGCCTTCAATACTATCATTAATGGCCGAGTTGTGACATTTGCAGTGTTATGGCACAGGCCAACCTCGTCCATTTGTACCGGTGTGTTTGACAACAAAACACAGAGCAAATCCTTTATATTAGGACTTGAAAATAACTGTCTTATATCGCAAATTCAACTAATTATAAAGTTGTTCTAGTAACATTGATGCCTGGACGTCAATTTAGTTCAATTGCGCCATCAATACTATCATTAATGGCCGAGTTGTCACGTTTGCAGTGTTATGGCACAGGCCAAGCTCTTCCATTTGTACCGCTGTGTTTGACAACAAAATACAGAGCAAATCCTTTATCTTGGGACTTCGAAATAACTGTGTCATATCGCAAATTCAACCCATTATCAAGTTTTCCTAGTAATACTGATGCCTGGAGGTGAATTTAGTTCTATTGCGCCATCAATACCATCATTAATGGGCGAGTTATCACGTTTGCAGTGTTATAGCACAGGCCAAGCTCTTCCATTTGTACAGGTGTGTTTGACAACAAAATACAGACCAAATCCTTTATCTTGGGACTTCGAAATAACTGTATCAACTAATTATCCAGTTTTCCTAGAAATACTGATGCCTGGAGGTCAATTTAGTTCTATTGCGCCATCAATACTATCATTAATGGGCGAGTTATCACGTTTGATGTGTTATAGCACAGGCCAAGCTCTTCCATTTGTACCGCTGTGTTTGACAACAAAATACAGAGCAAATCCTTTATCTTGGGACTTCGAAATAACTGTGTCATATCGCAAATTCAACTAATTATTCAGTTTTTCTGGTAACACTGATGCCTGGAGGTCAATTTAGTTCTATTGCGCCTTCAATACTATCATTAATGGCCGAGTTGTGATATTTGCAGTGTTATGGCACAGGCCAAGCTCTTCCATTTGTACCGGTGTGTTTGACAACAAAACACAGAGCAAATCCTTTATATTAGGACTTCGAAATAACTGTCTTATATCGCAAATTCAACTAATTATAAAGTTTTTCTAGTAACACTGATGCCTGGACGTCAATTTAGTTCAATTGCGCCATCAATACTATCATTAATGGCCGAGTTGTCACGTTTGCAGTGTTATGGCACAGGCCAAGCTCTTCCATTTGTACCGCTGTGTTTGACAACAAAATACAGAGCAAATCCTTTATCTTGGGACTTCGAAATAACTGTGTCATATCGCAAATTCAACCAATTATCAAGTTTTCCTAGTAATACTGATGCCTGGAGGTGAATTTAGTTCTATTGCGCCATCAATACCATCATTAATTGGCGAGTTATCACGTTTGCAGTGTTATAGCACAGGCCAAGCTCTTCCATTTGTACCGGTGTGTTTGACAACAAAATACAGACCAAATCCTTTATCTTGGGACTTCGAAATAACTGTATCAACTAATTATCCAGTTTTCCTAGAAATACTGATGCCTGGAGGTCAATTTAGTTCTATTGCGCCATCAATACTATCATTAAAGGGCGAGTTATCACGTTTGATGTGTTATAGCACAGGCCAAGCTCTTCCATTTGTACCGCTGTGTTTGACAACAAAATACAGAGCAAATCCTTTATCTTGGGACTTCGAAATAACTGTGTCATATCGCAAATTCAACTAATTATCCAGTTTTTCTGGTAACACTGATGCCTGGAGGTCAATTTAGTTCTATTGCGCCTTCAATACTATCATTAATGGCCGAGTTGTGATATTTGCAGTGTTATGGCACAGGCCAAGCTCTTCCATTTGTACCAGTGTGTTTGACAACAAAACACAGAGCAAATCCTTTATATTAGGACTTCCAAATAACTGTCTTATATCGCAAATTCAACTAATTATCAAGTTTTTCTAGTAACACTGATGCCTGGACGTCAATTTAGTTCAATTGCGCCATCAATACTATCATTAATGGCCGAGTTGTCACGTTTGCAGTGTTATGACACAGGCCAAGCTCTTCCATTTGTACCGCTGTGTTTGACAACAATATACAGAGCAAATCCTTTATCTTGGGACTTCGAAATAACTGTGTCATATCGCAAATTCAACCAATTATCAAGTTTTCCTAGTAATACTGATGCCTGGAGGTGAATTTAGTTCTATTGCGCAATCAATACCATCATTAATGGGCGAGTTATCACGTTTGCAGTGTTATAGCACAGGCCAAGCTCTTCCATTTGTACCGGTGTGTTTGACAACAAAATACAGACCTAATCCTTTCTCTTGGGACTTCGAAATAACTGTATCAACTAATTATCCAGTTTTCCTAGAAATACTGATGCCTGGAGGTCAAATTAGTTCTATTACGCCATCAATACTATCATTAATGGGCAAGTTATCACGTTTGATGTGTTATAGCACAGGCCAAGCTCGTCCATTGGTACCGCTGTGTTTGACAACAAAACACAGAGCAAATCCTTTATCTTGGGACTTCGAAATAACTGTCTTATATCGCAAATTCAACTAATTATAAAGTTTTTCTAGTAACACTGATGCCTGGACGTCAATTTAGTTCAATTGCGCCATCAATACTATCATTAATGGCCGAGTTGTCACGTTTGCAGTGTTATGGCACAGGCCAAGCTCTTCCATTTGTACCGGTGTGTTTGACAACAAAATACAGAGCAAATCCTTTATTTTGGGACTTCGAAATAACTGTGTCATATCGCAAATTCAACTAATTATCCAGTTTTTCTGGTAACACTGATGCCTGGAAGTCAATTTAGTTATATTGCGCCTTCAATACTATCATTAATGGCCGAGTTGTGACATTTGCAGTGTTATGGCACAGGCCAACCTCGTCCATTTGTACCGGTGTGTTTGACAACAAAACACAGAGCAAATCCTTTATATTAGGACTTGAAAATAACTGTCTTATATCGCAAATTCAACTAATTATAAAGTTTTTCTAGTAACATTGATGCCTGGACGTCAATTTAGTTCAATTGCGCCATCAATACTATCATTAATGGCCGAGTTGTCACGTTTGCAGTATTATGGCACAGGCCAAGCTCTTCCATTTGTACCGCTGTGTTTGACAACAAAATACAGAGCAAATCCTTTATCTTGGGACTTCGAAATAACTGTGTCATATCGCAAATTCAACCCATTATCAAGTTTTCCTAGTATTACTGATGCCTGGAGGTCAATTTAGTTCTATTGCGCCATCAATACCATCATTAATGGGCGAGTTATCACGTTTGCAGTGTTATAGGACAGGCCAAGCTCTTCCATTTGTACCGGTGTGTTTGACAACAAAATACAGACCAAATCCTTTATCTTGGGACTTCCAAATAACTGTATTATATCGCAAATTCAACTAATTATCCAGTTTTTCTGGTAACACTGATGCCTGGAAGTCAATTTAGTTCTATTGCGCCTTCAATACTATCATTAATGGCCGAGTTGTGACATTTGCACTGTTATGGCACAGGCCAACCTCGTCCATTTGTACCGGTGTGTTTGACAACAAAACACAGAGCAAATCCTTTATATTAGGACTTCCAAATAACTGTCTTATATCGCAAATTCAACTAATTATGAAGTTTTTCTAGTAACACTGATGCCTGGACGTCAATTTAGTTCAATTGCGCCATCAATACTATCATTAATGGCCGAGTTGTCACGTTTGCAGTGTTATTGCACAGGCCAAGCTCTTCCATTTGTACCGCTGTGTTTGACAACAAAATACAGAGCAAATCCTTTATCTTGGGACTTCGAAATAACTGTGTCATATCGCAAATTCAACCCATTATCAAGTTTTCCTAGTAATACTGATGCCTGGAGGTGAATTTAGTTCTATTGCGCCATCAATACCATCATTAATGGGCGAGTTATCACGTTTGCAGTGTTATAGCACAGGCCAAGCTCTTCCATTTGTACCGGTGTGTTTGACAACAAAATACAGACCAAATCCTTTATCTTGGGACTTCGAAATAACTGTATCAACTAATTATCCAGTTTTCCTAGTAATACTGATGCCTGGAGGTGAATTTAGTTCTATTGCGCCATCAATACCATCATTAATGGGCGAGTTATCACGTTTGCAGTGTTATAGCACAGGCCAAGCTCTTCCATTTGTACCGGTGTGTTTGACAACAAAACACAGAGCAAATCCTTTATATTAGGACTTCCAAATAACTGTATTATATCGCAAATTCAACTAATTATCCAGTTGTTCTGGTAACACTGATGCCTGGAAGTCAATTGAGTTCTATTGCGCCTTCAATACTATCATTAAAGGCCGAGTTGTGACATTTGCAGTGTTATGGCACAGGCCAACCTCGTCCATTTGTACCGGTGTGTTTGACAACAAAACACAGAGCAAATCCTTTATATTAGGACTTCAAAATAACTGTCTTATATCGCAAATTCAACTAATTATAAAGTTTTTCTAGTAACACTGATGCCTGGACGTCAATTTAGTTCAATTGCGCCATCAATACTATCATTAATGGCCGAGTTGTCACGTTTGCAGTGTTATTGCACAGGCCAAGCTCTTCCATTTGTACCGCTGTGTTTGACAACAAAATACAGAGCAAATCCTTTATCTTGGGACTTCGAAATAACTGTGTCATATCGCAAATTCAACCCATTATCAAGTTTTCCTAGTAATACTGATGCCTGGAGGTGAATTTAGTTCTATTGCGCCATCAATACCATCATTAATGGGCGAGTTATCACGTTTGCAGTGTTATAGCACAGGCCAAGCTCTTCCATTTGTACCGGTGTGTTTGACAACAAAATACAGACCAAATCCTTTATCTTGGGACTTCGAAATAACTGTATCAACTAATTATCCAGTTTTCCTAGTAATACTGATGCCTGGAGGTGAATTTAGTTCTATTGCGCCATCAATACCATCATTAATGGGCGAGTTATCACGTTTGCAGTGTTATAGCACATGCCAAGCTCTTCCATTTGTACCGGTGTGTTTGACAACAAAACACAGAGCAAATCCTTTATATTAGGACTTCCAAATAACTGTATTATATCGCAAATTCAACTAATTATCCAGTTTTTCTGGTAACACTGATGCCTGGAAGTCAATTTAGTTATATTGCGCCTTCAATACTATCATTAATGGCCGAGTTGTGACATTTGCAGTGTTATGGCACAGGCCAACCTCGTCCATTTGTACCGGTGTGTTTGACAACAAAACACAGAGCAAATCCTTTATATTAGGACTTGAAAATAACTGTCTTATATCGCAAATTCAACTAATTATAAAGTTTTTCTAGTAACATTGATGCCTGGACGTCAATTTAGTTCAATTGCGCCATCAATACTATCATTAATGGCCGAGTTGTCACGTTTGCAGTGTTATGGCACAGGCCAAGCTCTTCCATTTGTACCGCTGTGTTTGACAACAAAATACAGAGCAAATCCTTTATCTTGGGACTTCGAAATAACTGTGTCATATCGCAAATTCAACCCATTATCAAGTTTTCCTAGTAATACTGATGCCTGGAGGTGAATTTAGTTCTATTGCGCCATCAATACCATCATTAATGGGCGAGTTATCACGTTTGCAGTGTTATAGCACAGGCCAAGCTCTTCCATTTGTACCGGTGTGTTTGACAACAAAATACAGACCAAATCCTTTATCTTGGGACTTCGAAATAACTGTATCAACTAATTATCCAGTTTTCCTAGAAATACTGATGCCTGGAGGTCAATTTAGTTCTATTGCGCCGTCAATACTATCATTAATGGGCGAGTTATCACGTTTGATGTGTTATAGCACAGGCCAAGCTCTTCCATTTGTACCGCTGTGTTTGACAACAAAACACAGAGCAAATCCTTTATATTAGGACTTTGAAATAACTGTCTTATATCGCAAATTCAACTAATTATAAAGTTTTTCTAGTAACACTGATGCCTGGACGTCAATTTAGTTCAATTGCGCCATCAATACTATCATTAATGGCCGAGTTGTCACGTTTGCAGTGTTATGGCACAGGCCAAGCTCTTCCATTTGTACCGCTGTGTTTGACAACAAAATACAGAGCAAATCCTTTATCTTGGGACTTCGAAATAACTGTGTCATATCGCAAATTCAACCAATTATCAAGTTTTCCTAGTAATACTGATGCCTGGAGGTGAATTTAGTTCTATTGCGCCATCAATACCATCATTAATGGGCGAGTTATCACGTTTGCAGTGTTATAGCACAGGCCAAGCTCTTCCATTTGTACCGGTGTGTTTGACAACAAAATACAGACCAAATCCTTTATCTTGGGACTTCGAAATAACTGTATCAACTAATTATCCAGTTTTCCTAGAAATACTGATGCCTGGAGGTCAATTTAGTTCTATTGCGCCATCAATACTATCATTAAAGGGCGAGTTATCACGTTTGATGTGTTATAGCACAGGCCAAGCTCTTCCATTTGTACCGCTGTGTTTGACAACAAAATACAGAGCAAATCCTTTATTTTGGGACTTCGAAATAACTGTGTCATATCGCAAATTCAACCCATTATCAAGTTTTTCTAGTAATACTGATGCCTGGAGGTGAATTTAGTTCTATTGCGCCATCAATACCATCATTAATGGGCGAGTTATCACGTTTGCAGTATTATAGCACAGGCCAAGCTCTTCCATTTGTACCGGTGTGTTTGACAACAAAATACAGACCAAATCCTTTATCTTGGGACTTCGAAATAACTGTATCAACTAATTATCCAGTTTTCCTAGTAATACTGATGCCTGGAGGTGAATTTAGTTCTATTGCGCCATCAATACCATCATTAATGGGCGAGTTATCACGTTTGCAGTGTTATAGCACATGCCAAGCTCTTCCATTTGTACCGGTGTGTTTGACAACAAAACACAGAGCAAATCCTTTATATTAGGACTTCCAAATAACTGTATTATATCGCAAATTCAACTAATTATCCAGTTTTTCTGGTAACACTGATGCCTGGAAGTCAATTTAGTTATATTGCGCCTTCAATACTATCATTAATGGCCGAGTTGTGACATTTGCAGTGTTATGGCACAGGCCAACCTCGTCCATTTGTACCGGTGTGTTTGACAACAAAACACAGAGCAAATCCTTTATATTAGGACTTGAAAATAACTGTCTTATATCGCAAATTCAACTAATTATAAAGTTGTTCTAGTAACATTGATGCCTGGACGTCAATTTAGTTCAATTGCGCCATCAATACTATCATTAATGGCCGAGTTGTCACGTTTGCAGTGTTATGGCACAGGCCAAGCTCTTCCATTTGTACCGCTGTGTTTGACAACAAAATACAGAGCAAATCCTTTATCTTGGGACTTCGAAATAACTGTGTCATATCGCAAATTCAACCCATTATCAAGTTTTCCTAGTAATACTGATGCCTGGAGGTGAATTTAGTTCTATTGCGCCATCAATACCATCATTAATGGGCGAGTTATCACGTTTGCAGTGTTATAGCACAGGCCAAGCTCTTCCATTTGTACAGGTGTGTTTGACAACAAAATACAGACCAAATCCTTTATCTTGGGACTTCGAAATAACTGTATCAACTAATTATCCAGTTTTCCTAGAAATACTGATGCCTGGAGGTCAATTTAGTTCTATTGCGCCATCAATACTATCATTAATGGGCGAGTTATCACGTTTGATGTGTTATAGCACAGGCCAAGCTCTTCCATTTGTACCGCTGTGTTTGACAACAAAATACAGAGCAAATCCTTTATCTTGGGACTTCGAAATAACTGTGTCATATCGGAAATTCAACTAATTATTCAGTTTTTCTGGTAACACTGATGCCTGGAGGTCAATTTAGTTCTATTGCGCCTTCAATACTATCATTAATGGCCGAGTTGTGATATTTGCAGTGTTATGGCACAGGCCAAGCTCTTCCATTTGTACCGGTGTGTTTGACAACAAAACACAGAGCAAATCCTTTATATTAGGACTTCGAAATAACTGTCTTATATCGCAAATTCAACTAATTATAAAGTTTTTCTAGTAACACTGATGCCTGGACGTCAATTTAGTTCAATTGCGCCATCAATACTATCATTAATGGCCGAGTTGTCACGTTTGCAGTGTTATGGCACAGGCCAAGCTCTTCCATTTGTACCGCTGTGTTTGACAACAAAATACAGAGCAAATCCTTTATCTTGGGACTTCGAAATAACTGTGTCATATCGCAAATTCAACCAATTATCAAGTTTTCCTAGTAATACTGATGCCTGGAGGTGAATTTAGTTCTATTGCGCCATCAATACCATCATTAATTGGCGAGTTATCACGTTTGCAGTGTTATAGCACAGGCCAAGCTCTTCCATTTGTACCGGTGTGTTTGACAACAAAATACAGACCAAATCCTTTATCTTGGGACTTCGAAATAACTGTATCAACTAATTATCCAGTTTTCCTAGAAATACTGATGCCTGGAGGTCAATTTAGTTCTATTGCGCCATCAATACTATCATTAAAGGGCGAGTTATCACGTTTGATGTGTTATAGCACAGGCCAAGCTCTTCCATTTGTACCGCTGTGTTTGACAACAAAATACAGAGCAAATCCTTTATCTTGGGACTTCGAAATAACTGTGTCATATCGCAAATTCAACTAATTATCCAGTTTTTCTGGTAACACTGATGCCTGGAGGTCAATTTAGTTCTATTGCGCCTTCAATACTATCATTAATGGCCGAGTTGTGATATTTGCAGTGTTATGGCACAGGCCAAGCTCTTCCATTTGTACCAGTGTGTTTGACAACAAAACACAGAGCAAATCCTTTATATTAGGACTTCCAAATAACTGTCTTATATCGCAAATTCAACTAATTATCAAGTTTTTCTAGTAACACTGATGCCTGGACGTCAATTTAGTTCAATTGCGCCATCAATACTATCATTAATGGCCGAGTTGTCACGTTTGCAGTGTTATGACACAGGCCAAGCTCTTCCATTTGTACCGCTGTGTTTGACAACAATATACAGAGCAAATCCTTTATCTTGGGACTTCGAAATAACTGTGTCATATCGCAAATTCAACCAATTATCAAGTTTTCCTAGTAATACTGATGCCTGGAGGTGAATTTAGTTCTATTGCGCAATCAATACCATCATTAATGGGCGAGTTATCACGTTTGCAGTGTTATAGCACAGGCCAAGCTCTTCCATTTGTACCGGTGTGTTTGACAACAAAATACAGACCTAATCCTTTCTCTTGGGACTTCGAAATAACTGTATCAACTAATTATCCAGTTTTCCTAGAAATACTGATGCCTGGAGGTCAAATTAGTTCTATTACGCCATCAATACTATCATTAATGGGCAAGTTATCACGTTTGATGTGTTATAGCACAGGCCAAGCTCGTCCATTGGTACCGCTGTGTTTGACAACAAAACACAGAGCAAATCCTTTATCTTGGGACTTCGAAATAACTGTCTTATATCGCAAATTCAACTAATTATAAAGTTTTTCTAGTAACACTGATGCCTGGACGTCAATTTAGTTCAATTGCGCCATCAATACTATCATTAATGGCCGAGTTGTCACGTTTGCAGTGTTATGGCACAGGCCAAGCTCTTCCATTTGTACCGGTGTGTTTGACAACAAAATACAGAGCAAATCCTTTATTTTGGGACTTCGAAATAACTGTGTCATATCGCAAATTCAACTAATTATCCAGTTGTTCTGGTAACACTGATGCCTGGAAGTCAATTTAGTTCTATTGCGCCTTCAATACTATCATTAATGGCCGAGTTGTGACATTTGCAGTGTTATGGCACAGGCCAACCTCGTCCATTTGTACCGGTGTGTTTGACAACAAAACACAGAGCAAATCCTTTATATTAGGACTTCGAAATAACTGTCTTATATCGCAAATTCAACTAATTATAAAGTTTTTCTAGTAACACTGATGCCTGGACGTCAAATTAGTTCAATTGCGCCATCAATACTATCATTAATGGCCGAGTTGTCACGTTTGCAGTGTTATGGCACAGGCCAAGCTCTTCCATTTTTAACCGCTGTGTTTGACAACAAAATACAGAGCAAATCCTTTATATTAGGACTTCCAAATAACTGTATTATATCGCAAATTCAACTAATTATCAAGTTTTTCTAGTAACACTGATGCATGGAGGTCAATTTAGTTCTATTGCGCCTTCAATACTATCATTAATGGCCGAGTTATCACGTTTGCAGTGTTATGGCACAGACCAAGCTCTTCCATTTGTAACGGTGTGTTTGACAACAAAATACAGACCAAATCCTTTATCTTGGGACTTCGAAATAACTGTATCAACTAATTATCCAGATTTGCTAGTAACACTGATGCCTGGAGGTCATTTTAGTTCTATTGCGCCTTCAATACTATCATTACTGACCGAGTTGTCGCATTTTCAGTGTTATGGCACCACCAAGCTCTTCCATTTGTACCGCTGTGTTTGACAACAAAATACAGAGCAAATCCTTTATCTTGGGACTTCGAAATAACTGTGTCATATCGCAAATTCAACTAATTATCCAGTTTTTCTGGTAACACTGATGCCTGGAGGTCAATTTAGTTCTATTGCGCCTTCAATACTATCATTAATGGCCGAGTTGTGATATTTGCAGTGTTATGGCACAGGCCAGGCTCTTCCATTTGTACCAGTGTGTTTGACAACAAAACACAGAGCAAATCCTTTATATTAGGACTTCCAAATAACTGTCTTATATCGCAAATTCAACTAATTATCAAGTTTTTCTAGTAACACTGATGCCTGGACGTCAATTTAGTTCAATTGCGCCATCAATACTATCATTAATGGCCGAGTTGTCACGTTTGCAGGGTTATGACACAGGCCAAGCTCTTCCATTTGTACCGCTGTGTTTGACAACAAAATACAGAGCAAATCCTTTATATTGGGACTTCGAAATAACTGTGTCATATCGCAAATTCAACCAATTATCAAGTTTTCCTAGTAATACTGATGCCTGGAGGTGAATTTAGTTCTATTGCGCCATCAATACCATCATTAATTGGCGAGTTATCACGTTTGCAGTGTTATAGCACAGGCCAAGCTCTTCCATTTGTACCGGTGTGTTTGACAACAAAATACAGACCAAATCCTTTATCTTGGGACTTCGAAATAACTGTATCAACTAATTATCCAGTTTTCCTAGAAATACTGATGCCTGGAGGTCAATTTAGTTCTATTGCGCCATCAATACTATCATTAAAGGGCGAGTTATCACGTTTGATGTGTTATAGCACAGGCCAAGCTCTTCCATTTGTACCGCTGTGTTTGACAACAAAATACAGAGCAAATCCTTTATCTTGGGACTTCGAAATAACTGTGTCATATCGCAAATTCAACTAATTATCCAGTTTTTCTGGTAACACTGATGCCTGGAGGTCAATTTAGTTCTATTGCGCCTTCAATACTATCATTAATGGCCGAGTTGTGATATTTGCAGTGTTATGGCACAGGCCAAGCTCTTCCATTTGTACCAGTGTGTTTGACAACAAAACACAGAGCAAATCCTTTATATTAGGACTTCGAAATAACTGTCTTATATCGCAAATTCAACTAATTATCAAGTTTTTCTAGTAACACTGATGCCTGGACGTCAATTTAGTTCAATTGCGCCATCAATACTATCATTAATGGCCGAGTTGTCACGTTTGCAGTGTTATGACACAGGCCAAGCTCTTCCATTTGTACCGCTGTGTTTGACAACAATATACAGAGCAAATCCTTTATCTTGGGACTTCGAAATAACTGTGTCATATCGCAAATTCAACCAATTATCAAGTTTTCCTAGTAATACTGATGCCTGGAGGTGAATTTAGTTCTATTGCGCAATCAATACCATCATTAATGGGCGAGTTATCACGTTTGCAGTGTTATAGCACAGGCCAAGCTCTTCCATTTGTACCGGTGTGTTTGACAACAAAATACAGACCAAATCCTTTCTCTTGGGACTTCGAAATAACTGTATCAACTAATTATCCAGTTTTCCTAGAAATACTGATGCCTGGAGGTCAAATTAGTTCTATTACGCCATCAATACTATCATTAATGGGCAAGTTATCACGTTTGATGTGTTATAGCACAGGCCAAGCTCGTCCATTGGTACCGCTGTGTTTGACAACAAAACACAGAGCAAATCCTTTATCTTGGGACTTCGAAATAACTGTCTTATATCGCAAATTCAACTAATTATAAAGTTTTTCTAGTAACACTGATGCCTGGACGTCAATTTAGTTCAATTGCGCCATCAATACTATCATTAATGGCCGAGTTGTCACGTTTGCAGTGTTATGGCACAGGCCAAGCTCTTCCATTTGTACCGGTGTGTTTGACAACAAAATACAGAGCAAATCCTTTATTTTGGGACTTCGAAATAACTGTGTCATATCGCAAATTCAACTAATTATCCAGTTGTTCTGGTAACACTGATGCCTGGAAGTCAATTTAGTTCTATTGCGCCTTCAATACTATCATTAATGGCCGAGTTGTGACATTTGCAGTGTTATGGCACAGGCCAACCTCGTCCATTTGTACCGGTGTGTTTGACAACAAAACACAGAGCAAATCCTTTATATTAGGACTTCGAAATAACTGTCTTATATCGCAAATTCAACTAATTATAAAGTTTTTCTAGTAACACTGATGCCTGGACGTCAATTTAGTTCAATTGCGCCATCAATACTATCATTAATGGCCGAGTTGTCACGTTTGCAGTGTTATGGCACAGGCCAAGCTCTTCCATTTTTAACCGCTGTGTTTGACAACAAAATACAGAGCAAATCCTTTATATTAGGACTTCCAAATAACTGTATTATATCGCAAATTCAACTAATTATCAAGTTTTTCTAGTAACACTGATGCATGGAGGTCAATTTAGTTCTATTGCGCCTTCAATACTATCATTAATGGCC
Organism: Actinernus sp. WN-2022; assembly: GCA_030867875.1. Lineage (NCBI taxonomy): Eukaryota > Metazoa > Cnidaria > Anthozoa > Actiniaria > Actinernidae > Actinernus > Actinernus sp. WN-2022. Next base: position 106,144,542 of record JAOWCC010001634.1, on the reverse strand, counting down.
GAGTTATCACGTTTGCAGTGTTATGGCACAGACCAAGCTCTTCCATTTGTAACGGTGTGTTTGACAACAAAATACAGACCAAATCCTTTATCTTGGGACTTCGAAATAACTGTATCAACTAATTATCCAGATTTGCTAGTAACACTGATGCCTGGAGGTCATTTTAGTTCTATTGCGCCTTCAATACTATCATTACTGACCGAGTTGTCGCATTTGCAGTGTTATGGCACCACCAAGCTCTTCCATTTGTACCGCTGTGTTTGACAACAAAATACAGAGCAAATCCTTTATCTTGGGACTTCGAAATAACTGTGTCATATCGCAAATTCAACTAATTATCCAGTTTTTCTGGTAACACTGATGCCTGGAGGTCAATTTAGTTCTATTGCGCCTTCAATACTATCATTAATGGCCGAGTTGTGATATTTGCAGTGTTATGGCACAGGCCAAGCTCTTCCATTTGTACCAGTGTGTTTGACAACAAAACACAGAGCAAATCCTTTATATTAGGACTTCCAAATAACTGTCTTATATCGCAAATTCAACTAATTATCAAGTTTTTCTAGTAACACTGATGCCTGGACGTCAATTTAGTTCAATTGCGCCATCAATACTATCATTAATGGCCGAGTTGTCACGTTTGCAGGGTTATGACACAGGCCAAGCTCTTCCATTTGTACCGCTGTGTTTGACAACAATATACAGAGCAAATCCTTTATCTTGGGACTTCGAAATAACTGTGTCATATCGCAAATTCAACCCATTATCAAGTTTTCCTAGTAATACTGATGCCTGGAGGTGAATTTAGTTCTATTGCGCCATCAATACCATCATTAATGGGCGAGTTATCACGTTTGCAGTGTTATAGCACAGGCCAAGCTCTTCCATTTGTACCGGTGTGTTTGACAACAAAATACAGACCAAATCCTTTATCTTGGGACTTCGAAATAACTGTATCAACTAATTATCCAGTTTTCCTAGTAATACTGATGCCTGGAGGTGAATTTAGTTCTATTGCGCCATCAATACCATCATTAATGGGCGAGTTATCACGTTTGCAGTGTTATAGCACATGCCAAGCTCTTCCATTTGTACCGGTGTGTTTGACAACAAAACACAGAGCAAATCCTTTATATTAGGACTTCCAAATAACTGTATTATATCGCAAATTCAACTAATTATCCAGTTTTTCTGATAACACTGATGCCTGGAAGTCAATTTAGTTATATTGCGCCTTCAATACTATCATTAATGGCCGAGTTGTGATATTTGCAGTGTTATGGCACAGGCCAAGCTCTTCCATTTGTACCGGTGTGTTTGACAACAAAACACAGAGCAAATCCTTTATATTAGGACTTCGAAATAACTGTCTTATATCGCAAATTCAACTAATTATAAAGTTTTTCTAGTAACACTGATGCCTGGACGTCAATTTAGTTCAATTGCGCCATCAATACTATCATTAATGGCCGAGTTGTCACGTTTGCAGTGTTATGGCACAGGCCAAGCTCTTCCATTTGTACCGCTGTGTTTGACAACAAAATACAGAGCAAATCCTTTATCTTGGGACTTCGAAATAACTGTGTCATATCGCAAATTCAACCAATTATCAAGTTTTCCTAGTAATACTGATGCCTGGAGGTGAATTTAGTTCTATTGCGCCATCAATACCATCATTAATGGGCGAGTTATCACGTTTGCAGTGTTATAGCACAGGCCAAGCTCTTCCATTTGTACCGGTGTGTTTGACAACAAAATACAGACCAAATCCTTTATCTTGGGACTTCGAAATAACTGTATCAACTAATTATCCAGTTTTCCTAGAAATACTGATGCCTGGAGGTCAATTTAGTTCTATTGCGCCATCAATACTATCATTAAAGGGCGAGTTATCACGTTTGATGTGTTATAGCACAGGCCAAGCTCTTCCATTTGTACCGCTGTGTTTGACAACAAAATACAGAGCAAATCCTTTATCTTGGGACTTCGAAATAACTGTGTCATATCGCAAATTCAACTAATTATCCAGTTTTTCTGATAACACTGATGCCTGGAGGTCAATTTAGTTCTATTGCGCCTTCAATACTATCATTAATGGCCGAGTTGTGATATTTGCAGTGTTATGGCACAGGCCAACCTCGTCCATTTGTACCGGTGTGTTTGACAACAAAACACAGAGCAAATCCTTTATATTAGGACTTCGAAATAACTGTCTTATATCGCAAATTCAACTAATTATAAAGTTTTTCTAGTAACACTGATGCCTGGACGTCAATTTAGTTCAATTGCGCCATCAATACTATCATTAATGGCCGAGTTGTCACGTTTGCAGTGTTATGGCACAGGCCAAGCTCTTCCATTTTTAACCGCTGTGTTTGACAACAAAATACAGAGCAAATCCTTTATATTAGGACTTCCAAATAACTGTATTATATCGCAAATTCAACTAATTATCAAGTTTTTCTAGTAACACTGATGCATGGAGGTCAATTTAGTTCTATTGCGCCTTCAATACTATCATTAATGGCCGAGTTATCACGTTTGCAGTGTTATGGCACAGACCAAGCTCTTCCATTTGTAACGGTGTGTTTGACAACAAAATACAGACCAAATCCTTTATCTTGGGACTTCGAAATAACTGTATCAACTAATTATCCAGATTTGCTAGTAACACTGATGCCTGGAGGTCATTTTAGTTCTATTGCGCCTTCAATACTATCATTACTGACCGAGTTGTCGCATTTTCAGTGTTATGGCACCACCAAGCTCTTCCATTTGTACCGCTGTGTTTGACAACAAAATACAGAGCAAATCCTTTATCTTGGGACTTCGAAATAACTGTGTCATATCGCAAATTCAACTAATTATCCAGTTTTTCTGGTAACACTGATGCCTGGAGGTCAATTTAGTTCTATTGCGCCTTCAATACTATCATTAATGGCCGAGTTGTGATATTTGCAGTGTTATGGCACAGGCCAAGCTCTTCCATTTGTACCAGTGTGTTTGACAACAAAACACAGAGCAAATCCTTTATATTAGGACTTCCAAATAACTGTCTTATATCGCAAATTCAACTAATTATCAAGTTTTTCTAGTAACACTGATGCCTGGACGTCAATTTAGTTCAATTGCGCCATCAATACTATCATTAATGGCCGAGTTGTCACGTTTGCAGGGTTATGACACAGGCCAAGCTCTTCCATTTGTACCGCTGTGTTTGACAACAATATACAGAGCAAATCCTTTATCTTGGGACTTCGAAATAACTGTGTCATATCGCAAATTCAACCCATTATCAAGTTTTCCTAGTAATACTGATGCCTGGAGGTGAATTTAGTTCTATTGCGCCATCAATACCATCATTAATGGGCGAGTTATCACGTTTGCAGTGTTATAGCACAGGCCAAGCTCTTCCATTTGTACCGGTGTGTTTGACAACAAAATACAGACCAAATCCTTTATCTTGGGACTTCGAAATAACTGTATCAACTAATTATCCAGTTTTCCTAGAAATACTGATGCCTGGAGGTCAATTTAGTTCTATTGCGCCATCAATACTATCATTAAAGGGCGAGTTATCACGTTTGATGTGTTATAGCACAGGCCAAGCTCTTCCATTTGTACCGCTGTGTTTGACAACAAAATACAGAGCAAATCCTTTATCTTGGGACTTCGAAATAACTGTGTCATATCGCAAATTCAACTAATTATCCAGTTTTTCTGATAACACTGATGCCTGGAGGTCAATTTAGTTCTATTGCGCCTTCAATACTATCATTAATGGCCGAGTTGTGATATTTGCAGTGTTATGGCACAGGCCAACCTCGTCCATTTGTACCGGTGTGTTTGACAACAAAACACAGAGCAAATCCTTTATATTAGGACTTCGAAATAACTGTCTTATATCGCAAATTCAACTAATTATAAAGTTTTTCTAGTAACACTGATGCCTGGACGTCAATTTAGTTCAATTGCGCCATCAATACTATCATTAATGGCCGAGTTGTCACGTTTGCAGTGTTATGGCACAGGCCAAGCTCTTCCATTTTTAACCGCTGTGTTTGACAACAAAATACAGAGCAAATCCTTTATATTAGGACTTCCAAATAACTGTATTATATCGCAAATTCAACTAATTATCAAGTTTTTCTAGTAACACTGATGCATGGAGGTCAATTTAGTTCTATTGCGCCTTCAATACTATCATTAATGGCCGAGTTATCACGTTTGCAGTGTTATGGCACAGACCAAGCTCTTCCATTTGTAACGGTGTGTTTGACAACAAAATACAGACCAAATCCTTTATCTTGGGACTTCGAAATAACTGTATCAACTAATTATCCAGATTTGCTAGTAACACTGATGCCTGGAGGTCATTTTAGTTCTATTGCGCCTTCAATACTATCATTACTGACCGAGTTGTCGCATTTTCAGTGTTATGGCACCACCAAGCTCTTCCATTTGTACCGCTGTGTTTGACAACAAAATACAGAGCAAATCCTTTATCTTGGGACTTCGAAATAACTGTGTCATATCGCAAATTCAACTAATTATCCAGTTTTTCTGGTAACACTGATGCCTGGAGGTCAATTTAGTTCTATTGCGCCTTCAATACTATCATTAATGGCCGAGTTGTGATATTTGCAGTGTTATGGCACAGGCCAAGCTCTTCCATTTGTACCAGTGTGTTTGACAACAAAACACAGAGCAAATCCTTTATATTAGGACTTCCAAATAACTGTCTTATATCGCAAATTCAACTAATTATCAAGTTTTTCTAGTAACACTGATGCCTGGACGTCAATTTAGTTCAATTGCGCCATCAATACTATCATTAATGGCCGAGTTGTCACGTTTGCAGGGTTATGACACAGGCCAAGCTCTTCCATTTGTACCGCTGTGTTTGACAACAATATACAGAGCAAATCCTTTATCTTGGGACTTCGAAATAACTGTGTCATATCGCAAATTCAACCCATTATCAAGTTTTCCTAGTAATACTGATGCCTGGAGGTGAATTTAGTTCTATTGCGCCATCAATACCATCATTAATGGGCGAGTTATCACGTTTGCAGTGTTATAGCACAGGCCAAGCTCTTCCATTTGTACCGGTGTGTTTGACAACAAAATACAGACCAAATCCTTTATCTTGGGACTTCGAAATAACTGTATCAACTAATTATAAAGTTTTTCTAGTAACACTGATGCCTGGACGTCAATTTAGTTCTATTGCGCCATCAATACCATCATTAATGGGCGAGTTATCACGTTTGCAGTGTTATGGCACAGGCCAAGCTCTTCCATTTTTAACCGCTGTGTTTGACAACAAAATACAGAGCAAATCCTTTATATTAGGACTTCCAAATAACTGTATTATATCGCAAATTCAACTAATTATCAAGTTTTTCTAGTAACACTGATGCATGGAGGTCAATTTAGTTCTATTGCGCCTTCAATACTATCATTAATGGCCGAGTTATCACGTTTGCAGTGTTATGGCACAGACCAAGCTCTTCCATTTGTAACGGTGTGTTTGACAACAAAATACAGACCAAATCCTTTATCTTGGGACTTCGAAATAACTGTATCAACTAATTATCCAGATTTGCTAGTAACACTGATGCCTGGAGGTCATTTTAGTTCTATTGCGCCTTCAATACTATCATTACTGACCGAGTTGTCGCATTTTCAGTGTTATGGCACCACCAAGCTCTTCCATTTGTACCGCTGTGTTTGACAACAAAATACAGAGCAAATCCTTTATCTTGGGACTTCGAAATAACTGTGTCATATCGCAAATTCAACTAATTATCCAGTTTTTCTGGTAACACTGATGCCTGGAGGTCAATTTAGTTCTATTGCGCCTTCAATACTATCATTAATGGCCGAGTTGTGATATTTGCAGTGTTATGGCACAGGCCAAGCTCTTCCATTTGTACCAGTGTGTTTGACAACAAAACACAGAGCAAATCCTTTATATTAGGACTTCCAAATAACTGTCTTATATCGCAAATTCAACTAATTATCAAGTTTTTCTAGTAACACTGATGCCTGGACGTCAATTTAGTTCAATTGCGCCATCAATACTATCATTAATGGCCGAGTTGTCACGTTTGCAGGGTTATGACACAGGCCAAGCTCTTCCATTTGTACCGCTGTGTTTGACAACAATATACAGAGCAAATCCTTTATCTTGGGACTTCGAAATAACTGTGTCATATCGCAAATTCAACCCATTATCAAGTTTTCCTAGTAATACTGATGCCTGGAGGTGAATTTAGTTCTATTGCGCCATCAATACCATCATTAATGGGCGAGTTATCACGTTTGCAGTGTTATAGCACAGGCCAAGCTCTTCCATTTGTACCGGTGTGTTTGACAACAAAATACAGACCAAATCCTTTATCTTGGGACTTCGAAATAACTGTATCAACTAATTATCCAGTTTTCCTAGAAATACTGATGCCTGGAGGTCAATTTAGTTCTATTGCGCCATCAATACTATCATTAAAGGGCGAGTTATCACGTTTGATGTGTTATAGCACAGGCCAAGCTCTTCCATTTGTACCGCTGTGTTTGACAACAAAATACAGAGCAAATCCTTTATCTTGGGACTTCGAAATAACTGTGTCATATCGCAAATTCAACTAATTATCCAGTTTTTTCTGATAACACTGATGCCTGGAGGTCAATTTAGTTCTATTGCGCCTTCAATACTATCATTAATGGCCGAGTTGTGATATTTGCAGTGTTATGGCACAGGCCAACCTCGTCCATTTGTACCGGTGTGTTTGACAACAAAACACAGAGCAAATCCTTTATATTAGGACTTCGAAATAACTGTCTTATATCGCAAATTCAACTAATTATAAAGTTTTTCTAGTAACACTGATGCCTGGACGTCAATTTAGTTCAATTGCGCCATCAATACTATCATTAATGGCCGAGTTGTCACGTTTGCAGTGTTATGGCACAGGCCAAGCTCTTCCATTTTTAACCGCTGTGTTTGACAACAAAATACAGAGCAAATCCTTTATATTAGGACTTCCAAATAACTGTATTATATCGCAAATTCAACTAATTATCAAGTTTTTCTAGTAACACTGATGCATGGAGGTCAATTTAGTTCTATTGCGCCTTCAATACTATCATTAATGGCCGAGTTATCACGTTTGCAGTGTTATGGCACAGACCAAGCTCTTCCATTTGTAACGGTGTGTTTGACAACAAAATACAGACCAAATCCTTTATCTTGGGACTTCGAAATAACTGTATCAACTAATTATCCAGATTTGCTAGTAACACTGATGCCTGGAGGTCATTTTAGTTCTATTGCGCCTTCAATACTATCATTACTGACCGAGTTGTCGCATTTTCAGTGTTATGGCACCACCAAGCTCTTCCATTTGTACCGCTGTGTTTGACAACAAAATACAGAGCAAATCCTTTATCTTGGGACTTCGAAATAACTGTGTCATATCGCAAATTCAACTAATTATCCAGTTTTTCTGGTAACACTGATGCCTGGAGGTCAATTTAGTTCTATTGCGCCTTCAATACTATCATTAATGGCCGAGTTGTGATATTTGCAGTGTTATGGCACAGGCCAAGCTCTTCCATTTGTACCAGTGTGTTTGACAACAAAACACAGAGCAAATCCTTTATATTAGGACTTCCAAATAACTGTCTTATATCGCAAATTCAACTAATTATCAAGTTTTTCTAGTAACACTGATGCCTGGACGTCAATTTAGTTCAATTGCGCCATCAATACTATCATTAATGGCCGAGTTGTCACGTTTGCAGGGTTATGACACAGGCCAAGCTCTTCCATTTGTACCGCTGTGTTTGACAACAATATACAGAGCAAATCCTTTATCTTGGGACTTCGAAATAACTGTGTCATATCGCAAATTCAACCCATTATCAAGTTTTCCTAGTAATACTGATGCCTGGAGGTGAATTTAGTTCTATTGCGCCATCAATACCATCATTAATGGGCGAGTTATCACGTTTGCAGTGTTATAGCACAGGCCAAGCTCTTCCATTTGTACCGGTGTGTTTGACAACAAAATACAGACCAAATCCTTTATCTTGGGACTTCGAAATAACTGTATCAACTAATTATCCAGTTTTCCTAGTAATACTGATGCCTGGAGGTGAATTTAGTTCTATTGCGCCATCAATACCATCATTAATGGGCGAGTTATCACGTTTGCAGTGTTATAGCACATGCCAAGCTCTTCCATTTGTACCGGTGTGTTTGACAACAAAACACAGAGCAAATCCTTTATATTAGGACTTCCAAATAACTGTATTATATCGCAAATTCAACTAATTATCCAGTTTTTCTGATAACACTGATGCCTGGAAGTCAATTTAGTTATATTGCGCCTTCAATACTATCATTAATGGCCGAGTTGTGATATTTGCAGTGTTATGGCACAGGCCAAGCTCTTCCATTTGTACCGGTGTGTTTGACAACAAAACACAGAGCAAATCCTTTATATTAGGACTTCGAAATAACTGTCTTATATCGCAAATTCAACTAATTATAAAGTTTTTCTAGTAACACTGATGCCTGGACGTCAATTTAGTTCAATTGCGCCATCAATACTATCATTAATGGCCGAGTTGTCACGTTTGCAGTGTTATGGCACAGGCCAAGCTCTTCCATTTGTACCGCTGTGTTTGACAACAAAATACAGAGCAAATCCTTTATCTTGGGACTTCGAAATAACTGTGTCATATCGCAAATTCAACCAATTATCAAGTTTTCCTAGTAATACTGATGCCTGGAGGTGAATTTAGTTCTATTGCGCCATCAATACCATCATTAATGGGCGAGTTATCACGTTTGCAGTGTTATAGCACAGGCCAAGCTCTTCCATTTGTACCGGTGTGTTTGACAACAAAATACAGACCAAATCCTTTATCTTGGGACTTCGAAATAACTGTATCAACTAATTATCCAGTTTTCCTAGAAATACTGATGCCTGGAGGTCAATTTAGTTCTATTGCGCCATCAATACTATCATTAAAGGGCGAGTTATCACGTTTGATGTGTTATAGCACAGGCCAAGCTCTTCCATTTGTACCGCTGTGTTTGACAACAAAATACAGAGCAAATCCTTTATCTTGGGACTTCGAAATAACTGTGTCATATCGCAAATTCAACTAATTATCCAGTTTTTCTGATAACACTGATGCCTGGAGGTCAATTTAGTTCTATTGCGCCTTCAATACTATCATTAATGGCCGAGTTGTGATATTTGCAGTGTTATGGCACAGGCCAAGCTCTTCCATTTGTACCAGTGTGTTTGACAACAAAACACAGAGCAAATCCTTTATATTAGGACTTCCAAATAACTGTCTTATATCGCAAATTCAACTAATTATCAAGTTTTTCTAGTAACACTGATGCCTGGACGTCAATTTAGTTCAATTGCGCCATCAATACTATCATTAATGGCCGAGTTGTCACGTTTGCAGTGTTATGACACAGGCCAAGCTCTTCCATTTGTACCGCTGTGTTTGACAACAATATACAGAGCAAATCCTTTATCTTGGGACTTCGAAATAACTGTGTCATATCGCAAATTCAACCAATTATCAAGTTTTCCTAGTAATACTGATGCCTGGAGGTGAATTTAGTTCTATTGCGCAATCAATACCATCATTAATGGGCGAGTTATCACGTTTGCAGTGTTATAGCACAGGCCAAGCTCTTCCATTTGTACCGGTGTGTTTGACAACAAAATACAGACCAAATCCTTTCTCTTGGGACTTCGAAATAACTGTATCAACTAATTATCCAGTTTTCCTAGAAATACTGATGCCTGGAGGTCAATTTAGTTCTATTACGCCATCAATACTATCATTAATGGGCAAGTTATCACGTTTGATGTGTTATAGCACAGGCCAAGCTCTTCCATTGGTACCGCTGTGTTTGACAACAAAACACAGAGCAAATCCTTTATCTTGGGACTTCGAAATAACTGTCTTATATCGCAAATTCAACTAATTATAAAGTTTTTCTAGTAACACTGATGCCTGGACGTCAATTTAGTTCAATTGCGCCATCAATACTATCATTAATGGCCGAGTTGTCACGTTTGCAGTGTTATGGCACAGGCCAAGCTCTTCCATTTGTACCGGTGTGTTTGACAACAAAATACAGAGCAAATCCTTTATTTTGGGACTTCGAAATAACTGTGTCATATCGCAAATTCAACTAATTATCCAGTTGTTCTGGTAACACTGATGCCTGGAAGTCAATTTAGTTCTATTGCGCCTTCAATACTATCATTAATGGCCGAGTTGTGACATTTGCAGTGTTATGGCACAGGCCAACCTCGTCCATTTGTACCGGTGTGTTTGACAACAAAACACAGAGCAAATCCTTTATATTAGGACTTCGAAATAACTGTCTTATATCGCAAATTCAACTAATTATAAAGTTTTTCTAGTAACACTGATGCCTGGACGTCAATTTAGTTCAATTGCGCCATCAATACTATCATTAATGGCCGAGTTGTCACGTTTGCAGTGTTATGGCACAGGCCAAGCTCTTCCATTTTTAACCGCTGTGTTTGACAACAAAATACAGAGCAAATCCTTTATATTAGGACTTCCAAATAACTGTATTATATCGCAAATTCAACTAATTATCAAGGTTTTCTAGTAACACTGATGCATGGAGGTCAATTTAGTTCTATTGCGCCTTCAATACTATCATTAATGGCCGAGTTATCACGTTTGCAGTGTTATGGCACAGACCAAGCTCTTCCATTTGTAACGGTGTGTTTGACAACAAAATACAGACCAAATCCTTTATCTTGGGACTTCGAAATAACTGTATCAACTAATTATCCAGATTTGCTAGTAACACTGATGCCTGGAGGTCATTTTAGTTCTATTGCGCCTTCAATACTATCATTACTGACCGAGTTGTCGCATTTTCAGTGTTATGGCACCACCAAGCTCTTCCATTTGTACCGCTGTGTTTGACAACAAAATACAGAGCAAATCCTTTATATTGGGACTTCGAAATAACTGTGTCATATCGCAAATTCAACTAATTATCCAGTTTTTCTGGTAACACTGATGCCTGGAGGTCAATTTAGTTCTATTGCGCCTTCAATACTATCATTAATGGCCGAGTTGTGATATTTGCAGTGTTATGGCACAGGCCAAGCTCTTCCATTTGTACCAGTGTGTTTGACAACAAAACACAGAGCAAATCCTTTATATTAGGACTTCCAAATAACTGTCTTATATCGCAAATTCAACTAATTATCAAGTTTTTCTAGTAACACTGATGCCTGGACGTCAATTTAGTTCAATTGCGCCATCAATACTATCATTAATGGCCGAGTTGTCACGTTTGCAGGGTTATGACACAGGCCAAGCTCTTCCATTTGTACCGCTGTGTTTGACAACAATATACAGAGCAAATCCTTTATCTTGGGACTTCGAAATAACTGTGTCATATCGCAAATTCAACCAATTATCAAGTTTTCCTAGTAATACTGATGCCTGGAGGTGAATTTAGTTCTATTGCGCAATCAATACCATCATTAATGGGCGAGTTATCACGTTTGCAGTGTTATAGCACAGGCCAAGCTCTTCCATTTGTACCGGTGTGTTTGACAACAAACTACAGACCAAATCCTTTCTCTTGGGACTTCGAAATAACTGTATCAACTAATTATCCAGTTTTCCTAGAAATACTGATGCCTGGAGGTCAATTTAGTTCTATTACGCCATCAATACTATCATTAATGGGCAAGTTATCACGTTTGATGTGTTATAGCACAGGCCAAGCTCTTCCATTGGTACCGCTGTGTTTGACAACAAAACACAGAGCAAATCCTTTATCTTGGGACTTCGAAATAACTGTCTTATATCGCAAATTCAACTAATTATAAAGTTTTTCTAGTAACACTGATGCCTGGACGTCAATTTAGTTCAATTGCGCCATCAATACTATCATTAATGGCCGAGTTGTCACGTTTGCAGTGTTATGGCACAGGCCAAGCTCTTCCATTTGTACCGGTGTGTTTGACAACAAAACACAGAGCAAATCCTTTATATTAGGACTTCGAAATAACTGTATTATATCGCAAATTCAACTAATTATCCAGTTTTTCTGGTAACACTGATGCCTGGAAGTCAATTTAGTTATATTACGCCTTCAATACTATCATTAATGGCCGAGTTGTGACATTTGCAGTGTTATGGCACAGGCCAACCTCGTCCATTTGTACCGGTGTGTTTGACAACAAAACCCAGAGCAAATCCTTTATATTAGGACTTCGAAACAACTGTCTTATATCGCAAATTCAACTAATTATAAAGTTTTTCTAGTAACACTGATGCCTGGACGTCAATTTAGTTCAATTGCGCCATCAATACTATCATTAATGGCCGAGTTGTCACGTTTGCAGTGTTATGGCACAGGCCAAGCTCTTCCATTTGTACCGCTGTATTTGACAACAAAATACAGAGCAAATCCTTTATCTTGGGACTTCGAAATAACTGTGTCATAACGCAAATTCAACCAATTATCAAGTTTTCCTAGTAATACTGATGCCTGGAGGTGAATTTAGTTCTATTGCGCCATCAATACCATCATTAATGGGCGAGTTATCACGTTTGCAGTGTTATAGCACAGGCCAAGCTCTTCCATTTGTAGCGGTGTGTTTGACAACAAAATACAGACCAAATCCTTTATCTTGGGACTTCGAAATAACTGTATCAACTAATTATCCAGTTTTCCTAGAAATACTGATGCCTGGAGGTCAATTTAGTTCTATTGCGCCATCAATACTATCATTAATGGGCGAGTTATCACGTTTGATGTGTTATAGCACAGGCCAAGCTCTTCCATTTGTACCGCTGTGTTTGACAACAAAATACAGAGCAAATCCTTTATTTTGCGACTTCGAAATAACTGTGTCATATCGCAAATTCAACTAATTATCAAGTTTTTCTGGTAACACTGATGCCTGGAGGTCAATTTAGTTCTATTGCGCCATCAATACTATCATTAATGGCCGAGTTGTCACACTTGCAGTGTTATGGCACAGGCCAAGCTCTTCCATTTGTACCGCTGTGTTTGACAACAAAACACAGAGCAAATCCTTTATCTTGGGACTTCGAAATAACTGTGTCATATCGCAAATTCAACTAATTATCAAGTTTTTCTAGTAACACTGATGCCTGGAGGTCATTTTTGTTCTATTGCGCCATAAATACTATCATTAATGGCCGAGTTGTCACATTTTCAGTGTTGTGGCACCGCCAAGCCCTTCCATTTGTACCACCGGTGTGTTTGACAACAAAATACAGAGCAAATCCTTTATCTTGGGACTTCGAAATAACTGTGTCATATCGCAAATTCAACTAATTATCCAGTTTTTCTGGTAACACTGATGCCTGGAAGTCAATTTAGTTCTATTGCGCCTTCAATACTATCATTAATGGCCGAGTTGTTACATTTGCAGGCCAACCTCGTCCATTTGTACCGGTGTGTTTGACAACAAAATACAGAGCAAATCCTTTATCTTGGGAATTCGAAATAACTGTGTCATATCGCAAATTCAACTAATTATAAAGTTTTTTCTAGTAACACTGATGCCTGGACGTCAATTTAGTTCAATTGCGCCATCAATACTATCATTAATGGCCGAGTTGTCACGTTTGCAGTGTTATTGCACAGGCCAAGCTCTTCCATTTGTACCGCTGTGTTTGACAACAAAATACAGAGCAAATCCTTTATCTTGGGACTTCGAAATAACTGTGTCATATCGCAAATTCAACCCATTATCAAGTTTTCCTAGTAATACTGATGCCTGGAGGTGAATTTAGTTCTATTGCGCCATCAATACCATCATTAATGGGCGAGTTATCACGTTTGCAGTGTTATAGCACAGGCCAAGCTCTTCCATTTGTACCGGTGTGTTTGACAACAAAATACCGACCAAATCCTTTATCTTGGGACTTCGAAATAACTGTATCAACTAATTATCCAGTTTTCCTAGTAATACTGATGCCTGGAGGTGAATTTAGTTCTATTGCGCCATCAATACCATCATTAATGGGCGAGTTATCACGTTTGCAGTGTTATAGCACAGGCCAAGCTCTTCCATTTGTACCGGTGTGTTTGACAACAAAACACAGAGCAAATCCTTTATATTAGGACTTCCAAATAACTGTATTATATCGCAAATTCAACTAATTATCCAGTTTTTCTGGTAACACTGATGCCTGGAAGTCAATTTAGTTCTATTGCGCCTTCAATACTATCATTAATGGCCGAGTTGTGACATTTGCAGTGTTATGGCACAGGCCAACCTCGTCCATTTGTACCGGTGTGTTTGACAACAAAACACAGAGCAAATCCTTTATATTAGGACTTCAAAATAACTGTCTTATATCGCAAATTCAACTAATTATAAAGTTTTTCTAGTAACACTGATGCCTGGACGTCAATTTAGTTCAATTGCGCCATCAATACTATCATTAATGGCCGAGTTGTCACGTTTGCAGTGTTATTGCACAGGCCAAGCTCTTCCATTTGTACCGCTGTGTTTGACAACAAAATACAGAGCAAATCCTTTATCTTGGGACTTCGAAATAACTGTGTCATATCGCAAATTCAACCCATTATCAAGTTTTCCTAGTAATACTGATGCCTGGAGGTGAATTTAGTTCTATTGCGCCATCAATACCATCATTAATGGGCGAGTTATCACGTTTGCAGTGTTATAGCACAGGCCAAGCTCTTCCATTTGTACCGCTGTGTTTGACAACAAAATACAGAGCAAATCCTTTATTTTGCGACTTCGAAATAACTGTGTCATATCGCAAATTCAACTAATTATCAAGTTTTTCTGGTAACACTGATGCCTGGAGGTCAATTTAGTTCTATTGCGCCATCAATACTATCATTAATGGCCGAGTTGTCACACTTGCAGTGTTATGGCACAGGCCAAGCTCTTCCATTTGTACCGCTGTGTTTGACAACAAAACACAGAGCAAATCCTTTATCTTGGGACTTCGAAATAACTGTGTCATATCGCAAATTCAACTAATTATCAAGTTTTTCTAGTAACACTGATGCCTGGAGGTCATTTTTGTTCTATTGCGCCATAAATAATATCATTAATGGCCGAGTTGTCACATTTTCAGTGTTGTGGCACCGCCAAGCCCTTCCATTTGTACCACCGGTGTGTTTGACAACAAAATACAGAGCAAATCCTTTATCTTGGGACTTCGAAATAACTGTGTCATATCGCAAATTCAACTAATTATCCAGTTTTTCTGGTAACACTGATGCCTGGAAGTCAATTTAGTTCTATTGCGCCTTCAATACTATCATTAATGGCCGAGTTGTTACATTTGCAGGCCAACCTCGTCCATTTGTACCGGTGTGTTTGACAACAAAATACAGAGCAAATCCTTTATCTTGGGAATTCGAAATAACTGTGTCATATCGCAAATTCAACTAATTATAAAGTTTTTCTAGTAACACTGATGCCTGGACGTCAATTTAGTTCAATTGCGCCATCAATACTATCATTAATGGCCGAGTTGTCACGTTTGCAGTGTTATTGCACAGGCCAAGCTCTTCCATTTGTACCGCTGTGTTTGACAACAAAATACAGAGCAAATCCTTTATCTTGGGACTTCGAAATAACTGTGTCATATCGCAAATTCAACCCATTATCAAGTTTTCCTAGTAATACTGATGCCTGGAGGTGAATTTAGTTCTATTGCGCCATCAATACCATCATTAATGGGCGAGTTATCACGTTTGCAGTGTTATAGCACAGGCCAAGCTCTTCCATTTGTACCGGTGTGTTTGACAACAAAATACAGACCAAATCCTTTATCTTGGGACTTCGAAATAACTGTATCAACTAATTATCCAGTTTTCCTAGTAATACTGATGCCTGGAGGTGAATTTAGTTCTATTGCGCCATCAATACCATCATTAATGGGCGAGTTATCACGTTTGCAGTGTTATAGCACAGGCCAAGCTCTTCCATTTGTACCGGTGTGTTTGACAACAAAACACAGAGCAAATCCTTTATATTAGGACTTCCAAATAACTGTATTATATCGCAAATTCAACTAATTATCCAGTTTTTCTGGTAACACTGATGCCTGGAAGTCAATTTAGTTCTATTGCGCCTTCAATACTATCATTAATGGCCGAGTTGTGACATTTGCAGTGTTATGGCACAGGCCAACCTCGTCCATTTGTACCGGTGTGTTTGACAACAAAACACAGAGCAAATCCTTTATATTAGGACTTCAAAATAACTGTCTTATATCGCAAATTCAACTAATTATAAAGTTTTTCTAGTAACACTGATGCCTGGACGTCAATTTAGTTCAATTGCGCCATCAATACTATCATTAATGGCCGAGTTGTCACGTTTGCAGTGTTATTGCACAGGCCAAGCTCTTCCATTTGTACCGCTGTGTTTGACAACAAAATACAGAGCAAATCCTTTATCTTGGGACTTCGAAATAACTGTGTCATATCGCAAATTCAACCCATTATCAAGTTTTCCTAGTAATACTGATGCCTGGAGGTGAATTTAGTTCTATTGCGCCATCAATACCATCATTAATGGGCGAGTTATCACGTTTGCAGTGTTATAGCACAGGCCAAGCTCTTCCATTTGTACCGGTGTGTTTGACAACAAAATACAGACCAAATCCTTTATCTTGGGACTTCGAAATAACTGTATCAACTAATTATCCAGTTTTCCTAGTAATACTGATGCCTGGAGGTGAATTTAGTTCTATTGCGCCATCAATACCATCATTAATGGGCGAGTTATCACGTTTGCAGTGTTATAGCACAGGCCAAGCTCTTCCATTTGTACCGGTGTGTTTGACAACAAAACACAGAGCAAATCCTTTATATTAGGACTTCCAAATAACTGTATTATATCGCAAATTCAACTAATTATCCAGTTTTTCTGGTAACACTGATGCCTGGAAGTCAATTTAGTTATATTGCGCCTTCAATACTATCATTAATGGCCGCGTTGTGACATTTGCAGTATTATGGCACAGGCCAACCTCGTCCATTTGTACCGGTGTGTTTGACAACAAAACACAGAGCAAATCCTTTATATTAGGACTTCAAAATAACTGTCTTATATCGCAAATTCAACTAATTATAAAGTTTTTCTAGTAACACTGATGCCTGGACGTCAATTTAGTTCAATTGCGCCATCAATACTATCATTAATGGCCGAGTTGTCACGTTTGCAGTGTTATGGCACAGGCCAAGCTCTTCCATTTGTACCGCTGTGTTTGACAACAAAATACAGAGCAAATCCTTTATCTTGGGACTTCGAAATAACTGTGTCATATCGCAAATTCAACCCATTATCAAGTTTTCCTAGTAATACTGATGCCTGGAGGTGAATTTAGTTCTATTGCGCCATCAATACCATCATTAATGGGCGAGTTATCACGTTTGCAGTGTTATAGCACAGGCCAAGCTCTTCCATTTGTACCGGTGTGTTTGACAACAAAATACAGACCAAATCCTTTATCTTGGGACTTCGAAATAACTGTATCAACTAATTATCCAGTTTTCCTAGTAATACTGATGCCTGGAGGTGAATTTAGTTCTATTGCGCCATCAATACCATCATTAATGGGCGAGTTATCACGTTTGCAGTGTTATAGCACAGGCCAAGCTCTTCCATTTGTACCGGTGTGTTTGACAACAAAACACAGAGCAAATCCTTTATATTAGGACTTCGAAATAACTGTGTCATATCGCAAATTCAACCCATTATCAAGTTTTCCTAGTAATACTGATGCCTGGAGGTGAATTTAGTTCTATTGCGCCATCAATACCATCATTAATGGGCGAGTTATCACGTTTGCAGTGTTATAGGACAGGCCAAGCTCTTCCATTTGTACCGGTGTGTTTGACAACAAAATACAGACCAAATCCTTTATCTTGGGACTTCCAAATAACTGTATTATATCGCAAATTCAACTAATTATCCAGTTTTTCTGGTAACACTGATGCCTGGAAGTCAATTTAGTTCTATTGCGCCTTCAATACTATCATTAATGGCCGAGTTGTGACATTTGCAGTGTTATGGCACAGGCCAACCTCGTCCATTTGTACCGGTGTGTTTGACAACAAAACACAGAGCAAATCCTTTATATTAGGACTTCAAAATAACTGTCTTATATCGCACATTCAACTAATTATAAAGTTTTTCTAGTAACACTGATGCCTGGACGTCAATTTAGTTCAATTGCGCCATCAATACTATCATTAATGGCCGAGTTGTCACGTTTGCAGTGTTATTGCACAGGCCAAGCTCTTCCATTTGTACCGCTGTGTTTGACAACAAAATACAGAGCAAATCCTTTATCTTGGGACTTCGAAATAACTGTGTCATATCGCAAATTCAACCCATTATCAAGTTTTCCTAGTAATACTGATGCCTGGAGGTGAATTTAGTTCTATTGCGCCATCAATACCATCATTAATGGGCGAGTTATCACGTTTGCAGTGTTATAGCACAGGCCAAGCTCTTCCATTTGTACCGGTGTGTTTGACAACAAAATACAGACCAAATCCTTTATCTTGGGACTTCGAAATAACTGTATCAACTAATTATCCAGTTTTCCTAGTAATACTGATGCCTGGAGGTGAATTTAGTTCTATTGCGCCATCAATACCATCATTAATGGGCGAGTTATCACGTTTGCAGTGTTATAGCACAGGCCAAGCTCTTCCATTTGTACCGGTGTGTTTGACAACAAAACACAGAGCAAATCCTTTATATTAGGACTTCCAAATAACTGTATTATATCGCAAATTCAACTAATTATCCAGTTTTTCTGGTAACACTGATGCCTGGAAGTCAATTTAGTTATATTGCGCCTTCAATACTATCATTAATGGCCGCGTTGTGACATTTGCAGTGTTATGGCACAGGCCAACCTCGTCCATTTGTACCGATGTGTTTGACAACAAAACACAGAGCAAATCCTTTATATTAGGACTTCAAAATAACTGTCTTATATCGCAAATTCAACTAATTATAAAGTTTTTCTAGTAACACTGACGCCTGGACGTCAATTTAGTTCAATTGCGCCATCAATACTATCATTAATGGCCGAGTTGTCACGTTTGCAGTGTTATGGCACAGGCCAAGCTCTTCCATTTGTACCGCTGTGTTTGACAACAAAATACAGAGCAAATCCTTTATCTTGGGACTTCGAAATAACTGTGTCATATCGCAAATTCAACCCATTATCAAGTTTTCCTAGTAATACTGATGCCTGGAGGTGAATTTAGTTCTATTGCGCCATCAATACCATCATTAATGGGCGAGTTATCACGTTTGCAGTGTTATAGCACAGGCCAAGCTCTTCCATTTGTACCGGTGTGTTTGACAACAAAATACAGACCAAATCCTTTATCTTGGGACTTCGAAATAACTGTATCAACTAATTATCCAGTTTTCCTAGTAATACTGATGCCTGGAGGTGAATTTAGTTCTATTGCGCCATCAATACCATCATTAATGGGCGAATTATCACGTTTGCAGTGTTATAGCACAGGCCAAGCTCTTCCATTTGTACCGGTGTGTTTGACAACAAAACACAGAGCAAATCCTTTATATTAGGACTTCCAAATAACTGTATTATATCGCAAATTCAACTAATTATCCAGTTTTTCTGGTAACACTGATGCCTGGAAGTCAATTTAGTTCTATTGCGCCTTCAATACTATCATTAATGGCCGAGTTGTGACATTTGCAGTGTTATGGCACAGGCCAACCTCGTCCATTTGTACCGGTGTGTTTGACAACAAAACACAGAGCAAATCCTTTATATTAGGACTTCAAAATAACTGTCTTATATCGCAAATTCAACTAATTATAAAGTTTTTCTAGTAACACTGATGCCTGGACGTCAATTTAGTTCAATTGCGCCATCAATACTATCATTAATGGCCGAGTTGTCACGTTTGCAGTGTTATTGCACAGGCCAAGCTCTTCCATTTGTACCGCTGTGTTTGACAACAAAATACAGAGCAAATCCTTTATCTTGGGACTTCGAAATAACTGTGTCATATCGCAAATTCAACCCATTATCAAGTTTTCCTAGTAATACTGATGCCTGGAGGTGAATTTAGTTCTATTGCGCCATCAATACCATCATTAATGGGCGAGTTATCACGTTTGCAGTGTTATAGCACAGGCCAAGCTCTTCCATTTGTACCGGTGTGTTTGACAACAAAATACAGACCAAATCCTTTATCTTGGGACTTCGAAATAACTGTATCAACTAATTATCCAGTTTTCCTAGTAATACTGATGCCTGGAGGTGAATTTAGTTCTATTGCGCCATCAATACCATCATTAATGGGCGAGTTATCACGTTTGCAGTGTTATAGCACAGGCCAAGCTCTTCCATTTGTACCGGTGTGTTTGACAACAAAACACAGAGCAAATCCTTTATATTAGGACTTCCAAATAACTGTATTATATCGCAAATTCAACTAATTATCCAGTTTTTCTGGTAACACTGATGCCTGGAAGTCAATTTAGTTATATTGCGCCTTCAATACTATCATTAATGGCCGCGTTGTGACATTTGCAGTGTTATGGCACAGGCCAACCTCGTCCATTTGTACCGGTGTGTTTGACAACAAAACACAGAGCAAATCCTTTATATTAGGACTTCAAAATAACTGTCTTATATCGCAAATTCAACTAATTATAAAGTTTTTCTAGTAACACTGATGCCTGGACGTCAATTTAGTTCAATTGCGCCATCAATACTATCATTAATGGCCGAGTTGTCACGTTTGCAGTGTTATGGCACAGGCCAAGCTCTTCCATTTGTACCGCTGTGTTTGACAACAAAATACAGAGCAAATCCTTTATCTTGGGACTTCGAAATAACTGTGTCATATCGCAAATTCAACCCATTATCAAGTTTTCCTAGTAATACTGATGCCTGGAGGTGAATTTAGTTCTATTGCGCCATCAATACCATCATTAATGGGCGAGTTATCACGTTTGCAGTGTTATAGCACAGGCCAAGCTCTTCCATTTGTACCGGTGTGTTTGACAACAAAATACAGACCAAATCCTTTATCTCGGGACTTCGAAATAACTGTATCAACTAATTATCCAGTTTTCCTAGTAATACTGATGCCTGGAGGTGAATTTAGTTCTATTGCGCCATCAATACCATCATTAATGGGCGAGTTATCACGTTTGCAGTGTTATAGCACAGGCCAAGCTCTTCCATTTGTACCGGTGTGTTTGACAACAAAACACAGAGCAAATCCTTTATATTAGGACTTCCAAATAACTGTATTATATCGCAAATTCAACTAATTATCCAGTTTTTCTGGTAACACTGATGCCTGGAAGTCAATTTAGTTCTATTGCGCCTTCAATACTATCATTAATGGCCGAGTTGTGACATTTGCAGTGTTATGGCACAGGCCAACCTCGTCCATTTGTACCGGTGTGTTTGACAACAAAACACAGAGCAAATCCTTTATATTAGGACTTCAAAATAACTGTCTTATATCGCAAATTCAACTAATTATAAAGTTTTTTCTAGTAACACTGATGCCTGGACGTCAATTTAGTTCAATTGCGCCATCAATACTATCATTAATGGCCGAGTTGTCACGTTTGCAGTGTTATTGCACAGGCCAAGCTCTTCCATTTGTACCGCTGTGTTTGACAACAAAATACAGAGCAAATCCTTTATCTTGGGACTTCGAAATAACTGTGTCATATCGCAAATTCAACCCATTATCAAGTTTTCCTAGTAATACTGATGCCTGGAGGTGAATTTAGTTCTATTGCGCCATCAATACCATCATTAATGGGCGAGTTATCACGTTTGCAGTGTTATAGCACAGGCCAAGCTCTTCCATTTGTACCGGTGTGTTTGACAACAAAATACAGACCAAATCCTTTATCTTGGGACTTCGAAATAACTGTATCAACTAATTATCCAGTTTTCCTAGTAATACTGATGCCTGGAGGTGAATTTAGTTCTATTGCGCCATCAATACCATCATTAATGGGCGAGTTATCACGTTTGCAGTGTTATAGCACAGGCCAAGCTCTTCCATTTGTACCGGTGTGTTTGACAACAAAACACAGAGCAAATCCTTTATATTAGGACTTCCAAATAACTGTATTATATCGCAAATTCAACTAATTATCCAGTTTTTCTGGTAACACTGATGCCTGGAAGTCAATTTAGTTATATTGCGCCTTCAATACTATCATTAATGGCCGCGTTGTGACATTTGCAGTGTTATGGCACAGGCCAACCTCGTCCATTTGTACCGGTGTGTTTGACAACAAAACACAGAGCAAATCCTTTATATTAGGACTTCAAAATAACTGTCTTATATCGCAAATTCAACTAATTATAAAGTTTTTCTAGTAACACTGATGCCTGGACGTCAATTTAGTTCAATTGCGCCATCAATACTATCATTAATGGCCGAGTTGTCACGTTTGCAGTGTTATGGCACAGGCCAAGCTCTTCCATTTGTACCGCTGTGTTTGACAACAAAATACAGAGCAAATCCTTTATCTTGGGACTTCGAAATAACTGTGTCATATCGCAAATTCAACCCATTATCAAGTTTTCCTAGTAATACTGATGCCTGGAGGTGAATTTAGTTCTATTGCGCCATCAATACCATCATTAATGGGCGAGTTATCACGTTTGCAGTGTTATAGCACAGGCCAAGCTCTTCCATTTGTACCGGTGTGTTTGACAACAAAACACAGAGCAAATCCTTTATATTAGGACTTCCAAATAACTGTATTATATCGCAAATTCAACTAATTATCCAGTGTTTCTGGTAACACTGATGTCTGGAAGTCAATTTAGTTATATTGCGACTTCAATACTATCATTAATGGCCGCGTTGTGACATTTGCAGTGTTATGGCACAGGCCAACCTCGTCCATTTGTACCGGTGTGTTTGACAACAAAACACAGAGCAAATCCTTTATATTAGGACTTCAAAATAACTGTCTTATATCGCAAATTCAACTAATTATAAAGTTTTTCTAGTAACACTGATGCCTGGACGTCAATTTAGTTCAATTGCGCCATCAATACTATCATTAATGGCCGAGTTGTCACGTTTGCAGTGTTATGGCACAGGCCAAGCTCTTCCATTTGTACCGCTGTGTTTGACAACAAAATACAGAGCAAATCCTTTATCTTGGGACTTCGAAATAACTGTGTCATATCGCAAATTCAACCCATTATCAAGTTTTCCTAGTAATACTGATGCCTGGAGGTGAATTTAGTTCTATTGCGCCATCAATACCATCATTAATGGGCGAGTTATCACGTTTGCAGTGTTATAGCACAGGCCAAGCTCTTCCATTTGTACCGGTGTGTTTGACAACAAAACACAGAGCAAATCCTTTATATTAGGACTTCCAAATAACTGTATTATATCGCAAATTCAACTAATTATCCAGTTTTTCTGGTAACACTGATGCCTGGAAGTCAATTTAGTTCTATTGCGCCTTCAATACTATCATTAATGGCCGAGTTGTGACATTTGCAGTGTTATGGCACAGGCCAACCTCGTCCATTTGTACCGGTGTGTTTGACAACAAAACACAGAGCAAATCCTTTATATTAGGACTTCAAAATAACTGTCTTATATCGCAAATTCAACTAATTATAAAGTTTTTCTAGTAACACTGATGTCTGGAAGTCAATTTAGTTATATTGCGACTTCAATACTATCATTAATGGCCGCGTTGTGACATTTGCAGTGTTATGGCACAGGCCAACCTCGTCCATTTGTACCGGTGTGTTTGACAACAAAACACAGAGCAAATCCTTTATATTAGGACTTCAAAATAACTGTCTTATATCGCAAATTCAACTAATTATAAAGTTTTTCTAGTAACACTGATGCCTGGACGTCAATTTAGTTCAATTGCGCCATCAATACTATCATTAATGGCCGAGTTGTCACGTTTGCAGTGTTATGGCACAGGCCAAGCTCTTCCATTTGTACCGCTGTGTTTGACAACAAAATACAGAGCAAATCCTTTATCTTGGGACTTCGAAATAACTGTGTCATATCGCAAATTCAACCCATTATCAAGTTTTCCTAGTAATACTGATGCCTGGAGGTGAATTTAGTTCTATTGCGCCATCAATACCATCATTAATGGGCGAGTTATCACGTTTGCAGTGTTATAGCACAGGCCAAGCTCTTCCATTTGTACCGGTGTGTTTGACAACAAAATACAGACCAAATCCTTTATCTCGGGACTTCGAAATAACTGTATCAACTAATTATCCAGTTTTCCTAGTAATACTGATGCCTGGAGGTGAATTTAGTTCTATTGCGCCATCAATACCATCATTAATGGGCGAGTTATCACGTTTGCAGTGTTATAGCACAGGCCAAGCTCTTCCATTTGTACCGGTGTGTTTGACAACAAAACACAGAGCAAATCCTTTATATTAGGACTTCCAAATAACTGTATTATATCGCAAATTCAACTAATTATCCAGTTTTTCTGGTAACACTGATGCCTGGAAGTCAATTTAGTTCTATTGCGCCTTCAATACTATCATTAATGGCCGAGTTGTGACATTTGCAGTGTTATGGCACAGGCCAACCTCGTCCATTTGTACCGGTGTGTTTGACAACAAAACACAGAGCAAATCCTTTATATTAGGACTTCAAAATAACTGTCTTATATCGCAAATTCAACTAATTATAAAGTTTTTCTAGTAACACTGATGCCTGGACGTCAATTTAGTTCAATTGCGCCATCAATACTATCATTAATGGCCGAGTTGTCACGTTTGCAGTGTTATTGCACAGGCCAAGCTCTTCCATTTGTACCGCTGTGTTTGACAACAAAATACAGAGCAAATCCTTTATCTTGGGACTTCGAAATAACTGTGTCATATCGCAAATTCAACCCATTATCAAGTTTTCCTAGTAATACTGATGCCTGGAGGTGAATTTAGTTCTATTGCGCCATCAATACCATCATTAATGGGCGAGTTATCACGTTTGCAGTGTTATAGCACAGGCCAACACGCTTGGCACAAATGACCCTAAAATCTATCACTTTGCAATATTTTCAAAAGTTTCCAACGTAGAAGTTTGATTTTTTGTGGGAGGATGAAGACCGATGCCCTAAACGAAATCCGATGCTTTGAACTACCGTAGACATTTTGATGACGTCACAGTTACGTCATATATCCATTTATAATAGGTTTCTCGATGTTTTCAATTACCTTTAACATCAGTAAATTTTATATTTTCGATTTCCCATCATGTCAACAACAAAGAAACCGAAAACCCGAGTTCGATTGGTTAAGAGGGAGAAAAGATATGAAATTTTGAATTTTTGCAATTTTCCCGCCAAAATTTGGCGGGAAATATTCAACACAGAACCATTTACAAAATAACTTCTTCATTCATCTTTTAGAGTTTAATATATTTGTTTACGACAATCTAGCAATCAAAAGAGTAAATCGGTACCCACAACCGTATGTTTTTAGAATTTTCAATTTTTGAGAGGAAATACTTAAAAATTCACAGTGAAAAAGAGGAAACGTCATTATGACGTCATTTTTTTTTTTTAATGTCTGTTAAAAATAACTATTCGAGTATTTTTCGGGTTTTAAAGAGGAACTGTACTTACTGTACACTGAATCGCCGCAATTTGGTCTTTTTTATGTTTCTTCAATTTAGAAAGCATGACTGATGTCAGACCCATGACGTCAGAAAATGTGACGTCACAGGAAACTTCAGTTCTTAATAACTCAGCAAATATTTATCGTAGAGACTATAAAATTGCGGCAATCAAAAACACACATTTATGTTGTAATGATAACATGCTTTATTTCAAACGTATAGGTAACGCACAATTTGACCTTAAAAGGAGTCGTTCGTTATGACGTCACACTAACGTCAATATACAAATGTGTTTGATCCTAAAGATGTTATTACATTTTAATATTAACATACGAAAATTTCGTTAAATTTGACAGCGAATTAAATAAGATGTGCTGGTTTATATATTTTTGGCTCGCTTTTAGTGATCGATTTTGAGGTAACTTATGCCAAGCGTGCAAGCTCTTCCATTTGTACCGGTGTGTTTGACAACAAAATACAGACCAAATCCTTTATCTTGGGACTTCGAAATAACTGTATCAACTAATTATCCAGTTTTCCTAGTAATACTGATGCCTGGAGGTGAATTTAGTTCTATTGCGCCATCAATACCATCATTAATGGGCGAGTTATCACGTTTGCAGTGTTATAGCACAGGCCAAGCTCTTCCATTTGTACCGGTGTGTTTGACAACAAAACACAGAGCAAATCCTTTATATTAGGACTTCCAAATAACTGTATTATATCGCAAATTCAACTAATTATCCAGTTTTTCTGGTAACACTGATGCCTGGAAGTCAATTTAGTTATATTGCGCCTTCAATACTATCATTAATGGCCGCGTTGTGACATTTGCAGTGTTATGGCACAGGCCAACCTCGTCCATTTGTACCGGTGTGTTTGACAACAAAACACAGAGCAAATCCTTTATATTAGGACTTCAAAATAACTGTCTTATATCGCAAATTCAACTAATTATAAAGTTTTTCTAGTAACACTGATGCCTGGACGTCAATTTAGTTCAATTGCGCCATCAATACTATCATTAATGGCCGAGTTGTCACGTTTGCAGTGTTATGGCACAGGCCAAGCTCTTCCATTTGTACCGCTGTGTTTGACAACAAAATACAGAGCAAATCCTTTATCTTGGGACTTCGAAATAACTGTGTCATATCGCAAATTCAACCCATTATCAAGTTTTCCTAGTAATACTGATGCCTGGAGGTGAATTTAGTTCTATTGCGCCATCAATACCATCATTAATGGGCGAGTTATCACGTTTGCAGTGTTATAGCACAGGCCAAGCTGTTCCATTTGTACCGGTGTGTTTGACAACAAAACACAGAGCAAATCCTTTATATTAGGACTTCCAAATAACTGTATTATATCGCAAATTCAACTAATTATCCAGTGTTTCTGGTAACACTGATGTCTGGAAGTCAATTTAGTTATATTGCGACTTCAATACTATCATTAATGGCCGCGTTGTGACATTTGCAGTGTTATGGCACAGGCCAACCTCGTCCATTTGTACCGGTGTGTTTGACAACAAAACACAGAGCAAATCCTTTATATTAGGACTTCAAAATAACTGTCTTATATCGCAAATTCAACTAATTATAAAGTTTTTCTAGTAACACTGATGCCTGGACGTCAATTTAGTTCAATTGCGCCATCAATACTATCATTAATGGCCGAGTTGTCACGTTTGCAGTGTTATGGCACAGGCCAAGCTCTTCCATTTGTACCGCTGTGTTTGACAACAAAATACAGAGCAAATCCTTTATCTTGGGACTTCGAAATAACTGTGTCATATCGCAAATTCAACCCATTATCAAGTTTTCCTAGTAATACTGATGCCTGGAGGTGAATTTAGTTCTATTGCGCCATCAATACCATCATTAATGGGCGAGTTATCACGTTTGCAGTGTTATAGGACAGGCCAAGCTCTTCCATTTGTACCGGTGTGTTTGACAACAAAATACAGACCAAATCCTTTATCTTGGGACTTCGAAATAACTGTATCAACTAATTATCCAGTTTTCCTAGTAATACTGATGCCTGGAGGTGAATTTAGTTCTATTGCGCCATCAATACCATCATTAATGGGCGAGTTATCACGTTTGCAGTGTTATAGCACAGGCCAAGCTCTTCCATTTGTACCGGTGTGTTTGACAACAAAACACAGAGCAAATCCTTTATATTAGGACTTCCAAATAACTGTATTATATCGCAAATTCAACTAATTATCCAGTTTTTCTGGTAACACTGATGCCTGGAAGTCAATTTAGTTCTATTGCGCCTTCAATACTATCATTAATGGCCGAGTTGTGACATTTGCAGTGTTATGGCACAGGCCAACCTCGTCCATTTGTACCGGTGTGTTTGACAACAAAACACAGAGCAAATCCTTTATATTAGGACTTCAAAATAACTGTCTTATATCGCAAATTCAACTAATTATAAAGTTTTTCTAGTAACACTGATGTCTGGAAGTCAATTTAGTTATATTGCGACTTCAATACTATCATTAATGGCCGCGTTGTGACATTTGCAGTGTTATGGCACAGGCCAACCTCGTCCATTTGTACCGGTGTGTTTGACAACAAAACACAGAGCAAATCCTTTATATTAGGACTTCAAAATAACTGTCTTATATCGCAAATTCAACTAATTATAAAGTTTTTCTAGTAACACTGATGCCTGGACGTCAATTTAGTTCAATTGCGCCATCAATACTATCATTAATGGCCGAGTTGTCACGTTTGCAGTGTTATGGCACAGGCCAAGCTCTTCCATTTGTACCGCTGTGTTTGACAACAAAATACAGAGCAAATCCTTTATCTTGGGACTTCGAAATAACTGTGTCATATCGCAAATTCAACCCATTATCAAGTTTTCCTAGTAATACTGATGCCTGGAGGTGAATTTAGTTCTATTGCGCCATCAATACCATCATTAATGGGCGAGTTATCACGTTTGCAGTGTTATAGGACAGGCCAAGCTCTTCCATTTGTACCGGTGTGTTTGACAACAAAATACAGACCAAATCCTTTATCTTGGGACTTCGAAATAACTGTATCAACTAATTATCCAGTGTTCCTAGTAATACTGATGCCTGGAGGTGAATTTAGTTCTATTGCGCCATCAATACCATCATTAATGGGCGAGTTATCACGTTTGCAGTGTTATAGCACAGGCCAAGCTCTTCCATTTGTACCGGTGTGTTTGACAACAAAACACAGAGCAAATCCTTTATATTAGGACTTCCAAATAACTGTATTATATCGCAAATTCAACTAATTATCCAGTTTTTCTGGTAACACTGATGCCTGGAAGTCAATTTAGTTCTATTGCGCCTTCAATACTATCATTAATGGCCGAGTTGTGACATTTGCAGTGTTATGGCACAGGCCAACCTCGTCCATTTGTACCGGTGTGTTTGACAACAAAACACAGAGCAAATCCTTTATATTAGGACTTCAAAATAACTGTCTTATATCGCAAATTCAACTAATTATAAAGTTTTTTCTAGTAACACTGATGCCTGGACGTCAATTTAGTTCAATTGCGCCATCAATACTATCATTAATGGCCGAGTTGTCACGTTTGCAGTGTTATTGCACAGGCCAAGCTCTTCCATTTGTACCGCTGTGTTTGACAACAAAATACAGAGCAAATCCTTTATCTTGGGACTTCGAAATAACTGTGTCATATCCCAAATTCAACCCATTATCAAGTTTTCCTAGTAATACTGATGCCTGGAGGTGAATTTAGTTCTATTGCGCCATCAATACCATCATTAATGGGCGAGTTATCACGTTTGCAGTGTTATAGCACAGGCCAACACGCTTGGCACAAATGACCCTAAAATCTATCACTTTGCAATATTTTCAAAAGTTTCCAACGTAGAAGTTTGATTTTTTGTGGGAGGATGAAGACCGATGCCCTAAACGAAATCCGATGCTTTGAACTACCGTAGACATTTTGATGACGTCACAGTTACGTCATATATCCATTTATAATAGGTTTCTCGATGTTTTCAATTACCTTTAACATCAGTAAATTTTATATTTTCGATTTCCCATCATGTCAACAACAAAGAAACCGAAAACCCGAGTTCGATTGGTTAAGAGGGAGAAAAGATATGAAATTTTGAATTTTTGCAATTTTCCCGCCAAAATTTGGCGGGAAATATTCAACACAGAACCATTTACAAAATAACTTCTTCATTCATCTTTTAGAGTTTAATATATTTGTTTACGACAATCTAGCAATCAAAAGAGTAAATCGGTACCCACAACCGTATGTTTTTAGAATTTTCAATTTTTGAGAGGAAATACTTAAAAATTCACAGTGAAAAAGAGGAAACGTCATTATGACGTCATTTTTTTTTTTTAATGTCTGTTAAAAATAACTATTCGAGTATTTTTCGGGTTTTAAAGAGGAACTGTACTTACTGTACACTGAATCGCCGCAATTTGGTCTTTTTTATGTTTCTTCAATTTAGAAAGCATGACTGATGTCAGACCCATGACGTCAGAAAATGTGACGTCACAGGAAACTTCAGTTCTTAATAACTCAGCAAATATTTATCGTAGAGACTATAAAATTGCGGCAATCAAAAACACACATTTATGTTGTAATGATAACATGCTTTATTTCAAACGTATAGGTAACGCACAATTTGACCTTAAAAGGAGTCGTTCGTTATGACGTCACACTAACGTCAATATACAAATGTGTTTGATCCTAAAGATGTTATTACATTTTAATATTAACATACGAAAATTTCGTTAAATTTGACAGCGAATTAAATAAGATGTGCTGGTTTATATATTTTTGGCTCGCTTTTAGTGATCGATTTTGAGGTAACTTATGCCAAGCGTGCAAGCTCTTCCATTTGTACCGGTGTGTTTGACAACAAAATACAGACCAAATCCTTTATCTTGGGACTTCGAAATAACTGTATCAACTAATTATCCAGTTTTCCTAGTAATACTGATGCCTGGAGGTGAATTTAGTTCTATTGCGCCATCAATACCATCATTAATGGGCGAGTTATCACGTTTGCAGTGTTATAGCACAGGCCAAGCTCTTCCATTTGTACCGGTGTGTTTGACAACAAAACACAGAGCAAATCCTTTATATTAGGACTTCCAAATAACTGTATTATATCGCAAATTCAACTAATTATCCAGTTTTTCTGGTAACACTGATGCCTGGAAGTCAATTTAGTTATATTGCGCCTTCAATACTATCATTAATGGCCGCGTTGTGACATTTGCAGTGTTATGGCACAGGCCAACCTCGTCCATTTGTACCGGTGTGTTTGACAACAAAACACAGAGCAAATCCTTTATATTAGGACTTCAAAATAACTGTCTTATATCGCAAATTCAACTAATTATAAAGTTTTTCTAGTAACACTGATGCCTGGACGTCAATTTAGTTCAATTGCGCCATCAATACTATCATTAATGGCCGAGTTGTCACGTTTGCAGTGTTATGGCACAGGCCAAGCTCTTCCATTTGTACCGCTGTGTTTGACAACAAAATACAGAGCAAATCCTTTATCTTGGGACTTCGAAATAACTGTGTCATATCGCAAATTCAACCCATTATCAAGTTTTCCTAGTAATACTGATGCCTGGAGGTGAATTTAGTTCTATTGCGCCATCAATACCATCATTAATGGGCGAGTTATCACGTTTGCAGTGTTATAGCACAGGCCAAGCTGTTCCATTTGTACCGGTGTGTTTGACAACAAAACACAGAGCAAATCCTTTATATTAGGACTTCCAAATAACTGTATTATATCGCAAATTCAACTAATTATCCAGTGTTTCTGGTAACACTGATGTCTGGAAGTCAATTTAGTTATATTGCGACTTCAATACTATCATTAATGGCCGCGTTGTGACATTTGCAGTGTTATGGCACAGGCCAACCTCGTCCATTTGTACCGGTGTGTTTGACAACAAAACACAGAGCAAATCCTTTATATTAGGACTTCAAAATAACTGTCTTATATCGCAAATTCAACTAATTATAAAGTTTTTCTAGTAACACTGATGCCTGGACGTCAATTTAGTTCAATTGCGCCATCAATACTATCATTAATGGCCGAGTTGTCACGTTTGCAGTGTTATGGCACAGGCCAAGCTCTTCCATTTGTACCGCTGTGTTTGACAACAAAATACAGAGCAAATCCTTTATCTTGGGACTTCGAAATAACTGTGTCATATCGCAAATTCAACCCATTATCAAGTTTTCCTAGTAATACTGATGCCTGGAGGTGAATTTAGTTCTATTGCGCCATCAATACCATCATTAATGGGCGAGTTATCACGTTTGCAGTGTTATAGGACAGGCCAAGCTCTTCCATTTGTACCGGTGTGTTTGACAACAAAATACAGACCAAATCCTTTATCTTGGGACTTCGAAATAACTGTATCAACTAATTATCCAGTTTTCCTAGTAATACTGATGCCTGGAGGTGAATTTAGTTCTATTGCGCCATCAATACCATCATTAATGGGCGAGTTATCACGTTTGCAGTGTTATAGCACAGGCCAAGCTCTTCCATTTGTACCGGTGTGTTTGACAACAAAACACAGAGCAAATCCTTTATATTAGGACTTCCAAATAACTGTATTATATCGCAAATTCAACTAATTATCCAGTTTTTCTGGTAACACTGATGCCTGGAAGTCAATTTAGTTCTATTGCGCCTTCAATACTATCATTAATGGCCGAGTTGTGACATTTGCAGTGTTATGGCACAGGCCAACCTCGTCCATTTGTACCGGTGTGTTTGACAACAAAACACAGAGCAAATCCTTTATATTAGGACTTCAAAATAACTGTCTTATATCGCAAATTCAACTAATTATAAAGTTTTTCTAGTAACACTGATGTCTGGAAGTCAATTTAGTTATATTGCGACTTCAATACTATCATTAATGGCCGCGTTGTGACATTTGCAGTGTTATGGCACAGGCCAACCTCGTCCATTTGTACCGGTGTGTTTGACAACAAAACACAGAGCAAATCCTTTATATTAGGACTTCAAAATAACTGTCTTATATCGCAAATTCAACTAATTATAAAGTTTTTCTAGTAACACTGATGCCTGGACGTCAATTTAGTTCAATTGCGCCATCAATACTATCATTAATGGCCGAGTTGTTACGTTTGCAGTGTTATGGCACAGGCCAAGCTCTTCCATTTGTACCGCTGTGTTTGACAACAAAATACAGAGCAAATCCTTTATCTTGGGACTTCGAAATAACTGTGTCATATCGCAAATTCAACCCATTATCAAGTTTTCCTAGTAACACTGATGCCTGGAGGTGAATTTAGTTCAATTGCGCCATCAATACTATCATTAATGGCCGAGTTGTCACGTTTGCAGTGTTATGGCACAGGCCAAGCTCTTCCATTTGTACCGGTGTGTTTGACAACAAAATACAGACCAAATCCTTTATCTTGGGACTTCGAAATAACTGTATCAACTAATTATCCAGTGTTCCTAGTAATACTGATGCCTGGAGGTGAATTTAGTTCTATTGCGCCATCAATACCATCATTAATGGGCGAGTTATCACGTTTGCAGTGTTATAGCACAGGCCAAGCTCTTCCATTTGTACCGGTGTGTTTGACAACAAAACACAGAGCAAATCCTTTATATTAGGACTTCCAAATAACTGTATTATATCGCAAATTCAACTAATTATCCAGTTTTTCTGGTAACACTGATGCCTGGAAGTCAATTTAGTTCTATTGCGCCTTCAATACTATCATTAATGGCCGAGTTGTGACATTTGCAGTGTTATGGCACAGGCCAACCTCGTCCATTTGTACCGGTGTGTTTGACAACAAAACACAGAGCAAATCCTTTATATTAGGACTTCAAAATAACTGTCTTATATCGCAAATTCAACTAATTATAAAGTTTTTCTAGTAACACTGATGTCTGGAAGTCAATTTAGTTATATTGCGACTTCAATACTATCATTAATGGCCGCGTTGTGACATTTGCAGTGTTATGGCACAGGCCAACCTCGTCCATTTGTACCGGTGTGTTTGACAACAAAACACAGAGCAAATCCTTTATATTAGGACTTCAAAATAACTGTCTTATATCGCAAATTCAACTAATTATAAAGTTTTTCTAGTAACACTGATGCCTGGACGTCAATTTAGTTCAATTGCGCCATCAATACTATCATTAATGGCCGAGTTGTCACGTTTGCAGTGTTATGGCACAGGCCAAGCTCTTCCATTTGTACCGCTGTGTTTGACAACAAAATACAGAGCAAATCCTTTATCTTGGGACTTCGAAATAACTGTGTCATATCGCAAATTCAACCCATTATCAAGTTTTCCTAGTAATACTGATGCCTGGAGGTGAATTTAGTTCTATTGCGCCATCAATACCATCATTAATGGGCGAGTTATCACGTTTGCAGTGTTATAGGACAGGCCAAGCTCTTCCATTTGTACCGGTGTGTTTGACAACAAAATACAGACCAAATCCTTTATCTTGGGACTTCGAAATAACTGTATCAACTAATTATCCAGTGTTCCTAGTAATACTGATGCCTGGAGGTGAATTTAGTTCTATTGCGCCATCAATACCATCATTAATGGGCGAGTTATCACGTTTGCAGTGTTATAGCACAGGCCAAGCTCTTCCATTTGTACCGGTGTGTTTGACAACAAAACACAGAGCAAATCCTTTATATTAGGACTTCCAAATAACTGTATTATATCGCAAATTCAACTAATTATCCAGTTTTTCTGGTAACACTGATGCCTGGAAGTCAATTTAGTTCTATTGCGCCTTCAATACTATCATTAATGGCCGAGTTGTGACATTTGCAGTGTTATGGCACAGGCCAACCTCGTCCATTTGTACCGGTGTGTTTGACAACAAAATACAGACCAAATCCTTTATCTTGGGACTTCGAAATAACTGTATCAACTAATTATCCAGTTTTCCTAGTAATACTGATGCCTGGAGGTGAATTTAGTTCTATTGCGCCATCAATACCATCATTAATGGGCGAGTTATCACGTTTGCAGTGTTATAGCACAGGCCAAGCTCTTCCATTTGTACCGGTGTGTTTGACAACAAAACACAGAGCAAATCCTTTATATTAGGACTTCCAAATAACTGTATTATATCGCAAATTCAACTAATTATCCAGTTTTTCTGGTAACACTGATGCCTGGAAGTCAATTTAGTTATATTGCGCCTTCAATACTATCATTAATGGCCGCGTTGTGACATTTGCAGTGTTATGGCACAGGCCAACCTCGTCCATTTGTACCGGTGTGTTTGACAACAAAACACAGAGCAAATCCTTTATATTAGGACTTCAAAATAACTGTCTTATATCGCAAATTCAACTAATTATAAAGTTTTTCTAGTAACACTGATGCCTGGACGTCAATTTAGTTCAATTGCGCCATCAATACTATCATTAATGGCCGAGTTGTCACGTTTGCAGTGTTATGGCACAGGCCAAGCTCTTCCATTTGTACCGCTGTGTTTGACAACAAAATACAGAGCAAATCCTTTATCTTGGGACTTCGAAATAACTGTGTCATATCGCAAATTCAACCCATTATCAAGTTTTCCTAGTAATACTGATGCCTGGAGGTGAATTTAGTTCTATTGCGCCATCAATACCATCATTAATGGGCGAGTTATCACGTTTGCAGTGTTATAGCACAGGCCAAGCTCTTCCATTTGTACCGGTGTGTTTGACAACAAAATACAGACCAAATCCTTTATCTCGGGACTTCGAAATAACTGTATCAACTAATTATCCAGTTTTCCTAGTAATACTGATGCCTGGAGGTGAATTTAGTTCTATTGCGCCATCAATACCATCATTAATGGGCGAGTTATCACGTTTGCAGTGTTATAGCACAGGCCAAGCTCTTCCATTTGTACCGGTGTGTTTGACAACAAAACACAGAGCAAATCCTTTATATTAGGACTTCCAAATAACTGTATTATATCGCAAATTCAACTAATTATCCAGTTTTTCTGGTAACACTGATGCCTGGAAGTCAATTTAGTTCTATTGCGCCTTCAATACTATCATTAATGGCCGAGTTGTGACATTTGCAGTGTTATGGCACAGGCCAACCTCGTCCATTTGTACCGGTGTGTTTGACAACAAAACACAGAGCAAATCCTTTATATTAGGACTTCAAAATAACTGTCTTATATCGCAAATTCAACTAATTATAAAGTGTTTCTAGTAACACTGATGTCTGGAAGTCAATTTAGTTATATTGCGACTTCAATACTATCATTAATGGCCGCGTTGTGACATTTGCAGTGTTATGGCACAGGCCAACCTCGTCCATTTGTACCGGTGTGTTTGACAACAAAACACAGAGCAAATCCTTTATATTAGGACTTCAAAATAACTGTCTTATATCGCAAATTCAACTAATTATAAAGTTTTTCTAGTAACACTGATGCCTGGACGTCAATTTAGTTCAATTGCGCCATCAATACTATCATTAATGGCCGAGTTGTCACGTTTGCAGTGTTATGGCACAGGCCAAGCTCTTCCATTTGTACCGCTGTGTTTGACAACAAAATACAGAGCAAATCCTTTATCTTGGGACTTCGAAATAACTGTGTCATATCGCAAATTCAACCCATTATCAAGTTTTCCTAGTAATACTGATGCCTGGAGGTGAATTTAGTTCTATTGCGCCATCAATACCATCATTAATGGGCGAGTTATCACGTTTGCAGTGTTATAGGACAGGCCAAGCTCTTCCATTTGTACCGGTGTGTTTGACAACAAAATACAGACCAAATCCTTTATCTTGGGACTTCGAAATAACTGTATCAACTAATTATCCAGTGTTCCTAGTAATACTGATGCCTGGAGGTGAATTTAGTTCTATTGCGCCATCAATACCATCATTAATGGGCGAGTTATCACGTTTGCAGTGTTATAGCACAGGCCAAGCTCTTCCATTTGTACCGGTGTGTTTGACAACAAAACACAGAGCAAATCCTTTATATTAGGACTTCCAAATAACTGTATTATATCGCAAATTCAACTAATTATCCAGTTTTTCTGGTAACACTGATGCCTGGAAGTCAATTTAGTTCTATTGCGCCTTCAATACTATCATTAATGGCCGAGTTGTGACATTTGCAGTGTTATGGCACAGGCCAACCTCGTCCATTTGTACCGGTGTGTTTGACAACAAAATACAGACCAAATCCTTTATCTTGGGACTTCGAAATAACTGTATCAACTAATTATCCAGTTTTCCTAGTAATACTGATGCCTGGAGGTGAATTTAGTTCTATTGCGCCATCAATACCATCATTAATGGGCGAGTTATCACGTTTGCAGTGTTATAGCACAGGCCAAGCTCTTCCATTTGTACCGGTGTGTTTGACAACAAAACACAGAGCAAATCCTTTATATTAGGACTTCCAAATAACTGTATTATATCGCAAATTCAACTAATTATCCAGTTTTTCTGGTAACACTGATGCCTGGAAGTCAATTTAGTTATATTGCGCCTTCAATACTATCATTAATGGCCGCGTTGTGACATTTGCAGTGTTATGGCACAGGCCAACCTCGTCCATTTGTACCGGTGTGTTTGACAACAAAACACAGAGCAAATCCTTTATATTAGGACTTCAAAATAACTGTCTTATATCGCAAATTCAACTAATTATAAAGTTTTTCTAGTAACACTGATGCCTGGACGTCAATTTAGTTCAATTGCGCCATCAATACTATCATTAATGGCCGAGTTGTCACGTTTGCAGTGTTATGGCACAGGCCAAGCTCTTCCATTTGTACCGCTGTGTTTGACAACAAAATACAGAGCAAATCCTTTATCTTGGGACTTCGAAATAACTGTGTCATATCGCAAATTCAACCCATTATCAAGTTTTCCTAGTAATACTGATGCCTGGAGGTGAATTTAGTTCTATTGCGCCATCAATACCATCATTAATGGGCGAGTTATCACGTTTGCAGTGTTATAGCACAGGCCAAGCTCTTCCATTTGTACCGGTGTGTTTGACAACAAAATACAGACCAAATCCTTTATCTCGGGACTTCGAAATAACTGTATCAACTAATTATCCAGTTTTCCTAGTAATACTGATGCCTGGAGGTGAATTTAGTTCTATTGCGCCATCAATACCATCATTAATGGGCGAGTTATCACGTTTGCAGTGTTATAGCACAGGCCAAGCTCTTCCATTTGTACCGGTGTGTTTGACAACAAAACACAGAGCAAATCCTTTATATTAGGACTTCCAAATAACTGTATTATATCGCAAATTCAACTAATTATCCAGTTTTTCTGGTAACACTGATGCCTGGAAGTCAATTTAGTTCTATTGCGCCTTCAATACTATCATTAATGGCCGAGTTGTGACATTTGCAGTGTTATGGCACAGGCCAACCTCGTCCATTTGTACCGGTGTGTTTGACAACAAAACACAGAGCAAATCCTTTATATTAGGACTTCAAAATAACTGTCTTATATCGCAAATTCAACTAATTATAAAGTTTTTTCTAGTAACACTGATGCCTGGACGTCGATTTAGTTCAATTGCGCCATCAATACTATCATTAATGGCCGAGTTGTCACGTTTGCAGTGTTATTGCACAGGCCAAGCTCTTCCATTTGTACCGCTGTGTTTGACAACAAAATACAGAGCAAATCCTTTATCTTGGGACTTCGAAATAACTGTGTCATATCGCAAATTCAACCCATTATCAAGTTTTCCTAGTAATACTGATGCCTGGAGGTGAATTTAGTTCTATTGCGCCATCAATACCATCATTAATGGGCGAGTTATCACGTTTGCAGTGTTATAGCACAGGCCAAGCTCTTCCATTTGTACCGGTGTGTTTGACAACAAAATACAGACCAAATCCTTTATCTTGGGACTTCGAAATAACTGTATCAACTAATTATCCAGTTTTCCTAGTAATACTGATGCCTGGAGGTGAATTTAGTTCTATTGCGCCATCAATACCATCATTAATGGGCGAGTTATCACGTTTGCAGTGTTATAGCACAGGCCAAGCTCTTCCATTTGTACCGGTGTGTTTGACAACAAAACACAGAGCAAATCCTTTATATTAGGACTTCCAAATAACTGTATTATATCGCAAATTCAACTAATTATCCAGTTTTTCTGGTAACACTGATGCCTGGAAGTCAATTTAGTTATATTGCGCCTTCAATACTATCATTAATGGCCGCGTTGTGACATTTGCAGTGTTATGGCACAGGCCAACCTCGTCCATTTGTACCGGTGTGTTTGACAACAAAACACAGAGCAAATCCTTTATATTAGGACTTCAAAATAACTGTCTTATATCGCAAATTCAACTAATTATAAAGTTTTTCTAGTAACACTGATGCCTGGACGTCAATTTAGTTCAATTGCGCCATCAATACTATCATTAATGGCCGAGTTGTCACGTTTGCAGTGTTATGGCACAGGCCAAGCTCTTCCATTTGTACCGCTGTGTTTGACAACAAAATACAGAGCAAATCCTTTATCTTGGGACTTCGAAATAACTGTGTCATATCGCAAATTCAACCCATTATCAAGTTTTCCTAGTAATACTGATGCCTGGAGGTGAATTTAGTTCTATTGCGCCATCAATACCATCATTAATGGGCGAGTTATCACGTTTGCAGTGTTATAGCACAGGCCAAGCTCTTCCATTTGTACCGGTGTGTTTGACAACAAAACACAGAGCAAATCCTTTATATTAGGACTTCCAAATAACTGTATTATATCGCAAATTCAACTAATTATCCAGTGTTTCTGGTAACACTGATGTCTGGAAGTCAATTTAGTTATATTGCGACTTCAATACTATCATTAATGGCCGCGTTGTGACATTTGCAGTGTTATGGCACAGGCCAACCTCGTCCATTTGTACCGGTGTGTTTGACAACAAAACACAGAGCAAATCCTTTATATTAGGACTTCAAAATAACTGTCTTATATCGCAAATTCAACTAATTATAAAGTTTTTCTAGTAACACTGATGCCTGGACGTCAATTTAGTTCAATTGCGCCATCAATACTATCATTAATGGCCGAGTTGTCACGTTTGCAGTGTTATGGCACAGGCCAAGCTCTTCCATTTGTACCGCTGTGTTTGACAACAAAATACAGAGCAAATCCTTTATCTTGGGACTTCGAAATAACTGTGTCATATCGCAAATTCAACCCATTATCAAGTTTTCCTAGTAATACTGATGCCTGGAGGTGAATTTAGTTCTATTGCGCCATCAATACCATCATTAATGGGCGAGTTATCACGTTTGCAGTGTTATAGGACAGGCCAAGCTCTTCCATTTGTACCGGTGTGTTTGACAACAAAATACAGACCAAATCCTTTATCTTGGGACTTCGAAATAACTGTATCAACTAATTATCCAGTGTTCCTAGTAATACTGATGCCTGGAGGTGAATTTAGTTCTATTGCGCCATCAATACCATCATTAATGGGCGAGTTATCACGTTTGCAGTGTTATAGCACAGGCCAAGCTCTTCCATTTGTACCGGTGTGTTTGACAACAAAACACAGAGCAAATCCTTTATATTAGGACTTCCAAATAACTGTATTATATCGCAAATTCAACTAATTATCCAGTTTTTCTGGTAACACTGATGCCTGGAAGTCAATTTAGTTCTATTGCGCCTTCAATACTATCATTAATGGCCGAGTTGTGACATTTGCAGTGTTATGGCACAGGCCAACCTCGTCCATTTGTACCGGTGTGTTTGACAACAAAACACAGAGCAAATCCTTTATATTAGGACTTCAAAATAACTGTCTTATATCGCAAATTCAACTAATTATAAAGTTTTTCTAGTAACACTGATGCCTGGACGTCAATTTAGTTCAATTGCGCCATCAATACTATCATTAATGGCCGAGTTGTCACGTTTGCAGTGTTATTGCACAGGCCAAGCTCTTCCATTTGTACCGCTGTGTTTGACAACAAAATACAGACCAAATCCTTTATCTTGGGACTTCGAAATAACTGTATCAACTAATTATCCAGTTTTCCTAGTAATACTGATGCCTGGAGGTGAATTTAGTTCTATTGCGCCATCAATACCATCATTAATGGGCGAGTTATCACGTTTGCAGTGTTATAGCACAGGCCAAGCTCTTCCATTTGTACCGGTGTGTTTGACAACAAAACACAGAGCAAATCCTTTATATTAGGACTTCCAAATAACTGTATTATATCGCAAATTCAACTAATTATCCAGTTTTTCTGGTAACACTGATGCCTGGAAGTCAATTTAGTTATATTGCGCCTTCAATACTATCATTAATGGCCGCGTTGTGACATTTGCAGTGTTATGGCACAGGCCAACCTCGTCCATTTGTACCGGTGTGTTTGACAACAAAACACAGAGCAAATCCTTTATATTAGGACTTGAAAATAACTGTCTTATATCGCAAATTCAACTAATTATAAAGTTGTTCTAGTAACACTGATGCCTGGACGTCAATTTAGTTCAATTGCGCCATCAATACTATCATTAATGGCCGAGTTGTCACGTTTGCAGTGTTATGGCACAGGCCAAGCTCTTCCATTTGTACCGCTGTGTTTGACAACAAAATACAGAGCAAATCCTTTATCTTGGGACTTCGAAATAACTGTGTCATATCGCAAATTCAACCCATTATCAAGTTTTCCTAGTAATACTGATGCCTGGAGGTGAATTTAGTTCTATTGCGCCATCAATACCATCATTAATGGGCGAGTTATCACGTTTGCAGTGTTATAGCACAGGCCAAGCTCTTCCATTTGTACCGGTGTGTTTGACAACAAAATACAGACCAAATCCTTTATCTTGGGACTTCGAAATAACTGTATCAACTAATTATCCAGTTTTCCTAGTAATACTGATGCCTGGAGGTGAATTTAGTTCTATTGCGCCATCAATACCATCATTAATGGGCGAGTTATCACGTTTGCAGTGTTATAGCACAGGCCAAGCTCTTCCATTTGTACCGGTGTGTTTGACAACAAAACACAGAGCAAATCCTTTATATTAGGACTTCCAAATAACTGTATTATATCGCAAATTCAACTAATTATCCAGTTTTTCTGGTAACACTGATGCCTGGAAGTCAATTTAGTTATATTGCGCCTTCAATACTATCATTAATGGCCGCGTTGTGACATTTGCAGTGTTATGGCACAGGCCAACCTCGTCCATTTGTACCGGTGTGTTTGACAACAAAACACAGAGCAAATCCTTTATATTAGGACTTCAAAATAACTGTCTTATATCGCAAATTCAACTAATTATAAAGTTTTTCTAGTAACACTGATGCCTGGACGTCAATTTAGTTCAATTGCGCCATCAATACTATCATTAATGGCCGAGTTGTCACGTTTGCAGTGTTATGGCACAGGCCAAGCTCTTCCATTTGTACCGCTGTGTTTGACAACAAAATACAGAGCAAATCCTTTATCTTGGGACTTCGAAATAACTGTGTCATATCGCAAATTCAACCCATTATCAAGTTTTCCTAGTAATACTGATGCCTGGAGGTGAATTTAGTTCTATTGCGCCATCAATACCATCATTAATGGGCGAGTTATCACGTTTGCAGTGTTATAGCACAGGCCAAGCTCTTCCATTTGTACCGGTGTGTTTGACAACAAAATACAGACCAAATCCTTTATCTTGGGACTTCGAAATAACTGTATCAACTAATTATCCAGTTTTCCTAGAAATACTGATGCCTGGAGGTCAATTTAGTTCTATTGCGCCATCAATACTATCATTAATGGGCGAGTTATCACGTTTGATGTGTTATAGCACAGGCCAAGCTCTTCCATTTGTACCGCTGTGTTTGACAACAAAATACAGAGCAAATCCTTTATCTTGGGACTTCGAAATAACTGTGTCATATCGCAAATTCAACTAATTATCCAGTTTTTCTGGTAACACTGATGCCTGGAGGTCAATTTAGTTCTATTGCGCCTTCAATACTATCATTAATGGCCGAGTTGTGATATTTGCAGTGTTATGGCACAGGCCAAGCTCTTCCATTTGTACCGGTGTGTTTGACAACAAAACACAGAGCAAATCCTTTATATTAGGACTTCGAAATAACTGTCTTATATCGCAAATTCAACTAATTATAAAGTTTTTCTAGTAACACTGATGCCTGGACGTCAATTTAGTTCAATTGCGCCATCAATACTATCATTAATGGCCGAGTTGTCACGTTTGCAGTGTTATGGCACAGGCCAAGCTCTTCCATTTGTACCGCTGTGTTTGACAACAAAATACAGAGCAAATCCTTTATCTTGGGACTTCGAAATAACTGTGTCATATCGCAAATTCAACCAATTATCAAGTTTTCCTAGTAATACTGATGCCTGGAGGTGAATTTAGTTCTATTGCGCCATCAATACCTTCATTAATGGGCGAGTTATCACGTTTGCAGTGTTATAGCACAGGCCAAGCTCTTCCATTTGTACCGGTGTGTTTGACAACAAAATACAGACCAAATCCTTTATCTTGGGACTTCGAAATAACTGTATCAACTAATTATCCAGTTTTCCTAGAAATACTGATGCCTGGAGGTCAATTTAGTTCTATTGCGCCATCAATACTATCATTAAAGGGCGAGTTATCACGTTTGATGTGTTATAGCACAGGCCAAGCTCTTCCATTTGTACCGCTGTGTTTGACAACAAAATACAGAGCAAATCCTTTATCTTGGGACTTCGAAATAACTGTGTCATATCGCAAATTCAACTAATTATCCAGTTTTTCTGGTAACACTGATGCCTGGAGGTCAATTTAGTTCTATTGCGCCTTCAATACTATCATTAATGGCCGAGTTGTGATATTTGCAGTGTTATGGCACAGGCCAAGCTCTTCCATTTGTACCAGTGTGTTTGACAACAAAACACAGAGCAAATCCTTTATATTAGGACTTCCAAATAACTGTCTTATATCGCAAATTCAACTAATTATCAAGTTTTCTAGTAACACTGATGCCTGGACGTCAATTTAGTTCAATTGCGCCATCAATACTATCATTAATGGCCGAGTTGTCACGTTTGCAGTGTTATGACACAGGCCAAGCTCTTCCATTTGTACCGCTGTGTTTGACAACAATATACAGAGCAAATCCTTTATCTTGGGACTTCGAAATAACTGTGTCATATCGCAAATTCAACCAATTATCAAGTTTTCCTAGTAATACTGATGCCTGGAGGTGAATTTAGTTCTATTGCGCAATCAATACCATCATTAATGGGGGAGTTATCACGTTTGCAGTGTTATAGCACAGGCCAAGCTCTTCCATTTGTACCGGTGTGTTTGACAACAAAATACAGACCAAATCCTTTCTCTTGGGACTTCGAAATAACTGTATCAACTAATTATCCAGTTTTCCTAGAAATACTGATGCCTGGAGGTCAATTTAGTTCTATTACGCCATCAATACTATCATTAATGGGCAAGTTATCACGTTTGATGTGTTATAGCACAGGCCAAGCTCTTCCATTGGTACCGCTGTGTTTGACAACAAAACACAGAGCAAATCCTTTATCTTGGGACTTCGAAATAACTGTCTTATATCGCAAATTCAACTAATTATAAAGTTTTTCTAGTAACACTGATGCCTGGACGTCAATTTAGTTCAATTGCGCCATCAATACTATCATTAATGGCCGAGTTGTCACGTTTGCAGTGTTATGGCACAGGCCAAGCTCTTCCATTTGTACCGGTGTGTTTGACAACAAAATACAG
The DNA here is from genome assembly GCA_030867875.1 of Actinernus sp. WN-2022. NCBI lineage: Eukaryota > Metazoa > Cnidaria > Anthozoa > Actiniaria > Actinernidae > Actinernus > Actinernus sp. WN-2022. The sequence continues at coordinate 106,099,963 of JAOWCC010001634.1, read as the reverse complement.
AGCAAATCCTTTATTTTGGGACTTCGAAATAACTGTGTCATATCGCAAATTCAACTAATTATCCAGTTGTTCTGGTAACACTGATGCCTGGAAGTCAATTTAGTTCTATTGCGCCTTCAATACTATCATTAATGGCCGAGTTGTGACATTTGCAGTGTTATGGCACAGGCCAACCTCGTCCATTTGTACCGGTGTGTTTGACAACAAAACACAGAGCAAATCCTTTATATTAGGACTTCGAAATAACTGTCTTATATCGCAAATTCAACTAATTATAAAGTTTTTCTAGTAACACTGATGCCTGGACGTCAATTTAGTTCAATTGCGCCATCAATACTATCATTAATGGCCGAGTTGTCACGTTTGCAGTGTTATGGCACAGGCCAAGCTCTTCCATTTGTACCGCTGTGTTTGACAACAAAATACAGAGCAAATCCTTTATATTAGGACTTCCAAATAACTGTATTATATCGCAAATTCAACTAATTATCAAGTTTTTCTAGTAACACTGATGCATGGAGGTCAATTTAGTTCTATTGCGCCTTCAATACTATCATTAATGGCCGAGTTATCACGTTTGCAGTGTTATGGCACAGACCAAGCTCTTCCATTTGTAACGGTGTGTTTTACAAGAAAATACAGACCAAATCCTTTATCTTGGGACTTCGAAATAACTGTGTCATATCGGAAATTCAACTAATTATCCAGATTTGCTAGTAACACTGATGCCTGGAGGTCATTTTAGTTCTATTGCGCCTTCAATACTATCATTACTGACCGAGTTGTCGCATTTTCAGTGTTATGGCACCACCAAGCTCTTCCATTTGTACCGCTGTGTTTGACAACAAAATACAGAGCAAATCCTTTATCTTGGGACTTCGAAATAACTGTGTCATGTCGCAAATTCAACTAATTATCCAGTTTTTCTGGTAACACTGATGCCTGGAAGTCAATTTAGTTCTATTACGCCTTCAATACTATCATTAATGGCCGAGTTGTGACATTTGCAGTGTTATGGCACAGGCCAAGCTCTTCCATTTGTACCGCTGTGTTTGACAACAAAATACAGAGCAAATCCTTTATCTTGGGACTTCGAAATAACTGTATCAACTAATTATCCAGTTTTCCTAGAAATACTGATGCCTGGAGGTCAATTTAGTTCTATTTCGCCATCAATACTATCATTAATGGGCGAGTTATCACGTTTGATGTGTTATAGCACAGGCCAAGCTCTTCCATTGTTACCGCTGTGTTTGACAACAAAACACAGAGCAAATCCTTTATGTTGGGACTTCGAAATAACTGTCTTATATCGCAAATTCAACTAATTATAAAGTTTTTCTAGTAACACTGATGCCTGGACGTCAATTTAGTTCAATTGCGCCATCAATACTATCATTAATGGCCGAGTTGTCACGTTTGCAGTGTTATGGCACAGGCCAAGCTCTTCCATTTGTACCGGTGTGTTTGACAACAAAATACAGAGCAAATCCTTTATTTTGGGACTTCGAAATAACTGTGTCATATCGCAAATTCAACTAATTATCCAGTTGTTCTGGTAACACTGATGCCTGGAAGTCAATTTAGTTCTATTGCGCCTTCAATACTATCATTAATGGCCGAGTTGTGACATTTGCAGTGTTATGGCACAGGCCAACCTCGTCCATTTGTACCGGTGTGTTTGACAACAAAACACAGAGCAAATCCTTTATATTAGGACTTCGAAATAACTGTCTTATATCGCAAATTCAACTAATTATAAAGTTTTTCTAGTAACACTGATGCCTGGACGTCAATTTAGTTCAATTGCGCCATCAATACTATCATTAATGGCCGAGTTGTCACGTTTGCAGTGTTATGGCACAGGCCAAGCTCTTCCATTTGTACCGCTGTGTTTGACAACAAAATACAGAGCAAATCCTTTATATTAGGACTTCCAAATAACTGTATTATATCGCAAATTCAACTAATTATCAAGTTTTTCTAGTAACACTGATGCATGGAGGTCAATTTAGTTCTATTGCGCCTTCAATACTATCATTAATGGCCGAGTTGTCACGTTTGCAGTGTTATGGCACAGACCAAGCTCTTCCATTTGTAACAGTGTGTTTTAAAAAAAAATACAGACCAAATCCTTTATCTTGGGACTTCGAAATAACTGTGTCATATCGCAAATTCAACTAATTATCCAGATTTGCTAGTAACACTGATGCCTGGAGGTCATTTTAGTTCTATTGCGCCTTCAATACTATCATTACTGACCGAGTTGTCGCATTTTCAGTGTTATGGCACCACCAAGCTCTTCCATTTGTACCGCTGTATTTGACAACAAAATACAGAGCAAATCCTTTATCTTGGGACTTCGAAATAACTGTGTCATATCGCAAATTCAACTAATTATCCAGTTTTTCTGGTAACACTGATGCCTGGAAGTCAATTTAGTTCTATTACGCCTTCAATACTATCATTAATGGCCGAGTTGTGACATTTGCAGTGTTATGGCACAGGCCAAGCTCTTCCATTTGTACCGCTGTGTTTGACAACAAAATACAGAGCAAATCCTTTATCTTGGGACTTCGAAATAACTGTGTCATATCGCAAATTCAACTAATTATCCAGTTTTTCTGTTAACACTGATGGCTGGAGGTCAATTTAGTACTATTGCGCCTTCAATACTATCATTAATGGCCGAGTTGTGACATTTGCAGTGTTATGGCACAGGCCAAGCTCTTCCATTTGTACCGGTGTGTTTGACAACAAAACACAGAGCAAATCCTTTATATTAGGACTTCGAAATAACTGTATTATATCGCAAATTCAACTAATTATAAAGTTTTTCTAGTAACACTGATGCCTGGAGGTCAATTTAGTTCTATTGCGCCTTCAATACTATCATTAATGGCCGAGTTGTCAAGTTTGCAGTGTTATGGCACAGACCAAGCTCTTCCATTTGTAACGGTGTGTTTGACAACAAAATACAGAGCAAATCCTTTATCTTGGGACTTCGAAATAACTGTCTTATATCGCAAATTCAACTAATTATAAAGTTTTTCTAGTAACACTGATGCCTGGACGTCAATTTAGTTCAATTGCGCCATCAATACTATCATTAATGGCCGAGTTGTCACGTTTGCAGTGTTATGGCACAGGCCAAGCTCTTCCATTTGTACCGGTGTGTTTGACAACAAAATACAGAGCAAATCCTTTATTTTGGGACTTCGAAATAACTGTGCCATATCGCAAATTCAACTAATTATCCAGTTGTTCTGGTAACACTGATGCCTGGAAGTCAATTTAGTTCTATTGCGCCTTCAATACTATCATTAATGGCCGAGTTGTGACATTTGCAGTGTTATGGCACAGGCCAACCTCGTCCATTTGTACCGGTGTGTTTGACAACAAAACACAGAGCAAATCCTTTATATTAGGACTTCGAAATAACTGTCTTATATCGCAAATTCAACTAATTATAAAGTTTTTCTAGTAACACTGATGCCTGGACGTCAATTTAGTTCAATTGCGCCATCAATACTATCATTAATGGCCGAGTTGTCACGTTTGCAGTGTTATGGCACAGGCCAAGCTCTTCCATTTGTACCGCTGTGTTTGACAACAAAATACAGAGCAAATCCTTTATATTAGGACTTCCAAATAACTGTATTATATCGCAAATTCAACTAATTATCAAGTTTTTCTAGTAACACTGATGCATGGAGGTCAATTTAGTTCTATTGCGCCTTCAATACTATCATTAATGGCCGAGTTGTCACGTTTGCAGTGTTATGGCACAGACCAAGCTCTTCCATTTGTAACGGTGTGTTTTACAAAAAAATACAGACCAAATCCTTTATCTTGGGACTTCGAAATAACTGTGTCATATCGCAAATTCAACTAATTATCCAGATTTGCTAGTAACACTGATGCCTGGAGGTCATTTTAGTTCTATTGCGCCTTCAATACTATCATTACTGACCGAGTTGTCGCATTTTCAGTGTTATGGCACCACCAAGCTCTTCCATTTGTACCGCTGTATTTGACAACAAAATACAGAGCAAATCCTTTATCTTGGGACTTCGAAATAACTGTGTCATATCGCAAATTCAACTAATTATCCAGTTTTTCTGGTAACACTGATGCCTGGAAGTCAATTTAGTTCTATTACGCCTTCAATACTATCATTAATGGCCGAGTTGTGACATTTGCAGTGTTATGGCACAGGCCAAGCTCTTCCATTTGTACCGCTGTGTTTGACAACAAAATACAGAGCAAATCCTTTATCTTGGGACTTCGAAATAACTGTATTATATCGCAAATTCAACTAATTATAAAGTTTTTCTAGTAACACTGATGCCTGGAGGTCAATTTAGTTCTATTGCGCCTTCAATACTATCATTAATGGCCGAGTTGTCAAGTTTGCAGTGTTATGGCACAGACCAAGCTCTTCCATTTGTAACGGTGTGTTTGACAACAAAATACAGAGCAAATCCTTTATCTTGGGACTTCGAAATAACTGTGACATATTGCAAATTCAACTAATTATCCAGTTTTGCTAGTAACACTGATGCCTGGAGGTCATTTTAGTTCTATTACGTCTTCAATACTATCATTAATGGCCGAGTTGTGACATTTGCAGTGTTATGGCACAGGCCAACCTCTTCCATTTGTACCGGTGTGTTTGACAACAAAACACAGAGCAAATCCTTTATATTAGGACTTCGAAATAACTGTCTTATATCGCAAATTCAACTAATTATAAAGTTTTTCTAGTAACACTGATGCCTGGACGTCAATTTAGTTCAATTGCGCCATCAATACTATCATTAATGGCCGAGTTGTCACGTTTGCAGTGTTATGGCACAGGCCAAGCTCTTCCATTTGTACCGCTTTGTTTGACAACAAAATACAGAGCAAATCCTTTATCTTGGGACTTCGAAATAACTGTGTCATATCGCAAATTCAACTAATTATCCAGTTTTTCTGTTAACACTGATGCATGGAGGTCAATTTAGTTCTATTGCGCATTCAATACTATCATTAATGGCCGAGTTGTGACATTTGCAGTGTTATGGCACAGGCCAAGCTCTTCCATTTGTACCGGTGTGTTTGACAACAAAACACAGAGCAAATCCTTTATATTAGGACTTCGAAATAACTGTATTATATCGCAAATTCAACTAATTATAAAGTTTTTCTAGTAACACTGATGCCTGGAGGTCAATTTAGTTCTATTGCGCCTTCAATACTATCATTAATGGCCGAGTTGTCACGTTTGCAGTGTTATGGCACAGACCAAGCTCTTCCATTTGTAACGGTGTGTTTTACAACAAAATACAGACCAAATCTTTTATCTTGGGACTTCTTAATAACTGTGTTATCTTGCCAATTCAACTAATTATCTAGTTTTCCTAGTCACTCTGATGCCTGGAGGTCATTTTTGTTCTATTGCGCCATAAATACTATCATTAATGGCCGAGTTGTCACATTTTCAGTGTTGTGGCACCGCCAAACTCTTCCATTTGTACCGCTGTGTTTGACAACAAAATACAGAGCAAATCCTTTATTTTGGGACTTCGAAATAACTGTGTCATATCGCAAATTCAACTAATTATCCAGTTTTTCTGGTAACACTGATGCCTGGAAGTCAATTTATTTCTATTGCGCCTTCAATACTATCATTAATGGCCGAGTTGTGACATTTGCAGTGTTATGGCACAGGCCAACCTCGTCCATTTGTACCGGTGTGTTTGACAACAAAACACAGAGCAAATCCTTTATATTAGGACTTCGAAATAACTGTCTTATATCGCAAATTCAACTAATTATAAAGTTTTTCTAGTAACACTGATGCCTGGACGTCAATTTAGTTCAATTGCGCCATCAATACTATCATTAATGGCCGAGTTGCCACGTTTGCAGTGTTATGGCACAGGCCAAGCTCTTCCATTTGTACCGCTGTGTTTGACAACAAAACACAGAGCAAATCCTTTATATTAGGACTTCGAAATAACTGTCTTATATCGCAAATTCAACTAATTATAAAGTTTTTCTAGTAACACTGATGCCTGGACGTCAATTTAGTTCTATTGCGCCATCAATACCATCATTAATGGGCGAGTTATCACGTTTGCAGTGTTATAGCACAGGCCAAGCTCTTCCATTTGTACCGGTGTGTTTGACAACAAAACAGAGAGCAACTCCTTTATATTAAGACTTCGAAATAACTGTATCAACTAATTATCCAGTTTTCCTAGAAATACTGTTGCCTGGAGGTCAATTTAATTCTATTGCGCCATCAATACTATCATTAATGGGCGAGTTATCACGTTAAATTTGATGTGTTATAGCACAGGCCAAGCTCTTCCATTTGTACCACTGTGTTTGACAAAAAAACACAGAGGAAATCCTTTATCTTGGGACTTCGAAATAACTGTCTTATATCGCAAATTCAACTAATTATAAAGTTTTTCTAGAAATACGGATGACTGGAGGTCAATTTAGTTCTATTGCGCAATCAATACTATCATTAATGGGCGAGTTATCACGTTTGATGTGTTATAGCACAGGCCAAGCTCTTCCATTTGTACCGCTGTGTTTGACAACAAAATACAGAGCAAATCCTTTATTTTGCGACTTCGAAATAACTGTGTCATGTCGCAAATTCAACTAATTATCAAGTTTTTCTGGTAACACTGATGCCTGGAGGTCAATTTAGTTCTATTGCGCCATCAATACTATCATTAATGGCCGAGTTGTCACACTTGCAGTGTTATGGCACAGGCCAAGCTCTTCCATTTGTACCGCTGTGTTTGACAACAAAACACAGAGCAAATCCTTTATCTTGGGACTTCGAAATAACTGTGTCATATCGCAAATTCAACTAATTATCAAGTTTTTCTAGTAACACTGATGCCTGGAGGTCAATTTAGTTCTATTGCGCCTTCAATACTATCATTAATGGCCGAGTTGTGACATTTGCAGTGTTATGGCACAGGCCAAGCTATTCCATTTGTACCGGTGTGTTTTACAACAAAAGAGAGAGCAACTCCTTTATATTAGGACTTCGAAATAACTGTATTATATGGCAAATTCAACCAATTATCTAGTTTTCCTAGTAATACTGATGCCTGGAGGTGAATTTAGTTCTATTGCGCCATCAATACCATCATTAATGGGCGAGTTATCACGTTTGCAGTGTTATAGCACAGGCCAAGCTCTTCCATTTGTACCGGTGTGTTTGACAACAAAACAGAGAGAAACTCCTTTATATTAAGACTTCGAAATAACTGTATCAACTAATTATCCAGTTTTCCTAGAAATACTGATGCCTGGAGGTCAATTTAATTCTATTGCGCCATCAATACTATCATTAATGGGCGAGTTATCACGTTTGATGTGTTATAGCACAGGCCAAGCTCTTCCATTTGTACCGCTGTGTTTGACAGAAAAATAGAGGAAATCCTTTATCTTGGGACTTCGAAATAACTGTCTTATATCGCAAATTCAACTAATTATAAAGTTTTTCTAGTAACACTGATGCCTGGACGTCAATTTAGTTCAATTGCGCCATCAATACTATCATTAATGGCCGAGTTGTCACGTTTGCAGTGATATGGCACAGGCCAAGCTCTTCCATTTGTACCGGTGTGTTTGACAACAAAACACAGAGCAAATCCTTTATATTAGGACTTCGAAATAACTGTATTATATCGCAAATTCAACTAATTATCCAGTTTTCCTAGTAATACTGATGCCTGGAGGTGAATTTAGTTCTATTGCGCCATCAATACCATAATTAATGGGCGAGTTATCACGTTTGCAGTGTTATAGCACAGGCCAAGCTCTTCCATTTGTACCGGTGTGTTTGACAACAAAATACAGACCAAATCCTTTATCTTGGGACTTCGAATTAACTGTATCAACTAATTATCCAGTTTTCCTAGAAATACTGATGCCTGGAGGTCAATTTAGTTCTATTGCGCCATCAATACTATCATTAATGGGCGAGTTATCACGTTTGATGTGTTATAGCACAGGCCAAGGTCTTCCATTTGTACCGCTGTGTTTGACAACAAAATACAGAGGAAATCCTTTATTTTGCGACTTCGAAATAACTGTGTCATATCGCAAATTCAACTAATTATCAAGTTTTTCTGGTAACACTGATGCCTGGAGGTCAATTTAGTTCTATTGCGCCATCAATACTATCATTAATGGCCGAGTTGTCACACTTGCAGTGTTATGGCACAGGCCAAGCTCTTCCATTTGTACCGCTGTGTTTGACTACAAAACACAGAGCAAATCCTTTATCTTGGGACTTCGAAATAACTGTGTCATATCGCAAATTCAACTAATTATCAAGTTTTTCTAGTAACACTGATGCCTGGAGGTCAATTTAGTTCTATTGCGCCTTCAATACTATCATTAATGGCCGAGTTGTCACATTTGCAGTGTTATGGCACAGGCCAAGCTATTCCATTTGTACCGGTGTGTTTTACAACAAAAGAGAGAGCAACTCCTTTATATTAGGACTTCGAAATAACTGTATTATATGGCAAATTCAACCAATTATCTAGTTTTCCTAGTAATACTGATGCCTGGAGGTGAATTTAGTTCTATTGCGCCATCAATACTATCATTAATGGGCGAGTTATCACGTTTGCAGTGTTATAGCACAGGCCAAGCTCTTCCATTTGTACCGGTGTGTTTGACAACAAAATACAGACCAAATCCTTTATCTTGGGACTTCGAAATAACTGTGACATATTGCAAATTCAACTAATTATCCAGTTTTGCTAGTAAAACTGATGCCTGGAGGTCATTTTAGTTCTATTGCGCCTTCAATACTATCATTAATGACCGAGTTGTCGCATTTTCAGTGTTATGGCACCACCAAGCTCTTCCATTTGTACCGGTGTGTTTGACAACAAAACACAGAGCAAATCCTTTATTTGGGACTTCGAAATAACTGTGTTATCTTGCCAATTCAACCAATTATCTAGTTTTCCTAGTAATAAAGATGCCTGGAGGTGAATTTAGTTCTATTGCGCCATCAATACTATCATTAATGGGCGAGGTATTACGTTTGCAGTGTTATAGCACAGGCCAAGCTGTTCCATTTGTACCGGTGTGTTTGACAACAAAATATAGACCAAATCCTTTATCTTGGGACTTCGAAATAACTGTGACATATTGCAAATTCAACTAATTAGCCAGTTTTGCTAGTAAAACTGATGCCTGGATGTCATTTTAGTTCTATTGCGCCTTCAATACTATCATTAATGACCGAGTTGTCGCATTTTCAGTGTTATGGCACCACCAAGCTCTTCCATTTGTACCGGTGTGTTTGACAACAAAACACAGAGCAAATCCTTTATTTGGGACTTCGAAATAACTGTGTTATCTTGCCAATTCAACTAATTATCTAGTTTTCCTAGTCACTCTGATGCCTGGAGGTCATTTTTGTTCTATTGCGCCATAAATACTATCATTAATGGCCGAGTTGTCACATTTTCAGTGTTGTGGCACCGCCAAGCCCTTCCATTTGTACCACCGGTGTGTTTGACAACAAAATACAGAGCAAATCCTTTATCTTGGGACTTCGAAATAACTGTGTCATATCGCAAATTCAACTAATTATCCAGTTTTTCTGGTAACACTGATGCCTGGAAGTCAATTTAGTTCTATTGCGCCTTCAATACTATCATTAATGGCCGAGTTGTGACATTTGCAGTGTTATGGCACAGGCCAACCTCGTCCATTTGTACCGGTGTGTTTGACAACAAAACACAGAGCAAATCCTTTATATTAGGACTTCGAAATAACTGTCTTATATCGCAAATTCAACTAATTATAAAGTTTTTCTAGTAACACTGATGCCTGGACGTCAATTTAGTTCAATTGCGCCTTCAATACTATCATTAATGGCCGAGTTGTCACGTTTGCAGTGTTATGGCACAGGCCAAGCTCTTCCATTTGTACCGCTGTGTTTGACAACAAAATACAGAGCAAATCCTTTATCTTGGGACTTCGAAATAACTGTGTCATATCGCAAATTCAACCCATTATCAAGTTTTCCTAGTAATACTGATGCCTGGAGGTGAATTTAGTTCTATTGCGCCATCAATACCATCATTAATGGGCGAGTTATCACGTTTGCAGTGTTATAGGACAGGCCAAGCTCTTCCATTTGTACCGGTGTGTTTGACAACAAAATACAGACCAAATCCTTTATCTTGGGACTTCGAAATAACTGTATCAACTAATTATCCAGTTTTCCTAGAAATACTGATGCCTGGAGGTCAATTTAGTTCTATTGCGCCATCAATACTATCATTAATGGGCGAGTTATCACGTTTGATGTGTTATAGCACAGGCGAAGCTCTTCCATTTGTACCGCTGTGTTTGACAACAAAATACAGAGGAAATCCTTTATTTTGCGACTTCGAAATAACTGTGTCATATCGCAAATTCAACTAATTATCAAGTTTTTCTTGTAACACTGATGCCTGGAGGTCAATTTAGTTCTATTGCGCCATCAATACTATCATTAATGGCCGAGTTGTCACATTTTCAGTGTTGTGGCACCGCCAAGCCCTTCCATTTGTACCACCGGTGTGTTTGACAACAAAATACAGAGCAAATCCTTTATCTTGGGACTTCGAAATAACTGTGTCATATCGCAAATTCAACTAATTATCCAGTTTTTCTGGTAACACTGATGCCTGGAAGTCAATTTAGTTCTATTGCGCCTTCAATACTATCATTAATGGCCGAGTTGTGACATTTGCAGTGTTATGGCACAGGCCAACCTCGTCCATTTGTACCGGTGTGTTTGACAACAAAACACAGAGCAAATCCTTTATATTAGGACTTCGAAATAACTGTCTTATATCGCAAATTCAACTAATTATAAAGTTTTTCTAGTAACACTGATGCCTGGACGTCAATTTAGTTCAATTGCGCCTTCAATACTATCATTAATGGCCGAGTTGTCACGTTTGCAGTGTTATGGCACAGGCCAAGCTCTTCCATTTGTACCGCTGTGTTTGACAACAAAATACAGAGCAAATCCTTTATCTTGGGACTTCGAAATAACTGTGTCATATCGCAAATTCAACCCATTATCAAGTTTTCCTAGTAATACTGATGCCTGGATGTGAATTTAGTTCTATTGCGCCATCAATACCATCATTAATGGGCGAGTTATCACGTTTGCAGTGTTATAGGACAGGCCAAGCTCTTCCATTTGTACCGGTGTGTTTGACAACAAAATACAGACCAAATCCTTTATCTTGGGACTTCGAAATAACTGTATCAACTAATTATCCAGTTTTCCTAGAAATACTGATGCCTGGAGGTCAATTTAGTTCTATTGCGCCATCAATACTATCATTAATGGGCGAGTTATCACGTTTGATGTGTTATAGCACAGGCGAAGCTCTTCCATTTGTACCGCTGTGTTTGACAACAAAATACAGAGGAAATCCTTTATTTTGCGACTTCGAAATAACTGTGTCATATCGCAAATTCAACTAATTATCAAGTTTTTCTTGTAACACTGATGCCTGGAGGTCAATTTAGTTCTATTGCGCCATCAATACTATCATTAATGGCCGAGTTGTCACACTTGCAGTGTTATGGCACAGGCCAAGCTCTTCCATTTGTACCGCTGTGTTTGACAACAAAACACAGAGCAAATCCTTTATCTTGGGACTTCGAAATAACTGTGTCATATCGCAAATTCAACTAATTATCAAGTTTTTCTAGTAACACTGATGCCTGGAGGTCAATTTAGTTCTATTGCGCCTTCAATACTATCATTAATGGCCGAGTTGTCACATTTGCAGTGTTATGGCACAGGCCAAGCTATTCCATTTGTACCGGTGTGTTTTACAACAAAAGAGAGAGCAACTCCTTTATATTAGGACTTCGAAATAACTGTATTATATAGCAAATTCAACCAATTATCTAGTTTTCCTAGTAATACTGATGCCTGGAGGTGAATTTAGTTCTATTGCGCCATCAATACTATCATTAATGGGCGAGTTATCACGTTTGCAGTGTTATAGCACAGGCCAAGCTCTTCCATTTGTACCGGTGTGTTTGACAACAAAATACAGACCAAATCCTTTATCTTGGGACTTCGAAATAACTGTGACATATTGCAAATTCAACTAATTATCCAGTTTTGCTAGTAAAACTGATGCCTGGAGGTCATTTTAGTTCTATTGCGCCTTCAATACTATCATTAATGACCGAGTTGTCGCATTTTCAGTGTTATGGCACCACCAAGCTCTTCCATTTGTACCGGTGTGTTTGACAACAAAAGACAGAGCAAATCCTTTATTTGGGACTTCGAAATAACTGTGTTATCTTGCCAATTCAACTAATTATATAGTTTTCCTAGTCACTCTGATGCCTGGAGGTAATTTTTGTTCTATTGCGCCATAAATACTATCATTAATGGCCGAGTTGTCACATTTTCAGTGTTGTGGCACCGCCAAGCCCTTCCATTTGTACCACCGGTGTGTTTGACAACAAAATACAGAGCAAATCCTTTATCTTGGGACTTCGAAATAACTGTGTCATATCGCAAATTCAACTAATTATCCAGTTTTTCTGGTAACACTGATGCCTGGAAGTCAATTTAGTTCTATTGCGCCTTCAATACTATCATTAATGGCCGAGCTGTGACATTTGCAGTGTTATGGCACAGGCCAACCACGTCCATTTGTACCGGTGTGTTTGACAACAAAACACAGAGCAAATCCTTTATATTAGGACTTCGAAATAACTGTCTTATATCGCAAATTCAACTAATTATAAAGTTTTTCTAGTAACACTGATGCCTGGACGTCAATTTATTTCAACTGCGCCATCAATACTATCATTAATGGCCGAGTTGTCACGTTTGCAGTGTTATGGCACAGGCCAAGCTCTTCCATTTGTACCGCTGTGTTTGACAACAAAACACAGAGCAAATCCTTTATATTAGGACTTCGAAATAACTGTATTATATCGCAAATTCAACTAATTATCCAGTTTTTCTGGTAACACTGATGCCTGGAAGTCAATTTAGTTCTATTACGCCTTCAATACTATCATTAATGGCCGAGTTGTGACATTTGCAGTGTTATGGCACAGGCCAACCTCGTCCATTTGTACCGGTGTGTTTGACAACAAAACACAGAGCAAATCCTTTATATTAGGACTTCGAAATAACTGTCTTATATCGCAAATTCAACTAATTATAAAGTTTTTCTAGTAACACTGATGCCTGGACGTCAATTTAGTTCAATTGCGCCATGAATACTATCATTAATGGCCGAGTTGTCACATTTGCAGTGTTATGGCACAGGCCAAGCTATTCCATTTGTACCGCTGTGTTTGACAACAAAAGAGAGAGCAACTCCTTTATATTAGGACTTCGAAATAACTGTATTATATGGCAAATTCAACCAATTATCTAGTTTTCCTAGTAATACTGATGCCTGGAGGTGAATTTAGTTCTATTGCGCCATCAATACTATCATTAATGGGCGAGTTATCACGTTTGCAGTGTTATAGCACAGGCCAAGCTCTTCCATTTGTACCGGTGTGTTTGACAACAAAATACAGACCAAATCCTTTATCTTGGGACTTCGAAATAACTGTGACATATTGCAAATTCAACTAATTAGCCAGTTTTGCTAGTAAAACTGATGCCTGGAGGTCATTTTAGTTCTATTGCGCCTTCAATACTATCATTAATGACCGAGTTGTCGCATTTTCAGTGTTATGGCACCACCAAGCTCTTCCATTTGTACCGGTGTGTTTGACAACAAAACACAGAGCAAATCCTTTATTTGGGACTTCGAAATAACTGTGTTATCTTGCCAATTCAACTAATTATATAGTTTTCCTAGTCACTCTGATGCCTGGAGGTAATTTTTGTTCTATTGCGCCATAAATACTATCATTAATGGCCGAGTTGTCACATTTTCAGTGTTGTGGCACCGCCAAGCCCTACCATTTGTACCACCGGTGTGTTTGACAACAAAATACAGTGCAAATCCTTTATCTTGGGACTTCGAAATAACTGTGTCATATCACAAATTCAACTAATTATCCAGTTTTTCTGGTAACACTGATGCCTGCAAGTCAATTTAGTTCTATTGCGCCTTCAATACTCTCATTAATGGCCGAGTTGTGACATTTGCAGTGTTATGGCACAGGCCAACCTCGTCCATTTGTACCGGTGTGTTTGACAACAAAACACAGAGCAAATCCTTTATATTAGGATTTCGAAATAACTGTATTATATCGCAAATTCAACTAATTATAAAGTTTTTCTGGCAACACTGATGCCTGGAAGTCAATTTAGTTCTATTACCCCTTCAATACTATCATTAATGGCCGAGTTGTGACATTTGCAGTGTTATGGCACAGGCCAACCTCGTCCATTTGTAGCGGTGTGTTTGACAACAAAATACAGACCAAATCCTTTATCTTGGGACTTCGAAATAACTGTATCAACTAATTATCCAGTTTTCCTAGAAATACTGATGCCTGGAGGTCAATTTAGTTCTATTGCGCCATCAATACTATCATTAATGGGCGAGTTATCACGTTTGATGTGTTATAGCACAGGCCAAGCTCTTCCATTTGTACCGCTGTGTTTGACAACAAAATACAGAGCAAATCCTTTATTTTGCGACTTCGAAATAACTGTGTCATATCGCAAATTCAACTAATTATCAAGTTTTTCTGGTAACACTGATGCCTGGAGGTCAATTTAGTTCTATTGCGCCATCAATACTATCATTAATGGCCGAGTTGTCACACTTGCAGTGTTATGGCACAGGCCAAGCTCTTCCATTTGTACCGCTGTGTTTGACAACAAAACACAGAGCAAATCCTTTATCTTGGGACTTCGAAATAACTGTGTCATATCGCAAATTCAACTAATTATCAAGTTTTTCTAGTAACACTGATGCCTGGAGGTCAATTTAGTTCTATTGCGCCTTCAATACTATCATTAATGACCGAGTTGTCGCATTTTCAGTGTTATGGCACCACCAAGCTCTTCCATTTGTACCGGTGTGTTTGACAACAAAACACAGAGCAAATCCTTTATTTGGGACTTCGAAATAACTGTGTTATCTTGCCAATTCAACTAATTATCTAGTTTTCCTAGTCACTCTGATGCCTGGAGGTCATTTTTGTTCTATTGCGCCATAAATACTATCATTAATGGCCGAGTTGTCACATTTTCAGTGTTGTGGCACCGCCAAGCCCTTCCATTTGTATCACCGGTGTGTTTGACAACAAAATACAGAGCAAATCCTTTATCTTGGGACTTCGAAATAACTGTATCAACTAATTATCCAGTTTTCCTAGAAATACTGATGCCTGGAGGTCAATTTAGTTCTATTGCGCCATCAATACTATCATTAATGGGCGAGTTATCACGTTTGATGTGTTATAGCACAGGCCAAGCTCTTCCATTTGTACCGCTGTGTTTGACAACAAAATACAGAGGAAATCCTTTATTTTGCGACTTCGAAATAACTGTGTCATATCGCAAATTCAACTAATTATCAAGTTTTTCTTGTAACACTGATGCCTGGAGGTCAATTTAATTCTATTGCGCCATCAATACTATCATTAATGGCCGAGTTGTCACACTTGCAGTGTTATGGCACAGGCCAAGCTCTTCCTTTTGTACCGCTGTGTTTGACAACAAAACACAGAGCAAATCCTTTATCTTGGGACTTCGAAATAACTGTGTCATATCGCAAATTCAACTAATTATCAAGTTTTTCTAGTAACACTGATGCCTGGAGGTCAATTTAGTTCTATTGCGCCTTCAATACTATCATTAATGGCCGAGTTGTCACATTTGCAGTGTTATGGCACAGGCCAAGCTATTCCATTTGTACCGGTGTGTTTTACAACAAAAGAGAGAGCAACTCCTTTATATTAGGACTTCGAAATAACTGTATTATATGGCAAATTCAACCAATTATCTAGTTTTCCTAGTAATACTGATGCCTGGAGGTGAATTTAGTTCTATTGCGCCATCAATACTATCATTAATGGGCGAGTTATCACGTTTGCAGTGTTATAGCACAGGCCAAGCTCTTCCATTTGTACCGGTGTGTTTGACAACAAAATACAGACCAAATCCTTTATCTTGGGACTTCGAAATAACTGTGACATATTGCAAATTCAACTAATTATCCAGTTTTGCTAGTAAAACTGATGCCTGGAGATCATTTTAGTTCTATTGCGCCTTCAATACTATCATTAATGACCGAGTTGTCGCATTTTCAGTGTTATGGCACCACCAAGCTCTTCCATTTGTACCGGTGTGTTTGACAACAAAACACAGAGCAAATCCTTTATATTAGGACTTCGAAATAACTGTCTTATATCGCAAATTCAACTAATTATAAAGTTTTTCTAGTAACACTGATGCCTGGACGTCAATTTAGTTCAATTGCGCCATCAATACTATCATTAATGGCCGAGTTGTCACGTTTGCAGTGTTATGACACAGGCCAAGCTCTTCCATTTGTACCGCTGTGTTTGACAACAATATACAGAGCAAATCCTTTATCTTGGGACTTCGAAATAACTGTGTCATATCGCAAATTCAACCAATTATCAAGTTTTCCTAGTAATACTGATGCCTGGAGGTGAATTTAGTTCTATTGCGCAATCAATACCATCATTAATGGGCGAGTTATCACGTTTGCAGTGTTATAGCACAGGCCAAGCTCTTCCATTTGTACCGGTGTGTTTGACAACAAAATACAGACCAAATCCTTTCTCTTGGGACTTCGAAATAACTGTATCAACTAATTATCCAGTTTTCCTAGAAATACTGATGCCTGGAGGTCAATTTAGTTCTATTACGCCATCAATACTATCATTAATGGCCAAGTTATCACGTTTGATGTGTTATAGCACAGGCCAAGCTCTTCCATTGGTACCGCTGTGTTTGACAACAAAACACAGAGCAAATCCTTTATCTTGGGACTTCGAAATAACTGTCTTATATCGCAAATTCAACTAATTATAAAGTTTTTCTAGTAACACTGATGCCTGGACGTCAATTTAGTTCAATTGCGCCATCAATACTATCATTAATGGCCGAGTTGTCACGTTTGCAGTGTTATGGCACAGGCCAAGCTCTTCCATTTGTACCGGTGTGTTTGACAACAAAATACAGAGCAAATCCTTTATTTTGGGACTTCGAAATAACTGTGTCATATCGCAAATTCAACTAATTATCCAGTTGTTCTGGTAACACTGATGCCTGGAAGTCAATTTAGTTCTATTGCGCCTTCAATACTATCATTAATGGCCGAGTTGTGACATTTGCAGTGTTATGGCACAGGCCAACCTCGTCCATTTGTACCGGTGTGTTTGACAACAAAACACAGAGCAAATCCTTTATATTAGGACTTCGAAATAACTGTCTTATATCGCAAATTCAACTAATTATAAAGTTTTTCTAGTAACACTGATGCCTGGACGTCAATTTAGTTCAATTGCGCCATCAATACTATCATTAATGGCCGAGTTGTCACGTTTGCAGTGTTATGGCACAGGCCAAGCTCTTCCATTTGTACCGCTGTGTTTGACAACAAAATACAGAGCAAATCCTTTATATTAGGACTTCCAAATAACTGTATTATATAGCAAATTCAACTAATTATCAAGTTTTTCTAGTAACACTGATGCATGGAGGTCAATTTAGTTCTATTACGCCTTCAATACTATCATTAATGGCCGAGTTGTGACATTTGCAGTGTTATGGCACCACCAAGCTCGTCCATTTGTACCGGTGTGTTTGACAACAAAACACAGAGCAAATCCTTTATTTGGGACTTCGAAATAACTGTCTTATATCGCAAATTCAACTAATTATAAAGTTTTTCTAGTAACACTGATGCCTGGACGTCAATTTAGTTCAATTGCGCCATCAATACTATCATTAATGGCCGAGTTGTCACGTTTGCAGTGTTATGACACAGGCCAAGCTCTTCCATTTGTACCGCTGTGTTTGACAACAATATACAGAGCAAATCCTTTATCTTGGGACTTCGAAATAACTGTGTCATATCGCAAATTCAACCAATTATCAAGTTTTCCTAGTAATACTGATGCCTGGAGGTGAATTTAGTTATATTGCGCAATCAATACCATCATTAATGGGCGAGTTATCACGTTTGCAGTGTTATAGCACAGGCCAAGCTCTTCCATTTGTACCGGTGTGTTTGACAACAAAATACAGACCAAATCCTTTCTCTTGGGACTTCGAAATAACTGTATCAACTAATTATCCAGTTTTCCTAGAAATACTGATGCCTGGAGGTCAATTTAGTTCTATTACGCCATCAATACTATCATTAATGGGCAAGTTATCACGTTTGATGTGTTATAGCACAGGCCAAGCTCTTCCATTGGTACCGGTGTGTTTGACAACAAAACACAGAGCAAATCCTTTATCTTGGGACTTCGAAATAACTGTCTTATATCGCAAATTCAACTAATTATAAAGTTTTTCTAGTAACACTGATGCCTGGACGTCAATTTAGTTCAATTGCGCCATCAATACTATCATTAATGGCCGAGTTGTCACGTTTGCAGTGTTATGGCACAGGCCAAGCTCTTCCATTTGTACCGGTGTGTTTGACAACAAAATACAGAGCAAATCCTTTATTTTGGGACTTCGAAATAACTGTGTCATATCGCAAATTCAACTAATTATCCAGTTGTTCTGGTAACACTGATGCCTGGAAGTCAATTTAGTTCTATTGCGCCTTCAATACTATCATTAATGGCCGAGTTGTGACATTTGCAGTGTTATGGCACAGGCCAACCTCGTCCATTTGTACCGGTGTGTTTGACAACAAAACTCAGAGCAAATCCTTTATATTAGGACTTCGAAATAACTGTCTTATATCGCAAATTCAACTAATTATAAAGTTTTTCTAGTAACACTGATGCCTGGACGTCAATTTAGTTCAATTGCGCCATCAATACTATCATTAATGGCCGAGTTGTCACGTTTGCAGTGTTATGGCACAGGCCAAGCTCTTCCATTTGTACCGCTGTGTTTGACAACAAAATACAGAGCAAATCCTTTATATTAGGACTTCCAAATAACTGTATTATATCGCAAATTCAACTAATTATCAAGTTTTTCTAGTAACACTGATGCATGGAGGTCAATTTAGTTCTATTGCGCCTTCAATACTATCATTAATGGCCGAGTTGTCACGTTTGCAGTGTTATGGCACAGACCAAGCTCTTCCATTTGTAACGGTGTGTTTTACAACAAAATACAGAGCAAATCCTTTATCTTGGGACTTCGAAATAACTGTGTCATATCGCAAATTCAACCCATTATCAAGTTTTCCTAGTAATACTGATGCCTGGAGGTGAATTTAGTTCTATTGCGCCATCAATACCATCATTAATGGGCGAGTTATCACGTTTGCAGTGTTATAGGACAGGCCAAGCTCTTCCATTTGTACCGGTGTGTTTGACAACAAAATACAGACCAAATCCTTTATCTTGGGACTTCGAAATAACTGTATCAACTAATTATCCAGTTTTCCTAGAAATACTGATGCCTGGAGGTCAATTTAGTTCTATTGCGCCATCAATACTATCATTAATGGGCGAGTTATCACGTTTGATGTGTTATAGCACAGGCCAAGCTCTTCCATTTGTACCGCTGTGTTTGACAACAAAATACAGAGGAAATCCTTTATTTTGCGACTTCGAAATAACTGTGTCATATCGCAAATTCAACTAATTATCAAGTTTTTCTTGTAACACTGATGCCTGGAGGTCAATTTAGTTCTATTGCGCCATCAATACTATCATTAATGGCCGAGTTGTCACACTTGCAGTGTTATGGCACAGGCCAAGCTCTTCCATTTGTACCGCTGTGTTTGACAACAAAACACAGAGCAAATCCTTTATCTTGGGACTTCGAAATAACTGTGTCATATCGCAAATTCAACTAATTATCAAGTTTTTCTAGTAACACTGATGCCTGGAGGTCAATTTAGTTCTATTGCGCCTTCAATACTATCATTAATGGCCGAGTTGTCACATTTGCAGTGTTATGGCACAGGCCAAGCTATTCCATTTGTACCGGTGTGTTTTACAACAAAAGAGAGAGCAACTCCTTTATATTAGGACTTCGAAATAACTGTATTATATGGCAAATTCAACCAATTATCTAGTTTTCCTAGTAATACTGATGCCTGGAGGTGAATTTAGTTCTATTGCGCCATCAATACTATCATTAATGGGCGAGTTATCACGTTTGCAGTGTTATAGCACAGGCCAAGCTCTTCCATTTGTACCGGTGTGTTTGACAACAAAATACAGACCAAATCCTTTATCTTGGGACTTCGAAATAACTGTGACATATTGCAAATTCAACTAATTATCCAGTTTTGCTAGTAAAACTGATGCCTGGAGGTCATTTTAGTTCTATTGCGCCTTCAATACTATCATTAATGACCGAGTTGTCGCATTTTCAGTGTTATGGCACCACCAAGCTCTTCCATTTGTACCGGTGTGTTTGACAACAAAACACAGAGCAAATCCTTTATATTAGGACTTCGAAATAACTGTCTTATATCGCAAATTCAACTAATTATAAAGTTTTTCTAGTAACACTGATGCCTGGACGTCAATTTAGTTCAATTGCGCCATCAATACTATCATTAATGGCCGAGTTGTCACGTTTGCAGTGTTATGACACAGGCCAAGCTCTTCCATTTGTACCGCTGTGTTTGACAACAATATACAGAGCAAATCCTTTATCTTGGGACTTCGAAATAACTGTGTCATATCGCAAATTCAACCAATTATCAAGTTTTCCTAGTAATACTGATGCCTGGAGGTGAATTTAGTTCTATTGCGCCATCAATACCATCATTAATGGGCGAGTTATCACGTTTGCAGTGTTATAGCACAGGCCAAGCTCTTCCATTTGTACCGGTGTGTTTGACAACAAAATACAGACCAAATCCTTTATCTTGGGACTTCGAAATAACTGTATCAACTAATTATCCAGTTTTCCTAGAAATACTGATGCCTGGAGGTCAATTTAGTTCTATTGCGCCATCAATACTATCATTAATGGGCGAGTTATCACGTTTGATGTGTTATAGCACAGGCCAAGCTCTTCCATTTGTACCGCTGTGTTTGACAACAAAATACAGAGGAAATCCTTTATTTTGCGACTTCGAAATAACTGTGTCATATCGCAAATTCAACTAATTATCAAGTTTTTCTTGTAACACTGATGCCTGGAGGTCAATTTAGTTCTATTGCGCCATCAATACTATCATTAATGGCCGAGTTGTCACACTTGCAGTGTTATGGCACAGGCCAAGCTCTTCCATTTGTACCGCTGTGTTTGACAACAAAACACAGAGCAAATCCTTTATCTTGGGACTTCGAAATAACTGTGTCATATCGCAAATTCAACTAATTATCAAGTTTTTCTAGTAACACTGATGCCTGGAGGTCAATTTAGTTCTATTGCGCCTTCAATACTATCATTAATGGCCGAGTTGTCACATTTGCAGTGTTATGGCACAGGCCAAGCTATTCCATTTGTACCGGTGTGTTTTACAACAAAAGAGAGAGCAACTCCTTTATATTAGGACTTCGAAATAACTGTATTATATGGCAAATTCAACCAATTATCTAGTTTTCCTAGTAATACTGATGCCTGGAGGTGAATTTAGTTCTATTGCGCCATCAATACTATCATTAATGGGCGAGTTATCACGTTTGCAGTGTTATAGCACAGGCCAAGCTCTTCCATTTGTACCGGTGTGTTTGACAACAAAATACAGACCAAATCCTTTATCTTGGGACTTCGAAATAACTGTGACATATTGCAAATTCAACTAATTATCCAGTTTTGCTAGTAAAACTGATGCCTGGAGGTCATTTTAGTTCTATTGCGCCTTCAATACTATCATTAATGACCGAGTTGTCGCATTTTCAGTGTTATGGCACCACCAAGCTCTTCCATTTGTACCGGTGTGTTTGACAACAAAACACAGAGCAAATCCTTTATATTAGGACTTCGAAATAACTGTCTTATATCGCAAATTCAACTAATTATAAAGTTTTTCTAGTAACACTGATGCCTGGACGTCAATTTAGTTCAATTGCGCCATCAATACTATCATTAATGGCCGAGTTGTCACGTTTGCAGTGTTATGACACAGGCCAAGCTCTTCCATTTGTACCGCTGTGTTTGACAACAATATACAGAGCAAATCCTTTATCTTGGGACTTCGAAATAACTGTGTCATATCGCAAATTCAACCAATTATCAAGTTTTCCTAGTAATACTGATGCCTGGAGGTGAATTTAGTTCTATTGCGCAATCAATACCATCATTAATGGGCGAGTTATCACGTTTGCAGTGTTATAGCACAGGCCAAGCTCTTCCATTTGTACCGGTGTGTTTGACAACAAAATACAGACCAAATCCTTTCTCTTGGGACTTCGAAATAACTGTATCAACTAATTATCCAGTTTTCCTAGAAATACTGATGCCTGGAGGTCAATTTAGTTCTATTACGCCATCAATACTATCATTAATGGGCAAGTTATCACGTTTGATGTGTTATAGCACAGGCCAAGCTCTTCCATTGGTACCGCTGTGTTTGACAACAAAACACAGAGCAAATCCTTTATCTTGGGACTTCGAAATAACTGTCTTATATCGCAAATTCAACTAATTATAAAGTTTTTCTAGTAACACTGATGCCTGGACGTCAATTTAGTTCAATTGCGCCATCAATACTATCATTAATGGCCGAGTTGTCACGTTTGCAGTGTTATGGCACAGGCCAAGCTCTTCCATTTGTACCGGTGTGTTTGACAACAAAATACAGAGCAAATCCTTTATATTAGGACTTCGAAATAACTGTCTTATATCGCAAATTCAACTAATTATAAAGTTTTTCTAGTAACACTGATGCCTGGACGTCAATTTAGTTCAATTGCGCCATCAATACTATCATTAATGGCCGAGTTGTCACGTTTGCAGTGTTATGGCACAGGCCAAGCTCTTCCATTTGTACCGCTGTGTTTGACAACAAAATACAGAGCAAATCCTTTATATTAGGACTTCCAAATAACTGTATTATATAGCAAATTCAACTAATTATCAAGTTTTTCTAGTAACACTGATGCATGGAGGTCAATTTAGTTCTATTACGCCTTCAATACTATCATTAATGGCCGAGTTGTGACATTTGCAGTGTTATGGCACCACCAAGCTCGTCCATTTGTACCGGTGTGTTTGACAACAAAACACAGAGCAAATCCTGTATTTGGGACTTCGAAATAACTGTCTTATATCGCAAATTCAACTAATTATAAAGTGTTTCTAGTAACACTGATGCCTGGACGTCAATTTAGTTCAATTGCGCCATCAATACTATCATTAATGGCCGAGTTGTCACGTTTGCAGTGTTATGACACAGGCCAAGCTCTTCCATTTGTACCGCTGTGTTTGACAACAATATACAGAGCAAATCCTTTATCTTGGGACTTCGAAATAACTGTGTCATATCGCAAATTCAACCAATTATCAAGTTTTCCTAGTAATACTGATGCCTGGAGGTGAATTTAGTTCTATTGCGCAATCAATACCATCATTAATGGGCGAGTTATCACGTTTGCAGTGTTATAGCACAGGCCAAGCTCTTCCATTTGTACCGGTGTGTTTGACAACAAAATACAGACCAAATCCTTTCTCTTGGGACTTCGAAATAACTGTATCAACTAATTATCCAGTTTTCCTAGAAATACTGATGCCTGGAGGTCAATTTAGTTCTATTACGCCATCAATACTATCATTAATGGGCAAGTTATCACGTTTGATGTGTTATAGCACAGGCCAAGCTCTTCCATTGGTACCGGTGTGTTTGACAACAAAACACAGAGCAAATCCTTTATCTTGGGACTTCGAAATAACTGTGTCATATCGCAAATTCAACAAATTATCCAGTTGTTCTGGTAACACTGATGCCTGGAAGTCAATTTAGTTCTATTGCGCCTTCAATACTATCATTAATGGCCGAGTTGTGACATTTGCAGTGTTATGGCACAGGCCAACCTCGTCCATTTGTACCGGTGTGTTTGACAACAAAACTCAGAGCAAATCCTTTATATTAGGACTTCGAAATAACTGTCTTATATCGCAAATTCAACTAATTATAAAGTTTTTCTAGTAACACTGATGCCTGGACGTCAATTTAGTTCAATTGCGCCATCAATACTATCATTAATGGCCGAGTTGTCACGTTTGCAGTGTTATGGCACAGGCCAAGCTCTTCCATTTGTAACGGTGTGTTTGACAACAAAACACAGAGCAAATCCTTTATCTTGGGACTTCGAAATAACTGTCTTATATCGCAAATTCAACTAATTATAAAGTTTTTCTAGTAACACTGATGCCTGGACGTCAATTTAGTTCAATTGCGCCATCAATACTATCATTAATGGCCGAGTTGTCACGTTTGCAGTGTTATGGCACAGGCCAAGCTCTTCCATTTGTACCGGTGTGTTTGACAACAAAATACAGAGCAAATCCTTTATTTTGGGACTTCGAAATAACTGTGTCATATCGCAAATTCAACTAATTATCCAGTTGTTCTGGTAACACTGATGCCTGGAAGTCAATTTAGTTCTATTGCGCCTTCAATACTATCATTAATGGCCGAGTTGTGACATTTGCAGTGTTATGGCACAGGCCAACCTCGTCCATTTGTACCGGTGTGTTTGACAACAAAACTCAGAGCAAATCCTTTATATTAGGACTTCGAAATAACTGTCTTATATCGCAAATTCAACTAATTATAAAGTTTTTCTAGTAACACTGATGCCTGGACGTCAATTTAGTTCAATTGCGCCATCAATACTATCATTAATGGCCGAGTTGTCACGTTTGCAGTGTTATGGCACAGGCCAAGCTCTTCCATTTGTACCGCTGTGTTTGACAACAAAATACAGAGCAAATCCTTTATATTAGGACTTCCAAATAACTGTATTATATCGCAAATTCAACTAATTATCAAGTTTTTCTAGTAACACTGATGCATGGAGGTCAATTTAGTTCTATTGCGCCTTCAATACTATCATTAATGGCCGAGTTGTCACGTTTGCAGTGTTATGGCACAGACCAAGCTCTTCCATTTGTAACGGTGTGTTTTACAACAAAATACAGAGCAAATCCTTTATCTTGGGACTTCGAAATAACTGTGTCATATCGCAAATTCAACCCATTATCAAGTTTTCCTAGTAATACTGATGCCTGGAGGTGAATTTAGTTCTATTGCGCCATCAATACCATCATTAATGGGCGAGTTATCACGTTTGCAGTGTTATAGGACAGGCCAAGCTCTTCCATTTGTACCGGTGTGTTTGACAACAAAATACAGACCAAATCCTTTATCT
The DNA here is from genome assembly GCA_030867875.1 of Actinernus sp. WN-2022. Taxonomy (NCBI): domain Eukaryota; kingdom Metazoa; phylum Cnidaria; class Anthozoa; order Actiniaria; family Actinernidae; genus Actinernus; species Actinernus sp. WN-2022. Next base: position 106,074,457 of record JAOWCC010001634.1, on the reverse strand, counting down.
TGGGACTTCGAAATAACTGTATCAACTAATTATCCAGTTTTCCTAGAAATACTGATGCCTGGAGGTCAATTTAGTTCTATTGCGCCATCAATACTATCATTAATGGGCGAGTTATCACGTTTGATGTGTTATAGCACAGGCCAAGCTCTTCCATTTGTACCGCTGTGTTTGACAACAAAATACAGAGGAAATCCTTTATTTTGCGACTTCGAAATAACTGTGTCATATCGCAAATTCAACTAATTATCAAGTTTTTCTTGTAACACTGATGCCTGGAGGTCAATTTAGTTCTATTGCGCCATCAATACTATCATTAATGGCCGAGTTGTCACACTTGCAGTGTTATGGCACAGGCCAAGCTCTTCCATTTGTACCGCTGTGTTTGACAACAAAACACAGAGCAAATCCTTTATCTTGGGACTTCGAAATAACTGTGTCATATCGCAAATTCAACTAATTATCAAGTTTTTCTAGTAACACTGATGCCTGGAGGTCAATTTAGTTCTATTGCGCCTTCAATACTATCATTAATGGCCGAGTTGTCACATTTGCAGTGTTATGGCACAGGCCAAGCTATTCCATTTGTACCGGTGTGTTTTACAACAAAAGAGAGAGCAACTCCTTTATATTAGGACTTCGAAATAACTGTATTATATGGCAAATTCAACCAATTATCTAGTTTTCCTAGTAATACTGATGCCTGGAGGTGAATTTAGTTCTATTGCGCCATCAATACTATCATTAATGGGCGAGTTATCACGTTTGCAGTGTTATAGCACAGGCCAAGCTCTTCCATTTGTACCGGTGTGTTTGACAACAAAATACAGACCAAATCCTTTATCTTGGGACTTCGAAATAACTGTGACATATTGCAAATTCAACTAATTATCCAGTTTTGCTAGTAAAACTGATGCCTGGAGGTCATTTTAGTTCTATTGCGCCTTCAATACTATCATTAATGACCGAGTTGTCGCATTTTCAGTGTTATGGCACCACCAAGCTCTTCCATTTGTACCGGTGTGTTTGACAACAAAACACAGAGCAAATCCTTTATATTAGGACTTCGAAATAACTGTCTTATATCGCAAATTCAACTAATTATAAAGTTTTTCTAGTAACACTGATGCCTGGACGTCAATTTAGTTCAATTGCGCCATCAATACTATCATTAATGGCCGAGTTGTCACGTTTGCAGTGTTATGACACAGGCCAAGCTCTTCCATTTGTACCGCTGTGTTTGACAACAATATACAGAGCAAATCCTTTATCTTGGGACTTCGAAATAACTGTGTCATATCGCAAATTCAACCAATTATCAAGTTTTCCTAGTAATACTGATGCCTGGAGGTGAATTTAGTTCTATTGCGCCATCAATACCATCATTAATGGGCGAGTTATCACGTTTGCAGTGTTATAGCACAGGCCAAGCTCTTCCATTTGTACCGGTGTGTTTGACAACAAAATACAGACCAAATCCTTTATCTTGGGACTTCGAAATAACTGTATCAACTAATTATCCAGTTTTCCTAGAAATACTGATGCCTGGAGGTCAATTTAGTTCTATTGCGCCATCAATACTATCATTAATGGGCGAGTTATCACGTTTGATGTGTTATAGCACAGGCCAAGCTCTTCCATTTGTACCGCTGTGTTTGACAACAAAATACAGAGGAAATCCTTTATTTTGCGACTTCGAAATAACTGTGTCATATCGCAAATTCAACTAATTATCAAGTTTTTCTTGTAACACTGATGCCTGGAGGTCAATTTAGTTCTATTGCGCCATCAATACTATCATTAATGGCCGAGTTGTCACACTTGCAGTGTTATGGCACAGGCCAAGCTCTTCCATTTGTACCGCTGTGTTTGACAACAAAACACAGAGCAAATCCTTTATCTTGGGACTTCGAAATAACTGTGTCATATCGCAAATTCAACTAATTATCAAGTTTTTCTAGTAACACTGATGCCTGGAGGTCAATTTAGTTCTATTGCGCCTTCAATACTATCATTAATGGCCGAGTTGTCACATTTGCAGTGTTATGGCACAGGCCAAGCTATTCCATTTGTACCGGTGTGTTTTACAACAAAAGAGAGAGCAACTCCTTTATATTAGGACTTCGAAATAACTGTATTATATGGCAAATTCAACCAATTATCTAGTTTTCCTAGTAATACTGATGCCTGGAGGTGAATTTAGTTCTATTGCGCCATCAATACTATCATTAATGGGCGAGTTATCACGTTTGCAGTGTTATAGCACAGGCCAAGCTCTTCCATTTGTACCGGTGTGTTTGACAACAAAATACAGACCAAATCCTTTATCTTGGGACTTCGAAATAACTGTGACATATTGCAAATTCAACTAATTATCCAGTTTTGCTAGTAAAACTGATGCCTGGAGGTCATTTTAGTTCTATTGCGCCTTCAATACTATCATTAATGACCGAGTTGTCGCATTTTCAGTGTTATGGCACCACCAAGCTCTTCCATTTGTACCGGTGTGTTTGACAACAAAACACAGAGCAAATCCTTTATATTAGGACTTCGAAATAACTGTCTTATATCGCAAATTCAACTAATTATAAAGTTTTTCTAGTAACACTGATGCCTGGACGTCAATTTAGTTCAATTGCGCCATCAATACTATCATTAATGGCCGAGTTGTCACGTTTGCAGTGTTATGACACAGGCCAAGCTCTTCCATTTGTACCGCTGTGTTTGACAACAATATACAGAGCAAATCCTTTATCTTGGGACTTCGAAATAACTGTGTCATATCGCAAATTCAACCAATTATCAAGTTTTCCTAGTAATACTGATGCCTGGAGGTGAATTTAGTTCTATTGCGCAATCAATACCATCATTAATGGGCGAGTTATCACGTTTGCAGTGTTATAGCACAGGCCAAGCTCTTCCATTTGTACCGGTGTGTTTGACAACAAAATACAGACCAAATCCTTTCTCTTGGGACTTCGAAATAACTGTATCAACTAATTATCCAGTTTTCCTAGAAATACTGATGCCTGGAGGTCAATTTAGTTCTATTACGCCATCAATACTATCATTAATGGGCAAGTTATCACGTTTGATGTGTTATAGCACAGGCCAAGCTCTTCCATTGGTACCGCTGTGTTTGACAACAAAACACAGAGCAAATCCTTTATCTTGGGACTTCGAAATAACTGTCTTATATCGCAAATTCAACTAATTATAAAGTTTTTCTAGTAACACTGATGCCTGGACGTCAATTTAGTTCAATTGCGCCATCAATACTATCATTAATGGCCGAGTTGTCACGTTTGCAGTGTTATGGCACAGGCCAAGCTCTTCCATTTGTACCGGTGTGTTTGACAACAAAATACAGAGCAAATCCTTTATATTAGGACTTCGAAATAACTGTCTTATATCGCAAATTCAACTAATTATAAAGTTTTTCTAGTAACACTGATGCCTGGACGTCAATTTAGTTCAATTGCGCCATCAATACTATCATTAATGGCCGAGTTGTCACACTTGCAGTGTTATGGCACAGGCCAAGCTCTTCCATTTGTACCGCTGTGTTTGACAACAAAACACAGAGCAAATCCTTTATATTAGGACTTCCAAATAACTGTATCAACTAATTATCCAGTTTTCCTAGAAATACTGATGCCTGGAGGTCAATTTAATTCTATTGCGCCATCAATACTATCATTAATGGGCGAGTTATCACGTTTGATGTGTTATAGCACAGGCCAAGCTCTTCCATTTGTACCGCTGTGTTTGACAAAAAAACAGAGGAAATCCTTTATCTTGTGACTTCGAAATAACTGTCTTATATCGCAAATTCAACTAATTATAAAGTTTTGCTAGTAACACTGATGCCTGGACGTCAATTTAGTTCAATTGCGCCATCAATACTATCATTAATGGCCGAGTTGTCACGTTTGCAGTGATATGGCACAGGCCAAGCTCTTCCATTTGTACCGGTGTGTTTGACAACAAAACACAGAGCAAATCCTTTATATTAGGACTTCGAAATTTACTGTATTATATCGCAAATTCAACTAATTATCCAGTTTTCCTAGTAATACTGATGCCTGGAGGTGAATTTAGTTCTATTGCGCCATCAATACCATCATTAATGGGCGAGTTATCACGTTTGCAGTGTTATAGCACATGCCAAGCTCTTCCATTTGTACCGGTGTGTTTGACAACAAAATACAGACCAAATCCTTTATCTTGGGACTTCGAAATAACTGTATCAACTAATTATCCAGTTTTCCTAGAAATACTGATGCCTGGAGGTCAATTTAGTTCTATTGCGCCATCAATACTATCATTAATGGGCGAGTTATCACGTTTGATGTGTTATAGCACAGGCCAAGGTCTTCCATTTGTACCGCTGTGTTTGACAACAAAATACAGAGGAAATCCTTTATTTTGCGACTTCGAAATAACTGTGTCATATCGCAAATTCAACTAATTATCAAGTTTTTCTGGTAACGCTGATGCCTGGAGGTCAATTTAGTTCTATTGCGCCATCAATACTATCATTAATGGCCGAGTTGTCACACTTGCAGTGTTATGGCACAGGCCAAGCTCTTCCATTTGTACCGCTGTGTTTGACTACAAAACACAGAGCAAATCCTTTATCTTGGGACTTCGAAATAACTGTGTCATATCGCAAATTCAACTAATTATCAAGTTTTTCTAGTAACACTGATGCCTGGAGGTCAATTTAGTTCTATTGCGCCTTCAATACTATCATTAATGGCCGAGTTGTCACATTTGCAGTGTTATGGCACAGGCCAAGCTATTCCATTTGTACCGGTGTGTTTTACAACAAAAGAGAGAGCAACTCCTTTATATTAGGACTTCGAAATAACTGTATTATATGGCAAATTCAACCAATTATCTAGTTTTCCTAGTAATACTGATGCCTGGAGGTGAATTTAGTTCTATTGCGCCATCAATACTATCATTAATGGGCGAGTTATCACGTTTGCAGTGTTATAGCACAGGCCAAGCTCTTCCATTTGTACCGGTGTGTTTGACAACAAAATACAGACCAAATCCTTTATTTTGGGACTTCGAAATAACTGTGACATATTGCAAATTCAACTAATTATCCAGTTTTGCTAGTAAAACTGATGCCTGGAGGTCATTTTAGTTCTATTGCGCCTTCAATACTATCATTAATGACCGAGTTGTCGCATTTTCAGTGTTATGGCACCACCAAGCTCTTCCATTTGTACCGGTGTGTTTGACAACAAAACACAGAGCAAATCCTTTATTTGGGACTTCGAAATAACTGTGTTATCTTGCCAATTCAACCAATTATCTAGTTTTCCTAGTAATACTGATGCCTGGAGGTGAATTTAGTTCTATTGCGCCATCAATACTATCATTAATGGGCGAGTTGTCACGTTTGCAGTGTTATGGCACAGGCCAAGCTCTTCCATTTGTACCGCTGTGTTTGACAACAAAATACAGAGCAAATCCTTTATCTTGGGACTTCGAAATAACTGTGTCATATCGCAAATTCAACCCATTATCAAGTTTTCCTAGTAATACTGATGCCTGGAGGTGAATTTAGTTCTATTGCGCCATCAATACCATCATTAATGGGCGAGTTATCACGTTTGCAGTGTTATAGCACAGGCCAAGCTCTTCCATTTGTACCGGTGTGTTTGACAACAAAATACAGACCAAATCCTTTATCTTGGGACTTCGAAATAACTGTGACATATTGCAAATTCAACTAATTATCCAGTTTTGCTAGTAAAACTGATGCCTGGAGGTCATTTTAGTTCTATTGCGCCTTCAATACTATCATTAATGGCCGAGTTGTCACGTTTGCAGTGTTATGGCACAGACCAAGCTCTTCCATTTGTAACGGTGTGTTTTACAACAAAATACAGACCAAATCTTTTATCTTGGAACTTTTAAATAACTGTGTTATCTTGCCAATTCAACTAATTATCTAGTTTTCCTAGTCGCTCTGATGCCTGGAGGTCATTTTTGTTCTATTGCGCCATAAATACTATCATTAATGGCCGAGTTGTCACATTTTCAGTGTTGTGGCACCGCCAAGCCCTTCCATTTGTACCACCGGTGTGTTTGACAACAAAATACAGAGCAAATCCTTTATCTTGGGACTTCGAAATAACTGTGTCATATCGCAAATTCAACTAATTATCCAGTTTTTCTGGTAACACTGATGCCTGGAAGTCAATTTAGTTCTATTGCGCCTTCAATACTATCATTAATGGCCGAGTTGTGACATTTGCAGTGTTATGGCACAGGCCAACCTCGTCCATTTGTACCGGTGTGTTTGACAACAAAACACAGAGCAAATCCTTTATATTAGGACTTCGAAATAACTGTCTTATATCGCAAATTCAACTAATTATAAAGTTTTTCTAGTAACACTGATGCCTGGACGTCAATTTAGTTCAATTGCGCCTTCAATACTATCATTAATGGCCGAGTTGTCACGTTTGCAGTGTTATGGCACAGGCCAAGCTCTTCCATTTGTACCGCTGTGTTTGACAACAAAATACAGAGCAAATCCTTTATCTTGGGACTTCGAAATAACTGTGTCATATCGCAAATTCAACCCATTATCAAGTTTTCCTAGTAATACTGATGCCTGGAGGTGAATTTAGTTCTATTGCGCCATCAATACCATCATTAATGGGCGAGTTATCACGTTTGCAGTGTTATAGGACAGGCCAAGCTCTTCCATTTGTACCGGTGTGTTTGACAACAAAATACAGACCAAATCCTTTATCTTGGGACTTCGAAATAACTGTATCAACTAATTATCCAGTTTTCCTAGAAATACTGATGCCTGGAGGTCAATTTAGTTCTATTGCGCCATCAATACTATCATTAATGGGCGAGTTATCACGTTTGATGTGTTATAGCACAGGCCAAGCTCTTCCATTTGTACCGCTGTGTTTGACAACAAAATACAGAGGAAATCCTTTATTTTGCGACTTCGAAATAACTGTGTCATATCGCAAATTGAACTAATTATCAAGTTTTTCTTGTAACACTGATGCCTGGAGGTCAATTTAGTTCTATTGCGCCATCAATACTATCATTAATGGCCGAGTTGTCACACTTGCAGTGTTATGGCACAGGCCAAGCTCTTCCATTTGTACCGCTGTGTTTGACAACAAAACACAGAGCAAATCCTTTATCTTGGGACTTCGAAATAACTGTGTCATATCGCAAATTCAACTAATTATCAAGTTTTTCTAGTAACACTGATGCCTGGAGGTCAATTTAGTTCTATTGCGCCTTCAATACTATCATTAATGGCCGAGTTGTCACATTTGCAGTGTTATGGCACAGGCCAAGCTATTCCATTTGTACCGGTGTGTTTTACAACAAAAGAGAGAGCAACTCCTTTATATTAGGACTTCGAAATAACTGTATTATATGGCAAATTCAACCAATTATCTAGTTTTCCTAGTAATACTGATGCCTGGAGGTGAATTTAGTTCTATTGCGCCATCAATACTATCATTAATGGGCGAGTTATCACGTTTGCAGTGTTATAGCACAGGGCAAGCTCTTCCATTTGTACCGGTGTGTTTGACAACAAAATACAGACCAAATCCTTTATCTTGGGACTTCGAAATAACTGTGACATATTGCAAATTCAACTAATTATCCAGTTTTGCTAGTAAAACTGATGCCTGGAGGTCATTTTAGTTCTATTGCGCCTTCAATACTATCATTAATGGCCGAGTTGTCACGTTTGCAGTGTTATGGCACAGACCAAGCTCTTCCATTTGTAACGGTGTGTTTTACAACAAAATACAGACCAAATCTTTTATCTTGGGACTTCTTAATAACTGTGTTATCTTGCCAATTCAACTAATTATCTAGTTTTCCTAGTCACTCTGATGCCTGGAGGTCATTTTTGTTCTATTGCGCCATAAATACTATCATTAATGGCCGAGTTGTCACATTTTCAGTGTTGTGGCACCGCCAAGCTCTTCCATTTGTACCGCTGTGTTTGACAACAAAATACAGAGCAAATCCTTTATTTTGGGACTTCGAAATAACTGTGTCATATCGCAAATTCAACTAATTATCCAGTTTTTCTGTTAACACTGATGCCTGGAAGTCAATTTATTTCTATTGCGCCTTCAATACTATCATTAATGGCCGAGTTGTGACATTTGCAGTGTTATGGCACAGGCCAACCTCGTCCATTTGTACCGGTGTGTTTGACAACAAAACACAGAGCAAATCCTTTATATTAGGACTTCGAAATAACTGTCTTATATCGCAAATTCAACTAATTATAAAGTTTTTCTAGTAACACTGATGCCTGGACGTCAATTTAGTTCAATTGCGCCATCAATACTATCATTAATGGCCGAGTTGTCACGTTTGCAGTGTTATGGCACAGGCCAAGCTCTTCCATTTGTACCGGTGTGTTTGACAACAAAATACAGACCAAATCCTTTATCTTGGGACTTCGAAATAACTGTATCAACTAATTATCCAGTTTCCCTAGAAATACTGATGCCTGGAGGTCAATTTAGTTCTATTGCGCCATCAATACTATCATTAATGGGCGAGTTATCACGTGTGATGTGTTATAGCACAGGCCAAGCTCTTCCATTTGTACCGCTGTGTTTGACAACAAAATACAGAGGAAATCCTTTATTTTGCGACTTCGAAATAACTGTGTCATATCGCAAATTGAACTAATTATCAAGTTTTTCTTGTAACACTGATGCCTGGAGGTCAATTTAGTTCTATTGCGCCATCAATACTATCATTAATGGCCGAGTTGTCACACTTGCAGTGTTATGGCACAGGCCAAGCTCTTCCATTTGTACCGCTGTGTTTGACAACAAAACACAGAGCAAATCCTTTATCTTGGGACTTCGAAATAACTGTGTCATATCGCAAATTCAACTAATTATCAAGTTTTTCTAGTAACACTGATGCCTGGAGGTCAATTTAGTTCTATTGCGCCTTCAATACTATCATTAATGGCCGAGTTGTCACATTTGCAGTGTTATGGCACAGGCCAAGCTATTCCATTTGTACCGGTGTGTTTTACAACAAAAGAGAGAGCAACTCCTTTATATTAGGACTTCGAAATAACTGTATTATATGGCAAATTCAACCAATTATCTAGTTTTCCTAGTAATACTGATGCCTGGAGGTGAATTTAGTTCTATTGCGCCATCAATACTATCATTAATGGGCGAGTTATCACGTTTGCAGTGTTATAGCACAGGGCAAGCTCTTCCATTTGTACCGGTGTGTTTGACAACAAAATACAGACCAAATCCTTTATCTTGGGACTTCGAAATAACTGTGACATATTGCAAATTCAACTAATTATCCAGTTTTGCTAGTAAAACTGATGCCTGGAGGTCATTTTAGTTCTATTGCGCCTTCAATACTATCATTAATGGCCGAGTTGTCACGTTTGCAGTGTTATGGCACAGACCAAGCTCTTCCATTTGTAACGGTGTGTTTTACAACAAAATACAGACCAAATCTTTTATCTTGGGACTTCTTAATAACTGTGTTATCTTGCCAATTCAACTAATTATCTAGTTTTCCTAGTCACTCTGATGCCTGGAGGTCATTTTTGTTCTATTGCGCCATAAATACTATCATTAATGGCCGAGTTGTCACATTTTCAGTGTTGTGGCACCGCCAAGCTCTTCCATTTGTACCGCTGTGTTTGACAACAAAATACAGAGCAAATCCTTTATTTTGGGACTTCGAAATAACTGTGTCATATCGCAAATTCAACTAATTATCCAGTTTTTCTGGTAACACTGATGCCTGGAAGTCAATTTATTTCTATTGCGCCTTCAATACTATCATTAATGGCCGAGTTGTGACATTTGCAGTGTTATGGCACAGGCCAAACTCGTCCATTTGTACCGGTGTGTTTGACAACAAAACACAGAGCAAATCCTTTATATTAGGACTTCGAAATAACTGTCTTATATCGCAAATTCAACTAATTATAAAGTTTTTCTAGTAACACTGATGCCTGGACGTCAATTTAGTTCAATTGCGCCATCAATACTATCATTAATGGCCGAGTTGTCACGTTTGCAGTGTTATGGCACAGGCCAAGCTCTTCCATTTGTACCGCTGTGTTTGAGAACAAAATACAGAGCAACTCCTTTATATTAGGACTTCGAAATAACTGTATTATATGGCAAATTCAACCAATTATCTAGTTTTCCTAGTAATACTGATGCCTGGAGGTGAATTTAGTTCTATTGCGCCATCAATACCATCATTAATGGGCGAGTTATCACGTTTGCAGTGTTATAGCACAGGCCAAGCTCTTCCATTTGTACCGGTGTGTTTGACAACAAAACAGAGAGCAACTCCTTTATATTAAGACTTCGAAATAACTGTATCAACTAATTATCCAGTTTTCCTAGAAATACTGTTGCCTGGAGGTCAATTTAATTCTATTGCGCCATCAATACTATCATTAATGGGCGAGTTATCACGTTTGATGTGTTATAGCACAGGCCAAGCTCTTCCATTTGTACCGCTGTGTTTGACAACAAAATACAGAGGAAATCCTTTATTTTGCGACTTCGAAATAACTGTGTCATATCGCAAATTGAACTAATTATCAAGTTTTTCTTGTAACACTGATGCCTGGAGGTCAATTTAGTTCTACTGCGCCATCAATACTATCATTAATGGCCGAGTTGTCACACTTGCAGTGTTATGGCACAGGCCAAGCTCTTCCATTTGTACCGCTGTGTTTGACAACAAAACACAGAGCAAATCCTTTATCTTGGGACTTCGAAATAACTGTGTCATATCGCAAATTCAACTAATTATCAAGTTTTTCTAGTAACACTGATGCCTGGAGGTCAATTTAGTTCTATTGCGCCTTCAATACTATCATTAATGGCCGAGTTGTCACATTTGCAGTGTTATGGCACAGGCCAAGCTATTCCATTTGTACCGGTGTGTTTTACAACAAAAGAGAGAGCAACTCCTTTATATTAGGACTTCGAAATAACTGTATTATATGGCAAATTCAACCAATTATCTAGTTTTCCTAGTAATACTGATGCCTGGAGGTGCATTTAGTTCTATTGCGCCATCAATACTATCATTAATGGGCGAGTTATCACGTTTGCAGTGTTATAGCACAGGGCAAGCTCTTCCATTTGTACCGGTGTGTTTGACAACAAAATACAGACCAAATCCTTTATCTTGGGACTTCGAAATAACTGTGACATATTGCAAATTCAACTAATTATCCAGTTTTGCTAGTAAAACTGATGCCTGGAGGTCATTTTAGTTCTATTGCGCCTTCAATACTATCATTAATGGCCGAGTTGTCACGTTTGCAGTGTTATGGCACAGACCAAGCTCTTCCATTTGTAACGGTGTGTTTTACAACAAAATACAGACCAAATCTTTTATCTTGGGACTTCTTAATAACTGTGTTATCTTGCCAATTCAACTAATTATCTAGTTTTCCTAGTCACTCTGATGCCTGGAGGTCATTTTTGTTCTATTGCGCCATAAATACTATCATTAATGGCCGAGTTGTCACATTTTCAGTGTTGTGGCACCGCCAAGCTCTTCCATTTGTACCGCTGTGTTTGACAACAAAATACAGAGCAAATCCTTTATTTTGGGACTTCGAAATAACTGTGTCATATCGCAAATTCAACTAATTATCCAGTTTTTCTGGTAACACTGATGCCTGGAAGTCAATTTATTTCTATTGCGCCTTCAATACTATCATTAATGGCCGAGTTGTGACATTTGCAGTGTTATGGCACAGGCCAACCTCCTCCATTTGTACCGGTGTGTTTGACAACAAAACACAGAGCAAATCCTTTATATTAGGACTTCGAAATAACTGTCTTATATCGCAAATTCAACTAATTATAAAGTTTTTCTAGTAACACTGATGCCTGGACGTCAATTTAGTTCAATTGCGCCATCAATACTATCATTAATGGCCGAGTTGTCACGTTTGCAGTGTTATGGCACAGGCCAAGCTCTTCCATTTGTACCGGTGTGTTTGACAACAAAATACAGACCAAATCCTTTATCTTGGGACTTCGAAATAACTGTATCAACTAATTATCCAGTTTCCCTAGAAATACTGATGCCTGGAGGTCAATTTAGTTCTATTGCGCCATCAATACTATCATTAATGGGCGAGTTATCACGTGTGATGTGTTATAGCACAGGCCAAGCTCTTCCATTTGTACCGCTGTGTTTGACAACAAAATACAGAGGAAATCCTTTATTTTGCGACTTCGAAATAACTGTGTCATATCGCAAATTGAACTAATTATCAAGTTTTTCTTGTAACACTGATGCCTGGAGGTCAATTTAGTTCTATTGCGCCATCAATACTATCATTAATGGCCGAGTTGTCACACTTGCAGTGTTATGGCACAGGCCAAGCTCTTCCATTTGTACCGCTGTGTTTGACAACAAAACACAGAGCAAATCCTTTATCTTGGGACTTCGAAATAACTGTGTCATATCGCAAATTCAACTAATTATCAAGTTTTTCTAGTAACACTGATGCCTGGAGGTCAATTTAGTTCTATTGCGCCTTCAATACTATCATTAATGGCCGAGTTGTCACATTTGCAGTGTTATGGCACAGGCCAAGCTATTCCATTTGTACCGGTGTGTTTTACAACAAAAGAGAGAGCAACTCCTTTATATTAGGACTTCGAAATAACTGTATTATATGGCAAATTCAACCAATTATCTAGTTTTCCTAGTAATACTGATGCCTGGAGGTGAATTTAGTTCTATTGCGCCATCAATACTATCATTAATGGGCGAGTTATCACGTTTGCAGTGTTATAGCACAGGGCAAGCTCTTCCATTTGTACCGGTGTGTTTGACAACAAAATACAGACCAAATCCTTTATCTTGGGACTTCGAAATAACTGTGACATATTGCAAATTCAACTAATTATCCAGTTTTGCTAGTAAAACTGATGCCTGGAGGTCATTTTAGTTCTATTGCGCCTTCAATACTATCATTAATGGCCGAGTTGTCACGTTTGCAGTGTTATGGCACAGACCAAGCTCTTCCATTTGTAACGGTGTGTTTTACAACAAAATACAGACCAAATCTTTTATCTTGGGACTTCTTAATAACTGTGTTATCTTGCCAATTCAACTAATTATCTAGTTTTCCTAGTCACTCTGATGCCTGGAGGTCATTTTTGTTCTATTGCGCCATAAATACTATCATTAATGGCCGAGTTGTCACATTTTCAGTGTTGTGGCACCGCCAAGCTCTTCCATTTGTACCGCTGTGTTTGACAACAAAATACAGAGCAAATCCTTTATTTTGGGACTTCGAAATAACTGTGTCATATCGCAAATTCAACTAATTATCCAGTTTTTCTGGTAACACTGATGCCTGGAAGTCAATTTATTTCTATTGCGCCTTCAATACTATCATTAATGGCCGAGTTGTGACATTTGCAGTGTTATGGCACAGGCCAAACTCGTCCATTTGTACCGGTGTGTTTGACAACAAAACACAGAGCAAATCCTTTATATTAGGACTTCGAAATAACTGTCTTATATCGCAAATTCAACTAATTATAAAGTTTTTCTAGTAACACTGATGCCTGGACGTCAATTTAGTTCAATTGCGCCATCAATACTATCATTAATGGCCGAGTTGTCACGTTTGCAGTGTTATGGCACAGGCCAAGCTCTTCCATTTGTACCGCTGTGTTTGAGAACAAAATACAGAGCAACTCCTTTATATTAGGACTTCGAAATAACTGTATTATATGGCAAATTCAACCAATTATCTAGTTTTCCTAGTAATACTGATGCCTGGAGGTGAATTTAGTTCTATTGCGCCATCAATACCATCATTAATGGGCGAGTTATCACGTTTGCAGTGTTATAGCACAGGCCAAGCTCTTCCATTTGTACCGGTGTGTTTGACAACAAAACAGAGAGCAACTCCTTTATATTAAGACTTCGAAATAACTGTATCAACTAATTATCCAGTTTTCCTAGAAATACTGTTGCCTGGAGGTCAATTTAATTCTATTGCGCCATCAATACTATCATTAATGGGCGAGTTATCACGTTAAATTTGATGTGTTATAGCACAGGCCAAGCTCTTCCATTTGTACCACTGTGTTTGACAAAAAAACACAGAGGAAATCCTTTATCTTGGGACTTCGAAATAACTGTCTTATATCGCAAATTCAACTAATTATAAAGTTTTTCTAGAAATACTGATGACTGGAGGTCAATTTAGTTCTATTGCGCAATCAATACTATCATTAATGGCCGAGTTGTCACACTTGCAGTGTTATGGCACAGGCCAAGCTCTTCCATTTGTACCGCTGTGTTTGACAACAAAACACAGAGCAAATCCTTTATCTTGGGACTTCGAAATAACTGTGTCATATCGCAAATTCAACTAATTATCAAGTTTTTCTAGTAACACTGATGCCTGGAGGTCAATTTAGTTCTATTGCGCCTTCAATACTATCATTAATGGCCGAGTTGTGACATTTGCAGTGTTATGGCACAGGCCAAGCTATTCCATTTGTACCGGTGTGTTTTACAACAAAAGAGAGAGCAACTCCTTTATATTAGGACTTCGAAATAACTGTATTATATGGCAAATTCAACCAATTATCTAGTTTTCCTAGTAATACTGATGCCTGGAGGTGAATTTAGTTCTATTGCGCCATCAATACCATCATTAATGGGCGAGTTATTACGTTTGCAGTGTTATAGCACAGGCCAAGCTCTTCCATTTGTACCGGTGTGTTTGACAACAAAACAGAGAGAAACTCCTTTATATTAAGACTTCGAAATAACTGTATCAACTAATTATCCAGTTTTCCTAGAAATACTGATGCCTGGAGGTCAATTTAATTCTATTGCGCCATCAATACTATCATTAATGGGCGAGTTATCACGTTTGATGTGTTATAGCACAGGCCAAGCTCTTCCATTTGTACCGCTGTGTTTGACAAAAAAACAGAGGAAATCCTTTATCTTGGGACTTCGAAATAACTGTCTTATATCGCAAATTCAACTAATTATAAAGTTTTGCTAGTAAAACTGATGCCTGGAGGTCATTTTAGTTCTATTGCGCCTTCAATACTATCATTAATGGCCGAGTTGTCACGTTTGCAGTGTTATGGCACAGACCAAGCTCTTCCATTTGTAACGGTGTGTTTTACAACAAAATACAGACCAAATATTTTATCTTGGGACTTCTTAATAACTGTGTTATCTTGCCAATTCAACTAATTATCTAGTTTTCCTAGTCACTCTGATGCCTGGAGGTCATTTTTGTTCTATTGCGCCATAAATACTATCATTAATGGCCGAGTTGTCACATTTTCAGTGTTGTGGCACCGCCAAGCTCTTCCATTTATACCGCTGTGTTTGACAACAAAATACAGAGCAAATCCTTTATTTTGGGACTTCGAAATAACTGTGTCATATCGCAAATTCAACTAATTATCCAGTTTTTCTGGTAACACTGATGCCTGGAAGTCAATTTATTTCTATTGCGCCTTCAATACTATCATTAATGGCCGAGTTGTGACATTTGCAGTGTTATGGCACAGGCCAACCTCGTCCATTTGTACCGGTGTGTTTGACAACAAAACACAGAGCAAATCCTTTATATTAGGACTTCGAAATAACTGTCTTATATCGCAAATTCAACCAATTATAAAGTTTTTCTAGTAACACTGATGCCTGGACGTCAATTTAGTTCAATTGCGCCATCAATACTATCATTAATGGCCGAGTTATCACGTTTGCAGTGTTATAGCACAGGCCAAGCTCTTCCATTTGTACCGGTGTGTTTGACAACAAAACAGAGAGCAACTCCTTTATATTAAGACTTCGAAATAACTGTATCAACTAATTATCCAGTTTTCCTAGAAATACTGTTGCCTGGAGGTCAATTTAATTCTATTGCGCCATCAATACTATCATTAATGGGCGAGTTATCACGTTAAATTTGATGTGTTATAGCACAGGCCAAGCTCTTCCATTTGTACCACTGTGTTTGACAAAAAAAACACAGAGGAAATCCTTTATCTTGGGACTTCGAAATAACTGTCTTATATCGCAAATTCAATTAATTATAAAGTTTTTCTAGAAATACTGATGACTGGAGGTCAATTTAGTTCTATTGCGCAATCAATACTATCATTAATGGCCGAGTTGTCACACTTGCAGTGTTATGGCACAGGCCAAGCTCTTCCATTTGTACCGCTGTGTTTGACAACAAAACACAGAGCAAATCCTTTATCTTGGGACTTCGAAATAACTGTGTCATATCGCAAATTCAACTAATTATCAAGTTTTTCTAGTAACACTGATGCCTGGAGGTCAATTTAGTTCTATTGCGCCTTCAATACTATCATTAATGGCCGAGTTGTGACATTTGCAGTGTTATGGCACAGGCCAAGCTATTCCATTTGTACCGGTGTGTTTTACAACAAAAGAGAGAGCAACTCCTTTATATTAGGACTTCGAAATAACTGTATTATATGGCAAATTCAACCAATTATCTAGTTTTCCTAGTAATACTGATGCCTGGAGGTGAATTTAGTTCTATTGCGCCATCAATACCATCATTAATGGGCGAGTTATCACGTTTGCAGTGTTATAGCACAGGCCAAGCTCTTCCATTTGTACCGGTGTGTTTGACAACAAAACAGAGAGAAACTCCTTTATATTAAGACTTCGAAATAACTGTATCAACTAATTATCCAGTTTTCCTAGAAATACTGATGCCTGGAGGTCAATTTAATTCTATTGCGCCATCAATACTATCATTAATGGGCGAGTTATCACGTTTGATGTGTTATAGCACAGGCCAAGCTCTTCCATTTGTACCGCTGTGTTTGACAAAAAAACAGAGGAAATCCTTTATCTTGGGACTTCGAAATAACTGTCTTATATCGCAAATTCAACTAATTATAAAGTTTTGCTAGTAACACTGATGCCTGGACGTCAATTTAGTTCAATTGCGCCATCAATACTATCATTAATGGCCGAGTTGTCACGTTTGCAGTGATATGGCACAGGCCAAGCTCTTCCATTTGTACCGGTGTGTTTGACAACAAAACACAGAGCAAATCCTTTATATTAGGACTTCGAAATTTACTGTATTATATCGCAAATTCAACTAATTATCCAGTTTTCCTAGTAATACTGATGCCTGGAGGTGAATTTAGTTCTATTGCGCCATCAATACCATCATTAATGGGCGAGTTATCACGTTTGCAGTGTTATAGCACAGGCCAAGCTCTTCCATTTGTACCGGTGTGTTTGACAACAAAATACAGACCAAATCCTTTATCTTGGGACTTCGAAATAACTGTATCAACTAATTATCCAGTTTTCCTAGAAATACTGATGCCTGGAGGTCAATTTAGTTCTATTGCGCCATCAATACTATCATTAATGGGCGAGTTATCACGTTTGATGTGTTATAGCACAGGCCAAGGTCTTCCATTTGTACCGCTGTGTTTGACAACAAAATACAGAGGAAATCCTTTATTTTGCGACTTCGAAATAACTGTGTCATATCGCAAATTCAACTAATTATCAAGTTTTTCTGGTAACGCTGATGCCTGGAGGTCAATTTAGTTCTATTGCGCCATCAATACTATCATTAATGGCCGAGTTGTCACACTTGCAGTGTTATGGCACAGGCCAAGCTCTTCCATTTGTACCGCTGTGTTTGACTACAAAACACAGAGCAAATCCTCTATCTTGGGACTTCGAAATAACTGTGTCATATCGCAAATTCAACTAATTATCAAGTTTTTCTATTAACACTGATGCCTGGAGGTCAATTTAGTTCTATTGCGCCTTCAATACTATCATTAATGGCCGAGTTGTCACATTTGCAGTGTTATGGCACAGGCCAAGCTATTCCATTTGTACCGGTGTGTTTTACAACAAAAGAGAGAGCAACTCCTTTATATTAGGACTTCGAAATAACTGTATTATATGGCAAATTCAACCAATTATCTAGTTTTCCTAGTAATACTGATGACTGGAGGTCAATTTAGTTCTATTGCGCAATCAATACTATCATTAATGGCCGAGTTGTCACACTTGCAGTGTTATGGCACAGGCCAAGCTCTTCCATTTGTACCGCTGTGTTTGACAACAAAACACAGAGCAAATCCTTTATCTTGGGACTTCGAAATAACTGTGTCATATCGCAAATTCAACTAATTATCAAGTTTTTCTAGTAACACTGATGCCTGGAGGTCAATTTAGTTCTATTGCGCCTTCAATACTATCATTAATGGCCGAGTTGTGACATTTGCAGTGTTATGGCACAGGCCAAGCTATTCCATTTGTACCGGTGTGTTTTACAACAAAAGAGAGAGCAACTCCTTTATATTAGGACTTCGAAATAACTGTATTATATGGCAAATTCAACCAATTATCTAGTTTTCCTAGTAATACTGATGCCTGGAGGTGAATTTAGTTCTATTGCGCCATCAATACCATCATTAATGGGCGAGTTATCACGTTTGCAGTGTTATAGCACAGGCCAAGCTCTTCCATTTGTACCGGTGTGTTTGACAACAAAACAGAGAGAAACTCTTTTATATTAAGACTTCGAAATAACTGTATCAACTAATTATCCAGTTTTCCTAGAAATACTGATGCCTGGAGGTCAATTTAATTCTATTGCGCCATCAATACTATCATTAATGGGCGAGTTATCACGTTTGATGTGTTATAGCACAGGCCAAGCTCTTCCATTTGTACCGCTGTGTTTGACAAAAAAACAGAGGAAATCCTTTATCTTGGGACTTCGAAATAACTGTCTTATATCGCAAATTCAACTAATTATAAAGTTTTGCTAGTAACACTGATGCCTGGACGTCAATTTAGTTCAATTGCGCCATCAATACTATCATTAATGGCCGAGTTGTCACGTTTGCAGTGATATGGCACAGGCCAAGCTCTTCCATTTGTACCGGTGTGTTTGACAACAAAACACAGAGCAAATCCTTTATATTAGGACTTCGATATTTACTGTATTATATCGCAAATTCAACTAATTATCCAGTTTTCCTAGTAATACTGATGCCTGGAGGTGAATTTAGTTCTATTGCGCCATCAATACCATCATTAATGGGCGAGTTATCACGTTTGCAGTGTTATAGCACAGGCCAAGCTCTTCCATTTGTACCGGTGTGTTTGACAACAAAATACAGACCAAATCCTTTATCTTGGGACTTCGAAATAACTGTATCAACTAATTATCCAGTTTTCCTAGAAATACTGATGCCTGGAGGTCAATTTAGTTCTATTGCGCCATCAATACTATCATTAATGGGCGAGTTATCACGTTTGATGTGTTATAGCACAGGCCAAGGTCTTCCATTTGTACCGCTGTGTTTGACAACAAAATACAGAGGAAATCCTTTATTTTGCGACTTCGAAATAACTGTGTCATATCGCAAATTCAACTAATTATCAAGTTTTTCTGGTAACGCTGATGCCTGGAGGTCAATTTAGTTCTATTGCGCCATCAATACTATCATTAATGGCCGAGTTGTCACACTTGCAGTGTTATGGCACAGGCCAAGCTCTTCCATTTGTACCGCTGTGTTTGACTACAAAACACAGAGCAAATCCTCTATCTTGGGACTTCGAAATAACTGTGTCATATCGCAAATTCAACTAATTATCAAGTTTTTCTATTAACACTGATGCCTGGAGGTCAATTTAGTTCTATTGCGCCTTCAATACTATCATTAATGGCCGAGTTGTCACATTTGCAGTGTTATGGCACAGGCCAAGCTATTCCATTTGTACCGGTGTGTTTTACAACAAAAGAGAGAGCAACTCCTTTATATTAGGACTTCGAAATAACTGTATTATATGGCAAATTCAACCAATTATCTAGTTTTCCTAGTAATACTGATGCCTGGAGGTGAATTTAGTTCTATTGCGCCATCAATACTATCATTAATGGGCGAGTTATCACGTTTGCAGTGTTATAGCACAGGCCAAGCTCTTCCATTTGTACCGGTGTGTTTGACAACAAAATACAGACCAAATCCTTTATCTTGGGACTTCGAAATAACTGTGACATATTGCAAATTCAACTAATTATCCAGTTTTGCTAGTAAAACTGATGCCTGGAGGTCATTTTAGTTCTATTGCGCCTTCAATACTATCATTAACGACCGAGTTGTCGCATTTTCAGTGTTATGGCACCACCAAGCTCTTCCATTTGTACCGGTGTGTTTGACAACAAAACACAGAGCAAATCCTTTATTTGGGACTTCGAAATAACTGTGTTATCTTGCCAATTCAACCAATTATCTAGTTTTCCTAGTAATACTGATGCCTGGAGGTGAATTTAGTTCTATTGCGCCATCAATACTATCATTAATGGGCGAGTTGTCACGTTTGCAGTGTTATGGCACAGGCCAAGCTCTTCTATTTGTACCGCTGTGTTTGACAACAAAATACAGAGCAAATCCTTTATCTTGGGACTTCGAAATAACTGTGTCATATCGCAAATTCAACCCATTATCAAGTTTTCCTAGTAATACTGATGCCTGGAGGTGAATTTAGTTCTATTGCGCCATCAATACCATCATTAATGGGCGAGTTATCACGTTTGCAGTGTTATAGCACAGGCCAAGCTCTTCCATTTGTACCGGTGTGTTTGACAACAAAATACAGACCAAATCCTTTATCTTGGGACTTCGAAATAACTGTGACATATTGCAAATTCAACTAATTATCCAGTTTTGCTAGTAAAACTGATGCCTGGAGGTCATTTTAGTTCTATTGCGCCTTCAATACTATCATTAATGGCCGAGTTGTCACGTTTGCAGTGTTATGGCACAGACCAAGCTCTTCCATTTGTAACGGTGTGTTTTACAACAAAATACAGACCAAATCTTTTATCTTGGGACTTCTTAATAACTGTGTTATCTTGCCAATTCAACTAATTATCTAGTTTTCCTAGTCACTCTGATGCCTGGAGGTCATTTTTGTTCTATTGCGCCATAAATACTATCATTAATGGCCGAGTTGTCACATTTTCAGTGTTGTGGCACCGCCAAGCTCTTCCATTTGTACCGCTGTGTTTGACAACAAAATACAGAGCAAATCCTTTATTTTGGGACTTCGAAATAACTGTGTCATATCGCAAATTCAACTAATTATCCAGTTTTTCTGGTAACACTGATGCCTGGAAGTCAATTTATTTCTATTGCGCCTTCAATACTATCATTAATGGCCGAGTTGTGACATTTGCAGTGTTATGGCACAGGCCAACCTCGTCCATTTGTACCGGTGTGTTTGACAACAAAACACAGAGCAAATCCTTTATATTAGGACTTCGAAATAACTGTCTTATATCGCAAATTCAACTAATTATAAAGTTTTTCTAGTAACACTGATGCCTGGACGTCAATTTAGTTCAATTGCGCCATCAATACTATCATTAATGGCCGAGTTGTCACGTTTGCAGTGTTATGGCACAGGCCAAGCTCTTCCATTTGTACCGCTGTGTTTGAGAACAAAATACAGAGCTACTCCTTTATATTAGGACTTCGAAATAACTGTATTATATGGCAAATTCAACCAATTATCTAGTTTTCCTAGTAATACTGATGCCTGGAGGTGAATTTAGTTCTATTGCGCCATCAATACCATCATTAATGGGCGAGTTATCACGTTTGCAGTGTTATAGCACAGGCCAAGCTCTTCCATTTGTACCGGTGTGTTTGACAACAAAACAGAGAGCAACTCCTTTATATTAAGACTTCGAAATAACTGTATCAACTAATTATCCAGTTTTCCTAGAAATACTGTTGCCTGGAGGTCAATTTAATTCTATTGCGCCATCAATACTATCATTAATGGGCGAGTTATCACGTTAAATTTGATGTGTTATAGCACAGGCCAAGCTCTTCCATTTGTACCACTGTGTTTGACAAAAAAACACAGAGGAAATCCTTTATCTTGGGACTTCGAAATAACTGTCTTATATCGCAAATTCAACTAATTATAAAGTTTTTCTAGAAATACTGATGACTGGAGGTCAATTTAGTTCTATTGCGCAATCAATACTATCATTAATGGGCGAGTTATCACGTTTGATGTGTTATAGCACAGGCCAAGCTCTTCCATTTGTACCGCTGTGTTTGACAACAAAATACAGAGCAAATCCTTTATTTTGCGACTTCGAAATAACTGTGTCATATCGCAAATTCAACTAATTATCAAGTTTTTCTGGTAACACTGATGCCTGGAGGTCAATTTAGTTCTATTGCGCCATCAATACTATCATTAATGGCCGAGTTGTCACACTTGCAGTGTTATGGCACAGGCCAAGCTCTTCCATTTGTACCGCTGTGTTTGACAACAAAACACAGAGCAAATCCTTTATCTTGGGACTTCGAAATAACTGTGTCATATCGCAAATTCAACTAATTATCAAGTTTTTCTAGTAACACTGATGCCTGGAGGTCAATTTAGTTCTATTGCGCCTTCAATACTATCATTAATGGCCGAGTTGTGACATTTGCAGTGTTATGGCACAGGCCAAGCTATTACATTTGTACCGGTGTGTTTTACAACAAAAGAGAGAGCAACTCCTTTATATTAGGACTTCGAAATAACTGTATTATATGGCAAATTCAACCAATTATCTAGTTTTCCTAGTAATACTGATGCCTGGAGGTGAATTTAGTTCTATTGCGCCATCAATACCATCATTAATGGGCGAGTTATCACGTTTGCAGTGTTATAGCACAGGCCAAGCTCTTCCATTTGTACCGGTGTGTTTGACAACAAAACAGAGAGCAACTCCTTTATATTAAGACTTCGAAATAACTGTATCAACTAATTATCCAGTTTTCCTAGAAATACTGTTGCCTGGAGGTCAATTTAATTCTATTGCGCCATCAATACTATCATTAATGGGCGAGTTATCACGTTAAATTTGATGTGTTATAGCACAGGCCAAGCTCTTCCATTTGTACCACTGTGTTTGACAAAAAAACACAGAGGAAATCCTTTATCTTGGGACTTCGAAATAACTGTCTTATATCGCAAATTCAACTAATTATAAAGTTTTTCTAGAAATACTGATGACTGGAGGTCAATTTAGTTCTATTGCGCAATCAATACTATCATTAATGGGCGAGTTATCACGTTTGATGTGTTATAGCACAGGCCAAGCTCTTCCATTTGTACCGCTGTGTTTGACAACAAAATACAGAGCAAATCCTTTATTTTGCGACTTCGAAATAACTGTGTCATATCGCAAATTCAACTAATTATCAAGTTTTTCTGGTAACACTGATGCCTGGAGGTCAATTTAGTTCTATTGCGCCATCAATACTATCATTAATGGCCGAGTTGTCACACTTGCAGTGTTATGGCACAGGCCAAGCTCTTCCATTTGTACCGCTGTGTTTGACAACAAAACACAGAGCAAATCCTTTATCTTGGGACTTCGAAATAACTGTGTCATATCGCAAATTCAACTAATTATCAAGTTTTTCTAGTAACACTGATGCCTGGAGGTCAATTTAGTTCTATTGCGCCTTCAATACTATCATTAATGGCCGAGTTGTGACATTTGCAGTGTTATGGCACAGGCCAAGCTATTCCATTTGTACCGGTGTGTTTTACAACAAAAGAGAGAGCAACTCCTTTATATTAGGACTTCGAAATAACTGTATTATATGGCAAATTCAACCAATTATCTAGTTTTCCTAGTAATACTGATGCCTGGAGGTGAATTTAGTTCTATTGCGCCATCAATACCATCATTAATGGGCGAGTTATCACGTTTGCAGTGTTATAGCACAGGCCAAGCTCTTCCATTTGTACCGGTGTGTTTGACAACAAAACAGAGAGAAACTCCTTTATATTAAGACTTCGAAATAACTGTATCAACTAATTATCCAGTTTTCCTAGAAATACTGATGCCTGGAGGTCAATTTAATTCTATTGCGCCATCAATACTATCATTAATGGGCGAGTTATCACGTTTGATGTGTTATAGCACAGGCCAAGCTCTTCCATTTGTACCGCTGTGTTTGACAAAAAAACAGAGGAAATCCTTTATCTTGGGACTTCGAAATAACTGTCTTATATCGCAAATTCAACTAATTATAAAGTTTTTTCTAGTAACACTGATGCCTGGACGTCAATTTAGTTCAATTGCGCCATCAATACTATCATTAATGGCCGCGTTGTCACGTTTGCAGTGATATGGCACAGGCCAAGCTCTTCCATTTGTACCGGTGTGTTTGACAACAAAACACAGAGCAAATCCTTTATATTAGGACTTCGAAATAACTGTATTATATCGCAAATTCAACTAATTATCCAGTTTTCCTAGTAATACTGATGCCTGGAGGTGAATTTAGTTCTATTGCGCCATCAATACCATCATTAATGGGCGAGTTATCACGTTTGCAGTGTTATAGCACAGGCCAAGCTCTTCCATTTGTACCGGTGTGTTTGACAACAAAATACAGACCAAATCCTTTATCTTGGGACTTCGAAATAACTGTATCAACTAATTATCCAGTTTTCCTAGAAATACTGATGCCTGGAGGTCAATTTAGTTCTATTGCGCCATAAATACTATCATTAATGGCCGAGTTGTCACACTTGCAGTGTTATGGCACAGGCCAAGCTCTTCCATTTGTACCGCTGTGTTTGACAACAAAACACAGAGCAAATCCTTTATCTTGGGACTTCGAAATAACTGTGTCATATCGCAAATTCAACTAATTATCAAGTTTTTCTAGTAACACTGATGCCTGGAGGTCAATTTAGTTCTATTGCGCCTTCAATACTATCATTAATGGCCGAGTTGTGACATTTGCAGTGTTATGGCACAGGCCAAGCTATTCCATTTGTACCGGTGTGTTTTACAACAAAAGAGAGAGCAACTCCTTTATATTAGGACTTCGAAATAACTGTATTATATGGCAAATTCAACCAATTATCTAGTTTTCCTAGTAATACTGATGCCTGGAGGTGAATTTAGTTCTATTGCGCCATCAATACCATCATTAATGGGCGAGTTATCACGTTTGCAGTGTTATAGCACAGGCCAAGCTCTTCCATTTGTACCGGTGTGTTTGACAACAAAACAGAGAGAAACTCCTTCATATTAAGACTTCGAAATAACTGTATCAACTAATTATCCAGTTTTCCTAGAAATACTGATGCCTGGAGGTCAATTTAATTCTATTGCGCCATCAATACTATCATTAATGGGCGAGTTATCACGTTTGATGTGTTATAGCACAGGCCAAGCTCTTCCATTTGTACCGCTGTGTTTGACAAAAAAAACAGAGGAAATCCTTTATCTTGGGACTTCGAAATAACTGTCTTATATCGCAAATTCAACTAATTATAAAGTTTTTCTAGTAACACTGATGCCTGGACGTCAATTTAGTTCAATTGCGCCATCAATACTATCATTAATGGCCGAGTTGTCACGTTTGCAGTGATATGGCACAGGCCAAGCTCTTCCATTTGTACCGGTGTGTTTGACAACAAAACACAGAGCAAATCCTTTATATTAGGACTTCGAAATAACTGTATTATATCGCAAATTCAACTAATTATCCAGTTTTCCTAGTAATACTGATGCCTGGAGGTGAATTTAGTTCTATTGCGCCATCAATACCATCATTAATGGGCGAGTTATCACGTTTGCAGTGTTATAGCACAGGCCAAGCTCTTCCATTTGTACCGGTGTGTTTGACAACAAAATACAGACCAAATCCTTTATCTTGGGACTTCGAAATAACTGTATCAACTAATTATCCAGTTTTCCTAGAAATACTGATGCCTGGAGGTCAATTTAGTTCTATTGCGCCATCAATACTATCATTAATGGGCGAGTTATCACGTTTGATGTGTTATAGCACAGGCCAAGGTCTTCCATTTGTACCGCTGTGTTTGACAACAAAATACAGAGGAAATCCTTTATTTTGCGACTTCGAAATAACTGTGTCATATCGCAAATTCAACTAATTATCAAGTTTTTCTGGTAACGCTGATGCCTGGAGGTCAATTTAGTTCTATTGCGCCATCAATACTATCATTAATGGCCGAGTTGTCACACTTGCAGTGTTATGGCACAGGCCAAGCTCTTCCATTTGTACCGCTGTGTTTGACTACAAAACACAGAGCAAATCCTTTATCTTGGGACTTCGAAATAACTGTGTCATATCGCAAATTCAACTAATTATCAAGTTTTTCTAGTAACACTGATGCCTGAAGGTCAATTTAGTTCTATTGCGCCTTCAATACTATCATTAATGGCCGAGTTATCACGTTTGCAGTGTTATAGCACAGGCCAAGCTCTTCCATTTGTACCGGTGTGTTTGACAACAAAATACAGACCAAATCCTTTATCTTGGGACTTCGAAATAACTGTGACATATTGCAAATTCCACTAATTATCCAGTTTTGCTAGTAAAACTGATGCCTGGAGGTCATTTTAGTTCTATTGCGCCTTCAATACTATCATTAATGACCGAGTTGTCGCATTTTCAGTGTTATGGCACCACCAAGCACGGTGGGCACAAACGACCATAAAAACGGCATCAGTCCTATATTTTAAAAAGTTTTCAATGCAGACGATTGAATTTTGGTAGAAGGATGTAGAATCGCAAAAGGAATATAACCTGATTTTTTAAGCTATGTTACTACCATCGTGACGTCACAATGACGTCATTTATCAATTTGTAATACGTTTCTTGCAAATGTTCATTATCTCTAAAAACGAAATGTCGTATATTGTTAAAATCTACTCGTGATGAGAATGAAGGAATCGAAAACCCGATGTCGATTGGTTAAGGAAATCAAAAGTTATGAAAGTTTGAATTTTGTCCATTTTCCCGCCAAAATTTGGCGGGAAATAAACACCACAAAAGCATTTATGAAAACATCGCTTCATTCAATTTGTAGAGTTGTAAATATTGTTGCATGACATTTTGTCCAAACATAAAACACGTTGGTGGCTAAAATCGTATGTTTTTTGAATTTTGATTTTTTGTCCATAACCGGCTTAAAATTGAAGTCATATTTTCAGCAACGTCATTATGACGTCATACTTTTTTATACATGCCCTTAGAAAAAAATCCTTTGAGTGATTTTCGAGTTTTAGTGATGAAATGCGCTAGTCTGGCACTCAAAACCCACATTATTTTCTTTTCTTGATTTTTTAACAATAGGCAGCTTTATTTAGGTATGACACCTGACGTCACTAAATATGACGTCATAGCAACAGTCATTCCTCTATAACTTTTGATATAATAGTCGTAGAACGTTCAAATTTGCGCCAAAGGAATGTGTGCCATGAAGGCTCTTTGATGGTGTAGTCTGTTTGTAACATCTATTAAAGGGGGAATTTTACCAAAAAAGGAGGCATCACTTATGACGTCACAACAACGTCATCATACTAACATAAAACACCTAAAATATGTAGTTTCATTTTGTTAACAAGTCACCAACATTTCTTCAAATTGAGACTATAAGTAAATAAATGGTGTTAATTTTAATTATTTGTCCACGCTCACTGATGCCGATTTTGACGTACTTTATGCCCGACGTGAAGCTCTTCCATTTGTACCGGTGTGTTTGACAACAAAACACAGAGCAAATCCTTTATTTGGGACTTCAAAATAACTGTGTTATCTTGCCAATTCAACCAATTATCTAGTTTTCCTAGTAATACTGATGCCTGGAGGTGAATTTAGTTCTATTGCGCCATCAATACTATCATTAATGGGCGAGTTATCACGTTTGCAGTGTTATAGCACAGGCCAAGCTGTTCCATTTGTACCGGTGTGTTTGACAACAAAATATAGACCAAATCCTTTATCTTGGGACTTCGAAATAACTGTGACATATTGCAAATTCAACTAATTAGCCAGTTTTGCTAGTAAAACTGATGCCTGGATGTCATTTTAGTTCTATTGCGCCTTCAATACTATCATTAATGACCGAGTTGTCGCATTTTCAGTGTTATGGCACCACCAAGCTCTTCCATTTGTACCGGTGTGTTTGACAACAAAACACAGAGCAAATCCTTTATTTGGGACTTCGAAATAACTGTGTTATCTTGCCAATTCAACTAATTATCTGGTTTTCCTAGTCACTCTGATGCCTGGAGGTCATTTTTGTTCTATTGCGCCATAAATACTATCATTAATGGCCGAGTTGTCACATTTTCAGTGTTGTGGCACCGCCAAGCCCTTCCATTTGTACCACCGGTGTGTTTGACAACAAAATACAGAGCAAATCCTTTATCTTGGGACTTCGAAATAACTGTGTCATATCGCAAATTCAACTAATTATCCAGTTTTTCTGGTAACACTGATGCCTGGAAGTCAATTTAGTTCTATTGCGCCTTCAATACTATCATTAATGGCCGAGTTGTGACATTTGCAGTGTTATGGCACAGGCCAACCTCGTCCATTTGTACCGGTGTGTTTGACAACAAAACACAGAGCAAATCCTTTATATTAAGACTTCGAAATAACTGTATCAACTAATTATCCAGTTTTCCTAGAAATACTGATGCCTGGAGGTCAATTTAATTCTATTGCGCCATCAATACTATCATTAATGGGCGAGTTATCACGTTTGATGTGTTATAGCACAGGCCAAGCTCTTCCATTTGTACCGCTGTGTTTGACAAAAAAACAGAGGAAATCCTTTATCTTGGGACTTCGAAATAACTGTCTTATATCGCAAATTCGACTAATTATAAAGTTTTTCTAGTAACACTGATGCCTGGACGTCAATTTAGTTCAATTGCGCCATCAATACTATCATTAATGGCCGAGTTGTCACGTTTGCAGTGATATGGCACAGGCCAAGCTCTTCCATTTGTACCGGTGTGTTTGACAACAAAACACAGAGCAAATCCTTTATATTAGGACTTCGAAATAACTGTATTATATCGCAAATTCAACTAATTATCCAGTTTTCCTAGTAATACTGATGCCTGGAGGTGAATTTAGTTCTATTGCGCCATCAATACCATCATTAATGGGCGAGTTATCACGTTTGCAGTGTTATAGCACAGGCCAAGCTCTTCCATTTGTACCGGTGTGTTTGACAACAAAATACAGACCAAATCCTTTATCTTGGGACTTCGAAATAACTGTATCAACTAATTATCCAGTTTTCCTAGAAATACTGATGCCTGGAGGTCAATTTAGTTCTATTGCGCCATCAATACTATCATTAATGGGCGAGTTATCACGTTTGATGTGTTATAGCACAGGCCAAGGTCTTCCATTTGTACCGCTGTGTTTGACAACAAAATACAGAGGAAATCCTTTATTTTGCGACTTCGAAATAACTGTGTCATATCTCAAATTCAACTAATTATCAAGTTTTTCTGGTAACGCTGATGCCTGGAGGTCAATTTAGTTCTATTGCGCCATCAATACTATCATTAATGGCCGAGTTGTCACACTTGCAGTGTTATGGCACAGGCCAAGCTCTTCCATTTGTACCGCTGTGTTTGACTACAAAACACAGAGCAAATCCTTTATCTTGGGACTTCGAAATAACTGTGTCATATCGCAAATTCAACTAATTATCAAGTTTTTCTAGTAACACTGATGCCTGGAGGTCAATTTAGTTCTATTGCGCCTTCAATACTATCATTAATGGCCGAGTTGTCACATTTGCAGTGTTATGGCACAGGCCAAGCTATTCCATTTGTACCGGTGTGTTTTACAACAAAAGAGAGAGCAACTCCTTTATATTAGGACTTCGAAATAACTGTATTATATGGCAAATTCAACCAATAATCTAGTTTTCCTAGTAATACTGATGCCTGGAGGTGAATTTAGTTCTATTGCGCCATCAATACTATCATTAATGGGCGAGTTATCACGTTTGCAGTGTTATAGCACAGGCCAAGCTCTTCCATTTGTACCGGTGTGTTTGACAACAAAATACAGAGGAAATCCTTTATCTTGGGACTTCGAAATAACTGTGACATATTGCAAATTCAACTAATTATAAAGTTTTTCTAGAAATACTGATGACTGGAGGTCAATTTAGTTCTATTGCGCCATAAATACTATCATTAATGGCCGAGTTGTCACACTTGCAGTGTTATGGCACAGGCCAAGCTCTTCCATTTGTACCGCTGTGTTTGACAACAAAACACAGAGCAAATCCTTTATCTTGGGACTTCGAAATAACTGTGTCATATCGCAAATTCAACTAATTATCAAGTTTTTCTAGTAACACTGATGCCTGGAGGTCAATTTAGTTCTATTGCGCCTTCAATACTATCATTAATGGCCGAGTTGTGACATTTGCAGTGTTATGGCACAAGCCAAGCTATTCCATTTGTACCGGTGTGTTTTACAACAAAAGAGAGAGCAACTCCTTTATATTAGGACTTCGAAATAACTGTATTATATGGCAAATTCAACCAATTATCTAGTTTTCCTAGTAATACTGATGCCTGGAGGTGAATTTAGTTCTATTGCGCCATCAATACCATCATTAATGGGCGAGTTATCACGTTTGCAGTGTTATAGCACAGGCCAAGCTCTTCCATTTGTACCGGTGTGTTTGACAACAAAACAGAGAGAAACTCCTTTATATTAAGACTTCGAAATAACTGTATCAACTAATTATCCAGTTTTCCTAGAAATACTGATGCCTGGAGGTCAATTTAATTCTATTGCGCCATCAATACTATCATTAATGGGCGAGTTATCACGTTTGATGTGTTATAGCACAGGCCAAGGTCTTCCATTTGTACCGCTGTGTTTGACAACAAAATACAGAGGAAATCCTTTATGTTGCGACTTCGAAATAACTGTGTCATATCGCAAATTCAACTAATTATCAAGTTTTTCTGGTAACGCTGATGCCTGGAGGTCAATTTAGTTCTATTGCGCCATCAATACTATCATTAATGGCCGAGTTGTCACACTTGCAGTGTTATGGCACAGGCCAAGCTCTTCCATTTGTACCGCTGTGTTTGACTACAAAACACAGAGCAAATCCTTTATCTTGGGACTTCGAAATAACTGTGTCATATCGCAAATTCAACTAATTATCAAGTTTTTCTAGTAACACTGATGCCTGGAGGTCAATTTAGTTCTATTGCGCCTTCAATACTATCATTAATGGCCGAGTTGTCACATTTGCAGTGTTATGGCACAGGCCAAGCTATTCCATTTGTACCGGTGTGTTTTACAACAAAAGAGAGAGCAACTCCTTTATATTAGGACTTCGAAATAACTGTATTATATGGCAAATTCAACCAATTATCTAGTTTTCCTAGTAATACTGATGCCTGGAGGTGAATTTAGTTCTATTGCGCCTTCAATACTATCATTAATGGGCGAGTTATCACGTTTGCAGTGTTATAGCACAGGCCAAGCTCTTCCATTTGTACCGGTGTGTTTGACAACAAAACACAGAGCAAATCCTTTATTTGGGACTTCAAAATAACTGTGTTATCTTGCCAATTCAACCAATTATCTAGTTTTCCTAGTAATACTGATGCCTGGAGGTGAATTTAGTTCTATTGCGCCATCAATACTATCATTAATGGGCGAGTTATCACGTTTGCAGTGTTATAGCACAGGCCAAGCTGTTCCATTTGTACCGGTGTGTTTGACAACAAAATATAGACCAAATCCTTTATCTTGGGACTTCGAAATAACTGTGACATATTGCAAATTCAACTAATTAGCCAGTTTTGCTAGTAAAACTGATGCCTGGATGTCATTTTAGTTCTATTGCGCCTTCAATACTATCATTAATGACCGAGTTGTCGCATTTTCAGTGTTATGGCACCACCAAGCTCTTCCATTTGTAACGGTGTGTTTGACAACAAAACACAGAGCAAATCCTTTATTTGGGACTTCGAAATAACTGTGTTATCTTGCCAATTCAACTAATTATCTAGTTTTCCTAGTCACTCTGATGCCTGGAGGTCATTTTTGTTCTATTGCGCCATAAATACTATCATTAATGGCCGAGTTGTCACATTTTCAGTGTTGTGGCACCGCCAAGCCCTTCCATTTGTACCACCGGTGTGTTTGACAACAAAATACAGAGCAAATCCTTTATCTTGGGACTTCGAAATAACTGTGTCATATCGCAAATTCAACTAATTATCCAGTTTTTCTAGTAACACTGATGCCTGGACGTCAATTTAGTTCAATTGCGACTTCAATACTATCATTAATGGCCGAGTTGTCACATTTGCAGTGTTATGGCACAGGCCAAGCTATTCCATTTGTACCGGTGTGTTTAACAACAAAAGAGAGAGCAACTCCTTTATATTAGGACTTCGAAATAACTGTATTATATGGCAAATTCAACCAATTATCTAGTTTTCCTAGTAATACTGATGCCTGGAGGTGAATTTAGTTCTATTGCGCCATCAATACTATCATTAATGGGCGAGTTATCACGTTTGCAGTGTTATAGCACAGGCCAAGCTCTTCCATTTGTACCGGTGTGTTTGACAACAAAATACAGACCAAATCCTTTATCTTGGGACTTCGAAATAACTGTGACATATTGCAAATTCAACTAATTATCCAGTTTTGCTAGTAAAACTGATGCCTGGAGGTCATTTTAGTTCTATTGCGCCTTCAATACTATCATTAATGACCGAGTTGTCGCATTTTCAGTGTTATGGCACCACCAAGCTCTTCCATTTGTACCGGTGTGTTTGACAACAAAACACAGAGCAAATACTTTATTTGGGACTTCGAAATAACTGTGTTATCTTGCCAATTCAACTAATTATATAGTTTTCCTAGTCACTCTGATGCCTGGAGGTAATTTTTGTTCTATTGCGCCATAAATACTATCATTAATGGCCGAGTTGTCACATTTTCAGTGTTGTGGCACCGCCAAGCCCTTCCATTTGTACCACCGGTGTGTTTGACAACAAAATACAGAGCAAATCCTTTATCTTGGGACTTCGAAATAACTGTGTCATATCGCAAATTCAACTAATTATCCAGTTTTTCTGGTAACACTGATGCCTGGAAGTCAATTTAGTTCTATTGCGCCTTCAATACTATCATTAATGGCCGAGTTGTGACATTTGCAGTGATATGGCACAGGCCAACCTCGTCCATTTGTACCGGTGTGTTTGACAACAAAACACAGAGCAAATCCTTTATATTAGGACTTCGAAATAACTGTCTTATATCGCAAATTCAACTAATTATAAAGTTTTTCTAGTAACACTGATGCCTGGACGTCAATTTAGTTCAACTGCGCCATCAATACTATCATTAATGACCGAGTTGTCACGTTTGCAGTGTTATGGCACAGGCCAAGCTCTTCCATTTGTACCGCTGTGTTTGACAACAAAACACAGAGCAAATCCTTTATATTAGGACTTCGAAATAACTGTATTATATCGCAAATTCAACTAATTATCCAGTTTTTCTGGTAACACTGATGCCTGGAAGTCAATTTAGTTCTATTACGCCTTCAATACTATCATTAATGGCCGAGTTGTGACATTTGCAGTGTTATGGCACAGGCCAACCTCGTCCATTTGTACCGGTGTGTTTGACAACAAAACACAGAGCAAATCCTTTATATTAGGACTTCGAAATAACTGTCTTATATCGCAAATTCAACTAATTATAAAGTTTTTCTAGTAACACTGATGCCTGGACGTCAATTTAGTTCAATTGCGCCATCAATACTATCATTAATGGCCGAGTTGTCACATTTGCAGTGTTATGGCACAGGCCAAGCTATTCCATTTGTACCGCTGTGTTTGACAACAAAAGAGAGAGCAACTCCTTTATATTAGGACTTCGAAATAACTGTATTATATGGCAAATTCAACCAATTATCTAGTTTTCCTAGTAATACTGATGCCTGGAGGTGAATTTAGTTCTATTGCGCCATCAATACTATCATTAATGGGCGAGTTATCACGTTTGCAGTGTTATAGCACAGGCCAAGCTCTTCCATTTGTACCGGTGTGTTTGACAACAAAATACAGACCAAATCCTTTATCTTGGGACTTCGAAATAACTGTGACATATTGCAAATTCAACTAATTATCCAGTTTGGCTAGTAAAACTGATGCCTGGAGGTCATTTTAGTTCTATTGCGCCTTCAATACTATCATTAATGACCGAGTTGTCGCATTTTCAGTGTTATGGCACCACCAAGCTCTTCCATTTGTACCGGTGTGTTTGACAACAAAACACAGAGCAAATCCTTTATTTGGGACTTCGAAATAACTGTGTTATCTTGCCAATTCAACTAATTATATAGTTTTCCTAGTCGCTCTGATGCCTGGAGGTAATTTTTGTTCTATTGCGCCATAAATACTATCATTAATGGCCGAGTTGTCACATTTTCAGTGTTGTGGCACCGCCAAGCCCTACCATTTGTACCACCGGTGTGTTTGACAACAAAATACAGAGCAAATCCTTTATCTTGGGACTTCGAAATAACTGTGTCATATCGCAAATTCAACTAATTATCCAGTTTTTCTGGTAACACTGATGCCTGCAAGTCAATTTAGTTCTATTGCGCCTTCAATACTCTCATTAATGGCCGAGTTGTGACATTTGCAGTGTTATGGCACAGGCCAACCTCGTCCATTTGTACCGGTGTGTTTGACAACAAAACACAGAGCAAATCCTTTATATTAGGACTTCGAAATAACTGTCTTATATCGCAAATTCAACTAATTATAAAGTTTTTCTAGTAACACTGATGCCTGGACGTCAATTTAGTTCAATTGCGCCATCAATACTATCATTAATGGCCGAGTTGTCACGTTTGCAGTGTTATGGCACAGGCCAAGCTCTTCCATTTGTACCGCTGTGTTTGACAACAAAACACAGAGCAAATCCTTTATATTAGGACTTCCAAATAACTGTATTATATCGCAAATTCAACTAATTATCCAGTTTTTCTGGTAACACTGATGCCTGGAAGTCAATTTAGTTCTATTACGCCTTCAATACTATCATTAATGGCCGAGTTGTGACATTTGCAGTGTTATGGCACAGGCCAACCTCGTCCATTTGTACCGGTGTGTTTGACAACAAAACACAGAGCAAATCCTTTATATTAGGACTTCGAAACAACTGTCTTATATCGCAAATTCAACTAATTATAAAGTTTTTCTAGTAACACTGATGCCTGGACGTCAATTTAGTTCAATTGCGCCATCAATACTATCATTAATGGCCGAGTTGTCACGTTTGCAGTGTTATGGCACAGGCCAAGCTCTTCCATTTGTACCGCTGTATTTGACAACAAAATACAGAGCAAATCCTTTATCTTGGGACTTCGAAATAACTGTGTCATAACGCAAATTCAACCAATTATCAAGTTTTCCTAGTAATACTGATGCCTGGAGGTGAATTTAGTTCTATTGCGCCATCAATACCATCATTAATGGGCGAGTTATCACGTTTGCAGTGTTATAGCACAGGCCAAGCTCTTCCATTTGTAGCGGTGTGTTTGACAACAAAATACAGACCAAATCCTTTATCTTGGGACTTCGAAATAACTGTATCAACTAATTATCCAGTTTTCCTAGAAATACTGATGCCTGGAGGTCAATTTAGTTCTATTGCGCCATCAATACTATCATTAATGGGCGAGTTATCACGTTTGATGTGTTATAGCACAGGCCAAGCTCTTCCATTTGTACCGCTGTGTTTGACAACAAAATACAGAGCAAATCCTTTATTTTGCGACTTCGAAATAACTGTGTCATATCGCAAATTCAACTAATTATCAAGTTTTTCTGGTAACACTGATGCCTGGAGGTCAATTTAGTTCTATTGCGCCATCAATACTATCATTAATGGCCGAGTTGTCACACTTGCAGTGTTATGGCACAGGCCAAGCTCTTCCATTTGTACCGCTGTGTTTGACAACAAAACACAGAGCAAATCCTTTATCTTGGGACTTCGAAATAACTGTGTCATATCGCAAATTCAACTAATTATCAAGTTTTTCTAGTAACACTGATGCCTGGAGGTCAATTTAGTTCTATTGCGCCTTCAATACTATCATTAATGGCCGAGTTGTCACATTTGCAGTGTTATGGCACAGGCCAAGCTATTCCATTTGTACCGGTGTGTTTTACAACAAAAGAGAGAGCAACTCCTTTATTTTAGGACTTCGAAATAACTGTATTATATGGCAAATTCAACCAATTATCTAGTTTTCCTAGTAATACTGATGCCTGGAGGTGAATTTAGTTCTATTGCGCCATCAATACCATCATTAATGGGCGAGTTATCACGTTTGCAGTGTTATAGCACAGGCCAAGCTCTTCCATTTGTACCGGTGTGTTTGACAACAAAACAGAGAGAAACTCCTTTATATTAAGACTTCGAAATAACTGTATCAACTAATTATCCAGTTTTCCTAGAAATACTGATGCCTGGAGGTCAATTTAATTCTATTGCGCCATCAATACTATCATTAATGGGCGAGTTATCACGTTTGATGTGTTATAGCACAGGCCAAGCTCTTCCATTTGTACCGCTGTGTTTGACAAAAAAACAGAGGAAATCCTTTATCTTGGGACTTCGAAATAACTGTCTTATATCGCAAATTCAACTAATTATAAAGTTTTTCTAGTAACACTGATGCCTGGACGTCAATTTAGTTCAATTGCGCCATCAATACTATCATTAATGGCCGAGTTGTCACGTTTGCAGTGATATGGCACAGGCCAAGCTCTTCCATTTGTACCGGTGTGTTTGACAACAAAACACAGAGCAAATCCTTTATATTAGGACTTCGAAATAACTGTATTATATCGCAAATTCAACTAATTATCCAGTTTTCCTAGTAATACTGATGCCTGGAGGTGAATTTAGTTCTATTGCGCCATCAATACCATCATTAATGGGCGAGTTATCACGTTTGCAGTGTTATAGCACAGGCCAAGCTCTTCCATTTGTACCGGTGTGTTTGACAACAAAATACAGACCAAATCCTTTATCTTGGGACTTCGAAATAACTGTATCAACTAATTATCCAGTTTTCCTAGAAATACTGATGCCTGGAGGTCAATTTAGTTCTATTGCGCCATCAATACTATCATTAATGGGCGAGTTATCACGTTTGATGTGTTATAGCACAGGCCAAGGTCTTCCATTTGTACCGCTGTGTTTGACAACAAAATACAGAGGAAATCCTTTATTTTGCGACTTCGAAATAACTGTGTCATATCGCAAATTCAACTAATTATCAAGTTTTTCTGGTAACGCTGATGCCTGGAGGTCAATTTAGTTCTATTGCGCCATCAATACTATCATTAATGGCCGAGTTGTCACACTTGCAGTGTTATGGCACAGGCCAAGCTCTTCCATTTGTACCGCTGTGTTTGACTACAAAACACAGAGCAAATCCTTTATCTTGGGACTTCGAAATAACTGTGTCATATCGCAAATTCAACTAATTATCAAGTTTTTCTAGTAACACTGATGCCTGAAGGTCAATTTAGTTCTATTGCGCCTTCAATACTATCATTAATGGCCGAGTTATCACGTTTGCAGTGTTATAGCACAGGCCAAGCTCTTCCATTTGTACCGGTGTGTTTGACAACAAAATACAGACCAAATCCTTTATCTTGGGACTTCGAAATAACTGTGACATATTGCAAATTCCACTAATTATCCAGTTTTGCTAGTAAAACTGATGCCTGGAGGTCATTTTAGTTCTATTGCGCCTTCAATACTATCATTAATGACCGAGTTGTCGCATTTTCAGTGTTATGGCACCACCAAGCTCTTCCATTTGTACCGGTGTGTTTGACAACAAAACACAGAGCAAATCCTTTATTTGGGACTTCAAAATAACTGTGTTATCTTGCCAATTCAACCAATTATCTAGTTTTCCTAGTAATACTGATGCCTGGAGGTGAATTTAGTTCTATTGCGCCATCAATACTATCATTAATGGGCGAGTTATCACGTTTGCAGTGTTATAGCACAGGCCAAGCTGTTCCATTTGTACCGGTGTGTTTGACAACAAAATATAGACCAAATCCTTTATCTTGGGACTTCGAAATAACTGTGACATATTGCAAATTCAACTAATTAGCCAGTTTTGCTAGTAAAACTGATGCCTGGATGTCATTTTAGTTCTATTGCGCCTTCAATACTATCATTAATGACCGAGTTGTCGCATTTTCAGTGTTATGGCACCACCAAGCTCTTCCATTTGTACCGGTGTGTTTGACAACAAAACACAGAGCAAATCCTTTATTTGGGACTTCGAAATAACTGTGTTATCTTGCCAATTCAACTAATTATCTGGTTTTCCTAGTCACTCTGATGCCTGGAGGTCATTTTTGTTCTATTGCGCCATAAATACTATCATTAATGGCCGAGTTGTCACATTTTCAGTGTTGTGGCACCGCCAAGCCCTTCCATTTGTACCACCGGTGTGTTTGACAACAAAATACAGAGCAAATCCTTTATCTTGGGACTTCGAAATAACTGTGTCATATCGCAAATTCAACTAATTATCCAGTTTTTCTGGTAACACTGATGCCTGGAAGTCAATTTAGTTCTATTGCGCCTTCAATACTATCATTAATGGCCGAGTTGTGACATTTGCAGTGTTATGGCACAGGCCAACCTCGTCCATTTGTACCGGTGTGTCTGACAACAAAACACAGAGCAAATCCTTTATATTAAGACTTCGAAATAACTGTATCAACTAATTATCCAGTTTTCCTAGAAATACTGATGCCTGGAGGTCAATTTAATTCTATTGCGCCATCAATACTATCATTAATGGGCGAGTTATCACGTTTGATGTGTTATAGCACAGGCCAAGCTCTTCCATTTGTACCGCTGTGTTTGACAAAAAAACAGAGGAAATCCTTTATCTTGGGACTTCGAAATAACTGTCTTATATCGCAAATTCAACTAATTATAAAGTTTTTCTATTAACACTGATGCCTGGACGTCAATTTAGTTCAATTGCGCCATCAATACTATCATTAATGGCCGAGTTGTCACGTTTGCAGTGATATGGCACAGGCCAAGCTCTTCCATTTGTACCGGTGTGTTTGACAACAAAACACAGAGCAAATCCTTTATATTAGGACTTCGAAATAACTGTATTATATCGCAAATTCAACTAATTATCCAGTTTTCCTAGTAATACTGATGCCTGGAGGTGAATTTAGTTCTATTGCGCCATCAATACCATCATTAATGGGCGAGTTATCACGTTTGCAGTGTTATAGCACAGGCCAAGCTCTTCCATTTGTACCGGTGTGTTTGACAACAAAATACAGACCAAATCCTTTATCTTGGGACTTCGAAATAACTGTATCAACTAATTATCCAGTTTTCCTAGAAATACTGATGCCTGGAGGTCAATTTAGTTCTATTGCGCCATCAATACTATCATTAATGGGCGAGTTATCACGTTTGATGTGTTATAGCACAGGCCAAGGTCTTCCATTTGTACCGCTGTGTTTGACAACAAAATACAGAGGAAATCCTTTATTTTGCGACTTCGAAATAACTGTGTCATATCTCAAATTCAACTAATTATCAAGTTTTTCTGGTAACGCTGATGCCTGGAGGTCAATTTAGTTCTATTGCGCCATCAATACTATCATTAATGGCCGAGTTGTCACACTTGCAGTGTTATGGCACAGGCCAAGCTCTTCCATTTGTACCGCTGTGTTTGACTACAAAACACAGAGCAAATCCTTTATCTTGGGACTTCGAAATAACTGTGTCATATCGCAAATTCAACTAATTATCAAGTTTTTCTAGTAACACTGATGCCTGGAGGTCAATTTAGTTCTATTGCGCCTTCAATACTATCATTAATGGCCGAGTTGTCACATTTGCAGTGTTATGGCACAGGCCAAGCTATTCCATTTGTACCGGTGTGTTTTACAACAAAAGAGAGAGCAACTCCTTTATATTAGGACTTCGAAATAACTGTATTATATGGCAAATTCAACCAATTATCTAGTTTTCCTAGTAATACTGATGCCTGGAGGTGAATTTAGTTCTATTGCGCCATCAATACTATCATTAATGGGCGAGTTATCACGTTTGCAGTGTTATAGCACAGGCCAAGCTCTTCCATTTGTACCGGTGTGTTTGACAACAAAATACAGAGGAAATCCTTTATCTTGGGACTTCGAAATAACTGTGACATATTGCAAATTCAACTAATTATAAAGTTTTTCTAGAAATACTGATGACTGGAGGTCAATTTAGTTCTATTGCGCCATAAATACTATCATTAATGGCCGAGTTGTCACACTTGCAGTGTTATGGCACAGGCCAAGCTCTTCCATTTGTACCGCTGTGTTTGACAACAAAACACAGAGCAAATCCTTTATCTTGGGACTTCGAAATAACTGTGTCATATCGCAAATTCAACTAATTATCAAGTTTTTCTAGTAACACTGATGCCTGGAGGTCAATTTAGTTCTATTGCGCCTTCAATACTATCATTAATGGCCGAGTTGTGACATTTGCAGTGTTATGGCACAGGCCAAGCTATTCCATTTGTACCGGTGTGTTTTACAACAAAAGAGAGAGCAACTCCTTTATATTAGGACTTCGAAATAACTGTATTATATGGCAAATTCAACCAATTATCTAGTTTTCCTAGTAATACTGATGCCTGGAGGTGAATTTAGTTCTATTGCGCCATCAATACCATCATTAATGGGCGAGTTATCACGTTTGCAGTGTTATAGCACAGGCCAAGCTCTTCCATTTGTACCGGTGTGTTTGACAACAAAACAGAGAGAAACTCCTTTATATTAAGACTTCGAAATAACTGTATCAACTAATTATCCAGTTTTCCTAGAAATACTGATGCCTGGAGGTCAATTTAATTCTATTGCGCCATCAATACTATCATTAATGGGCGAGTTATCACGTTTGATGTGTTATAGCACAGGCCAAGGTCTTCCATTTGTACCGCTGTGTTTGACAACAAAATACAGAGGAAATCCTTTATGTTGCGACTTCGAAATAACTGTGTCATATCGCAAATTCAACTAATTATCAAGTTTTTCTGGTAACGCTGATGCCTGGAGGTCAATTTAGTTCTATTGCGCCATCAATACTATCATTAATGGCCGAGTTGTCACACTTGCAGTGTTATGGCACAGGCCAAGCTCTTCCATTTGTACCGCTGTGTTTGACTACAAAACACAGAGCAAATCCTTTATCTTGGGACTTCGAAATAACTGTGTCATATCGCAAATTCAACTAATTATCAAGTTTTTCTAGTAACACTGATGCCTGGAGGTCAATTTAGTTCTATTGCGCCTTCAATACTATCATTAATGGCCGAGTTGTCACATTTGCAGTGTTATGGCACAGGCCAAGCTATTCCATTTGTACCGGTGTGTTTTACAACAAAAGAGAGAGCAACTCCTTTATATTAGGACTTCGAAATAACTGTATTATATGGCAAATTCAACCAATTATCTAGTTTTCCTAGTAATACTGATGCCTGGAGGTGAATTTAGTTCTATTGCGCCATCAATACTATCATTAATGGGCGAGTTATCACGTTTGCAGTGTTATAGCACAGGCCAAGCTCTTCCATTTGTACCGGTGTGTTTGACAACAAAATACAGACCAAATCCTTTATCTTGGGACTTCGAAATAACTGTGACATATTGCAAATTCCACTAATTATCCAGTTTTGCTAGTAAAACTGATGCCTGGAGGTCATTTTAGTTCTATTGCGCCTTCAATACTATCATTAATGACCGAGTTGTCGCATTTTCAGTGTTATGGCACCACCAAGCTCTTCCATTTGTACCGGTGT
The DNA here is from genome assembly GCA_030867875.1 of Actinernus sp. WN-2022. Lineage (NCBI taxonomy): Eukaryota > Metazoa > Cnidaria > Anthozoa > Actiniaria > Actinernidae > Actinernus > Actinernus sp. WN-2022. Next base: position 106,032,556 of record JAOWCC010001634.1, on the reverse strand, counting down.
GTTTGACAACAAAACACAGAGCAAATCCTTTATTTGGGACTTCAAAATAACTGTGTTATCTTGCCAATTCAACCAATTATCTAGTTTTCCTAGTAATACTGATGCCTGGAGGTGAATTTAGTTCTATTGCGCCATCAATACTATCATTAATGGGCGAGTTATCACGTTTGCAGTGTTATAGCACAGGCCAAGCTGTTCCATTTGTACCGGTGTGTTTGACAACAAAATATAGACCAAATCCTTTATCTTGGGACTTCGAAATAACTGTGACATATTGCAAATTCAACTAATTAGCCAGTTTTGCTAGTAAAACTGATGCCTGGATGTCATTTTAGTTCTATTGCGCCTTCAATACTATCATTAATGACCGAGTTGTCGCATTTTCAGTGTTATGGCACCACCAAGCTCTTCCATTTGTAACGGTGTGTTTGACAACAAAACACAGAGCAAATCCTTTATTTGGGACTTCGAAATAACTGTGTTATCTTGCCAATTCAACTAATTATCTAGTTTTCCTAGTCACTCTGATGCCTGGAGGTCATTTTTGTTCTATTGCGCCATAAATACTATCATTAATGGCCGAGTTGTCACATTTTCAGTGTTGTGGCACCGCCAAGCCCTTCCATTTGTACCACCGGTGTGTTTGACAACAAAATACAGAGCAAATCCTTTATCTTGGGACTTCGAAATAACTGTGTCATATCGCAAATTCAACTAATTATCCAGTTTTTCTGGTAACACTGATGCCTGGAAGTCAATTTAGTTCTATTGCGCCTTCAATACTATCATTAATGGCCGAGTTGTGACATTTGCAGTGTTATGGCACAGGCCAACCTCGTCCATTTGTACCGGTGTGTTTGACAACAAAACACAGAGCAAATCCTTTATATTAGGACTTCGAAATAACTGTCTTATATCGCAAATTCAACTAATTATAAAGTTTTTCTAGTAACACTGATGCCTGGACGTCAATTTAGTTCAATTGCGACTTCAATACTATCATTAATGGCCGAGTTGTCACGTTTGCAGTGTTATGGCACAGGCCAAGCTCTTCCATTTGTACCGCTGTGTTTGACAACAAAATACAAAGCAAATCCTTTATCTTGGGACTTCGAAATAACTGTGTCATATCGCAAATTCAACCCATTATCAAGTTTTCCTAGTAATACTGATGCCTGGAGGTGAATTTAGTTCTATTGCGCCATCAATACCATCATTAATGGGCGAGTTATCACGTTTGCAGTGTTATAGGACAGGCCAAGCTCTTCCATTTGTACCGGTGTGTTTGATAACAAAATACAGACCAAATCCTTTATCTTGGGACTTCGAAATAACTGTATCAACTAATTATCCAGTTTTCCTAGAAATACTGATGCCTGGAGGTCAATTTAGTTCTATTGCGCCATCAATACTATCATTAATGGGCGAGTTATCACGTTTGATGTGTTATAGCACAGGCCAAGCTCTTCCATTTGTACCGCTGTGTTTGACAACAAAATAGAGAGGAAATCCTTTATTTTGCGACTTCGAAATAACTGTGTCATATCGCAAATTGAACTAATTATCAAGTTTTTCTTGTAACACTGATGCCTGGAGGTCAATTTAGTTCTATTGCGCCATCAATACTATCATTAATGGCCGAGTTGTCACACTTGCAGTGTTATGGCACAGGCCAAGCTCTTCCATTTGTACCGGTGTGTTTGACAACAAAATACAGACCAAATCCTTTATCTTGGGACTTCGAAATAACTGTGACATATTGCAAATTCCACTAATTATCCAGTTTTGCTAGTAATACTGATGCCTGGAGGTCATTTTAGTTCTATTGCGCCTTCAATACTATCATTAATGACCGAGTTGTCGCATTTTCAGTGTTATGGCACCACCAAGCTCTTCCATTTGTACCGGTGTGTTTGACAACAAAACACAGAGCAAATCCTTTATTTGGGACTTCAAAATAACTGTGTTATCTTGCCAATTCAACCAATTATCTAGTTTTCCTAGTAATACTGATGCCTGGAGGTGAATTTAGTTCTATTGCGCCATCAATACTATCATTAATGGGCGAGTTATCACGTTTGCAGTGTTATAGCACAGGCCAAGCTGTTCCATTTGTACCGGTGTGTTTGACAACAAAATATAGACCAAATCCTTTATCTTGGGACTTCGAAATAACTGTGACATATTGCAAATTCAACTAATTAGCCAGTTTTGCTAGTAAAACTGATGCCTGGATGTCATTTTAGTTCTATTGCGCCTTCAATACTATCATTAATGACCGAGTTGTCGCATTTTCAGTGTTATGGCACCACGAAGCTCTTCCATTTGTACCGGTGTGTTTGACAACAAAACACAGAGCAAATCCTTTATTTGGGACTTCGAAATAACTGTGTTATCTTGCCAATTCAACTAATTATCTAGTTTTCCTAGTCACTCTGATGCCTGGAGGTCATTTTTGTTCTATTGCGCCATAAATACTATCATTAATGGCCGAGTTGTCACATTTTCAGTGTTGTGGCACCGCCAAGCCCTTCCATTTGTACCACCGGTGTGTTTGACAACAAAATACAGAGCAAATCCTTTATCTTGGGACTTCGAAATAACTGTGTCATATCGCAAATTCAACTAATTATCCAGTTTTTCTGGTAACACTGATGCCTGGAAGTCAATTTAGTTCTATTGCGCCTTCAATACTATCATTAATGGCCGAGTTGTGACATTTGCAGTGTTATGGCACAGGCCAACCTCGTCCATTTGTACCGGTGTGTTTGACAACAAAACACAGAGCAAATCCTTTATATTAGGACTTCGAAATAACTGTCTTATATCGCAAATTCAACTAATTATAAAGTTTTTCTAGTAACACTGATGCCTGGACGTCAATTTAGCTCAATTGCGACTTCAATACTATCATTAATGGCCGAGTTGTCACGTTTGCAGTGTTATGGCACAGGCCAAGCTCTTCCATTTGTACCGCTGTGTTTGACAACAAAATACAGAGCAAATCCTTTATCTTGGGACTTCGAAATAACTGTGTCATATCGCAAATTCAACCCATTATCAAGTTTTCCTAGTAATACTGATGCCTGGAGGTGAATTTAGTTCTATTGCGCCATCAATACCATCATTAATGGGCGAGTTATCACGTTTGCAGTGTTATAGGACAGGCCAAGCTCTTCCATTTGTACCGGTGTGTTTGACAACAAAATACAGACCAAATCCTTTATCTTGGGACTTCGAAATAACTGTATCAACTAATTATCCAGTTTTCCTAGAAATACTGATGCCTGGAGGTCAATTTAGTTCTATTGCGCCATCAATACTATCATTAATGGGCGAGTTATCACGTTTGATGTGTTATAGCACAGGCGAAGCTCTTCCATTTGTACCGCTGTGTTTGACAACAAAATACAGAGGAAATCCTTTATTTTGCGACTTCGAAATAACTGTGTCATATCGCAAATTGAACTAATTATCAAGTTTTTCTTGTAACACTGATGCCTGGAGGTCAATTTAGTTCTATTGCGCCATCAATACTATCATTAATGGCCGAGTTGTCACACTTGCAGTGTTATGGCACAGGCCAAGCTCTTCCATTTGTACCGCTGTGTTTGACAACAAAACACAGAGCAAATCCTTTATCTTGGGACTTCGAAATAACTGTGTCATATCGCAAATTCAACTAATTATCAAGTTTTTCTAGTAACACTGATGCCTGGAGGTCAATTTAGTTCTATTGCGCCTTCAATACTATCATTAATGGCCGAGTTGTCACATTTGCAGTGTTATGGCACAGGCCAAGCTCTTCCATTTGTACCGGTGTGTTTAACAACAAAATACAGACCAAATCCTTTATCTTGGGACTTCGAAATAACTGTGACATATTGCAAATTCAACTAATTATCCAGTTTTGCTAGTAAAACTGATGCCTGGAGGTCATTTTAGTTCTATTGCGCCTTCAATACTATCATTAATGACCGAGTTGTCGCATTTTCAGTGTTATGGCACCACCAAGCTCTTCCATTTGTACCGGTGTGTTTGACAACAAAACACAGAGCAAATACTTTATTTGGGACTTCGAAATAACTGTGTTATCTTGCCAATTCAACTAATTATATAGTTTTCCTAGTCACTCTGATGCCTGGAGGTAATTTTTGTTCTATTGCGCCATAAATACTATCATTAATGGCCGAGTTGTCACATTTTCAGTGTTGTGGCACCGCCAAGCCCTTCCATTTGTACCACCGGTGTGTTTGACAACAAAATACAGAGCAAATCCTTTATCTTGGGACTTCGAAATAACTGTGTCATATCGCAAATTCAACTAATTATCCAGTTTTTCTGGTAACACTGATGCCTGGAAGTCAATTTAGTTCTATTGCGCCTTCAATACTATCATTAATGGCCGAGTTGTGACATTTGCAGTGATATGGCACAGGCCAACCTCGTCCATTTGTACCGGTGTGTTTGACAACAAAACACAGAGCAAATCCTTTATATTAGGACTTCGAAATAACTGTCTTATATCGCAAATTCAACTAATTATAAAGTTTTTCTAGTAACACTGATGCCTGGACGTCAATTTAGTTCAACTGCGCCATCAATACTATCATTAATGACCGAGTTGTCACGTTTGCAGTGTTATGGCACAGGCCAAGCTCTTCCATTTGTACCGCTGTGTTTGACAACAAAACACAGAGCAAATCCTTTATATTAGGACTTCGAAATAACTGTATTATATCGCAAATTCAACTAATTATCCAGTTTTTCTGGTAACACTGATGCCTGGAAGTCAATTTAGTTCTATTACGCCTTCAATACTATCATTAATGGCCGAGTTGTGACATTTGCAGTGTTATGGCACAGGCCAACCTCGTCCATTTGTACCGGTGTGTTTGACAACAAAACACAGAGCAAATCCTTTATATTAGGACTTCGAAATAACTGTCTTATATCGCAAATTCAACTAATTATAAAGTTTTTCTAGTAACACTGATGCCTGGACGTCAATTTAGTTCAATTGCGCCATCAATACTATCATTAATGGCCGAGTTGTCACATTTGCAGTGTTATGGCACAGGCCAAGCTATTCCATTTGTACCGCTGTGTTTGACAACAAAAGAGAGAGCAACTCCTTTATATTAGGACTTCGAAATAACTGTATTATATGGCAAATTCAACCAATTATCTAGTTTTCCTAGTAATACTGATGCCTGGAGGTGAATTTAGTTCTATTGCGCCATCAATACTATCATTAATGGGCGAGTTATCACGTTTGCAGTGTTATAGCACAGGCCAAGCTCTTCCATTTGTACCGGTGTGTTTGACAACAAAATACAGACCAAATCCTTTATCTTGGGACTTCGAAATAACTGTGACATATTGCAAATTCAACTAATTATCCAGTTTGGCTAGTAAAACTGATGCCTGGAGGTCATTTTAGTTCTATTGCGCCTTCAATACTATCATTAATGACCGAGTTGTCGCATTTTCAGTGTTATGGCACCACCAAGCTCTTCCATTTGTACCGGTGTGTTTGACAACAAAACACAGAGCAAATCCTTTATTTGGGACTTCGAAATAACTGTGTTATCTTGCCAATTCAACTAATTATATAGTTTTCCTAGTCGCTCTGATGCCTGGAGGTAATTTTTGTTCTATTGCGCCATAAATACTATCATTAATGGCCGAGTTGTCACATTTTCAGTGTTATAGGACAGGCCAAGCTCTTCCATTTGTACCGGTGTGTTTGACAACAAAATACAGACCAAATCCTTTATCTTGGGACTTCGAAATAACTGTATCAACTAATTATCCAGTTTTCCTAGAAATACTGATGCCTGGAGGTTAATTTAGTTCGATTGCGCCATCAATACTATCATTAATGGGCGAGTTATCACGTTTGATGTGTTATAGCACAGGCCAAGCTCTTCCATTTGTACCGCTGTGTTTGACAACAAAATACAGAGGAAATCCTTTATTTTGCGACTTCGAAATAACTGTGTCATATCGCAAATTGAACTAATTATCAAGTTTTTCTTGTAACACTGATGCCTGGAGGTCAATTTAGTTCTATTGCGCCATCAATACTATCATTAATGGCCGAGTTGTCACACTTGCAGTGTTATGGCACAGGCCAAGCTCTTCCATTTGTACCGGTGTGTTTGACAACAAAATACAGACCAAATCCTTTATCTTGGGACTTCGAAATAACTGTGACATATTGCAAATTCCACTAATTATCCAGTTTTGCTAGTAAAACTGATGCCTGGAGGTCATTTTAGTTCTATTGCGCCTTCAATACTATCATTAATGACCGAGTTGTCGCATTTTCAGTGTTATGGCACCACCAAGCTCTTCCATTTGTACCGGTGTGTTTGACAACAAAACACAGAGCAAATCCTTTATTTGGGACTTCAAAATAACTGTGTTATCTTGCCAATTCAACCAATTATCTAGTTTTCCTAGTAATACTGATGCCTGGAGGTGAATTTAGTTCTATTGCGCCATCAATACTATCATTAATGGGCGAGTTATCACGTTTGCAGTGTTATAGCACAGGCCAAGCTGTTCCATTTGTACCGGTGTGTTTGACAACAAAATATAGACCAAATCCTTTATCTTGGGACTTCGAAATAACTGTGACATATTGCAAATTCAACTAATTAGCCAGTTTTGCTAGTAAAACTGATGCCTGGATGTCATTTTAGTTCTATTGCGCCTTCAATACTATCATTAATGACCGAGTTGTCGCATTTTCAGTGTTATGGCACCACGAAGCTCTTCCATTTGTACCGGTGTGTTTGACAACAAAACACAGAGCAAATCCTTTATTTGGGACTTCGAAATAACTGTGTTATCTTGCCAATTCAACTAATTATCTAGTTTTCCTAGTCACTCTGATGCCTGGAGGTCATTTTTGTTCTATTGCGCCATAAATACTATCATTAATGGCCGAGTTGTCACATTTTCAGTGTTGTGGCACCGCCAAGCCCTTCCATTTGTACCACCGGTGTGTTTGACAACAAAATACAGAGCAAATCCTTTATCTTGGGACTTCGAAATAACTGTGTCATATCGCAAATTCAACTAATTATCCAGTTTTTCTGGTAACACTGATGCCTGGAAGTCAATTTAGTTCTATTGCGCCTTCAATACTATCATTAATGGCCGAGTTGTGACATTTGCAGTGTTATGGCACAGGCCAACCTCGTCCATTTGTACCGGTGTGTTTGACAACAAAACACAGAGCAAATCCTTTATATTAGGACTTCGAAATAACTGTCTTATATCGCAAATTCAACTAATTATAAAGTTTTTCTAGTAACACTGATGCCTGGACGTCAATTTAGTTCAATTGCGACTTCAATACTATCATTAATGGCCGAGTTGTCACGTTTGCAGTGTTATGGCACAGGCCAAGCTCTTCCATTTGTACCGCTGTGTTTGACAACAAAATACAGAGCAAATCCTTTATCTTGGGACTTCGAAATAACTGTGTCATATCGCAAATTCAACCCATTATCAAGTTTTCCTAGTAATACTGATGCCTGGAGGTGAATTTAGTTCTATTGCGCCATCAATACCATCATTAATGGGCGAGTTATCACGTTTGCAGTGTTATAGGACAGGCCAAGCTCTTCCATTTGTACCGGTGTGTTTGACAACAAAATACAGACCAAATCCTTTATCTTGGGACTTCGAAATAACTGTATCAACTAATTATCCAGTTTTCCTAGAAATACTGATGCCTGGAGGTCAATTTAGTTCTATTGCGCCATCAATACTATCATTAATGGGCGAGTTATCACGTTTGATGTGTTATAGCACAGGCGAAGCTCTTCCATTTGTACCGCTGTGTTTGACAACAAAATACAGAGGAAATCCTTTATTTTGCGACTTCGAAATAACTGTGTCATATCGCAAATTGAACTAATTATCAAGTTTTTCTTGTAACACTGATGCCTGGAGGTCAATTTAGTTCTATTGCGCCATCAATACTATCATTAATGGCCGAGTTGTCACACTTGCAGTGTTATGGCACAGGCCAAGCTCTTCCATTTGTACCGCTGTGTTTGACAACAAAACACAGAGCAAATCCTTTATCTTGGGACTTCGAAATAACTGTGTCATATCGCAAATTCAACTAATTATCAAGTTTTTCTAGTAACACTGATGCCTGGAGGTCAATTTAGTTCTATTGCGCCTTCAATACTATCATTAATGGCCGAGTTGTCACATTTGCAGTGTTATGGCACAGGCCAAGCTCTTCCATTTGTACCGGTGTGTTTAACAACAAAATACAGACCAAATCCTTTATCTTGGGACTTCGATATAACTGTGACATATTGCAAATTCAACTAATTATCCAGTTTTGCTAGTAAAACTGATGCCTGGAGGTCATTTTAGTTCTATTGCGCCTTCAATACTATCATTAATGACCGAGTTGTCGCATTTTCAGTGTTATGGCACCACCAAGCTCTTCCATTTGTACCGGTGTGTTTGACAACAAAACACAGAGCAAATACTTTATTTGGGACTTCGAAATAACTGTGTTATCTTGCCAATTCAACTAATTATATAGTTTTCCTAGTCACTCTGATGCCTGGAGGTAATTTTTGTTCTATTGCGCCATAAATACTATCATTAATGGCCGAGTTGTCACATTTTCAGTGTTGTGGCACCGCCAAGCCCTTCCATTTGTACCACCGGTGTGTTTGACAACAAAATACAGAGCAAATCCTTTATCTTGGGACTTCGAAATAACTGTGTCATATCGCAAATTCAACTAATTATCCAGTTTTTCTGGTAACACTGATGCCTGGAAGTCAATTTAGTTCTATTGCGCCTTCAATACTATCATTAATGGCCGAGTTGTGACATTTGCAGTGATATGGCACAGGCCAACCTCGTCCATTTGTACCGGTGTGTTTGACAACAAAACACAGAGCAAATCCTTTATATTAGGACTTCGAAATAACTGTCTTATATCGCAAATTCAACTAATTATAAAGTTTTTCTAGTAACACTGATGCCTGGACGTCAATTTAGTTCAACTGCGCCATCAATACTATCATTAATGACCGAGTTGTCACGTTTGCAGTGTTATGGCACAGGCCAAGCTCTTCCATTTGTACCGCTGTGTTTGACAACAAAACACAGAGCAAATCCTTTATATTAGGACTTCGAAATAACTGTATTATATCGCAAATTCAACTAATTATCCAGTTTTTCTGGTAACACTGATGCCTGGAAGTCAATTTAGTTCTATTACGCCTTCAATACTATCATTAATGGCCGAGTTGTGACATTTGCAGTGTTATGGCACAGGCCAACCTCGTCCATTTGTACCGGTGTGTTTGACAACAAAACACAGAGCAAATCCTTTATATTAGGACTTCGAAATAACTGTCTTATATCGCAAATTCAACTAATTATAAAGTTTTTCTAGTAACACTGATGCCTGGACGTCAATTTAGTTCAATTGCGCCATCAATACTATCATTAATGGCCGAGTTGTCACATTTGCAGTGTTATGGCACAGGCCAAGCTATTCCATTTGTACCGCTATGTTTGACAACAAAAGAGAGAGCAACTCCTTTATATTAGGACTTCGAAATAACTGTATTATATGGCAAATTCAACCAATTATCTAGTTTTCCTAGTAATACTGATGCCTGGAGGTGAATTTAGTTCTATTGCGCCATCAATACTATCATTAATGGGCGAGTTATCACGTTTGCAGTGTTATAGCACAGGCCAAGCTCTTCCATTTGTACCGGTGTGTTTGACAACAAAATACAGACCAAATCCTTTATCTTGGGACTTCGAAATAACTGTGACATATTGCAAATTCAACTAATTATCCAGTTTGGCTAGTAAAACTGATGCCTGGAGGTCATTTTAGTTCTATTGCGCCTTCAATACTATCATTAATGACCGAGTTGTCGCATTTTCAGTGTTATGGCACCACCAAGCTCTTCCATTTGTACCGGTGTGTTTGACAACAAAACACAGAGCAAATCCTTTATTTGGGACTTCGAAATAACTGTGTTATCTTGCCAATTCAACTAATTATATAGTTTTCCTAGTCGCTCTGATGCCTGGAGGTAATTTTTGTTCTATTGCGCCATAAATACTATCATTAATGGCCGAGTTGTCACATTTTCAGTGTTGTGGCACCGCCAAGCCCTACCATTTGTACCACCGGTGTGTTTGACAACAAAATACAGAGCAAATCCTTTATCTTGGGACTTCGAAATAACTGTGTCATATCGCAAATTCAACTAATTATCCAGTTTTTCTGGTAACACTGATGCCTGCAAGTCAATTTAGTTCTATTGCGCCTTCAATACTCTCATTAATGGCCGAGTTGTGACATTTGCAGTGTTATGGCACAGGCCAACCTCGTCCATTTGTACCGGTGTGTTTGACAACAAAACACAGAGCAAATCCTTTATATTAGGACTTCGAAATAACTGTCTTATATCGCAAATTCAACTAATTATAAAGTTTTTCTAGTAACACTGATGCCTGGACGTCAATTTAGTTCAATTGCGCCATCAATACTATCATTAATGGCCGAGTTGTCACGTTTGCAGTGTTATGGCACAGGCCAAGCTCTTCCATTTGTACCGCTGTGTTTTACAACAAAACACAGAGCAAATCCTTTATATTAGGACTTCCAAATAACTGTATTATATCGCAAATTCAACTAATTATCCAGTTTTTCTGGTAACACTGATGCCTGGAAGTCAATTTAGTTCTATTACGCCTTCAATACTATCATTAATGGCCGAGTTGTGACATTTGCAGTGTTATGGCACATGCCAACCTCGTCCATTTGTACCGGTGTGTTTGACAACAAAACACAGAGCAAATCCTTTATATTAGGACTTCGAAACAACTGTCTTATATCGCAAATTCAACTAATTATAAAGTTTTTCTAGTAACACTGATGCCTGGACGTCAATTTAGTTCAATTGCGCCATCAATACTATCATTAATGGCCGAGTTGTCACGTTTGCAGTGTTATGGCACAGGCCAAGCTCTTCCATTTGTACCGCTGTATTTGACAACAAAATACAGAGCAAATCCTTTATCTTGGGACTTCGAAATAACTGTGTCATAACGCAAATTCAACCAATTATCAAGTTTTCCTAGTAATACTGATGCCTGGAGGTGAATTTAGTTCTATTGCGCCATCAATACCATCATTAATGGGCGAGTTATCACGTTTGCAGTGTTATAGCACAGGCCAAGCTCTTCCATTTGTAGCGGTGTGTTTGACAACAAAATACAGACCAAATCCTTTATCTTGGGACTTCGAAATAACTGTATCAACTAATTATCCAGTTTTCCTAGAAATACTGATGCCTGGAGGTCAATTTAGTTCTATTGCGCCATCAATACTATCATTAATGGGCGAGTTATCACGTTTGATGTGTTATAGCACAGGCCAAGCTCGTCCATTTGTACCGCTGTGTTTGACAACAAAATACAGAGCAAATCCTTTATTTTGCGACTTCGAAATAACTGTGTCATATCGCAAATTCAACTAATTATCAAGTTTTTCTGGTAACACTGATGCCTGGAGGTCAATTTAGTTCTATTGCGCCATCAATACTATCATTAATGGCCGAGTTGTCACACTTGCAGTGTTATGGCACAGGCCAAGCTCTTCCATTTGTACCGCTGTGTTTGACAACAAAACACAGAGCAAATCCTTTATCTTGGGACTTCGAAATAACTGTGTCATATCGCAAATTCAACTAATTATCAAGTTTTTCTAGTAACACTGATGCCTGGAGGTCAATTTAGTTCTATTGCGCCTTCAATACTATCATTAATGGCCGAGTTGTCACATTTGCAGTGTTATGGCACAGGCCAAGCTATTCCATTTGTACCGGTGTGTTTTACAACAAAAGAGAGAGCAACTCCTTTATTTTAGGACTTCGAAATAACTGTATTATATGGCAAATTCAACCAATTATCTAGTTTTCCTAGTAATACTGATGCCTGGAGGTCATTTTAGTTCTATTGCGCCTTCAATACTATCATTAATGACCGAGTTGTCGCATTTTCAGTGTTATGGCACCACCAAGCTCTTCCATTTGTACCGGTGTGTTTGACAACAAAACACAGAGCAAATCCTTTATTTGGGACTTCAAAATAACTGTGTTATCTTGCTAATTCAACCAATTATCTAGTTTTCCTAGTAATACTGATGCCTGGAGGTGAATTTAGTTCTATTGCGCCATCAATACTATCATTAATGGGCGAGTTATCACGTTTGCAGTGTTATAGCACAGGCCAAGCTGTTCCATTTGTACCGGTGTGTTTGACAACAAAATATAGACCAAATCCTTTATCTTGGGACTTCGAAATAACTGTGACATATTGCAAATTCAACTAATTAGCCAGTTTTGCTAGTAAAACTGATGCCTGGATGTCATTTTAGTTCTATTGCGCCTTCAATACTATCATTAATGACCGAGTTGTCGCATTTTCAGTGTTATGGCACCACCAAGCTCTTCCATTTGTACCGGTGTGTTTGACAACAAAACACAGAGCAAATCCTTTATTTGGGACTTCGAAATAACTGTGTTATCTTGCCAATTCAACTAATTATCTAGTTTTCCTAGTCACTCTGATGCCTGGAGGTCATTTTTGTTCTATTGCGCCATAAATACTATCATTAATGGCCGAGTTGTCACATTTTCAGTGTTGTGGCACCGCCAAGCCCTTCCATTTGTACCACCGGTGTGTTTGACAACAAAATACAGAGCAAATCCTTTATCTTGGGACTTCGAAATAACTGTGTCATATCGCAAATTCAACTAATTATCCAGTTTTTCTGGTAACACTGATGCCTGGAAGTCAATTTAGTTCTATTGCGCCTTCAATACTATCATTAATGGCCGAGTTGTGACATTTGCAGTGTTATGGCACAGGCCAACCTCGTCCATTTGTACCGGTGTGTTTGACAACAAAACACAGAGCAAATCCTTTATATTAGGACTTCGAAATAACTGTCTTATATCGCAAATTCAACTAATTATAAAGTTTTTCTAGTAACACTGATGCCTGGACGTCAATTTAGTTCAATTGCGACTTCAATACTATCATTAATGGCCGAGTTGTCACGTTTGCAGTGTTATGGCACAGGCCAAGCTCTTCCATTTGTACCGCTGTGTTTGACAACAAAATACAGAGCAAATCCTTTATCTTGGGACTTCGAAATAACTGTGTCATATCGCAAATTCAACCCATTATCAAGTTTTCCTAGTAATACTGATGCCTGGAGGTGAATTTAGTTCTATTGCGCCATCAATACCATCATTAATGGGCGAGTTATCACGTTTGCAGTGTTATAGGACAGGCCAAGCTCTTCCATTTGTACCGGTGTGTTTGACAACAAAATACAGACCAAATCCTTTATCTTGGGACTTCGAAATAACTGTATCAACTAATTATCCAGTTTTCCTAGAAATACTGCTGCCTGGAGGTCAATTTAGTTCTATTGCGCCATCAATACTATCATTAATGGGCGAGTTATCACGTTTGATGTGTTATAGCACAGGCCAAGCTCTTCCATTTGTACCGCTGTGTTTGACAACAAAATACAGAGGAAATCCTTTATTTTGCGACTTCGAAATAACTGTGTCATATCGCAAATTGAACTAATTATCAAGTTTTTCTTGTAACACTGATGCCTGGAGGTCAATTTAGTTCTATTGCGCCATCAATACTATCATTAATGGCCGAGTTGTCACACTTGCAGTGTTATGGCACAGGCCAAGCTCTTCCATTTGTACCGCTGTGTTTGACAACAAAACACAGAGCAAATCCTTTATCTTGGGACTTCGAAATAACTGTGTCATATCGCAAATTCAACTAATTATCAAGTTTTTCTAGTAACACTGATGCCTGGAGGTCAATTTAGTTCTATTGCGCCTTCAATACTATCATTAATGGCCGAGTTGTCACATTTGCAGTGTTATGGCACAGGCCAAGCTATTCCTTTTGTACCGGTGTGTTTAACAACAAAAGAGAGAGCAACTCCTTTATATTAGGACTTCGAAATAACTGTATTATAAGGCAAATTCAACCAATTATCTAGTTTTCCTAGTAATACTGATGCCTGGAGGTGAATTTAGTTCTATTGCGCCATCAATACTATCATTAATGGGCGAGTTATCACGTTTGCAGTGTTATAGCACAGGCCAAGCTCTTCCATTTGTACCGGTGTGTTTGACAACAAAATACAGACCAAATCCTTTATCTTGGGACTTCGAAATAACTGTGACATATTGCAAATTCAACTAATTATCCAGTTTTGCTAGTAAAACTGATGCTTGGAGGTCATTTTAGTTCTATTGCGCCTTCAATACTATCATTAATGACCGAGTTGTCGCATTTTCAGTGTTATGGCACCACCAAGCTCTTCCATTTGTACCGGTGTGTTTGACAACAAAACACAGAGCAAATACTTTATTTGGAACTTCGAAATAACTGTGTTATCTTGCCAATTCAACTAATTATATAGTTTTCCTAGTCACTCTGATGCCTGGAGGTAATTTTTGTTCTATTGCGCCATAAATACTATCATTAATGGCCGAGTTGTCACATTTTCAGTGTTGTGGCACCGCCAAGCCCTTCCATTTGTACCACCGGTGTGTTTGACAACAAAATACAGAGCAAATCCTTTATCTTGGGACTTCGAAATAACTGTGTCATATCGCAAATTCAACTAATTATCCAGTTTTTCTGGTAACACTGATGCCTGGAAGTCAATTTAGTTCTATTGCGCCTTCAATACTATCATTAATGGCCGAGTTGTGACATTTGCAGTGATATGGCACAGGCCAACCTCGTCCATTTGTACCGGTGTGTTTGACAACAAAACACAGAGCAAATCCTTTATATTAGGACTTCGAAATAACTGTCTTATATCGCAAATTCAACTAATTATAAAGTTTTTCTAGTAACACTGATGCCTGGACGTCAATTTAGTTCAACTGCGCCATCAATACTATCATTAATGACCGAGTTGTCACGTTTGCAGTGTTATGGCACAGGCCAAGCTCTTCCATTTGTACCGCTGTGTTTGACAACAAAACACAGAGCAAATCCTTTATATTAGGACTTCGAAATAACTGTATTATATCGCAAATTCAACTAATTATCCAGTTTTTCTGGTAACACTGATGCCTGGAAGTCAATTTAGTTCTATTACGCCTTCAATACTATCATTAATGGCCGAGTTGTGACATTTGCAGTGTTATGGCACAGGCCAACCTCGTCCATTTGTACCGGTGTGTTTGACAACAAAACACAGAGCAAATCCTTTATATTAGGACTTCGAAATAACTGTCTTATATCGCAAATTGAACTAATTATAAAGTTTTTCTAGTAACACTGATGCCTGGACGTCAATTTAGTTCAATTGCGCCATCAATACTATCATTAATGGCCGAGTTGTCACGTTTGCAGTGTTATGGCACAGGCCAAGCTCTTCCATTTGCACCGCTGTGTTTGACAACAAAACACAGAGCAAATCCTTTATATTAGGACTTCCAAATAACTGTATTATATCGCAAATTCAACTAATTATCAAGTTTTTCTAGTAACACTGATGCCTGGAGGTCAATTTAGTTCTATTGCGCCTTCAATACTATCATTAATGGCCGAGTTGTCACATTTGCAGTGTTATGGCACAGGCCAAGCTATTCCATTTGTACCGGTGTGTTTAACAACAAAAGAGAGAGCAACTCCTTTATATTAGGACTTCGAAATAACTGTATTATATGGCAAATTCAACCAATTATCTAGTTTTCCTAGTAATACTGATGCCTGGAGGTGAATTTAGTTCTATTGCGCCATCAATACTATCATTAATGGGCGAGTTATCACGTTTGCAGTGTTATAGCACAGGCCAAGCTCTTCCATTTGTACCGGTGTGTTTGACAACAAAATACAGACCAAATCCTTTATCTTGGGACTTCGAAATAACTGTGACATATTGCAAATTCAACTAATTATCCAGTTTTGCTAGTAAAACTGATGCCTGGAGGTCATTTTAGTTCTATTGCGCCTTCAATACTATCATTAATGACCGAGTTGTCGCATTTTCAGTGTTATGGCACCACCAAGCTCTTCCATTTGTACCGGTGTGTTTGACAACAAAACACAGAGCAAATACTTTATTTGGGACTTCGAAATAACTGTGTTATCTTGCCAATTCAACTAATTATATAGTTTTCCTAGTCACTCTGATGCCTGGAGGTAATTTTTGTTCTATTGCGCCATAAATACTATCATTAATGGCCGAGTTGTCACATTTTCAGTGTTGTGGCACCGCCAAGCCCTTCCATTTGTACCACCGGTGTGTTTGACAACAAAATACAGAGCAAATCCTTTATCTTGGGACTTCGAAATAACTGTGTCATATCGCAAATTCAACTAATTATCCAGTTTTTCTGGTAACACTGATGCCTGGAAGTCAATTTAGTTCTATTGCGCCTTCAATACTATCATTAATGGCCGAGTTGTGACATTTGCAGTGATATGGCACAGGCCAACCTCGTCCATTTGTACCGGTGTGTTTGACAACAAAACACAGAGCAAATCCTTTATATTAGGACTTCGAAATAACTGTCTTATATCGCAAATTCAACTAATTATAAAGTTTTTCTAGTAACACTGATGCCTGGACGTCAATTTAGTTCAACTGCGCCATCAATACTATCATTAATGACCGAGTTGTCACGTTTGCAGTGTTATGGCACAGGCCAAGCTCTTCCATTTGTACCGCTGTGTTTGACAACAAAACACAGAGCAAATCCTTTATATTAGGACTTCGAAATAACTGTATTATATCGCAAAATCAACTAATTATCCAGTTTTTCTGGTAACACTGATGCCTGGAAGTCAATTTAGTTCTATTACGCCTTCAATACTATCATTAATGGCCGAGTTGTGACATTTGCAGTGTTATGGCACAGGCCAACCTCGTCCATTTGTACCGGTGTGTTTGACAACAAAACACAGAGCAAATCCTTTATATTAGGACTTCGAAATAACTGTCTTATATCGCAAATTCAACTAATTATAAAGTTTTTCTAGTAACACTGATGCCTGGACGTCAATTTAGTTCAATTGCGCCATCAATACTATCATTAATGGCCGAGTTGTCACGTTTGCAGTGTTATGGCACAGACCAAGCTCTTCCATTTGTACCGCTGTGTTTGCCAACAAAACACAGAGCAAATCCTTTATATTAGGACTTCCAAATAACTGTATTATATCGCAAATTCAACTAATTATCCAGTTTTTCTGGTAACACTGATGCCTGGAAGTCAATTTAGTTCTATTACGCCTTCAATACTATCATTAATGGCCGAGTTGTGACATTTGCAGTGTTATGGCACAGGCCAACCTCGTCCATTTGTACCGGTGTGTTTGACAACAAAACACAGAGCAAATCCTTTATATTAGGACTTCGAAACAACTGTCTTATATCGCAAATTCAACTAATTATAAAGTTTTTCTAGTAACACTGATGCCTGGACGTCAATTTAGTTCAATTGCGCCATCAATACTATCATTAATGGCCGAGTTGTCACGTTTGCAGTGTTATGGCACAGGCCAAGCTCTTCCATTTGTACCGCTGTATTTGACAACAAAATACAGAGCAAATCCTTTATCTTGGGACTTCGAAATAACTGTGTCATAACGCAAATTCAACCAATTATCAAGTTTTCCTAGTAATACTGATGCCTGGAGGTGAATTTAGTTCTATTGCGCCATCAATACCATCATTAATGGGCGAGTTATCACGTTTGCAGTGTTATAGCACAGGCCAATCTCTTCCATTTGTAGCGGTGTGTTTGACAACAAAATACAGACCAAATCCTTTATCTTGGGACTTCGAAATAACTGTATCAACTAATTATCCAGTTTTCCTAGAAATACTGATGCCTGGAGGTCAATTTAGTTCTATTGCGCCATCAATACTATCATTAATGGGCGAGTTATCACGTTTGATGTGTTATAGCACAGGCCAAGCTCTTCCATTTGTACCGCTGTGTTTGACAACAAAATACAGAGCAAATCCTTTATTTTGCGACTTCGAAATAACTGTGTCATATCGCAAATTCAACTAATTATCCAGTTTTTCTGGTAACACTGATGCCTGGAAGTCAATTTAGTTCTATTGCGCCTTCAATACTATCATTAATGGCCGAGTTGTGACATTTGCAGTGTTATGGCACAGGCCAACCTCGTCCATTTGTACCGGTGTGTTTGACAACAAAACACAGAGCAAATCCTTTATATTAGGACTTCGAAATAACTGTCTTATATCGCAAATTCAACTAATTATAAAGTTTTTCTAGTAACACTGATGCCTGGACGTCAATTTAGTTCAATTGCGCCTTCAATACTATCATTAATGGCCGAGTTGTCACGTTTGCAGTGTTATGGCACAGGCCAAGCTCTTCCATTTGTACCGCTGTGTTTGACAACAAAATACAGAGCAAATCCTTTATCTTGGGACTTCGAAATAACTGTGTCATATCGCAAATTCAACCCATTATCAAGTTTTCCTAGTAATACTGATGCCTGGAGGTGAATTTAGTTCTATTGCGCCATCAATACCATCATTAATGGGCGAGTTATCACGTTTGCAGTGTTATAGGACAGGCCAAGCTCTTCCATTTGTACCGGTGTGTTTGACAACAAAATACAGACCAAATCCTTTATCTTGGGACTTCCAAATAACTGTATTATATCGCAAATTCAACTAATTATCCAGTTTTTCTGGTAACACTGATGCCTGGAAGTCAATTTAGTTCTATTGCGCCTTCAATACTATCATTAATGGCCGAGTTGTCACGTTTGCAGTGTTATGGCACAGGCCAACCTCGTCCATTTGTACCGGTGTGTTTGACAACAAACCACAGAGCAAATCCTTTATATTAGGACTTCAAAATAACTGTCTTATATCGCAAATTCAACTAATTATAAAGTTTTTCTAGTAACACTGATGCCTGGACGTCAATTTAGTTCAATTGCGCCATCAATACTATCATTAATGGCCGAGTTGTCACGTTTGCAGTGTTATTGCACAGGCCAAGCTCTTCCATTTGTACCGCTGTGTTTGACAACAAAATACAGAGCAAATCCTTTATCTTGGGACTTCGAAATAACTGTGTCATATCGCAAATTCAACCCATTATCAAGTTTTCCTAGTAATACTGATGCCTGGAGGTGAATTTAGTTCTATTGCGCCATCAATACCATCATTAATGGGCGAGTTATCACGTTTGCAGTGTTATAGCACAGGCCAAGCTCTTCCATTTGTACCGGTGTGTTTGACAACAAAATACAGACCAAATCCTTTATCTTGGGACTTCGAAATAACTGTATCAACTAATTATCCAGTTTTCCTAGTAATACTGATGCCTGGAGGTGAATTTAGTTCTATTGCGCCATCAATACCATCATTAATGGGCGAGTTATCACGTTTGCAGTGTTATAGCACAGGCCAAGCTCTTCCATTTGTACCGGTGTGTTTGACAACAAAACACAGAGCAAATCCTTTATATTAGGACTTCCAAATAACTGTATTATATCGCAAATTCAACTAATTATCCAGTTGTTCTGGTAACACTGATGCCTGGAAGTCAATTTAGTTCAATTGCGCCATCAATACTATCATTAATGGCCGAGTTGTGACATTTGCAGTGTTATGGCACAGGCCAACCTCGTCCATTTGTACCGGTGTGTTTGACAACAAAACACAGAGCAAATCCTTTATATTAGGACTTCAAAATAACTGTCTTATATCGCAAATTCAACTAATTATAAAGTTTTTCTAGTAACACTGATGCCTGGACGTCAATTTAGTTCAATTGCGCCATCAATACTATCATTAATGGCCGAGGTGTCACGTTTGCAGTGTTATGGCACAGGCCAAGCTCTTCCATTGGTACCGCTGTGTTTGACAACAAAACACAGAGCAAATCCTTTATATTAGGACTTCGAAATAACTGTATTATATCGCAAATTCAACTAATTATCCAGTTTTTCTGGTAACACTGATGCCTGGAAGTCAATTTAGTTCTATTACGCCTTCAATACTATCATTAATGGCCGAGTTGTGACATTTGCAGTGTTATGGCACAGGCCAACCTCGTCCATTTGTACCGGTGTGTTTGACAACAAAACACAGAGCAAATCCTTTATATTAGGACTTCGAAACAACTGTCTTATATCGCAAATTCAACTAATTATAAAGTTTTTCTAGTAACACTGATGCCTGAACGTCAATTTAGTTCAATTGCGCCATCAATACTATCATTAATGGCCGAGTTGTCACGTTTGCAGTGTTATGGCACAGGCCAAGCTCTTCCATTTGTACCGCTGTATTTGACAACAAAATACAGAGCAAATCCTTTATCTTGGGACTTCGAAATAACTGTGTCATAACGCAAATTCAACCAATTATCAAGTTTTCCTAGTAATACTGATGCCTGGAGGTGAATTTAGTTCTATTGCGCCATCAATACCATCATTAATGGGCGAGTTATCACGTTTGCAGTGTTATAGCACAGGCCAAGCTCTTCCATTTGTAGCGGTGTGTTTGACAACAAAATACAGACCAAATCCTTTATCTTGGGACTTCGAAATAACTGTATCAACTAATTATCCAGTTTTCCTAGAAATACTGATGCCTGGAGGTCAATTTAGTTCTATTGCGCCATCAATACTATCATTAATGGGCGAGTTATCACGTTTGATGTGTTATAGCACAGGCCAAGCTCTTCCATTTGTACCGCTGTGTTTGACAACAAAATACAGAGCAAATCCTTTATTTTGCGACTTCGAAATAACTGTGTCATATCGCAAATTCAACTAATTATCAAGTTTTTCTGGTAACACTGATGCCTGGAGGTCAATTTAGTTCTATTGCGCCATCAATACTATCATTAATGGCCGAGTTGTCACACTTGCAGTGTTATGGCACAGGCCAATCTCTTCCATTTGTACCGCTGTGTTTGACAACAAAACACAGAGCAAATCCTTTATCTTGGGACTTCGAAATAACTGTATCAACTAATTATCCAGTTTTCCTAGAAATACTGATGCCTGGAGGTGAATTTAGTTCTATTGCGCCATCAATACCATCATTAATGGGCGAGTTATCACGTTTGCAGTGTTATAGCACAGGCCAAGCTCTTCCATTTGTACCGGTGTGTTTGACAACAAAACACAGAGCAAATCCTTTATATTAGGACTTCCAAATAACTGTATTATATCGCAAATTCAACTAATTATCCAGTTGTTCTGGTAACACTGATGCCTGGAAGTCAATTTAGTTCAATTGCGCCATCAATACTATCATTAATGGCCGAGTTGTGACATTTGCAGTGTTATGGCACAGGCCAACCTCGTCCATTTGTACCGGTGTGTTTGACAACAAAACACAGAGCAAATCCTTTATATTAGGACTTCAAAATAACTGTCTTATATCGCAAATTCAACTAATTATAAAGTTTTTCTAGTAACACTGATGCCTGGACGTCAATTTAGTTCAATTGCGCCATCAATACTATCATTAATGGCCGAGGTGTCACGTTTGCAGTGTTATGGCACAGGCCAAGCTCTTCCATTGGTACCGCTGTGTTTGACAACAAAACACAGAGCAAATCCTTTATATTAGGACTTCGAAATAACTGTATTATATCGCAAATTCAACTAATTATCCAGTTTTTCTGGTAACACTGATGCCTGGAAGTCAATTTAGTTCTATTACGCCTTCAATACTATCATTAATGGCCGAGTTGTGACATTTGCAGTGTTATGGCACAGGCCAACCTCGTCCATTTGTACCGGTGTGTTTGACAACAAAACACAGAGCAAATCCTTTATATTAGGACTTCGAAACAACTGTCTTATATCGCAAATTCAACTAATTATAAAGTTTTTCTAGTAACACTGATGCCTGAACGTCAATTTAGTTCAATTGCGCCATCAATACTATCATTAATGGCCGAGTTGTCACGTTTGCAGTGTTATGGCACAGGCCAAGCTCTTCCATTTGTACCGCTGTATTTGACAACAAAATACAGAGCAAATCCTTTATCTTGGGACTTCGAAATAACTGTGTCATAACGCAAATTCAACCAATTATCAAGTTTTCCTAGTAATACTGATGCCTGGAGGTGAATTTAGTTCTATTGCGCCATCAATACCATCATTAATGGGCGAGTTATCACGTTTGCAGTGTTATAGCACAGGCCAAGCTCTTCCATTTGTAGCGGTGTGTTTGACAACAAAATACAGACCAAATCCTTTATCTTGGGACTTCGAAATAACTGTATCAACTAATTATCCAGTTTTCCTAGAAATACTGATGCTTGGAGGTCAATTTAGTTCTATTGCGCCATCAATACTATCATTAATGGGCGAGTTATCACGTTTGATGTGTTATAGCACAGGCCAAGCTCTTCCATTTGTACCGCTGTGTTTGACAACAAAATACAGAGCAAATCCTTTATTTTGCGACTTCGAAATAACTGTGTCATATCGCAAATTCAACTAATTATCAAGTTTTTCTGGTAACACTGATGCCTGGAGGTCAATTTAGTTCTATTGCGCCATCAATACTATCATTAATGGCCGAGTTGTCACACTTGCAGTGTTATGGCACAGGCCAAGCTCTTCCATTTGTACCGCTGTGTTTGACAACAAAACACAGAGCAAATCCTTTATCTTGGGACTTCGAAATAACTGTGTCATATCGCAAATTCAACTAATTATCAAGTTTTTCTAGTAACACTGATGCCTGGAGGTCAATTTAGTTCTATTGCGCCTTCAATACTATCATTAATGGCCGAGTTGTCACATTTGCAGTGTTATGGCACAGGCCAAGCTATTCCATTTGTACCGGTGTGTTTTACAACAAAAGAGAGAGCAACTCCTTTATATTAGGACTTCGAAATAACTGTATTATATGGCAAATTCAACCAATTATCTAGTTTTCCTAGTAATACTGATGCCTGGAGGTGAATTTAGTTCTATTGCGCCATCAATACTATCATTAATGGGCGAGTTATCACGTTTGCAGTGTTATAGCACAGGCCAAGCTGTTCCATTTGTACCGGTGTGTTTGACAACAAAATATAGACCAAATCCTTTATCTTGGGACTTCGAAATAACTGTGACATATTGCAAATTCAACTAATTAGCCAGTTTTGCTAGTAAAACTGATGCCTGGATGTCATTTTAGTTCTATTGCGCCTTCAATACTATCATTAATGACCGAGTTGTCGCATTTTCAGTGTTATGGCACCACCAAGCTCTTCCATTTGTACCGGTGTGTTTGACAACAAAACACAGAGCAAATCCTTTATTTGGGACTTCGAAATAACTGTGTTATCTTGCCAATTCAACTAATTATCTAGTTTTCCAAGTCACTCTGATGCCTGGAGGTCATTTTTGTTCTATTGCGCCATAAATACTATCATTAATGGCCGAGTTGTCACATTTTCAGTGTTGTGGCACCGCCAAGCCCTTCCATTTGTACCACCGGTGTGTTTGACAACAAAATACAGAGCAAATCCTTTATCTTGGGACTTCGAAATAACTGTGTCATATCGCAAATTCAACTAATTATCCAGTTTTTCTGGTAACACTGATGCCTGGAAGTCAATTTAGTTCTATTGCGCCTTCAATACTATCATTAATGGCCGAGTTGTGACATTTGCAGTGTTATGGCACAGGCCAACCTCGTCCATTTGTACCGGTGTGTTTGACAACAAAACACAGAGCAAATCCTTTATATTAGGACTTCGAAATAACTGTCTTATATCACAAATTCAACTAATTATAAAGTTTTTCTAGTAACACTGATGCCTGGACGTCAATTTAGTTCAATTGCGCCTTCAATACTATCATTAATGGCCGAGTTGTCACGTTTGCAGTGTTATGGCACAGGCCAAGCTCTTCCATTTGTACCGCTGTGTTTGACAACAAAATACAGAGCAAATCCTTTATCTTGGGACTTCGAAATAACTGTGTCATATCGCAAATTCAACCCATTATCAAGTTTTCCTAGTATTACTGATGCCTGGAGGTCAATTTAGTTCTATTGCGCCATCAATACCATCATTAATGGGCGAGTTATCACGTTTGCAGTGTTATAGGACAGGCCAAGCTCTTCCATTTGTACCGGTGTGTTTGACAACAAAATACAGACCAAATCCTTTATCTTGGGACTTCCAAATAACTGTATTATATCGCAAATTCAACTAATTATCCAGTTTTTCTGGTAACACTGATGCCTGGAAGTCAATGTAGTTCTATTGCGCCTTCAATACTATCATTAATGGCCGAGTTGTGACATTTGCACTGTTATGGCACAGGCCAACCTCGTCCATTTGTACCGGTGTGTTTGACAACAAAACACAGAGCAAATCCTTTATATTAGGACTTCCAAATAACTGTCTTATATCGCAAATTCAACTAATTATGAAGTTTTTCTAGTAACACTGATGCCTGGACGTCAATTTAGTTCAATTGCGCCATCAATACTATCATTAATGGCCGAGTTGTCACGTTTGCAGTGTTATTGCACAGGCCAAGCTCTTCCATTTGTACCGCTGTGTTTGACAACAAAATACAGAGCAAATCCTTTATCTTGGGACTTCGAAATAACTGTGTCATATCGCAAATTCAACCCATTATCAAGTTTTCCTAGTAATACTGATGCCTGGAGGTGAATTTAGTTCTATTGCGCCATCAATACCATCATTAATGGGCGAGTTATCACGTTTGCAGTGTTATAGCACAGGCCAAGCTCTTCCATTTGTACCGGTGTGTTTGACAACAAAATACAGACCAAATCCTTTATCTTGGGACTTCGAAATAACTGTATCAACTAATTATCCAGTTTTCCTAGTAATACTGATGCCTGGAGGTGAATTTAGTTCTATTGCGCCATCAATACCATCATTAATGGGCGAGTTATCACGTTTGCAGTGTTATAGCACAGGCCAAGCTCTTCCATTTGTACCGGTGTGTTTGACAACAAAACACAGAGCAAATCCTTTATATTAGGACTTCCAAATAACTGTATTATATCGCAAATTCAACTAATTATCCAGTTGTTCTGGTAACACTGATGCCTGGAAGTCAATTGAGTTCTATTGCGCCTTCAATACTATCATTAAAGGCCGAGTTGTGACATTTGCAGTGTTATGGCACAGGCCAACCTCGTCCATTTGTACCGGTGTGTTTGACAACAAAACACAGAGCAAATCCTTTATATTAGGACTTCAAAATAACTGTCTTATATCGCAAATTCAACTAATTATAAAGTTTTTCTAGTAACACTGATGCCTGGACGTCAATTTAGTTCAATTGCGCCATCAATACTATCATTAATGGCCGAGTTGTCACGTTTGCAGTGTTATTGCACAGGCCAAGCTCTTCCATTTGTACCGCTGTGTTTGACAACAAAATACAGAGCAAATCCTTTATCTTGGGACTTCGAAATAACTGTGTCATATCGCAAATTCAACCCATTATCAAGTTTTCCTAGTAATACTGATGCCTGGAGGTGAATTTAGTTCTATTGCGCCATCAATACCATCATTAATGGGCGAGTTATCACGTTTGCAGTGTTATAGCACAGGCCAAGCTCTTCCATTTGTACCGGTGTGTTTGACAACAAAATACAGACCAAATCCTTTATCTTGGGACTTCGAAATAACTGTATCAACTAATTATCCAGTTTTCCTAGTAATACTGATGCCTGGAGGTGAATTTAGTTCTATTGCGCCATCAATACCATCATTAATGGGCGAGTTATCACGTTTGCAGTGTTATAGCACATGCCAAGCTCTTCCATTTGTACCGGTGTGTTTGACAACAAAACACAGAGCAAATCCTTTATATTAGGACTTCCAAATAACTGTATTATATCGCAAATTCAACTAATTATCCAGTTTTTCTGGTAACACTGATGCCTGGAAGTCAATTTAGTTATATTGCGCCTTCAATACTATCATTAATGGCCGAGTTGTGACATTTGCAGTGTTATGGCACAGGCCAACCTCGTCCATTTGTACCGGTGTGTTTGACAACAAAACACAGAGCAAATCCTTTATATTAGGACTTGAAAATAACTGTCTTATATCGCAAATTCAACTAATTATAAAGTTTTTCTAGTAACATTGATGCCTGGACGTCAATTTAGTTCAATTGCGCCATCAATACTATCATTAATGGCCGAGTTGTCACGTTTGCAGTATTATGGCACAGGCCAAGCTCTTCCATTTGTACCGCTGTGTTTGACAACAAAATACAGAGCAAATCCTTTATCTTGGGACTTCGAAATAACTGTGTCATATCGCAAATTCAACCCATTATCAAGTTTTCCTAGTATTACTGATGCCTGGAGGTCAATTTAGTTCTATTGCGCCATCAATACCATCATTAATGGGCGAGTTATCACGTTTGCAGTGTTATTGCACAGGCCAAGCTCTTCCATTTGTACCGCTGTGTTTGACAACAAAATACAGAGCAAATCCTTTATCTTGGGACTTCGAAATAACTGTGTCATATCGCAAATTCAACCCATTATCAAGTTTTCCTAGTAATACTGATGCCTGGAGGTGAATTTAGTTCTATTGCGCCATCAATACCATCATTAATGGGCGAGTTATCACGTTTGCAGTGTCATAGCACAGGCCAAGCTCTTCCATTTGTACCGGTGTGTTTGACAACAAAATACAGACCAAATCCTTTATCTTGGGACTTCGAAATAACTGTATCAACTAATTATCCAGTTTTCCTAGTAATACTGATGCCTGGAGGTGAATTTAGTTCTATTGCGCCATCAATACCATCATTAATGGGCGAGTTATCACGTTTGCAGTGTTATAGCACAGGCCAAGCTCTTCCATTTGTACCGGTGTGTTTGACAACAAAACACAGAGCAAATCCTTTATATTAGGACTTCCAAATAACTGTATTATATCGCAAATTCAACTAATTATCCAGTTGTTCTGGTAACACTGATGCCTGGAAGTCAATTGAGTTCTATTGCGCCTTCAATACTATCATTAAAGGCCGAGTTGTGACATTTGCAGTGTTATGGCACAGGCCAACCTCGTCCATTTGTACCGGTGTGTTTGACAACAAAACACAGAGCAAATCCTTTATATTAGGACTTCAAAATAACTGTCTTATATCGCAAATTCAACTAATTATAAAGTTTTTCTAGTAACACTGATGCCTGGACGTCAATTTAGTTCAATTGCGCCATCAATACTATCATTAATGGCCGAGTTGTCACGTTTGCAGTGTTATTGCACAGGCCAAGCTCTTCCATTTGTACCGCTGTGTTTGACAACAAAATACAGAGCAAATCCTTTATCTTGGGACTTCGAAATAACTGTGTCATATCGCAAATTCAACCCATTATCAAGTTTTCCTAGTAATACTGATGCCTGGAGGTGAATTTAGTTCTATTGCGCCATCAATACCATCATTAATGGGCGAGTTATCACGTTTGCAGTGTTATAGCACAGGCCAAGCTCTTCCATTTGTACCGGTGTGTTTGACAACAAAATACAGACCAAATCCTTTATCTTGGGACTTCGAAATAACTGTATCAACTAATTATCCAGTTTTCCTAGTAATACTGATGCCTGGAGGTGAATTTAGTTCTATTGCGCCATCAATACCATCATTAATGGGCGAGTTATCACGTTTGCAGTGTTATAGCACATGCCAAGCTCTTCCATTTGTACCGGTGTGTTTGACAACAAAACACAGAGCAAATCCTTTATATTAGGACTTCCAAATAACTGTATTATATCGCAAATTCAACTAATTATCCAGTTTTTCTGGTAACACTGATGCCTGGAAGTCAATTTAGTTATATTGCGCCTTCAATACTATCATTAATGGCCGAGTTGTGACATTTGCAGTGTTATGGCACAGGCCAACCTCGTCCATTTGTACCGGTGTGTTTGACAACAAAACACAGAGCAAATCCTTTATATTAGGACTTGAAAATAACTGTCTTATATCGCAAATTCAACTAATTATAAAGTTTTTCTAGTAACATTGATGCCTGGACGTCAATTTAGTTCAATTGCGCCATCAATACTATCATTAATGGCCGAGTTGTCACGTTTGCAGTGTTATGGCACAGGCCAAGCTCTTCCATTTGTACCGCTGTGTTTGACAACAAAATACAGAGCAAATCCTTTATCTTGGGACTTCGAAATAACTGTGTCATATCGCAAATTCAACCCATTATCAAGTTTTCCTAGTAATACTGATGCCTGGAGGTGAATTTAGTTCTATTGCGCCATCAATACCATCATTAATGGGCGAGTTATCACGTTTGCAGTGTTATAGCACAGGCCAAGCTCTTCCATTTGTACCGGTGTGTTTGACAACAAAATACAGACCAAATCCTTTATCTTGGGACTTCGAAATAACTGTATCAACTAATTATCCAGTTTTCCTAGAAATACTGATGCCTGGAGGTCAATTTAGTTCTATTGCGCCGTCAATACTATCATTAATGGGCGAGTTATCACGTTTGATGTGTTATAGCACAGGCCAAGCTCTTCCATTTGTACCGCTGTGTTTGACAACAAAACACAGAGCAAATCCTTTATATTAGGACTTCGAAATAACTGTCTTATATCGCAAATTCAACTAATTATAAAGTTTTTCTAGTAACACTGATGCCTGGACGTCAATTTAGTTCAATTGCGCCATCAATACTATCATTAATGGCCGAGTTGTCACGTTTGCAGTGTTATGGCACAGGCCAAGCTCTTCCATTTGTACCGCTGTGTTTGACAACAAAATACAGAGCAAATCCTTTATCTTGGGACTTCGAAATAACTGTGTCATATCGCAAATTCAACCAATTATCAAGTTTTCCTAGTAATACTGATGCCTGGAGGTGAATTTAGTTCTATTGCGCCATCAATACCATCATTAATGGGCGAGTTATCACGTTTGCAGTGTTATAGCACAGGCCAAGCTCTTCCATTTGTACCGGTGTGTTTGACAACAAAATACAGACCAAATCCTTTATCTTGGGACTTCGAAATAACTGTATCAACTAATTATCCAGTTTTCCTAGAAATACTGATGCCTGGAGGTCAATTTAGTTCTATTGCGCCATCAATACTATCATTAAAGGGCGAGTTATCACGTTTGATGTGTTATAGCACAGGCCAAGCTCTTCCATTTGTACCGCTGTGTTTGACAACAAAATACAGAGCAAATCCTTTATTTTGGGACTTCGAAATAACTGTGTCATATCGCAAATTCAACCCATTATCAAGTTTTTCTAGTAATACTGATGCCTGGAGGTGAATTTAGTTCTATTGCGCCATCAATACCATCATTAATGGGCGAGTTATCACGTTTGCAGTATTATAGCACAGGCCAAGCTCTTCCATTTGTACCGGTGTGTTTGACAACAAAATACAGACCAAATCCTTTATCTTGGGACTTCGAAATAACTGTATCAACTAATTATCCAGTTTTCCTAGTAATACTGATGCCTGGAGGTGAATTTAGTTCTATTGCGCCATCAATACCATCATTAATGGGCGAGTTATCACGTTTGCAGTGTTATAGCACATGCCAAGCTCTTCCATTTGTACCGGTGTGTTTGACAACAAAACACAGAGCAAATCCTTTATATTAGGACTTCCAAATAACTGTATTATATCGCAAATTCAACTAATTATCCAGTTTTTCTGGTAACACTGATGCCTGGAAGTCAATTTAGTTATATTGCGCCTTCAATACTATCATTAATGGCCGAGTTGTGACATTTGCAGTGTTATGGCACAGGCCAACCTCGTCCATTTGTACCGGTGTGTTTGACAACAAAACACAGAGCAAATCCTTTATATTAGGACTTGAAAATAACTGTCTTATATCGCAAATTCAACTAATTATAAAGTTGTTCTAGTAACATTGATGCCTGGACGTCAATTTAGTTCAATTGCGCCATCAATACTATCATTAATGGCCGAGTTGTCACGTTTGCAGTGTTATGGCACAGGCCAAGCTCTTCCATTTGTACCGCTGTGTTTGACAACAAAATACAGAGCAAATCCTTTATCTTGGGACTTCGAAATAACTGTGTCATATCGCAAATTCAACCCATTATCAAGTTTTCCTAGTAATACTGATGCCTGGAGGTGAATTTAGTTCTATTGCGCCATCAATACCATCATTAATGGGCGAGTTATCACGTTTGCAGTGTTATAGCACAGGCCAAGCTCTTCCATTTGTACAGGTGTGTTTGACAACAAAATACAGACCAAATCCTTTATCTTGGGACTTCGAAATAACTGTATCAACTAATTATCCAGTTTTCCTAGAAATACTGATGCCTGGAGGTCAATTTAGTTCTATTGCGCCATCAATACTATCATTAATGGGCGAGTTATCACGTTTGATGTGTTATAGCACAGGCCAAGCTCTTCCATTTGTACCGCTGTGTTTGACAACAAAATACAGAGCAAATCCTTTATCTTGGGACTTCGAAATAACTGTGTCATATCGCAAATTCAACTAATTATTCAGTTTTTCTGGTAACACTGATGCCTGGAGGTCAATTTAGTTCTATTGCGCCTTCAATACTATCATTAATGGCCGAGTTGTGATATTTGCAGTGTTATGGCACAGGCCAAGCTCTTCCATTTGTACCGGTGTGTTTGACAACAAAACACAGAGCAAATCCTTTATATTAGGACTTCGAAATAACTGTCTTATATCGCAAATTCAACTAATTATAAAGTTTTTCTAGTAACACTGATGCCTGGACGTCAATTTAGTTCAATTGCGCCATCAATACTATCATTAATGGCCGAGTTGTCACGTTTGCAGTGTTATGGCACAGGCCAAGCTCTTCCATTTGTACCGCTGTGTTTGACAACAAAATACAGAGCAAATCCTTTATCTTGGGACTTCGAAATAACTGTGTCATATCGCAAATTCAACCAATTATCAAGTTTTCCTAGTAATACTGATGCCTGGAGGTGAATTTAGTTCTATTGCGCCATCAATACCATCATTAATTGGCGAGTTATCACGTTTGCAGTGTTATAGCACAGGCCAAGCTCTTCCATTTGTACCGGTGTGTTTGACAACAAAATACAGACCAAATCCTTTATCTTGGGACTTCGAAATAACTGTATCAACTAATTATCCAGTTTTCCTAGAAATACTGATGCCTGGAGGTCAATTTAGTTCTATTGCGCCATCAATACTATCATTAAAGGGCGAGTTATCACGTTTGATGTGTTATAGCACAGGCCAAGCTCTTCCATTTGTACCGCTGTGTTTGACAACAAAATACAGAGCAAATCCTTTATCTTGGGACTTCGAAATAACTGTGTCATATCGCAAATTCAACTAATTATCCAGTTTTTCTGGTAACACTGATGCCTGGAGGTCAATTTAGTTCTATTGCGCCTTCAATACTATCATTAATGGCCGAGTTGTGATATTTGCAGTGTTATGGCACAGGCCAAGCTCTTCCATTTGTACCAGTGTGTTTGACAACAAAACACAGAGCAAATCCTTTATATTAGGACTTCCAAATAACTGTCTTATATCGCAAATTCAACTAATTATCAAGTTTTTCTAGTAACACTGATGCCTGGACGTCAATTTAGTTCAATTGCGCCATCAATACTATCATTAATGGCCGAGTTGTCACGTTTGCAGTGTTATGACACAGGCCAAGCTCTTCCATTTGTACCGCTGTGTTTGACAACAATATACAGAGCAAATCCTTTATCTTGGGACTTCGAAATAACTGTGTCATATCGCAAATTCAACCAATTATCAAGTTTTCCTAGTAATACTGATGCCTGGAGGTGAATTTAGTTCTATTGCGCAATCAATACCATCATTAATGGGCGAGTTATCACGTTTGCAGTGTTATAGCACAGGCCAAGCTCTTCCATTTGTACCGGTGTGTTTGACAACAAAATACAGACCTAATCCTTTCTCTTGGGACTTCGAAATAACTGTATCAACTAATTATCCAGTTTTCCTAGAAATACTGATGCCTGGAGGTCAAATTAGTTCTATTACGCCATCAATACTATCATTAATGGGCAAGTTATCACGTTTGATGTGTTATAGCACAGGCCAAGCTCGTCCATTGGTACCGCTGTGTTTGACAACAAAACACAGAGCAAATCCTTTATCTTGGGACTTCGAAATAACTGTCTTATATCGCAAATTCAACTAATTATAAAGTTTTTCTAGTAACACTGATGCCTGGACGTCAATTTAGTTCAATTGCGCCATCAATACTATCATTAATGGCCGAGTTGTCACGTTTGCAGTGTTATGGCACAGGCCAAGCTCTTCCATTTGTACCGGTGTGTTTGACAACAAAATACAGAGCAAATCCTTTATTTTGGGACTTCGAAATAACTGTGTCATATCGCAAATTCAACTAATTATCCAGTTTTTCTGGTAACACTGATGCCTGGAAGTCAATTTAGTTATATTGCGCCTTCAATACTATCATTAATGGCCGAGTTGTGACATTTGCAGTGTTATGGCACAGGCCAACCTCGTCCATTTGTACCGGTGTGTTTGACAACAAAACACAGAGCAAATCCTTTATATTAGGACTTGAAAATAACTGTCTTATATCGCAAATTCAACTAATTATAAAGTTTTTCTAGTAACATTGATGCCTGGACGTCAATTTAGTTCAATTGCGCCATCAATACTATCATTAATGGCCGAGTTGTCACGTTTGCAGTATTATGGCACAGGCCAAGCTCTTCCATTTGTACCGCTGTGTTTGACAACAAAATACAGAGCAAATCCTTTATCTTGGGACTTCGAAATAACTGTGTCATATCGCAAATTCAACCCATTATCAAGTTTTCCTAGTATTACTGATGCCTGGAGGTCAATTTAGTTCTATTGCGCCATCAATACCATCATTAATGGGCGAGTTATCACGTTTGCAGTGTTATAGGACAGGCCAAGCTCTTCCATTTGTACCGGTGTGTTTGACAACAAAATACAGACCAAATCCTTTATCTTGGGACTTCCAAATAACTGTATTATATCGCAAATTCAACTAATTATCCAGTTTTTCTGGTAACACTGATGCCTGGAAGTCAATTTAGTTCTATTGCGCCTTCAATACTATCATTAATGGCCGAGTTGTGACATTTGCACTGTTATGGCACAGGCCAACCTCGTCCATTTGTACCGGTGTGTTTGACAACAAAACACAGAGCAAATCCTTTATATTAGGACTTCCAAATAACTGTCTTATATCGCAAATTCAACTAATTATGAAGTTTTTCTAGTAACACTGATGCCTGGACGTCAATTTAGTTCAATTGCGCCATCAATACTATCATTAATGGCCGAGTTGTCACGTTTGCAGTGTTATTGCACAGGCCAAGCTCTTCCATTTGTACCGCTGTGTTTGACAACAAAATACAGAGCAAATCCTTTATCTTGGGACTTCGAAATAACTGTGTCATATCGCAAATTCAACCCATTATCAAGTTTTCCTAGTAATACTGATGCCTGGAGGTGAATTTAGTTCTATTGCGCCATCAATACCATCATTAATGGGCGAGTTATCACGTTTGCAGTG
Organism: Actinernus sp. WN-2022; assembly: GCA_030867875.1. NCBI lineage: Eukaryota > Metazoa > Cnidaria > Anthozoa > Actiniaria > Actinernidae > Actinernus > Actinernus sp. WN-2022. The sequence continues at coordinate 105,998,850 of JAOWCC010001634.1, read as the reverse complement.
TTATAGCACAGGCCAAGCTCTTCCATTTGTACCGGTGTGTTTGACAACAAAATACAGACCAAATCCTTTATCTTGGGACTTCGAAATAACTGTATCAACTAATTATCCAGTTTTCCTAGTAATACTGATGCCTGGAGGTGAATTTAGTTCTATTGCGCCATCAATACCATCATTAATGGGCGAGTTATCACGTTTGCAGTGTTATAGCACAGGCCAAGCTCTTCCATTTGTACCGGTGTGTTTGACAACAAAACACAGAGCAAATCCTTTATATTAGGACTTCCAAATAACTGTATTATATCGCAAATTCAACTAATTATCCAGTTGTTCTGGTAACACTGATGCCTGGAAGTCAATTGAGTTCTATTGCGCCTTCAATACTATCATTAAAGGCCGAGTTGTGACATTTGCAGTGTTATGGCACAGGCCAACCTCGTCCATTTGTACCGGTGTGTTTGACAACAAAACACAGAGCAAATCCTTTATATTAGGACTTCAAAATAACTGTCTTATATCGCAAATTCAACTAATTATAAAGTTTTTCTAGTAACACTGATGCCTGGACGTCAATTTAGTTCAATTGCGCCATCAATACTATCATTAATGGCCGAGTTGTCACGTTTGCAGTGTTATTGCACAGGCCAAGCTCTTCCATTTGTACCGCTGTGTTTGACAACAAAATACAGAGCAAATCCTTTATCTTGGGACTTCGAAATAACTGTGTCATATCGCAAATTCAACCCATTATCAAGTTTTCCTAGTAATACTGATGCCTGGAGGTGAATTTAGTTCTATTGCGCCATCAATACCATCATTAATGGGCGAGTTATCACGTTTGCAGTGTTATAGCACAGGCCAAGCTCTTCCATTTGTACCGGTGTGTTTGACAACAAAATACAGACCAAATCCTTTATCTTGGGACTTCGAAATAACTGTATCAACTAATTATCCAGTTTTCCTAGTAATACTGATGCCTGGAGGTGAATTTAGTTCTATTGCGCCATCAATACCATCATTAATGGGCGAGTTATCACGTTTGCAGTGTTATAGCACATGCCAAGCTCTTCCATTTGTACCGGTGTGTTTGACAACAAAACACAGAGCAAATCCTTTATATTAGGACTTCCAAATAACTGTATTATATCGCAAATTCAACTAATTATCCAGTTTTTCTGGTAACACTGATGCCTGGAAGTCAATTTAGTTATATTGCGCCTTCAATACTATCATTAATGGCCGAGTTGTGACATTTGCAGTGTTATGGCACAGGCCAACCTCGTCCATTTGTACCGGTGTGTTTGACAACAAAACACAGAGCAAATCCTTTATATTAGGACTTGAAAATAACTGTCTTATATCGCAAATTCAACTAATTATAAAGTTTTTCTAGTAACATTGATGCCTGGACGTCAATTTAGTTCAATTGCGCCATCAATACTATCATTAATGGCCGAGTTGTCACGTTTGCAGTGTTATGGCACAGGCCAAGCTCTTCCATTTGTACCGCTGTGTTTGACAACAAAATACAGAGCAAATCCTTTATCTTGGGACTTCGAAATAACTGTGTCATATCGCAAATTCAACCCATTATCAAGTTTTCCTAGTAATACTGATGCCTGGAGGTGAATTTAGTTCTATTGCGCCATCAATACCATCATTAATGGGCGAGTTATCACGTTTGCAGTGTTATAGCACAGGCCAAGCTCTTCCATTTGTACCGGTGTGTTTGACAACAAAATACAGACCAAATCCTTTATCTTGGGACTTCGAAATAACTGTATCAACTAATTATCCAGTTTTCCTAGAAATACTGATGCCTGGAGGTCAATTTAGTTCTATTGCGCCGTCAATACTATCATTAATGGGCGAGTTATCACGTTTGATGTGTTATAGCACAGGCCAAGCTCTTCCATTTGTACCGCTGTGTTTGACAACAAAACACAGAGCAAATCCTTTATATTAGGACTTCGAAATAACTGTCTTATATCGCAAATTCAACTAATTATAAAGTTTTTCTAGTAACACTGATGCCTGGACGTCAATTTAGTTCAATTGCGCCATCAATACTATCATTAATGGCCGAGTTGTCACGTTTGCAGTGTTATGGCACAGGCCAAGCTCTTCCATTTGTACCGCTGTGTTTGACAACAAAATACAGAGCAAATCCTTTATCTTGGGACTTCGAAATAACTGTGTCATATCGCAAATTCAACCAATTATCAAGTTTTCCTAGTAATACTGATGCCTGGAGGTGAATTTAGTTCTATTGCGCCATCAATACCATCATTAATGGGCGAGTTATCACGTTTGCAGTGTTATAGCACAGGCCAAGCTCTTCCATTTGTACCGGTGTGTTTGACAACAAAATACAGACCAAATCCTTTATCTTGGGACTTCGAAATAACTGTATCAACTAATTATCCAGTTTTCCTAGAAATACTGATGCCTGGAGGTCAATTTAGTTCTATTGCGCCATCAATACTATCATTAAAGGGCGAGTTATCACGTTTGATGTGTTATAGCACAGGCCAAGCTCTTCCATTTGTACCGCTGTGTTTGACAACAAAATACAGAGCAAATCCTTTATTTTGGGACTTCGAAATAACTGTGTCATATCGCAAATTCAACCCATTATCAAGTTTTTCTAGTAATACTGATGCCTGGAGGTGAATTTAGTTCTATTGCGCCATCAATACCATCATTAATGGGCGAGTTATCACGTTTGCAGTATTATAGCACAGGCCAAGCTCTTCCATTTGTACCGGTGTGTTTGACAACAAAATACAGACCAAATCCTTTATCTTGGGACTTCGAAATAACTGTATCAACTAATTATCCAGTTTTCCTAGTAATACTGATGCCTGGAGGTGAATTTAGTTCTATTGCGCCATCAATACCATCATTAATGGGCGAGTTATCACGTTTGCAGTGTTATAGCACATGCCAAGCTCTTCCATTTGTACCGGTGTGTTTGACAACAAAACACAGAGCAAATCCTTTATATTAGGACTTCCAAATAACTGTATTATATCGCAAATTCAACTAATTATCCAGTTTTTCTGGTAACACTGATGCCTGGAAGTCAATTTAGTTATATTGCGCCTTCAATACTATCATTAATGGCCGAGTTGTGACATTTGCAGTGTTATGGCACAGGCCAACCTCGTCCATTTGTACCGGTGTGTTTGACAACAAAACACAGAGCAAATCCTTTATATTAGGACTTGAAAATAACTGTCTTATATCGCAAATTCAACTAATTATAAAGTTGTTCTAGTAACATTGATGCCTGGACGTCAATTTAGTTCAATTGCGCCATCAATACTATCATTAATGGCCGAGTTGTCACGTTTGCAGTGTTATGGCACAGGCCAAGCTCTTCCATTTGTACCGCTGTGTTTGACAACAAAATACAGAGCAAATCCTTTATCTTGGGACTTCGAAATAACTGTGTCATATCGCAAATTCAACCCATTATCAAGTTTTCCTAGTAATACTGATGCCTGGAGGTGAATTTAGTTCTATTGCGCCATCAATACCATCATTAATGGGCGAGTTATCACGTTTGCAGTGTTATAGCACAGGCCAAGCTCTTCCATTTGTACAGGTGTGTTTGACAACAAAATACAGACCAAATCCTTTATCTTGGGACTTCGAAATAACTGTATCAACTAATTATCCAGTTTTCCTAGAAATACTGATGCCTGGAGGTCAATTTAGTTCTATTGCGCCATCAATACTATCATTAATGGGCGAGTTATCACGTTTGATGTGTTATAGCACAGGCCAAGCTCTTCCATTTGTACCGCTGTGTTTGACAACAAAATACAGAGCAAATCCTTTATCTTGGGACTTCGAAATAACTGTGTCATATCGCAAATTCAACTAATTATTCAGTTTTTCTGGTAACACTGATGCCTGGAGGTCAATTTAGTTCTATTGCGCCTTCAATACTATCATTAATGGCCGAGTTGTGATATTTGCAGTGTTATGGCACAGGCCAAGCTCTTCCATTTGTACCGGTGTGTTTGACAACAAAACACAGAGTAAATCCTTTATATTAGGACTTCGAAATAACTGTCTTATATCGCAAATTCAACTAATTATAAAGTTTTTCTAGTAACACTGATGCCTGGACGTCAATTTAGTTCAATTGCGCCATCAATACTATCATTAATGGCCGAGTTGTCACGTTTGCAGTGTTATGGCACAGGCCAAGCTCTTCCATTTGTACCGCTGTGTTTGACAACAAAATACAGAGCAAATCCTTTATCTTGGGACTTCGAAATAACTGTGTCATATCGCAAATTCAACCAATTATCAAGTTTTCCTAGTAATACTGATGCCTGGAGGTGAATTTAGTTCTATTGCGCCATCAATACCATCATTAATTGGCGAGTTATCACGTTTGCAGTGTTATAGCACAGGCCAAGCTCTTCCATTTGTACCGGTGTGTTTGACAACAAAATACAGACCAAATCCTTTATCTTGGGACTTCGAAATAACTGTATCAACTAATTATCCAGTTTTCCTAGAAATACTGATGCCTGGAGGTCAATTTAGTTCTATTGCGCCATCAATACTATCATTAAAGGGCGAGTTATCACGTTTGATGTGTTATAGCACAGGCCAAGCTCTTCCATTTGTACCGCTGTGTTTGACAACAAAATACAGAGCAAATCCTTTATCTTGGGACTTCGAAATAACTGTGTCATATCGCAAATTCAACTAATTATCCAGTTTTTCTGGTAACACTGATGCCTGGAGGTCAATTTAGTTCTATTGCGCCTTCAATACTATCATTAATGGCCGAGTTGTGATATTTGCAGTGTTATGGCACAGGCCAAGCTCTTCCATTTGTACCAGTGTGTTTGACAACAAAACACAGAGCAAATCCTTTATATTAGGACTTCCAAATAACTGTCTTATATCGCAAATTCAACTAATTATCAAGTTTTTCTAGTAACACTGATGCCTGGACGTCAATTTAGTTCAATTGCGCCATCAATACTATCATTAATGGCCGAGTTGTCACGTTTGCAGTGTTATGACACAGGCCAAGCTCTTCCATTTGTACCGCTGTGTTTGACAACAATATACAGAGCAAATCCTTTATCTTGGGACTTCGAAATAACTGTGTCATATCGCAAATTCAACCAATTATCAAGTTTTCCTAGTAATACTGATGCCTGGAGGTGAATTTAGTTCTATTGCGCAATCAATACCATCATTAATGGGCGAGTTATCACGTTTGCAGTGTTATAGCACAGGCCAAGCTCTTCCATTTGTACCGGTGTGTTTGACAACAAAATACAGACCTAATCCTTTCTCTTGGGACTTCGAAATAACTGTATCAACTAATTATCCAGTTTTCCTAGAAATACTGATGCCTGGAGGTCAAATTAGTTCTATTACGCCATCAATACTATCATTAATGGGCAAGTTATCACGTTTGATGTGTTATAGCACAGGCCAAGCTCGTCCATTGGTACCGCTGTGTTTGACAACAAAACACAGAGCAAATCCTTTATCTTGGGACTTCGAAATAACTGTCTTATATCGCAAATTCAACTAATTATAAAGTTTTTCTAGTAACACTGATGCCTGGACGTCAATTTAGTTCAATTGCGCCATCAATACTATCATTAATGGCCGAGTTGTCACGTTTGCAGTGTTATGGCACAGGCCAAGCTCTTCCATTTGTACCGGTGTGTTTGACAACAAAATACAGAGCAAATCCTTTATTTTGGGACTTCGAAATAACTGTGTCATATCGCAAATTCAACTAATTATCCAGTTGTTCTGGTAACACTGATGCCTGGAAGTCAATTTAGTTCTATTGCGCCTTCAATACTATCATTAATGGCCGAGTTGTGACATTTGCAGTGTTATGGCACAGGCCAACCTCGTCCATTTGTACCGGTGTGTTTGACAACAAAACACAGAGCAAATCCTTTATATTAGGACTTCGAAATAACTGTCTTATATCGCAAATTCAACTAATTATAAAGTTTTTCTAGTAACACTGATGCCTGGACGTCAATTTAGTTCAATTGCGCCATCAATACTATCATTAATGGCCGAGTTGTCACGTTTGCAGTGTTATGGCACAGGCCAAGCTCTTCCATTTTTAACCGCTGTGTTTGACAACAAAATACAGAGCAAATCCTTTATATTAGGACTTCCAAATAACTGTATTATATCGCAAATTCAACTAATTATCAAGTTTTTCTAGTAACACTGATGCATGGAGGTCAATTTAGTTCTATTGCGCCTTCAATACTATCATTAATGGCCGAGTTATCACGTTTGCAGTGTTATGGCACAGACCAAGCTCTTCCATTTGTAACGGTGTGTTTGACAACAAAATACAGACCAAATCCTTTATCTTGGGACTTCGAAATAACTGTATCAACTAATTATCCAGATTTGCTAGTAACACTGATGCCTGGAGGTCATTTTAGTTCTATTGCGCCTTCAATACTATCATTACTGACCGAGTTGTCGCATTTTCAGTGTTATGGCACCACCAAGCTCTTCCATTTGTACCGCTGTGTTTGACAACAAAATACAGAGCAAATCCTTTATCTTGGGACTTCGAAATAACTGTGTCATATCGCAAATTCAACTAATTATCCAGTTTTTCTGGTAACACTGATGCCTGGAGGTCAATTTAGTTCTATTGCGCCTTCAATACTATCATTAATGGCCGAGTTGTGATATTTGCAGTGTTATGGCACAGGCCAGGCTCTTCCATTTGTACCAGTGTGTTTGACAACAAAACACAGAGCAAATCCTTTATATTAGGACTTCCAAATAACTGTCTTATATCGCAAATTCAACTAATTATCAAGTTTTTCTAGTAACACTGATGCCTGGACGTCAATTTAGTTCAATTGCGCCATCAATACTATCATTAATGGCCGAGTTGTCACGTTTGCAGGGTTATGACACAGGCCAAGCTCTTCCATTTGTACCGCTGTGTTTGACAACAAAATACAGAGCAAATCCTTTATATTGGGACTTCGAAATAACTGTGTCATATCGCAAATTCAACCAATTATCAAGTTTTCCTAGTAATACTGATGCCTGGAGGTGAATTTAGTTCTATTGCGCCATCAATACCATCATTAATTGGCGAGTTATCACGTTTGCAGTGTTATAGCACAGGCCAAGCTCTTCCATTTGTACCGGTGTGTTTGACAACAAAATACAGACCAAATCCTTTATCTTGGGACTTCGAAATAACTGTATCAACTAATTATCCAGTTTTCCTAGAAATACTGATGCCTGGAGGTCAATTTAGTTCTATTGCGCCATCAATACTATCATTAAAGGGCGAGTTATCACGTTTGATGTGTTATAGCACAGGCCAAGCTCTTCCATTTGTACCGCTGTGTTTGACAACAAAATACAGAGCAAATCCTTTATCTTGGGACTTCGAAATAACTGTGTCATATCGCAAATTCAACTAATTATCCAGTTTTTCTGGTAACACTGATGCCTGGAGGTCAATTTAGTTCTATTGCGCCTTCAATACTATCATTAATGGCCGAGTTGTGATATTTGCAGTGTTATGGCACAGGCCAAGCTCTTCCATTTGTACCAGTGTGTTTGACAACAAAACACAGAGCAAATCCTTTATATTAGGACTTCGAAATAACTGTCTTATATCGCAAATTCAACTAATTATCAAGTTTTTCTAGTAACACTGATGCCTGGACGTCAATTTAGTTCAATTGCGCCATCAATACTATCATTAATGGCCGAGTTGTCACGTTTGCAGTGTTATGACACAGGCCAAGCTCTTCCATTTGTACCGCTGTGTTTGACAACAATATACAGAGCAAATCCTTTATCTTGGGACTTCGAAATAACTGTGTCATATCGCAAATTCAACCAATTATCAAGTTTTCCTAGTAATACTGATGCCTGGAGGTGAATTTAGTTCTATTGCGCAATCAATACCATCATTAATGGGCGAGTTATCACGTTTGCAGTGTTATAGCACAGGCCAAGCTCTTCCATTTGTACCGGTGTGTTTGACAACAAAATACAGACCAAATCCTTTCTCTTGGGACTTCGAAATAACTGTATCAACTAATTATCCAGTTTTCCTAGAAATACTGATGCCTGGAGGTCAAATTAGTTCTATTACGCCATCAATACTATCATTAATGGGCAAGTTATCACGTTTGATGTGTTATAGCACAGGCCAAGCTCGTCCATTGGTACCGCTGTGTTTGACAACAAAACACAGAGCAAATCCTTTATCTTGGGACTTCGAAATAACTGTCTTATATCGCAAATTCAACTAATTATAAAGTTTTTCTAGTAACACTGATGCCTGGACGTCAATTTAGTTCAATTGCGCCATCAATACTATCATTAATGGCCGAGTTGTCACGTTTGCAGTGTTATGGCACAGGCCAAGCTCTTCCATTTGTACCGGTGTGTTTGACAACAAAATACAGAGCAAATCCTTTATTTTGGGACTTCGAAATAACTGTGTCATATCGCAAATTCAACTAATTATCCAGTTGTTCTGGTAACACTGATGCCTGGAAGTCAATTTAGTTCTATTGCGCCTTCAATACTATCATTAATGGCCGAGTTGTGACATTTGCAGTGTTATGGCACAGGCCAACCTCGTCCATTTGTACCGGTGTGTTTGACAACAAAACACAGAGCAAATCCTTTATATTAGGACTTCGAAATAACTGTCTTATATCGCAAATTCAACTAATTATAAAGTTTTTCTAGTAACACTGATGCCTGGACGTCAATTTAGTTCAATTGCGCCATCAATACTATCATTAATGGCCGAGTTGTCACGTTTGCAGTGTTATGGCACAGGCCAAGCTCTTCCATTTTTAACCGCTGTGTTTGACAACAAAATACAGAGCAAATCCTTTATATTAGGACTTCCAAATAACTGTATTATATCGCAAATTCAACTAATTATCAAGTTTTTCTAGTAACACTGATGCATGGAGGTCAATTTAGTTCTATTGCGCCTTCAATACTATCATTAATGGCCGAGTTATCACGTTTGCAGTGTTATGGCACAGACCAAGCTCTTCCATTTGTAACGGTGTGTTTGACAACAAAATACAGACCAAATCCTTTATCTTGGGACTTCGAAATAACTGTATCAACTAATTATCCAGATTTGCTAGTAACACTGATGCCTGGAGGTCATTTTAGTTCTATTGCGCCTTCAATACTATCATTACTGACCGAGTTGTCGCATTTGCAGTGTTATGGCACCACCAAGCTCTTCCATTTGTACCGCTGTGTTTGACAACAAAATACAGAGCAAATCCTTTATCTTGGGACTTCGAAATAACTGTGTCATATCGCAAATTCAACTAATTATCCAGTTTTTCTGGTAACACTGATGCCTGGAGGTCAATTTAGTTCTATTGCGCCTTCAATACTATCATTAATGGCCGAGTTGTGATATTTGCAGTGTTATGGCACAGGCCAAGCTCTTCCATTTGTACCAGTGTGTTTGACAACAAAACACAGAGCAAATCCTTTATATTAGGACTTCCAAATAACTGTCTTATATCGCAAATTCAACTAATTATCAAGTTTTTCTAGTAACACTGATGCCTGGACGTCAATTTAGTTCAATTGCGCCATCAATACTATCATTAATGGCCGAGTTGTCACGTTTGCAGGGTTATGACACAGGCCAAGCTCTTCCATTTGTACCGCTGTGTTTGACAACAATATACAGAGCAAATCCTTTATCTTGGGACTTCGAAATAACTGTGTCATATCGCAAATTCAACCCATTATCAAGTTTTCCTAGTAATACTGATGCCTGGAGGTGAATTTAGTTCTATTGCGCCATCAATACCATCATTAATGGGCGAGTTATCACGTTTGCAGTGTTATAGCACAGGCCAAGCTCTTCCATTTGTACCGGTGTGTTTGACAACAAAATACAGACCAAATCCTTTATCTTGGGACTTCGAAATAACTGTATCAACTAATTATCCAGTTTTCCTAGTAATACTGATGCCTGGAGGTGAATTTAGTTCTATTGCGCCATCAATACCATCATTAATGGGCGAGTTATCACGTTTGCAGTGTTATAGCACATGCCAAGCTCTTCCATTTGTACCGGTGTGTTTGACAACAAAACACAGAGCAAATCCTTTATATTAGGACTTCCAAATAACTGTATTATATCGCAAATTCAACTAATTATCCAGTTTTTCTGATAACACTGATGCCTGGAAGTCAATTTAGTTATATTGCGCCTTCAATACTATCATTAATGGCCGAGTTGTGATATTTGCAGTGTTATGGCACAGGCCAAGCTCTTCCATTTGTACCGGTGTGTTTGACAACAAAACACAGAGCAAATCCTTTATATTAGGACTTCGAAATAACTGTCTTATATCGCAAATTCAACTAATTATAAAGTTTTTCTAGTAACACTGATGCCTGGACGTCAATTTAGTTCAATTGCGCCATCAATACTATCATTAATGGCCGAGTTGTCACGTTTGCAGTGTTATGGCACAGGCCAAGCTCTTCCATTTGTACCGCTGTGTTTGACAACAAAATACAGAGCAAATCCTTTATCTTGGGACTTCGAAATAACTGTGTCATATCGCAAATTCAACCAATTATCAAGTTTTCCTAGTAATACTGATGCCTGGAGGTGAATTTAGTTCTATTGCGCCATCAATACCATCATTAATGGGCGAGTTATCACGTTTGCAGTGTTATAGCACAGGCCAAGCTCTTCCATTTGTACCGGTGTGTTTGACAACAAAATACAGACCAAATCCTTTATCTTGGGACTTCGAAATAACTGTATCAACTAATTATCCAGTTTTCCTAGAAATACTGATGCCTGGAGGTCAATTTAGTTCTATTGCGCCATCAATACTATCATTAAAGGGCGAGTTATCACGTTTGATGTGTTATAGCACAGGCCAAGCTCTTCCATTTGTACCGCTGTGTTTGACAACAAAATACAGAGCAAATCCTTTATCTTGGGACTTCGAAATAACTGTGTCATATCGCAAATTCAACTAATTATCCAGTTTTTCTGATAACACTGATGCCTGGAGGTCAATTTAGTTCTATTGCGCCTTCAATACTATCATTAATGGCCGAGTTGTGATATTTGCAGTGTTATGGCACAGGCCAACCTCGTCCATTTGTACCGGTGTGTTTGACAACAAAACACAGAGCAAATCCTTTATATTAGGACTTCGAAATAACTGTCTTATATCGCAAATTCAACTAATTATAAAGTTTTTCTAGTAACACTGATGCCTGGACGTCAATTTAGTTCAATTGCGCCATCAATACTATCATTAATGGCCGAGTTGTCACGTTTGCAGTGTTATGGCACAGGCCAAGCTCTTCCATTTTTAACCGCTGTGTTTGACAACAAAATACAGAGCAAATCCTTTATATTAGGACTTCCAAATAACTGTATTATATCGCAAATTCAACTAATTATCAAGTTTTTCTAGTAACACTGATGCATGGAGGTCAATTTAGTTCTATTGCGCCTTCAATACTATCATTAATGGCCGAGTTATCACGTTTGCAGTGTTATGGCACAGACCAAGCTCTTCCATTTGTAACGGTGTGTTTGACAACAAAATACAGACCAAATCCTTTATCTTGGGACTTCGAAATAACTGTATCAACTAATTATCCAGATTTGCTAGTAACACTGATGCCTGGAGGTCATTTTAGTTCTATTGCGCCTTCAATACTATCATTACTGACCGAGTTGTCGCATTTTCAGTGTTATGGCACCACCAAGCTCTTCCATTTGTACCGCTGTGTTTGACAACAAAATACAGAGCAAATCCTTTATCTTGGGACTTCGAAATAACTGTGTCATATCGCAAATTCAACTAATTATCCAGTTTTTCTGGTAACACTGATGCCTGGAGGTCAATTTAGTTCTATTGCGCCTTCAATACTATCATTAATGGCCGAGTTGTGATATTTGCAGTGTTATGGCACAGGCCAAGCTCTTCCATTTGTACCAGTGTGTTTGACAACAAAACACAGAGCAAATCCTTTATATTAGGACTTCCAAATAACTGTCTTATATCGCAAATTCAACTAATTATCAAGTTTTTCTAGTAACACTGATGCCTGGACGTCAATTTAGTTCAATTGCGCCATCAATACTATCATTAATGGCCGAGTTGTCACGTTTGCAGGGTTATGACACAGGCCAAGCTCTTCCATTTGTACCGCTGTGTTTGACAACAATATACAGAGCAAATCCTTTATCTTGGGACTTCGAAATAACTGTGTCATATCGCAAATTCAACCCATTATCAAGTTTTCCTAGTAATACTGATGCCTGGAGGTGAATTTAGTTCTATTGCGCCATCAATACCATCATTAATGGGCGAGTTATCACGTTTGCAGTGTTATAGCACAGGCCAAGCTCTTCCATTTGTACCGGTGTGTTTGACAACAAAATACAGACCAAATCCTTTATCTTGGGACTTCGAAATAACTGTATCAACTAATTATCCAGTTTTCCTAGAAATACTGATGCCTGGAGGTCAATTTAGTTCTATTGCGCCATCAATACTATCATTAAAGGGCGAGTTATCACGTTTGATGTGTTATAGCACAGGCCAAGCTCTTCCATTTGTACCGCTGTGTTTGACAACAAAATACAGAGCAAATCCTTTATCTTGGGACTTCGAAATAACTGTGTCATATCGCAAATTCAACTAATTATCCAGTTTTTCTGATAACACTGATGCCTGGAGGTCAATTTAGTTCTATTGCGCCTTCAATACTATCATTAATGGCCGAGTTGTGATATTTGCAGTGTTATGGCACAGGCCAACCTCGTCCATTTGTACCGGTGTGTTTGACAACAAAACACAGAGCAAATCCTTTATATTAGGACTTCGAAATAACTGTCTTATATCGCAAATTCAACTAATTATAAAGTTTTTCTAGTAACACTGATGCCTGGACGTCAATTTAGTTCAATTGCGCCATCAATACTATCATTAATGGCCGAGTTGTCACGTTTGCAGTGTTATGGCACAGGCCAAGCTCTTCCATTTTTAACCGCTGTGTTTGACAACAAAATACAGAGCAAATCCTTTATATTAGGACTTCCAAATAACTGTATTATATCGCAAATTCAACTAATTATCAAGTTTTTCTAGTAACACTGATGCATGGAGGTCAATTTAGTTCTATTGCGCCTTCAATACTATCATTAATGGCCGAGTTATCACGTTTGCAGTGTTATGGCACAGACCAAGCTCTTCCATTTGTAACGGTGTGTTTGACAACAAAATACAGACCAAATCCTTTATCTTGGGACTTCGAAATAACTGTATCAACTAATTATCCAGATTTGCTAGTAACACTGATGCCTGGAGGTCATTTTAGTTCTATTGCGCCTTCAATACTATCATTACTGACCGAGTTGTCGCATTTTCAGTGTTATGGCACCACCAAGCTCTTCCATTTGTACCGCTGTGTTTGACAACAAAATACAGAGCAAATCCTTTATCTTGGGACTTCGAAATAACTGTGTCATATCGCAAATTCAACTAATTATCCAGTTTTTCTGGTAACACTGATGCCTGGAGGTCAATTTAGTTATATTGCGCCTTCAATACTATCATTAATGGCCGAGTTGTGATATTTGCAGTGTTATGGCACAGGCCAAGCTCTTCCATTTGTACCAGTGTGTTTGACAACAAAACACAGAGCAAATCCTTTATATTAGGACTTCCAAATAACTGTCTTATATCGCAAATTCAACTAATTATCAAGTTTTTCTAGTAACACTGATGCCTGGACGTCAATTTAGTTCAATTGCGCCATCAATACTATCATTAATGGCCGAGTTGTCACGTTTGCAGGGTTATGACACAGGCCAAGCTCTTCCATTTGTACCGCTGTGTTTGACAACAATATACAGAGCAAATCCTTTATCTTGGGACTTCGAAATAACTGTGTCATATCGCAAATTCAACCCATTATCAAGTTTTCCTAGTAATACTGATGCCTGGAGGTGAATTTAGTTCTATTGCGCCATCAATACCATCATTAATGGGCGAGTTATCACGTTTGCAGTGTTATAGCACAGGCCAAGCTCTTCCATTTGTACCGGTGTGTTTGACAACAAAATACAGACCAAATCCTTTATCTTGGGACTTCGAAATAACTGTATCAACTAATTATAAAGTTTTTCTAGTAACACTGATGCCTGGACGTCAATTTAGTTCTATTGCGCCATCAATACCATCATTAATGGGCGAGTTATCACGTTTGCAGTGTTATGGCACAGGCCAAGCTCTTCCATTTTTAACCGCTGTGTTTGACAACAAAATACAGAGCAAATCCTTTATATTAGGACTTCCAAATAACTGTATTATATCGCAAATTCAACTAATTATCAAGTTTTTCTAGTAACACTGATGCATGGAGGTCAATTTAGTTCTATTGCGCCTTCAATACTATCATTAATGGCCGAGTTATCACGTTTGCAGTGTTATGGCACAGACCAAGCTCTTCCATTTGTAACGGTGTGTTTGACAACAAAATACAGACCAAATCCTTTATCTTGGGACTTCGAAATAACTGTATCAACTAATTATCCAGATTTGCTAGTAACACTGATGCCTGGAGGTCATTTTAGTTCTATTGCGCCTTCAATACTATCATTACTGACCGAGTTGTCGCATTTTCAGTGTTATGGCACCACCAAGCTCTTCCATTTGTACCGCTGTGTTTGACAACAAAATACAGAGCAAATCCTTTATCTTGGGACTTCGAAATAACTGTGTCATATCGCAAATTCAACTAATTATCCAGTTTTTCTGGTAACACTGATGCCTGGAGGTCAATTTAGTTCTATTGCGCCTTCAATACTATCATTAATGGCCGAGTTGTGATATTTGCAGTGTTATGGCACAGGCCAAGCTCTTCCATTTGTACCAGTGTGTTTGACAACAAAACACAGAGCAAATCCTTTATATTAGGACTTCCAAATAACTGTCTTATATCGCAAATTCAACTAATTATCAAGTTTTTCTAGTAACACTGATGCCTGGACGTCAATTTAGTTCAATTGCGCCATCAATACTATCATTAATGGCCGAGTTGTCACGTTTGCAGGGTTATGACACAGGCCAAGCTCTTCCATTTGTACCGCTGTGTTTGACAACAATATACAGAGCAAATCCTTTATCTTGGGACTTCGAAATAACTGTGTCATATCGCAAATTCAACCCATTATCAAGTTTTCCTAGTAATACTGATGCCTGGAGGTGAATTTAGTTCTATTGCGCCATCAATACCATCATTAATGGGCGAGTTATCACGTTTGCAGTGTTATAGCACAGGCCAAGCTCTTCCATTTGTACCGGTGTGTTTGACAACAAAATACAGACCAAATCCTTTATCTTGGGACTTCGAAATAACTGTATCAACTAATTATCCAGTTTTCCTAGAAATACTGATGCCTGGAGGTCAATTTAGTTCTATTGCGCCATCAATACTATCATTAAAGGGCGAGTTATCACGTTTGATGTGTTATAGCACAGGCCAAGCTCTTCCATTTGTACCGCTGTGTTTGACAACAAAATACAGAGCAAATCCTTTATCTTGGGACTTCGAAATAACTGTGTCATATCGCAAATTCAACTAATTATCCAGTTTTTCTGATAACACTGATGCCTGGAGGTCAATTTAGTTCTATTGCGCCTTCAATACTATCATTAATGGCCG
This sequence comes from Actinernus sp. WN-2022, assembly GCA_030867875.1. Lineage (NCBI taxonomy): Eukaryota > Metazoa > Cnidaria > Anthozoa > Actiniaria > Actinernidae > Actinernus > Actinernus sp. WN-2022. The sequence continues at coordinate 105,983,079 of JAOWCC010001634.1, read as the reverse complement.
AGTTGTGATATTTGCAGTGTTATGGCACAGGCCAACCTCGTCCATTTGTACCGGTGTGTTTGACAACAAAACACAGAGCAAATCCTTTATATTAGGACTTCGAAATAACTGTCTTATATCGCAAATTCAACTAATTATAAAGTTTTTCTAGTAACACTGATGCCTGGACGTCAATTTAGTTCAATTGCGCCATCAATACTATCATTAATGGCCGAGTTGTCACGTTTGCAGTGTTATGGCACAGGCCAAGCTCTTCCATTTTTAACCGCTGTGTTTGACAACAAAATACAGAGCAAATCCTTTATATTAGGACTTCCAAATAACTGTATTATATCGCAAATTCAACTAATTATCAAGTTTTTCTAGTAACACTGATGCATGGAGGTCAATTTAGTTCTATTGCGCCTTCAATACTATCATTAATGGCCGAGTTATCACGTTTGCAGTGTTATGGCACAGACCAAGCTCTTCCATTTGTAACGGTGTGTTTGACAACAAAATACAGACCAAATCCTTTATCTTGGGACTTCGAAATAACTGTATCAACTAATTATCCAGATTTGCTAGTAACACTGATGCCTGGAGGTCATTTTAGTTCTATTGCGCCTTCAATACTATCATTACTGACCGAGTTGTCGCATTTTCAGTGTTATGGCACCACCAAGCTCTTCCATTTGTACCGCTGTGTTTGACAACAAAATACAGAGCAAATCCTTTATCTTGGGACTTCGAAATAACTGTGTCATATCGCAAATTCAACTAATTATCCAGTTTTTCTGGTAACACTGATGCCTGGAGGTCAATTTAGTTCTATTGCGCCTTCAATACTATCATTAATGGCCGAGTTGTGATATTTGCAGTGTTATGGCACAGGCCAAGCTCTTCCATTTGTACCAGTGTGTTTGACAACAAAACACAGAGCAAATCCTTTATATTAGGACTTCCAAATAACTGTCTTATATCGCAAATTCAACTAATTATCAAGTTTTTCTAGTAACACTGATGCCTGGACGTCAAATTAGTTCAATTGCGCCATCAATACTATCATTAATGGCCGAGTTGTCACGTTTGCAGGGTTATGACACAGGCCAAGCTCTTCCATTTGTACCGCTGTGTTTGACAACAATATACAGAGCAAATCCTTTATCTTGGGACTTCGAAATAACTGTGTCATATCGCAAATTCAACCCATTATCAAGTTTTCCTAGTAATACTGATGCCTGGAGGTGAATTTAGTTCTATTGCGCCATCAATACCATCATTAATGGGCGAGTTATCACGTTTGCAGTGTTATAGCACAGGCCAAGCTCTTCCATTTGTACCGGTGTGTTTGACAACAAAATACAGACCAAATCCTTTATCTTGGGACTTCGAAATAACTGTATCAACTAATTATCCAGTTTTCCTAGTAATACTGATGCCTGGAGGTGAATTTAGTTCTATTGCGCCATCAATACCATCATTAATGGGCGAGTTATCACGTTTGCAGTGTTATAGCACATGCCAAGCTCTTCCATTTGTACCGGTGTGTTTGACAACAAAACACAGAGCAAATCCTTTATATTAGGACTTCCAAATAACTGTATTATATCGCAAATTCAACTAATTATCCAGTTTTTCTGATAACACTGATGCCTGGAAGTCAATTTAGTTATATTGCGCCTTCAATACTATCATTAATGGCCGAGTTGTGATATTTGCAGTGTTATGGCACAGGCCAAGCTCTTCCATTTGTACCGGTGTGTTTGACAACAAAACACAGAGCAAATCCTTTATATTAGGACTTCGAAATAACTGTCTTATATCGCAAATTCAACTAATTATAAAGTTTTTCTAGTAACACTGATGCCTGGACGTCAATTTAGTTCAATTGCGCCATCAATACTATCATTAATGGCCGAGTTGTCACGTTTGCAGTGTTATGGCACAGGCCAAGCTCTTCCATTTGTACCGCTGTGTTTGACAACAAAATACAGAGCAAATCCTTTATCTTGGGACTTCGAAATAACTGTGTCATATCGCAAATTCAACCAATTATCAAGTTTTCCTAGTAATACTGATGCCTGGAGGTGAATTTAGTTCTATTGCGCCATCAATACCATCATTAATGGGCGAGTTATCACGTTTGCAGTGTTATAGCACAGGCCAAGCTCTTCCATTTGTACCGGTGTGTTTGACAACAAAATACAGACCAAATCCTTTATCTTGGGACTTCGAAATAACTGTATCAACTAATTATCCAGTTTTCCTAGAAATACTGATGCCTGGAGGTCAATTTAGTTCTATTGCGCCATCAATACTATCATTAAAGGGCGAGTTATCACGTTTGATGTGTTATAGCACAGGCCAAGCTCTTCCATTTGTACCGCTGTGTTTGACAACAAAATACAGAGCAAATCCTTTATCTTGGGACTTCGAAATAACTGTGTCATATCGCAAATTCAACTAATTATCCAGTTTTTCTGATAACACTGATGCCTGGAGGTCAATTTAGTTCTATTGCGCCTTCAATACTATCATTAATGGCCGAGTTGTGATATTTGCAGTGTTATGGCACAGGCCAAGCTCTTCCATTTGTACCAGTGTGTTTGACAACAAAACACAGAGCAAATCCTTTATATTAGGACTTCCAAATAACTGTCTTATATCGCAAATTCAACTAATTATCAAGTTTTTCTAGTAACACTGATGCCTGGACGTCAATTTAGTTCAATTGCGCCATCAATACTATCATTAATGGCCGAGTTGTCACGTTTGCAGTGTTATGACACAGGCCAAGCTCTTCCATTTGTACCGCTGTGTTTGACAACAATATACAGAGCAAATCCTTTATCTTGGGACTTCGAAATAACTGTGTCATATCGCAAATTCAACCAATTATCAAGTTTTCCTAGTAATACTGATGCCTGGAGGTGAATTTAGTTCTATTGCGCAATCAATACCATCATTAATGGGCGAGTTATCACGTTTGCAGTGTTATAGCACAGGCCAAGCTCTTCCATTTGTACCGGTGTGTTTGACAACAAAATACAGACCAAATCCTTTCTCTTGGGACTTCGAAATAACTGTATCAACTAATTATCCAGTTTTCCTAGAAATACTGATGCCTGGAGGTCAATTTAGTTCTATTACGCCATCAATACTATCATTAATGGGCAAGTTATCACGTTTGATGTGTTATAGCACAGGCCAAGCTCTTCCATTGGTACCGCTGTGTTTGACAACAAAACACAGAGCAAATCCTTTATCTTGGGACTTCGAAATAACTGTCTTATATCGCAAATTCAACTAATTATAAAGTTTTTCTAGTAACACTGATGCCTGGACGTCAATTTAGTTCAATTGCGCCATCAATACTATCATTAATGGCCGAGTTGTCACGTTTGCAGTGTTATGGCACAGGCCAAGCTCTTCCATTTGTACCGGTGTGTTTGACAACAAAATACAGAGCAAATCCTTTATTTTGGGACTTCGAAATAACTGTGTCATATCGCAAATTCAACTAATTATCCAGTTGTTCTGGTAACACTGATGCCTGGAAGTCAATTTAGTTCTATTGCGCCTTCAATACTATCATTAATGGCCGAGTTGTGACATTTGCAGTGTTATGGCACAGGCCAACCTCGTCCATTTGTACCGGTGTGTTTGACAACAAAACACAGAGCAAATCCTTTATATTAGGACTTCGAAATAACTGTCTTATATCGCAAATTCAACTAATTATAAAGTTTTTCTAGTAACACTGATGCCTGGACGTCAATTTAGTTCAATTGCGCCATCAATACTATCATTAATGGCCGAGTTGTCACGTTTGCAGTGTTATGGCACAGGCCAAGCTCTTCCATTTTTAACCGCTGTGTTTGACAACAAAATACAGAGCAAATCCTTTATATTAGGACTTCCAAATAACTGTATTATATCGCAAATTCAACTAATTATCAAGGTTTTCTAGTAACACTGATGCATGGAGGTCAATTTAGTTCTATTGCGCCTTCAATACTATCATTAATGGCCGAGTTATCACGTTTGCAGTGTTATGGCACAGACCAAGCTCTTCCATTTGTAACGGTGTGTTTGACAACAAAATACAGACCAAATCCTTTATCTTGGGACTTCGAAATAACTGTATCAACTAATTATCCAGATTTGCTAGTAACACTGATGCCTGGAGGTCATTTTAGTTCTATTGCGCCTTCAATACTATCATTACTGACCGAGTTGTCGCATTTTCAGTGTTATGGCACCACCAAGCTCTTCCATTTGTACCGCTGTGTTTGACAACAAAATACAGAGCAAATCCTTTATATTGGGACTTCGAAATAACTGTGTCATATCGCAAATTCAACTAATTATCCAGTTTTTCTGGTAACACTGATGCCTGGAGGTCAATTTAGTTCTATTGCGCCTTCAATACTATCATTAATGGCCGAGTTGTGATATTTGCAGTGTTATGGCACAGGCCAAGCTCTTCCATTTGTACCAGTGTGTTTGACAACAAAACACAGAGCAAATCCTTTATATTAGGACTTCCAAATAACTGTCTTATATCGCAAATTCAACTAATTATCAAGTTTTTCTAGTAACACTGATGCCTGGACGTCAATTTAGTTCAATTGCGCCATCAATACTATCATTAATGGCCGAGTTGTCACGTTTGCAGGGTTATGACACAGGCCAAGCTCTTCCATTTGTACCGCTGTGTTTGACAACAATATACAGAGCAAATCCTTTATCTTGGGACTTCGAAATAACTGTGTCATATCGCAAATTCAACCAATTATCAAGTTTTCCTAGTAATACTGATGCCTGGAGGTGAATTTAGTTCTATTGCGCAATCAATACCATCATTAATGGGCGAGTTATCACGTTTGCAGTGTTATAGCACAGGCCAAGCTCTTCCATTTGTACCGGTGTGTTTGACAACAAACTACAGACCAAATCCTTTCTCTTGGGACTTCGAAATAACTGTATCAACTAATTATCCAGTTTTCCTAGAAATACTGATGCCTGGAGGTCAATTTAGTTCTATTACGCCATCAATACTATCATTAATGGGCAAGTTATCACGTTTGATGTGTTATAGCACAGGCCAAGCTCTTCCATTGGTACCGCTGTGTTTGACAACAAAACACAGAGCAAATCCTTTATCTTGGGACTTCGAAATAACTGTCTTATATCGCAAATTCAACTAATTATAAAGTTTTTCTAGTAACACTGATGCCTGGACGTCAATTTAGTTCAATTGCGCCATCAATACTATCATTAATGGCCGAGTTGTCACGTTTGCAGTGTTATGGCACAGGCCAAGCTCTTCCATTTGTACCGGTGTGTTTGACAACAAAACACAGAGCAAATCCTTTATATTAGGACTTCGAAATAACTGTATTATATCGCAAATTCAACTAATTATCCAGTTTTTCTGGTAACACTGATGCCTGGAAGTCAATTTAGTTATATTACGCCTTCAATACTATCATTAATGGCCGAGTTGTGACATTTGCAGTGTTATGGCACAGGCCAACCTCGTCCATTTGTACCGGTGTGTTTGACAACAAAACACAGAGCAAATCCTTTATATTAGGACTTCGAAACAACTGTCTTATATCGCAAATTCAACTAATTATAAAGTTTTTCTAGTAACACTGATGCCTGGACGTCAATTTAGTTCAATTGCGCCATCAATACTATCATTAATGGCCGAGTTGTCACGTTTGCAGTGTTATGGCACAGGCCAAGCTCTTCCATTTGTACCGCTGTATTTGACAACAAAATACAGAGCAAATCCTTTATCTTGGGACTTCGAAATAACTGTGTCATAACGCAAATTCAACCAATTATCAAGTTTTCCTAGTAATACTGATGCCTGGAGGTGAATTTAGTTCTATTGCGCCATCAATACCATCATTAATGGGCGAGTTATCACGTTTGCAGTGTTATAGCACAGGCCAAGCTCTTCCATTTGTAGCGGTGTGTTTGACAACAAAATACAGACCAAATCCTTTATCTTGGGACTTCGAAATAACTGTATCAACTAATTATCCAGTTTTCCTAGAAATACTGATGCCTGGAGGTCAATTTAGTTCTATTGCGCCATCAATACTATCATTAATGGGCGAGTTATCACGTTTGATGTGTTATAGCACAGGCCAAGCTCTTCCATTTGTACCGCTGTGTTTGACAACAAAATACAGAGCAAATCCTTTATTTTGCGACTTCGAAATAACTGTGTCATATCGCAAATTCAACTAATTATCAAGTTTTTCTGGTAACACTGATGCCTGGAGGTCAATTTAGTTCTATTGCGCCATCAATACTATCATTAATGGCCGAGTTGTCACACTTGCAGTGTTATGGCACAGGCCAAGCTCTTCCATTTGTACCGCTGTGTTTGACAACAAAACACAGAGCAAATCCTTTATCTTGGGACTTCGAAATAACTGTGTCATATCGCAAATTCAACTAATTATCAAGTTTTTCTAGTAACACTGATGCCTGGAGGTCATTTTTGTTCTATTGCGCCATAAATACTATCATTAATGGCCGAGTTGTCACATTTTCAGTGTTGTGGCACCGCCAAGCCCTTCCATTTGTACCACCGGTGTGTTTGACAACAAAATACAGAGCAAATCCTTTATCTTGGGACTTCGAAATAACTGTGTCATATCGCAAATTCAACTAATTATCCAGTTTTTCTGGTAACACTGATGCCTGGAAGTCAATTTAGTTCTATTGCGCCTTCAATACTATCATTAATGGCCGAGTTGTTACATTTGCAGGCCAACCTCGTCCATTTGTACCGGTGTGTTTGACAACAAAATACAGAGCAAATCCTTTATCTTGGGAATTCGAAATAACTGTGTCATATCGCAAATTCAACTAATTATAAAGTTTTTTCTAGTAACACTGATGCCTGGACGTCAATTTAGTTCAATTGCGCCATCAATACTATCATTAATGGCCGAGTTGTCACGTTTGCAGTGTTATTGCACAGGCCAAGCTCTTCCATTTGTACCGCTGTGTTTGACAACAAAATACAGAGCAAATCCTTTATCTTGGGACTTCGAAATAACTGTGTCATATCGCAAATTCAACCCATTATCAAGTTTTCCTAGTAATACTGATGCCTGGAGGTGAATTTAGTTCTATTGCGCCATCAATACCATCATTAATGGGCGAGTTATCACGTTTGCAGTGTTATAGCACAGGCCAAGCTCTTCCATTTGTACCGGTGTGTTTGACAACAAAATACCGACCAAATCCTTTATCTTGGGACTTCGAAATAACTGTATCAACTAATTATCCAGTTTTCCTAGTAATACTGATGCCTGGAGGTGAATTTAGTTCTATTGCGCCATCAATACCATCATTAATGGGCGAGTTATCACGTTTGCAGTGTTATAGCACAGGCCAAGCTCTTCCATTTGTACCGGTGTGTTTGACAACAAAACACAGAGCAAATCCTTTATATTAGGACTTCCAAATAACTGTATTATATCGCAAATTCAACTAATTATCCAGTTTTTCTGGTAACACTGATGCCTGGAAGTCAATTTAGTTCTATTGCGCCTTCAATACTATCATTAATGGCCGAGTTGTGACATTTGCAGTGTTATGGCACAGGCCAACCTCGTCCATTTGTACCGGTGTGTTTGACAACAAAACACAGAGCAAATCCTTTATATTAGGACTTCAAAATAACTGTCTTATATCGCAAATTCAACTAATTATAAAGTTTTTCTAGTAACACTGATGCCTGGACGTCAATTTAGTTCAATTGCGCCATCAATACTATCATTAATGGCCGAGTTGTCACGTTTGCAGTGTTATTGCACAGGCCAAGCTCTTCCATTTGTACCGCTGTGTTTGACAACAAAATACAGAGCAAATCCTTTATCTTGGGACTTCGAAATAACTGTGTCATATCGCAAATTCAACCCATTATCAAGTTTTCCTAGTAATACTGATCCCTGGAGGTGAATTTAGTTCTATTGCGCCATCAATACCATCATTAATGGGCGAGTTATCACGTTTGCAGTGTTATAGCACAGGCCAAGCTCTTCCATTTGTACCGCTGTGTTTGACAACAAAATACAGAGCAAATCCTTTATTTTGCGACTTCGAAATAACTGTGTCATATCGCAAATTCAACTAATTATCAAGTTTTTCTGGTAACACTGATGCCTGGAGGTCAATTTAGTTCTATTGCGCCATCAATACTATCATTAATGGCCGAGTTGTCACACTTGCAGTGTTATGGCACAGGCCAAGCTCTTCCATTTGTACCGCTGTGTTTGACAACAAAACACAGAGCAAATCCTTTATCTTGGGACTTCGAAATAACTGTGTCATATCGCAAATTCAACTAATTATCAAGTTTTTCTAGTAACACTGATGCCTGGAGGTCATTTTTGTTCTATTGCGCCATAAATAATATCATTAATGGCCGAGTTGTCACATTTTCAGTGTTGTGGCACCGCCAAGCCCTTCCATTTGTACCACCGGTGTGTTTGACAACAAAATACAGAGCAAATCCTTTATCTTGGGACTTCGAAATAACTGTGTCATATCGCAAATTCAACTAATTATCCAGTTTTTCTGGTAACACTGATGCCTGGAAGTCAATTTAGTTCTATTGCGCCTTCAATACTATCATTAATGGCCGAGTTGTTACATTTGCAGGCCAACCTCGTCCATTTGTACCGGTGTGTTTGACAACAAAATACAGAGCAAATCCTTTATCTTGGGAATTCGAAATAACTGTGTCATATCGCAAATTCAACTAATTATAAAGTTTTTCTAGTAACACTGATGCCTGGACGTCAATTTAGTTCAATTGCGCCATCAATACTATCATTAATGGCCGAGTTGTCACGTTTGCAGTGTTATTGCACAGGCCAAGCTCTTCCATTTGTACCGCTGTGTTTGACAACAAAATACAGAGCAAATCCTTTATCTTGGGACTTCGAAATAACTGTGTCATATCGCAAATTCAACCCATTATCAAGTTTTCCTAGTAATACTGATGCCTGGAGGTGAATTTAGTTCTATTGCGCCATCAATACCATCATTAATGGGCGAGTTATCACGTTTGCAGTGTTATAGCACAGGCCAAGCTCTTCCATTTGTACCGGTGTGTTTGACAACAAAATACAGACCAAATCCTTTATCTTGGGACTTCGAAATAACTGTATCAACTAATTATCCAGTTTTCCTAGTAATACTGATGCCTGGAGGTGAATTTAGTTCTATTGCGCCATCAATACCATCATTAATGGGCGAGTTATCACGTTTGCAGTGTTATAGCACAGGCCAAGCTCTTCCATTTGTACCGGTGTGTTTGACAACAAAACACAGAGCAAATCCTTTATATTAGGACTTCCAAATAACTGTATTATATCGCAAATTCAACTAATTATCCAGTTTTTCTGGTAACACTGATGCCTGGAAGTCAATTTAGTTCTATTGCGCCTTCAATACTATCATTAATGGCCGAGTTGTGACATTTGCAGTGTTATGGCACAGGCCAACCTCGTCCATTTGTACCGGTGTGTTTGACAACAAAACACAGAGCAAATCCTTTATATTAGGACTTCAAAATAACTGTCTTATATCGCAAATTCAACTAATTATAAAGTTTTTCTAGTAACACTGATGCCTGGACGTCAATTTAGTTCAATTGCGCCATCAATACTATCATTAATGGCCGAGTTGTCACGTTTGCAGTGTTATTGCACAGGCCAAGCTCTTCCATTTGTACCGCTGTGTTTGACAACAAAATACAGAGCAAATCCTTTATCTTGGGACTTCGAAATAACTGTGTCATATCGCAAATTCAACCCATTATCAAGTTTTCCTAGTAATACTGATGCCTGGAGGTGAATTTAGTTCTATTGCGCCATCAATACCATCATTAATGGGCGAGTTATCACGTTTGCAGTGTTATAGCACAGGCCAAGCTCTTCCATTTGTACCGGTGTGTTTGACAACAAAATACAGACCAAATCCTTTATCTTGGGACTTCGAAATAACTGTATCAACTAATTATCCAGTTTTCCTAGTAATACTGATGCCTGGAGGTGAATTTAGTTCTATTGCGCCATCAATACCATCATTAATGGGCGAGTTATCACGTTTGCAGTGTTATAGCACAGGCCAAGCTCTTCCATTTGTACCGGTGTGTTTGACAACAAAACACAGAGCAAATCCTTTATATTAGGACTTCCAAATAACTGTATTATATCGCAAATTCAACTAATTATCCAGTTTTTCTGGTAACACTGATGCCTGGAAGTCAATTTAGTTATATTGCGCCTTCAATACTATCATTAATGGCCGCGTTGTGACATTTGCAGTATTATGGCACAGGCCAACCTCGTCCATTTGTACCGGTGTGTTTGACAACAAAACACAGAGCAAATCCTTTATATTAGGACTTCAAAATAACTGTCTTATATCGCAAATTCAACTAATTATAAAGTTTTTCTAGTAACACTGATGCCTGGACGTCAATTTAGTTCAATTGCGCCATCAATACTATCATTAATGGCCGAGTTGTCACGTTTGCAGTGTTATGGCACAGGCCAAGCTCTTCCATTTGTACCGCTGTGTTTGACAACAAAATACAGAGCAAATCCTTTATCTTGGGACTTCGAAATAACTGTGTCATATCGCAAATTCAACCCATTATCAAGTTTTCCTAGTAATACTGATGCCTGGAGGTGAATTTAGTTCTATTGCGCCATCAATACCATCATTAATGGGCGAGTTATCACGTTTGCAGTGTTATAGCACAGGCCAAGCTCTTCCATTTGTACCGGTGTGTTTGACAACAAAATACAGACCAAATCCTTTATCTTGGGACTTCGAAATAACTGTATCAACTAATTATCCAGTTTTCCTAGTAATACTGATGCCTGGAGGTGAATTTAGTTCTATTGCGCCATCAATACCATCATTAATGGGCGAGTTATCACGTTTGCAGTGTTATAGCACAGGCCAAGCTCTTCCATTTGTACCGGTGTGTTTGACAACAAAACACAGAGCAAATCCTTTATATTAGGACTTCGAAATAACTGTGTCATATCGCAAATTCAACCCATTATCAAGTTTTCCTAGTAATACTGATGCCTGGAGGTGAATTTAGTTCTATTGCGCCATCAATACCATCATTAATGGGCGAGTTATCACGTTTGCAGTGTTATAGGACAGGCCAAGCTCTTCCATTTGTACCGGTGTGTTTGACAACAAAATACAGACCAAATCCTTTATCTTGGGACTTCCAAATAACTGTATTATATCGCAAATTCAACTAATTATCCAGTTTTTCTGGTAACACTGATGCCTGGAAGTCAATTTAGTTCTATTGCGCCTTCAATACTATCATTAATGGCCGAGTTGTGACATTTGCAGTGTTATGGCACAGGCCAACCTCGTCCATTTGTACCGGTGTGTTTGACAACAAAACACAGAGCAAATCCTTTATATTAGGACTTCAAAATAACTGTCTTATATCGCACATTCAACTAATTATAAAGTTTTTCTAGTAACACTGATGCCTGGACGTCAATTTAGTTCAATTGCGCCATCAATACTATCATTAATGGCCGAGTTGTCACGTTTGCAGTGTTATTGCACAGGCCAAGCTCTTCCATTTGTACCGCTGTGTTTGACAACAAAATACAGAGCAAATCCTTTATCTTGGGACTTCGAAATAACTGTGTCATATCGCAAATTCAACCCATTATCAAGTTTTCCTAGTAATACTGATGCCTGGAGGTGAATTTAGTTCTATTGCGCCATCAATACCATCATTAATGGGCGAGTTATCACGTTTGCAGTGTTATAGCACAGGCCAAGCTCTTCCATTTGTACCGGTGTGTTTGACAACAAAATACAGACCAAATCCTTTATCTTGGGACTTCGAAATAACTGTATCAACTAATTATCCAGTTTTCCTAGTAATACTGATGCCTGGAGGTGAATTTAGTTCTATTGCGCCATCAATACCATCATTAATGGGCGAGTTATCACGTTTGCAGTGTTATAGCACAGGCCAAGCTCTTCCATTTGTACCGGTGTGTTTGACAACAAAACACAGAGCAAATCCTTTATATTAGGACTTCCAAATAACTGTATTATATCGCAAATTCAACTAATTATCCAGTTTTTCTGGTAACACTGATGCCTGGAAGTCAATTTAGTTATATTGCGCCTTCAATACTATCATTAATGGCCGCGTTGTGACATTTGCAGTGTTATGGCACAGGCCAACCTCGTCCATTTGTACCGGTGTGTTTGACAACAAAACACAGAGCAAATCCTTTATATTAGGACTTCAAAATAACTGTCTTATATCGCAAATTCAACTAATTATAAAGTTTTTCTAGTAACACTGACGCCTGGACGTCAATTTAGTTCAATTGCGCCATCAATACTATCATTAATGGCCGAGTTGTCACGTTTGCAGTGTTATGGCACAGGCCAAGCTCTTCCATTTGTACCGCTGTGTTTGACAACAAAATACAGAGCAAATCCTTTATCTTGGGACTTCGAAATAACTGTGTCATATCGCAAATTCAACCCATTATCAAGTTTTCCTAGTAATACTGATGCCTGGAGGTGAATTTAGTTCTATTGCGCCATCAATACCATCATTAATGGGCGAGTTATCACGTTTGCAGTGTTATAGCACAGGCCAAGCTCTTCCATTTGTACCGGTGTGTTTGACAACAAAATACAGACCAAATCCTTTATCTTGGGACTTCGAAATAACTGTATCAACTAATTATCCAGTTTTCCTAGTAATACTGATGCCTGGAGGTGAATTTAGTTCTATTGCGCCATCAATACCATCATTAATGGGCGAATTATCACGTTTGCAGTGTTATAGCACAGGCCAAGCTCTTCCATTTGTACCGGTGTGTTTGACAACAAAACACAGAGCAAATCCTTTATATTAGGACTTCCAAATAACTGTATTATATCGCAAATTCAACTAATTATCCAGTTTTTCTGGTAACACTGATGCCTGGAAGTCAATTTAGTTCTATTGCGCCTTCAATACTATCATTAATGGCCGAGTTGTGACATTTGCAGTGTTATGGCACAGGCCAACCTCGTCCATTTGTACCGGTGTGTTTGACAACAAAACACAGAGCAAATCCTTTATATTAGGACTTCAAAATAACTGTCTTATATCGCAAATTCAACTAATTATAAAGTTTTTCTAGTAACACTGATGCCTGGACGTCAATTTAGTTCAATTGCGCCATCAATACTATCATTAATGGCCGAGTTGTCACGTTTGCAGTGTTATTGCACAGGCCAAGCTCTTCCATTTGTACCGCTGTGTTTGACAACAAAATACAGAGCAAATCCTTTATCTTGGGACTTCGAAATAACTGTGTCATATCGCAAATTCAACCCATTATCAAGTTTTCCTAGTAATACTGATGCCTGGAGGTGAATTTAGTTCTATTGCGCCATCAATACCATCATTAATGGGCGAGTTATCACGTTTGCAGTGTTATAGCACAGGCCAAGCTCTTCCATTTGTACCGGTGTGTTTGACAACAAAATACAGACCAAATCCTTTATCTTGGGACTTCGAAATAACTGTATCAACTAATTATCCAGTTTTCCTAGTAATACTGATGCCTGGAGGTGAATTTAGTTCTATTGCGCCATCAATACCATCATTAATGGGCGAGTTATCACGTTTGCAGTGTTATAGCACAGGCCAAGCTCTTCCATTTGTACCGGTGTGTTTGACAACAAAACACAGAGCAAATCCTTTATATTAGGACTTCCAAATAACTGTATTATATCGCAAATTCAACTAATTATCCAGTTTTTCTGGTAACACTGATGCCTGGAAGTCAATTTAGTTATATTGCGCCTTCAATACTATCATTAATGGCCGCGTTGTGACATTTGCAGTGTTATGGCACAGGCCAACCTCGTCCATTTGTACCGGTGTGTTTGACAACAAAACACAGAGCAAATCCTTTATATTAGGACTTCAAAATAACTGTCTTATATCGCAAATTCAACTAATTATAAAGTTTTTCTAGTAACACTGATGCCTGGACGTCAATTTAGTTCAATTGCGCCATCAATACTATCATTAATGGCCGAGTTGTCACGTTTGCAGTGTTATGGCACAGGCCAAGCTCTTCCATTTGTACCGCTGTGTTTGACAACAAAATACAGAGCAAATCCTTTATCTTGGGACTTCGAAATAACTGTGTCATATCGCAAATTCAACCCATTATCAAGTTTTCCTAGTAATACTGATGCCTGGAGGTGAATTTAGTTCTATTGCGCCATCAATACCATCATTAATGGGCGAGTTATCACGTTTGCAGTGTTATAGCACAGGCCAAGCTCTTCCATTTGTACCGGTGTGTTTGACAACAAAATACAGACCAAATCCTTTATCTCGGGACTTCGAAATAACTGTATCAACTAATTATCCAGTTTTCCTAGTAATACTGATGCCTGGAGGTGAATTTAGTTCTATTGCGCCATCAATACCATCATTAATGGGCGAGTTATCACGTTTGCAGTGTTATAGCACAGGCCAAGCTCTTCCATTTGTACCGGTGTGTTTGACAACAAAACACAGAGCAAATCCTTTATATTAGGACTTCCAAATAACTGTATTATATCGCAAATTCAACTAATTATCCAGTTTTTCTGGTAACACTGATGCCTGGAAGTCAATTTAGTTCTATTGCGCCTTCAATACTATCATTAATGGCCGAGTTGTGACATTTGCAGTGTTATGGCACAGGCCAACCTCGTCCATTTGTACCGGTGTGTTTGACAACAAAACACAGAGCAAATCCTTTATATTAGGACTTCAAAATAACTGTCTTATATCGCAAATTCAACTAATTATAAAGTTTTTTCTAGTAACACTGATGCCTGGACGTCAATTTAGTTCAATTGCGCCATCAATACTATCATTAATGGCCGAGTTGTCACGTTTGCAGTGTTATTGCACAGGCCAAGCTCTTCCATTTGTACCGCTGTGTTTGACAACAAAATACAGAGCAAATCCTTTATCTTGGGACTTCGAAATAACTGTGTCATATCGCAAATTCAACCCATTATCAAGTTTTCCTAGTAATACTGATGCCTGGAGGTGAATTTAGTTCTATTGCGCCATCAATACCATCATTAATGGGCGAGTTATCACGTTTGCAGTGTTATAGCACAGGCCAAGCTCTTCCATTTGTACCGGTGTGTTTGACAACAAAATACAGACCAAATCCTTTATCTTGGGACTTCGAAATAACTGTATCAACTAATTATCCAGTTTTCCTAGTAATACTGATGCCTGGAGGTGAATTTAGTTCTATTGCGCCATCAATACCATCATTAATGGGCGAGTTATCACGTTTGCAGTGTTATAGCACAGGCCAAGCTCTTCCATTTGTACCGGTGTGTTTGACAACAAAACACAGAGCAAATCCTTTATATTAGGACTTCCAAATAACTGTATTATATCGCAAATTCAACTAATTATCCAGTTTTTCTGGTAACACTGATGCCTGGAAGTCAATTTAGTTATATTGCGCCTTCAATACTATCATTAATGGCCGCGTTGTGACATTTGCAGTGTTATGGCACAGGCCAACCTCGTCCATTTGTACCGGTGTGTTTGACAACAAAACACAGAGCAAATCCTTTATATTAGGACTTCAAAATAACTGTCTTATATCGCAAATTCAACTAATTATAAAGTTTTTCTAGTAACACTGATGCCTGGACGTCAATTTAGTTCAATTGCGCCATCAATACTATCATTAATGGCCGAGTTGTCACGTTTGCAGTGTTATGGCACAGGCCAAGCTCTTCCATTTGTACCGCTGTGTTTGACAACAAAATACAGAGCAAATCCTTTATCTTGGGACTTCGAAATAACTGTGTCATATCGCAAATTCAACCCATTATCAAGTTTTCCTAGTAATACTGATGCCTGGAGGTGAATTTAGTTCTATTGCGCCATCAATACCATCATTAATGGGCGAGTTATCACGTTTGCAGTGTTATAGCACAGGCCAAGCTCTTCCATTTGTACCGGTGTGTTTGACAACAAAACACAGAGCAAATCCTTTATATTAGGACTTCCAAATAACTGTATTATATCGCAAATTCAACTAATTATCCAGTGTTTCTGGTAACACTGATGTCTGGAAGTCAATTTAGTTATATTGCGACTTCAATACTATCATTAATGGCCGCGTTGTGACATTTGCAGTGTTATGGCACAGGCCAACCTCGTCCATTTGTACCGGTGTGTTTGACAACAAAACACAGAGCAAATCCTTTATATTAGGACTTCAAAATAACTGTCTTATATCGCAAATTCAACTAATTATAAAGTTTTTCTAGTAACACTGATGCCTGGACGTCAATTTAGTTCAATTGCGCCATCAATACTATCATTAATGGCCGAGTTGTCACGTTTGCAGTGTTATGGCACAGGCCAAGCTCTTCCATTTGTACCGCTGTGTTTGACAACAAAATACAGAGCAAATCCTTTATCTTGGGACTTCGAAATAACTGTGTCATATCGCAAATTCAACCCATTATCAAGTTTTCCTAGTAATACTGATGCCTGGAGGTGAATTTAGTTCTATTGCGCCATCAATACCATCATTAATGGGCGAGTTATCACGTTTGCAGTGTTATAGCACAGGCCAAGCTCTTCCATTTGTACCGGTGTGTTTGACAACAAAACACAGAGCAAATCCTTTATATTAGGACTTCCAAATAACTGTATTATATCGCAAATTCAACTAATTATCCAGTTTTTCTGGTAACACTGATGCCTGGAAGTCAATTTAGTTCTATTGCGCCTTCAATACTATCATTAATGGCCGAGTTGTGACATTTGCAGTGTTATGGCACAGGCCAACCTCGTCCATTTGTACCGGTGTGTTTGACAACAAAACACAGAGCAAATCCTTTATATTAGGACTTCAAAATAACTGTCTTATATCGCAAATTCAACTAATTATAAAGTTTTTCTAGTAACACTGATGTCTGGAAGTCAATTTAGTTATATTGCGACTTCAATACTATCATTAATGGCCGCGTTGTGACATTTGCAGTGTTATGGCACAGGCCAACCTCGTCCATTTGTACCGGTGTGTTTGACAACAAAACACAGAGCAAATCCTTTATATTAGGACTTCAAAATAACTGTCTTATATCGCAAATTCAACTAATTATAAAGTTTTTCTAGTAACACTGATGCCTGGACGTCAATTTAGTTCAATTGCGCCATCAATACTATCATTAATGGCCGAGTTGTCACGTTTGCAGTGTTATGGCACAGGCCAAGCTCTTCCATTTGTACCGCTGTGTTTGACAACAAAATACAGAGCAAATCCTTTATCTTGGGACTTCGAAATAACTGTGTCATATCGCAAATTCAACCCATTATCAAGTTTTCCTAGTAATACTGATGCCTGGAGGTGAATTTAGTTCTATTGCGCCATCAATACCATCATTAATGGGCGAGTTATCACGTTTGCAGTGTTATAGCACAGGCCAAGCTCTTCCATTTGTACCGGTGTGTTTGACAACAAAATACAGACCAAATCCTTTATCTCGGGACTTCGAAATAACTGTATCAACTAATTATCCAGTTTTCCTAGTAATACTGATGCCTGGAGGTGAATTTAGTTCTATTGCGCCATCAATACCATCATTAATGGGCGAGTTATCACGTTTGCAGTGTTATAGCACAGGCCAAGCTCTTCCATTTGTACCGGTGTGTTTGACAACAAAACACAGAGCAAATCCTTTATATTAGGACTTCCAAATAACTGTATTATATCGCAAATTCAACTAATTATCCAGTTTTTCTGGTAACACTGATGCCTGGAAGTCAATTTAGTTCTATTGCGCCTTCAATACTATCATTAATGGCCGAGTTGTGACATTTGCAGTGTTATGGCACAGGCCAACCTCGTCCATTTGTACCGGTGTGTTTGACAACAAAACACAGAGCAAATCCTTTATATTAGGACTTCAAAATAACTGTCTTATATCGCAAATTCAACTAATTATAAAGTTTTTCTAGTAACACTGATGCCTGGACGTCAATTTAGTTCAATTGCGCCATCAATACTATCATTAATGGCCGAGTTGTCACGTTTGCAGTGTTATTGCACAGGCCAAGCTCTTCCATTTGTACCGCTGTGTTTGACAACAAAATACAGAGCAAATCCTTTATCTTGGGACTTCGAAATAACTGTGTCATATCGCAAATTCAACCCATTATCAAGTTTTCCTAGTAATACTGATGCCTGGAGGTGAATTTAGTTCTATTGCGCCATCAATACCATCATTAATGGGCGAGTTATCACGTTTGCAGTGTTATAGCACAGGCCAACACGCTTGGCACAAATGACCCTAAAATCTATCACTTTGCAATATTTTCAAAAGTTTCCAACGTAGAAGTTTGATTTTTTGTGGGAGGATGAAGACCGATGCCCTAAACGAAATCCGATGCTTTGAACTACCGTAGACATTTTGATGACGTCACAGTTACGTCATATATCCATTTATAATAGGTTTCTCGATGTTTTCAATTACCTTTAACATCAGTAAATTTTATATTTTCGATTTCCCATCATGTCAACAACAAAGAAACCGAAAACCCGAGTTCGATTGGTTAAGAGGGAGAAAAGATATGAAATTTTGAATTTTTGCAATTTTCCCGCCAAAATTTGGCGGGAAATATTCAACACAGAACCATTTACAAAATAACTTCTTCATTCATCTTTTAGAGTTTAATATATTTGTTTACGACAATCTAGCAATCAAAAGAGTAAATCGGTACCCACAACCGTATGTTTTTAGAATTTTCAATTTTTGAGAGGAAATACTTAAAAATTCACAGTGAAAAAGAGGAAACGTCATTATGACGTCATTTTTTTTTTTTAATGTCTGTTAAAAATAACTATTCGAGTATTTTTCGGGTTTTAAAGAGGAACTGTACTTACTGTACACTGAATCGCCGCAATTTGGTCTTTTTTATGTTTCTTCAATTTAGAAAGCATGACTGATGTCAGACCCATGACGTCAGAAAATGTGACGTCACAGGAAACTTCAGTTCTTAATAACTCAGCAAATATTTATCGTAGAGACTATAAAATTGCGGCAATCAAAAACACACATTTATGTTGTAATGATAACATGCTTTATTTCAAACGTATAGGTAACGCACAATTTGACCTTAAAAGGAGTCGTTCGTTATGACGTCACACTAACGTCAATATACAAATGTGTTTGATCCTAAAGATGTTATTACATTTTAATATTAACATACGAAAATTTCGTTAAATTTGACAGCGAATTAAATAAGATGTGCTGGTTTATATATTTTTGGCTCGCTTTTAGTGATCGATTTTGAGGTAACTTATGCCAAGCGTGCAAGCTCTTCCATTTGTACCGGTGTGTTTGACAACAAAATACAGACCAAATCCTTTATCTTGGGACTTCGAAATAACTGTATCAACTAATTATCCAGTTTTCCTAGTAATACTGATGCCTGGAGGTGAATTTAGTTCTATTGCGCCATCAATACCATCATTAATGGGCGAGTTATCACGTTTGCAGTGTTATAGCACAGGCCAAGCTCTTCCATTTGTACCGGTGTGTTTGACAACAAAACACAGAGCAAATCCTTTATATTAGGACTTCCAAATAACTGTATTATATCGCAAATTCAACTAATTATCCAGTTTTTCTGGTAACACTGATGCCTGGAAGTCAATTTAGTTATATTGCGCCTTCAATACTATCATTAATGGCCGCGTTGTGACATTTGCAGTGTTATGGCACAGGCCAACCTCGTCCATTTGTACCGGTGTGTTTGACAACAAAACACAGAGCAAATCCTTTATATTAGGACTTCAAAATAACTGTCTTATATCGCAAATTCAACTAATTATAAAGTTTTTCTAGTAACACTGATGCCTGGACGTCAATTTAGTTCAATTGCGCCATCAATACTATCATTAATGGCCGAGTTGTCACGTTTGCAGTGTTATGGCACAGGCCAAGCTCTTCCATTTGTACCGCTGTGTTTGACAACAAAATACAGAGCAAATCCTTTATCTTGGGACTTCGAAATAACTGTGTCATATCGCAAATTCAACCCATTATCAAGTTTTCCTAGTAATACTGATGCCTGGAGGTGAATTTAGTTCTATTGCGCCATCAATACCATCATTAATGGGCGAGTTATCACGTTTGCAGTGTTATAGCACAGGCCAAGCTGTTCCATTTGTACCGGTGTGTTTGACAACAAAACACAGAGCAAATCCTTTATATTAGGACTTCCAAATAACTGTATTATATCGCAAATTCAACTAATTATCCAGTGTTTCTGGTAACACTGATGTCTGGAAGTCAATTTAGTTATATTGCGACTTCAATACTATCATTAATGGCCGCGTTGTGACATTTGCAGTGTTATGGCACAGGCCAACCTCGTCCATTTGTACCGGTGTGTTTGACAACAAAACACAGAGCAAATCCTTTATATTAGGACTTCAAAATAACTGTCTTATATCGCAAATTCAACTAATTATAAAGTTTTTCTAGTAACACTGATGCCTGGACGTCAATTTAGTTCAATTGCGCCATCAATACTATCATTAATGGCCGAGTTGTCACGTTTGCAGTGTTATGGCACAGGCCAAGCTCTTCCATTTGTACCGCTGTGTTTGACAACAAAATACAGAGCAAATCCTTTATCTTGGGACTTCGAAATAACTGTGTCATATCGCAAATTCAACCCATTATCAAGTTTTCCTAGTAATACTGATGCCTGGAGGTGAATTTAGTTCTATTGCGCCATCAATACCATCATTAATGGGCGAGTTATCACGTTTGCAGTGTTATAGGACAGGCCAAGCTCTTCCATTTGTACCGGTGTGTTTGACAACAAAATACAGACCAAATCCTTTATCTTGGGACTTCGAAATAACTGTATCAACTAATTATCCAGTTTTCCTAGTAATACTGATGCCTGGAGGTGAATTTAGTTCTATTGCGCCATCAATACCATCATTAATGGGCGAGTTATCACGTTTGCAGTGTTATAGCACAGGCCAAGCTCTTCCATTTGTACCGGTGTGTTTGACAACAAAACACAGAGCAAATCCTTTATATTAGGACTTCCAAATAACTGTATTATATCGCAAATTCAACTAATTATCCAGTTTTTCTGGTAACACTGATGCCTGGAAGTCAATTTAGTTCTATTGCGCCTTCAATACTATCATTAATGGCCGAGTTGTGACATTTGCAGTGTTATGGCACAGGCCAACCTCGTCCATTTGTACCGGTGTGTTTGACAACAAAACACAGAGCAAATCCTTTATATTAGGACTTCAAAATAACTGTCTTATATCGCAAATTCAACTAATTATAAAGTTTTTCTAGTAACACTGATGTCTGGAAGTCAATTTAGTTATATTGCGACTTCAATACTATCATTAATGGCCGCGTTGTGACATTTGCAGTGTTATGGCACAGGCCAACCTCGTCCATTTGTACCGGTGTGTTTGACAACAAAACACAGAGCAAATCCTTTATATTAGGACTTCAAAATAACTGTCTTATATCGCAAATTCAACTAATTATAAAGTTTTTCTAGTAACACTGATGCCTGGACGTCAATTTAGTTCAATTGCGCCATCAATACTATCATTAATGGCCGAGTTGTCACGTTTGCAGTGTTATGGCACAGGCCAAGCTCTTCCATTTGTACCGCTGTGTTTGACAACAAAATACAGAGCAAATCCTTTATCTTGGGACTTCGAAATAACTGTGTCATATCGCAAATTCAACCCATTATCAAGTTTTCCTAGTAATACTGATGCCTGGAGGTGAATTTAGTTCTATTGCGCCATCAATACCATCATTAATGGGCGAGTTATCACGTTTGCAGTGTTATAGGACAGGCCAAGCTCTTCCATTTGTACCGGTGTGTTTGACAACAAAATACAGACCAAATCCTTTATCTTGGGACTTCGAAATAACTGTATCAACTAATTATCCAGTGTTCCTAGTAATACTGATGCCTGGAGGTGAATTTAGTTCTATTGCGCCATCAATACCATCATTAATGGGCGAGTTATCACGTTTGCAGTGTTATAGCACAGGCCAAGCTCTTCCATTTGTACCGGTGTGTTTGACAACAAAACACAGAGCAAATCCTTTATATTAGGACTTCCAAATAACTGTATTATATCGCAAATTCAACTAATTATCCAGTTTTTCTGGTAACACTGATGCCTGGAAGTCAATTTAGTTCTATTGCGCCTTCAATACTATCATTAATGGCCGAGTTGTGACATTTGCAGTGTTATGGCACAGGCCAACCTCGTCCATTTGTACCGGTGTGTTTGACAACAAAACACAGAGCAAATCCTTTATATTAGGACTTCAAAATAACTGTCTTATATCGCAAATTCAACTAATTATAAAGTTTTTTCTAGTAACACTGATGCCTGGACGTCAATTTAGTTCAATTGCGCCATCAATACTATCATTAATGGCCGAGTTGTCACGTTTGCAGTGTTATTGCACAGGCCAAGCTCTTCCATTTGTACCGCTGTGTTTGACAACAAAATACAGAGCAAATCCTTTATCTTGGGACTTCGAAATAACTGTGTCATATCCCAAATTCAACCCATTATCAAGTTTTCCTAGTAATACTGATGCCTGGAGGTGAATTTAGTTCTATTGCGCCATCAATACCATCATTAATGGGCGAGTTATCACGTTTGCAGTGTTATAGCACAGGCCAACACGCTTGGCACAAATGACCCTAAAATCTATCACTTTGCAATATTTTCAAAAGTTTCCAACGTAGAAGTTTGATTTTTTGTGGGAGGATGAAGACCGATGCCCTAAACGAAATCCGATGCTTTGAACTACCGTAGACATTTTGATGACGTCACAGTTACGTCATATATCCATTTATAATAGGTTTCTCGATGTTTTCAATTACCTTTAACATCAGTAAATTTTATATTTTCGATTTCCCATCATGTCAACAACAAAGAAACCGAAAACCCGAGTTCGATTGGTTAAGAGGGAGAAAAGATATGAAATTTTGAATTTTTGCAATTTTCCCGCCAAAATTTGGCGGGAAATATTCAACACAGAACCATTTACAAAATAACTTCTTCATTCATCTTTTAGAGTTTAATATATTTGTTTACGACAATCTAGCAATCAAAAGAGTAAATCGGTACCCACAACCGTATGTTTTTAGAATTTTCAATTTTTGAGAGGAAATACTTAAAAATTCACAGTGAAAAAGAGGAAACGTCATTATGACGTCATTTTTTTTTTTTAATGTCTGTTAAAAATAACTATTCGAGTATTTTTCGGGTTTTAAAGAGGAACTGTACTTACTGTACACTGAATCGCCGCAATTTGGTCTTTTTTATGTTTCTTCAATTTAGAAAGCATGACTGATGTCAGACCCATGACGTCAGAAAATGTGACGTCACAGGAAACTTCAGTTCTTAATAACTCAGCAAATATTTATCGTAGAGACTATAAAATTGCGGCAATCAAAAACACACATTTATGTTGTAATGATAACATGCTTTATTTCAAACGTATAGGTAACGCACAATTTGACCTTAAAAGGAGTCGTTCGTTATGACGTCACACTAACGTCAATATACAAATGTGTTTGATCCTAAAGATGTTATTACATTTTAATATTAACATACGAAAATTTCGTTAAATTTGACAGCGAATTAAATAAGATGTGCTGGTTTATATATTTTTGGCTCGCTTTTAGTGATCGATTTTGAGGTAACTTATGCCAAGCGTGCAAGCTCTTCCATTTGTACCGGTGTGTTTGACAACAAAATACAGACCAAATCCTTTATCTTGGGACTTCGAAATAACTGTATCAACTAATTATCCAGTTTTCCTAGTAATACTGATGCCTGGAGGTGAATTTAGTTCTATTGCGCCATCAATACCATCATTAATGGGCGAGTTATCACGTTTGCAGTGTTATAGCACAGGCCAAGCTCTTCCATTTGTACCGGTGTGTTTGACAACAAAACACAGAGCAAATCCTTTATATTAGGACTTCCAAATAACTGTATTATATCGCAAATTCAACTAATTATCCAGTTTTTCTGGTAACACTGATGCCTGGAAGTCAATTTAGTTATATTGCGCCTTCAATACTATCATTAATGGCCGCGTTGTGACATTTGCAGTGTTATGGCACAGGCCAACCTCGTCCATTTGTACCGGTGTGTTTGACAACAAAACACAGAGCAAATCCTTTATATTAGGACTTCAAAATAACTGTCTTATATCGCAAATTCAACTAATTATAAAGTTTTTCTAGTAACACTGATGCCTGGACGTCAATTTAGTTCAATTGCGCCATCAATACTATCATTAATGGCCGAGTTGTCACGTTTGCAGTGTTATGGCACAGGCCAAGCTCTTCCATTTGTACCGCTGTGTTTGACAACAAAATACAGAGCAAATCCTTTATCTTGGGACTTCGAAATAACTGTGTCATATCGCAAATTCAACCCATTATCAAGTTTTCCTAGTAATACTGATGCCTGGAGGTGAATTTAGTTCTATTGCGCCATCAATACCATCATTAATGGGCGAGTTATCACGTTTGCAGTGTTATAGCACAGGCCAAGCTGTTCCATTTGTACCGGTGTGTTTGACAACAAAACACAGAGCAAATCCTTTATATTAGGACTTCCAAATAACTGTATTATATCGCAAATTCAACTAATTATCCAGTGTTTCTGGTAACACTGATGTCTGGAAGTCAATTTAGTTATATTGCGACTTCAATACTATCATTAATGGCCGCGTTGTGACATTTGCAGTGTTATGGCACAGGCCAACCTCGTCCATTTGTACCGGTGTGTTTGACAACAAAACACAGAGCAAATCCTTTATATTAGGACTTCAAAATAACTGTCTTATATCGCAAATTCAACTAATTATAAAGTTTTTCTAGTAACACTGATGCCTGGACGTCAATTTAGTTCAATTGCGCCATCAATACTATCATTAATGGCCGAGTTGTCACGTTTGCAGTGTTATGGCACAGGCCAAGCTCTTCCATTTGTACCGCTGTGTTTGACAACAAAATACAGAGCAAATCCTTTATCTTGGGACTTCGAAATAACTGTGTCATATCGCAAATTCAACCCATTATCAAGTTTTCCTAGTAATACTGATGCCTGGAGGTGAATTTAGTTCTATTGCGCCATCAATACCATCATTAATGGGCGAGTTATCACGTTTGCAGTGTTATAGGACAGGCCAAGCTCTTCCATTTGTACCGGTGTGTTTGACAACAAAATACAGACCAAATCCTTTATCTTGGGACTTCGAAATAACTGTATCAACTAATTATCCAGTTTTCCTAGTAATACTGATGCCTGGAGGTGAATTTAGTTCTATTGCGCCATCAATACCATCATTAATGGGCGAGTTATCACGTTTGCAGTGTTATAGCACAGGCCAAGCTCTTCCATTTGTACCGGTGTGTTTGACAACAAAACACAGAGCAAATCCTTTATATTAGGACTTCCAAATAACTGTATTATATCGCAAATTCAACTAATTATCCAGTTTTTCTGGTAACACTGATGCCTGGAAGTCAATTTAGTTCTATTGCGCCTTCAATACTATCATTAATGGCCGAGTTGTGACATTTGCAGTGTTATGGCACAGGCCAACCTCGTCCATTTGTACCGGTGTGTTTGACAACAAAACACAGAGCAAATCCTTTATATTAGGACTTCAAAATAACTGTCTTATATCGCAAATTCAACTAATTATAAAGTTTTTCTAGTAACACTGATGTCTGGAAGTCAATTTAGTTATATTGCGACTTCAATACTATCATTAATGGCCGCGTTGTGACATTTGCAGTGTTATGGCACAGGCCAACCTCGTCCATTTGTACCGGTGTGTTTGACAACAAAACACAGAGCAAATCCTTTATATTAGGACTTCAAAATAACTGTCTTATATCGCAAATTCAACTAATTATAAAGTTTTTCTAGTAACACTGATGCCTGGACGTCAATTTAGTTCAATTGCGCCATCAATACTATCATTAATGGCCGAGTTGTCACGTTTGCAGTGTTATGGCACAGGCCAAGCTCTTCCATTTGTACCGCTGTGTTTGACAACAAAATACAGAGCAAATCCTTTATCTTGGGACTTCGAAATAACTGTGTCATATCGCAAATTCAACCCATTATCAAGTTTTCCTAGTAATACTGATGCCTGGAGGTGAATTTAGTTCTATTGCGCCATCAATACCATCATTAATGGGCGAGTTATCACGTTTGCAGTGTTATAGGACAGGCCAAGCTCTTCCATTTGTACCGGTGTGTTTGACAACAAAATACAGACCAAATCCTTTATCTTGGGACTTCGAAATAACTGTATCAACTAATTATCCAGTGTTCCTAGTAATACTGATGCCTGGAGGTGAATTTAGTTCTATTGCGCCATCAATACCATCATTAATGGGCGAGTTATCACGTTTGCAGTGTTATAGCACAGGCCAAGCTCTTCCATTTGTACCGGTGTGTTTGACAACAAAACACAGAGCAAATCCTTTATATTAGGACTTCCAAATAACTGTATTATATCGCAAATTCAACTAATTATCCAGTTTTTCTGGTAACACTGATGCCTGGAAGTCAATTTAGTTCTATTGCGCCTTCAATACTATCATTAATGGCCGAGTTGTGACATTTGCAGTGTTATGGCACAGGCCAACCTCGTCCATTTGTACCGGTGTGTTTGACAACAAAACACAGAGCAAATCCTTTATATTAGGACTTCAAAATAACTGTCTTATATCGCAAATTCAACTAATTATAAAGTTTTTCTAGTAACACTGATGTCTGGAAGTCAATTTAGTTATATTGCGACTTCAATACTATCATTAATGGCCGCGTTGTGACATTTGCAGTGTTATGGCACAGGCCAACCTCGTCCATTTGTACCGGTGTGTTTGACAACAAAACACAGAGCAAATCCTTTATATTAGGACTTCAAAATAACTGTCTTATATCGCAAATTCAACTAATTATAAAGTTTTTCTAGTAACACTGATGCCTGGACGTCAATTTAGTTCAATTGCGCCATCAATACTATCATTAATGGCCGAGTTGTCACGTTTGCAGTGTTATGGCACAGGCCAAGCTCTTCCATTTGTACCGCTGTGTTTGACAACAAAATACAGAGCAAATCCTTTATCTTGGGACTTCGAAATAACTGTGTCATATCGCAAATTCAACCCATTATCAAGTTTTCCTAGTAATACTGATGCCTGGAGGTGAATTTAGTTCTATTGCGCCATCAATACCATCATTAATGGGCGAGTTATCACGTTTGCAGTGTTATAGGACAGGCCAAGCTCTTCCATTTGTACCGGTGTGTTTGACAACAAAATACAGACCAAATCCTTTATCTTGGGACTTCGAAATAACTGTATCAACTAATTATCCAGTGTTCCTAGTAATACTGATGCCTGGAGGTGAATTTAGTTCTATTGCGCCATCAATACCATCATTAATGGGCGAGTTATCACGTTTGCAGTGTTATAGCACAGGCCAAGCTCTTCCATTTGTACCGGTGTGTTTGACAACAAAACACAGAGCAAATCCTTTATATTAGGACTTCCAAATAACTGTATTATATCGCAAATTCAACTAATTATCCAGTTTTTCTGGTAACACTGATGCCTGGAAGTCAATTTAGTTCTATTGCGCCTTCAATACTATCATTAATGGCCGAGTTGTGACATTTGCAGTGTTATGGCACAGGCCAACCTCGTCCATTTGTACCGGTGTGTTTGACAACAAAATACAGACCAAATCCTTTATCTTGGGACTTCGAAATAACTGTATCAACTAATTATCCAGTTTTCCTAGTAATACTGATGCCTGGAGGTGAATTTAGTTCTATTGCGCCATCAATACCATCATTAATGGGCGAGTTATCACGTTTGCAGTGTTATAGCACAGGCCAAGCTCTTCCATTTGTACCGGTGTGTTTGACAACAAAACACAGAGCAAATCCTTTATATTAGGACTTCCAAATAACTGTATTATATCGCAAATTCAACTAATTATCCAGTTTTTCTGGTAACACTGATGCCTGGAAGTCAATTTAGTTATATTGCGCCTTCAATACTATCATTAATGGCCGCGTTGTGACATTTGCAGTGTTATGGCACAGGCCAACCTCGTCCATTTGTACCGGTGTGTTTGACAACAAAACACAGAGCAAATCCTTTATATTAGGACTTCAAAATAACTGTCTTATATCGCAAATTCAACTAATTATAAAGTTTTTCTAGTAACACTGATGCCTGGACGTCAATTTAGTTCAATTGCGCCATCAATACTATCATTAATGGCCGAGTTGTCACGTTTGCAGTGTTATGGCACAGGCCAAGCTCTTCCATTTGTACCGCTGTGTTTGACAACAAAATACAGAGCAAATCCTTTATCTTGGGACTTCGAAATAACTGTGTCATATCGCAAATTCAACCCATTATCAAGTTTTCCTAGTAATACTGATGCCTGGAGGTGAATTTAGTTCTATTGCGCCATCAATACCATCATTAATGGGCGAGTTATCACGTTTGCAGTGTTATAGCACAGGCCAAGCTCTTCCATTTGTACCGGTGTGTTTGACAACAAAATACAGACCAAATCCTTTATCTCGGGACTTCGAAATAACTGTATCAACTAATTATCCAGTTTTCCTAGTAATACTGATGCCTGGAGGTGAATTTAGTTCTATTGCGCCATCAATACCATCATTAATGGGCGAGTTATCACGTTTGCAGTGTTATAGCACAGGCCAAGCTCTTCCATTTGTACCGGTGTGTTTGACAACAAAACACAGAGCAAATCCTTTATATTAGGACTTCCAAATAACTGTATTATATCGCAAATTCAACTAATTATCCAGTTTTTCTGGTAACACTGATGCCTGGAAGTCAATTTAGTTCTATTGCGCCTTCAATACTATCATTAATGGCCGAGTTGTGACATTTGCAGTGTTATGGCACAGGCCAACCTCGTCCATTTGTACCGGTGTGTTTGACAACAAAACACAGAGCAAATCCTTTATATTAGGACTTCAAAATAACTGTCTTATATCGCAAATTCAACTAATTATAAAGTGTTTCTAGTAACACTGATGTCTGGAAGTCAATTTAGTTATATTGCGACTTCAATACTATCATTAATGGCCGCGTTGTGACATTTGCAGTGTTATGGCACAGGCCAACCTCGTCCATTTGTACCGGTGTGTTTGACAACAAAACACAGAGCAAATCCTTTATATTAGGACTTCAAAATAACTGTCTTATATCGCAAATTCAACTAATTATAAAGTTTTTCTAGTAACACTGATGCCTGGACGTCAATTTAGTTCAATTGCGCCATCAATACTATCATTAATGGCCGAGTTGTCACGTTTGCAGTGTTATGGCACAGGCCAAGCTCTTCCATTTGTACCGCTGTGTTTGACAACAAAATACAGAGCAAATCCTTTATCTTGGGACTTCGAAATAACTGTGTCATATCGCAAATTCAACCCATTATCAAGTTTTCCTAGTAATACTGATGCCTGGAGGTGAATTTAGTTCTATTGCGCCATCAATACCATCATTAATGGGCGAGTTATCACGTTTGCAGTGTTATAGGACAGGCCAAGCTCTTCCATTTGTACCGGTGTGTTTGACAACAAAATACAGACCAAATCCTTTATCTTGGGACTTCGAAATAACTGTATCAACTAATTATCCAGTGTTCCTAGTAATACTGATGCCTGGAGGTGAATTTAGTTCTATTGCGCCATCAATACCATCATTAATGGGCGAGTTATCACGTTTGCAGTGTTATAGCACAGGCCAAGCTCTTCCATTTGTACCGGTGTGTTTGACAACAAAACACAGAGCAAATCCTTTATATTAGGACTTCCAAATAACTGTATTATATCGCAAATTCAACTAATTATCCAGTTTTTCTGGTAACACTGATGCCTGGAAGTCAATTTAGTTCTATTGCGCCTTCAATACTATCATTAATGGCCGAGTTGTGACATTTGCAGTGTTATGGCACAGGCCAACCTCGTCCATTTGTACCGGTGTGTTTGACAACAAAATACAGACCAAATCCTTTATCTTGGGACTTCGAAATAACTGTATCAACTAATTATCCAGTTTTCCTAGTAATACTGATGCCTGGAGGTGAATTTAGTTCTATTGCGCCATCAATACCATCATTAATGGGCGAGTTATCACGTTTGCAGTGTTATAGCACAGGCCAAGCTCTTCCATTTGTACCGGTGTGTTTGACAACAAAACACAGAGCAAATCCTTTATATTAGGACTTCCAAATAACTGTATTATATCGCAAATTCAACTAATTATCCAGTTTTTCTGGTAACACTGATGCCTGGAAGTCAATTTAGTTATATTGCGCCTTCAATACTATCATTAATGGCCGCGTTGTGACATTTGCAGTGTTATGGCACAGGCCAACCTCGTCCATTTGTACCGGTGTGTTTGACAACAAAACACAGAGCAAATCCTTTATATTAGGACTTCAAAATAACTGTCTTATATCGCAAATTCAACTAATTATAAAGTTTTTCTAGTAACACTGATGCCTGGACGTCAATTTAGTTCAATTGCGCCATCAATACTATCATTAATGGCCGAGTTGTCACGTTTGCAGTGTTATGGCACAGGCCAAGCTCTTCCATTTGTACCGCTGTGTTTGACAACAAAATACAGAGCAAATCCTTTATCTTGGGACTTCGAAATAACTGTGTCATATCGCAAATTCAACCCATTATCAAGTTTTCCTAGTAATACTGATGCCTGGAGGTGAATTTAGTTCTATTGCGCCATCAATACCATCATTAATGGGCGAGTTATCACGTTTGCAGTGTTATAGCACAGGCCAAGCTCTTCCATTTGTACCGGTGTGTTTGACAACAAAATACAGACCAAATCCTTTATCTCGGGACTTCGAAATAACTGTATCAACTAATTATCCAGTTTTCCTAGTAATACTGATGCCTGGAGGTGAATTTAGTTCTATTGCGCCATCAATACCATCATTAATGGGCGAGTTATCACGTTTGCAGTGTTATAGCACAGGCCAAGCTCTTCCATTTGTACCGGTGTGTTTGACAACAAAACACAGAGCAAATCCTTTATATTAGGACTTCCAAATAACTGTATTATATCGCAAATTCAACTAATTATCCAGTTTTTCTGGTAACACTGATGCCTGGAAGTCAATTTAGTTCTATTGCGCCTTCAATGCTATCATTAATGGCCGAGTTGTGACATTTGCAGTGTTATGGCACAGGCCAACCTCGTCCATTTGTACCGGTGTGTTTGACAACAAAACACAGAGCAAATCCTTTATATTAGGACTTCAAAATAACTGTCTTATATCGCAAATTCAACTAATTATAAAGTTTTTTCTAGTAACACTGATGCCTGGACGTCGATTTAGTTCAATTGCGCCATCAATACTATCATTAATGGCCGAGTTGTCACGTTTGCAGTGTTATTGCACAGGCCAAGCTCTTCCATTTGTACCGCTGTGTTTGACAACAAAATACAGAGCAAATCCTTTATCTTGGGACTTCGAAATAACTGTGTCATATCGCAAATTCAACCCATTATCAAGTTTTCCTAGTAATACTGATGCCTGGAGGTGAATTTAGTTCTATTGCGCCATCAATACCATCATTAATGGGCGAGTTATCACGTTTGCAGTGTTATAGCACAGGCCAAGCTCTTCCATTTGTACCGGTGTGTTTGACAACAAAATACAGACCAAATCCTTTATCTTGGGACTTCGAAATAACTGTATCAACTAATTATCCAGTTTTCCTAGTAATACTGATGCCTGGAGGTGAATTTAGTTCTATTGCGCCATCAATACCATCATTAATGGGCGAGTTATCACGTTTGCAGTGTTATTGCACAGGCCAAGCTCTTCCATTTGTACCGGTGTGTTTGACAACAAAACACAGAGCAAATCCTTTATATTAGGACTTCCAAATAACTGTATTATATCGCAAATTCAACTAATTATCCAGTTTTTCTGGTAACACTGATGCCTGGAAGTCAATTTAGTTATATTGCGCCTTCAATACTATCATTAATGGCCGCGTTGTGACATTTGCAGTGTTATGGCACAGGCCAACCTCGTCCATTTGTACCGGTGTGTTTGACAACAAAACACAGAGCAAATCCTTTATATTAGGACTTCAAAATAACTGTCTTATATCGCAAATTCAACTAATTATAAAGTTTTTCTAGTAACACTGATGCCTGGACGTCAATTTAGTTCAATTGCGCCATCAATACTATCATTAATGGCCGAGTTGTCACGTTTGCAGTGTTATGGCACAGGCCAAGCTCTTCCATTTGTACCGCTGTGTTTGACAACAAAATACAGAGCAAATCCTTTATCTTGGGACTTCGAAATAACTGTGTCATATCGCAAATTCAACCCATTATCAAGTTTTCCTAGTAATACTGATGCCTGGAGGTGAATTTAGTTCTATTGCGCCATCAATACCATCATTAATGGGCGAGTTATCACGTTTGCAGTGTTATAGCACAGGCCAAGCTCTTCCATTTGTACCGGTGTGTTTGACAACAAAACACAGAGCAAATCCTTTATATTAGGACTTCCAAATAACTGTATTATATCGCAAATTCAACTAATTATCCAGTGTTTCTGGTAACACTGATGTCTGGAAGTCAATTTAGTTATATTGCGACTTCAATACTATCATTAATGGCCGCGTTGTGACATTTGCAGTGTTATGGCACAGGCCAACCTCGTCCATTTGTACCGGTGTGTTTGACAACAAAACACAGAGCAAATCCTTTATATTAGGACTTCAAAATAACTGTCTTATATCGCAAATTCAACTAATTATAAAGTTTTTCTAGTAACACTGATGCCTGGACGTCAATTTAGTTCAATTGCGCCATCAATACTATCATTAATGGCCGAGTTGTCACGTTTGCAGTGTTATGGCACAGGCCAAGCTCTTCCATTTGTACCGCTGTGTTTGACAACAAAATACAGAGCAAATCCTTTATCTTGGGACTTCGAAATAACTGTGTCATATCGCAAATTCAACCCATTATCAAGTTTTCCTAGTAATACTGATGCCTGGAGGTGAATTTAGTTCTATTGCGCCATCAATACCATCATTAATGGGCGAGTTATCACGTTTGCAGTGTTATAGGACAGGCCAAGCTCTTCCATTTGTACCGGTGTGTTTGACAACAAAATACAGACCAAATCCTTTATCTTGGGACTTCGAAATAACTGTATCAACTAATTATCCAGTGTTCCTAGTAATACTGATGCCTGGAGGTGAATTTAGTTCTATTGCGCCATCAATACCATCATTAATGGGCGAGTTATCACGTTTGCAGTGTTATAGCACAGGCCAAGCTCTTCCATTTGTACCGGTGTGTTTGACAACAAAACACAGAGCAAATCCTTTATATTAGGACTTCCAAATAACTGTATTATATCGCAAATTCAACTAATTATCCAGTTTTTCTGGTAACACTGATGCCTGGAAGTCAATTTAGTTCTATTGCGCCTTCAATACTATCATTAATGGCCGAGTTGTGACATTTGCAGTGTTATGGCACAGGCCAACCTCGTCCATTTGTACCGGTGTGTTTGACAACAAAACACAGAGCAAATCCTTTATATTAGGACTTCAAAATAACTGTCTTATATCGCAAATTCAACTAATTATAAAGTTTTTCTAGTAACACTGATGCCTGGACGTCAATTTAGTTCAATTGCGCCATCAATACTATCATTAATGGCCGAGTTGTCACGTTTGCAGTGTTATTGCACAGGCCAAGCTCTTCCATTTGTACCGCTGTGTTTGACAACAAAATACAGACCAAATCCTTTATCTTGGGACTTCGAAATAACTGTATCAACTAATTATCCAGTTTTCCTAGTAATACTGATGCCTGGAGGTGAATTTAGTTCTATTGCGCCATCAATACCATCATTAATGGGCGAGTTATCACGTTTGCAGTGTTATAGCACAGGCCAAGCTCTTCCATTTGTACCGGTGTGTTTGACAACAAAACACAGAGCAAATCCTTTATATTAGGACTTCCAAATAACTGTATTATATCGCAAATTCAACTAATTATCCAGTTTTTCTGGTAACACTGATGCCTGGAAGTCAATTTAGTTATATTGCGCCTTCAATACTATCATTAATGGCCGCGTTGTGACATTTGCAGTGTTATGGCACAGGCCAACCTCGTCCATTTGTACCGGTGTGTTTGACAACAAAACACAGAGCAAATCCTTTATATTAGGACTTGAAAATAACTGTCTTATATCGCAAATTCAACTAATTATAAAGTTGTTCTAGTAACACTGATGCCTGGACGTCAATTTAGTTCAATTGCGCCATCAATACTATCATTAATGGCCGAGTTGTCACGTTTGCAGTGTTATGGCACAGGCCAAGCTCTTCCATTTGTACCGCTGTGTTTGACAACAAAATACAGAGCAAATCCTTTATCTTGGGACTTCGAAATAACTGTGTCATATCGCAAATTCAACCCATTATCAAGTTTTCCTAGTAATACTGATGCCTGGAGGTGAATTTAGTTCTATTGCGCCATCAATACCATCATTAATGGGCGAGTTATCACGTTTGCAGTGTTATAGCACAGGCCAAGCTCTTCCATTTGTACCGGTGTGTTTGACAACAAAATACAGACCAAATCCTTTATCTTGGGACTTCGAAATAACTGTATCAACTAATTATCCAGTTTTCCTAGTAATACTGATGCCTGGAGGTGAATTTAGTTCTATTGCGCCATCAATACCATCATTAATGGGCGAGTTATCACGTTTGCAGTGTTATAGCACAGGCCAAGCTCTTCCATTTGTACCGGTGTGTTTGACAACAAAACACAGAGCAAATCCTTTATATTAGGACTTCCAAATAACTGTATTATATCGCAAATTCAACTAATTATCCAGTTTTTCTGGTAACACTGATGCCTGGAAGTCAATTTAGTTATATTGCGCCTTCAATACTATCATTAATGGCCGCGTTGTGACATTTGCAGTGTTATGGCACAGGCCAACCTCGTCCATTTGTACCGGTGTGTTTGACAACAAAACACAGAGCAAATCCTTTATATTAGGACTTCAAAATAACTGTCTTATATCGCAAATTCAACTAATTATAAAGTTTTTCTAGTAACACTGATGCCTGGACGTCAATTTAGTTCAATTGCGCCATCAATACTATCATTAATGGCCGAGTTGTCACGTTTGCAGTGTTATGGCACAGGCCAAGCTCTTCCATTTGTACCGCTGTGTTTGACAACAAAATACAGAGCAAATCCTTTATCTTGGGACTTCGAAATAACTGTGTCATATCGCAAATTCAACCCATTATCAAGTTTTCCTAGTAATACTGATGCCTGGAGGTGAATTTAGTTCTATTGCGCCATCAATACCATCATTAATGGGCGAGTTATCACGTTTGCAGTGTTATAGCACAGGCCAAGCTCTTCCATTTGTACCGGTGTGTTTGACAACAAAATACAGACCAAATCCTTTATCTTGGGACTTCGAAATAACTGTATCAACTAATTATCCAGTTTTCCTAGAAATACTGATGCCTGGAGGTCAATTTAGTTCTATTGCGCCATCAATACTATCATTAATGGGCGAGTTATCACGTTTGATGTGTTATAGCACAGGCCAAGCTCTTCCATTTGTACCGCTGTGTTTGACAACAAAATACAGAGCAAATCCTTTATCTTGGGACTTCGAAATAACTGTGTCATATCGCAAATTCAACTAATTATCCAGTTTTTCTGGTAACACTGATGCCTGGAGGTCAATTTAGTTCTATTGCGCCTTCAATACTATCATTAATGGCCGAGTTGTGATATTTGCAGTGTTATGGCACAGGCCAAGCTCTTCCATTTGTACCGGTGTGTTTGACAACAAAACACAGAGCAAATCCTTTATATTAGGACTTCGAAATAACTGTCTTATATCGCAAATTCAACTAATTATAAAGTTTTTCTAGTAACACTGATGCCTGGACGTCAATTTAGTTCAATTGCGCCATCAATACTATCATTAATGGCCGAGTTGTCACGTTTGCAGTGTTATGGCACAGGCCAAGCTCTTCCATTTGTACCGCTGTGTTTGACAACAAAATACAGAGCAAATCCTTTATCTTGGGACTTCGAAATAACTGTGTCATATCGCAAATTCAACCAATTATCAAGTTTTCCTAGTAATACTGATGCCTGGAGGTGAATTTAGTTCTATTGCGCCATCAATACCTTCATTAATGGGCGAGTTATCACGTTTGCAGTGTTATAGCACAGGCCAAGCTCTTCCATTTGTACCGGTGTGTTTGACAACAAAATACAGACCAAATCCTTTATCTTGGGACTTCGAAATAACTGTATCAACTAATTATCCAGTTTTCCTAGAAATACTGATGCCTGGAGGTCAATTTAGTTCTATTGCGCCATCAATACTATCATTAAAGGGCGAGTTATCACGTTTGATGTGTTATAGCACAGGCCAAGCTCTTCCATTTGTACCGCTGTGTTTGACAACAAAATACAGAGCAAATCCTTTATCTTGGGACTTCGAAATAACTGTGTCATATCGCAAATTCAACTAATTATCCAGTTTTTCTGGTAACACTGATGCCTGGAGGTCAATTTAGTTCTATTGCGCCTTCAATACTATCATTAATGGCCGAGTTGTGATATTTGCAGTGTTATGGCACAGGCCAAGCTCTTCCATTTGTACCAGTGTGTTTGACAACAAAACACAGAGCAAATCCTTTATATTAGGACTTCCAAATAACTGTCTTATATCGCAAATTCAACTAATTATCAAGTTTTCTAGTAACACTGATGCCTGGACGTCAATTTAGTTCAATTGCGCCATCAATACTATCATTAATGGCCGAGTTGTCACGTTTGCAGTGTTATGACACAGGCCAAGCTCTTCCATTTGTACCGCTGTGTTTGACAACAATATACAGAGCAAATCCTTTATCTTGGGACTTCGAAATAACTGTGTCATATCGCAAATTCAACCAATTATCAAGTTTTCCTAGTAATACTGATGCCTGGAGGTGAATTTAGTTCTATTGCGCAATCAATACCATCATTAATGGGGGAGTTATCACGTTTGCAGTGTTATAGCACAGGCCAAGCTCTTCCATTTGTACCGGTGTGTTTGACAACAAAATACAGACCAAATCCTTTCTCTTGGGACTTCGAAATAACTGTATCAACTAATTATCCAGTTTTCCTAGAAATACTGATGCCTGGAGGTCAATTTAGTTCTATTACGCCATCAATACTATCATTAATGGGCAAGTTATCACGTTTGATGTGTTATAGCACAGGCCAAGCTCTTCCATTGGTACCGCTGTGTTTGACAACAAAACACAGAGCAAATCCTTTATCTTGGGACTTCGAAATAACTGTCTTATATCGCAAATTCAACTAATTATAAAGTTTTTCTAGTAACACTGATGCCTGGACGTCAATTTAGTTCAATTGCGCCATCAATACTATCATTAATGGCCGAGTTGTCACGTTTGCAGTGTTATGGCACAGGCCAAGCTCTTCCATTTGTACCGGTGTGTTTGACAACAAAATACAGAGCAAATCCTTTATTTTGGGACTTCGAAATAACTGTGTCATATCGCAAATTCAACTAATTATCCAGTTGTTCTGGTAACACTGATGCCTGGAAGTCAATTTAGTTCTATTGCGCCTTCAATACTATCATTAATGGCCGAGTTGTGACATTTGCAGTGTTATGGCACAGGCCAACCTCGTCCATTTGTACCGGTGTGTTTGACAACAAAACACAGAGCAAATCCTTTATATTAGGACTTCGAAATAACTGTCTTATATCGCAAATTCAACTAATTATAAAGTTTTTCTAGTAACACTGATGCCTGGACGTCAATTTAGTTCAATTGCGCCATCAATACTATCATTAATGGCCGAGTTGTCACGTTTGCAGTGTTATGGCACAGGCCAAGCTCTTCCATTTGTACCGCTGTGTTTGACAACAAAATACAGAGCAAATCCTTTATATTAGGACTTCCAAATAACTGTATTATATCGCAAATTCAACTAATTATCAAGTTTTTCTAGTAACACTGATGCATGGAGGTCAATTTAGTTCTATTGCGCCTTCAATACTATCATTAATGGCCGAGTTATCACGTTTGCAGTGTTATGGCACAGACCAAGCTCTTCCATTTGTAACGGTGTGTTTTACAAGAAAATACAGACCAAATCCTTTATCTTGGGACTTCGAAATAACTGTGTCATATCGGAAATTCAACTAATTATCCAGATTTGCTAGTAACACTGATGCCTGGAGGTCATTTTAGTTCTATTGCGCCTTCAATACTATCATTACTGACCGAGTTGTCGCATTTTCAGTGTTATGGCACCACCAAGCTCTTCCATTTGTACCGCTGTGTTTGACAACAAAATACAGAGCAAATCCTTTATCTTGGGACTTCGAAATAACTGTGTCATGTCGCAAATTCAACTAATTATCCAGTTTTTCTGGTAACACTGATGCCTGGAAGTCAATTTAGTTCTATTACGCCTTCAATACTATCATTAATGGCCGAGTTGTGACATTTGCAGTGTTATGGCACAGGCCAAGCTCTTCCATTTGTACCGCTGTGTTTGACAACAAAATACAGAGCAAATCCTTTATCTTGGGACTTCGAAATAACTGTATCAACTAATTATCCAGTTTTCCTAGAAATACTGATGCCTGGAGGTCAATTTAGTTCTATTTCGCCATCAATACTATCATTAATGGGCGAGTTATCACGTTTGATGTGTTATAGCACAGGCCAAGCTCTTCCATTGTTACCGCTGTGTTTGACAACAAAACACAGAGCAAATCCTTTATGTTGGGACTTCGAAATAACTGTCTTATATCGCAAATTCAACTAATTATAAAGTTTTTCTAGTAACACTGATGCCTGGACGTCAATTTAGTTCAATTGCGCCATCAATACTATCATTAATGGCCGAGTTGTCACGTTTGCAGTGTTATGGCACAGGCCAAGCTCTTCCATTTGTACCGGTGTGTTTGACAACAAAATACAGAGCAAATCCTTTATTTTGGGACTTCGAAATAACTGTGTCATATCGCAAATTCAACTAATTATCCAGTTGTTCTGGTAACACTGATGCCTGGAAGTCAATTTAGTTCTATTGCGCCTTCAATACTATCATTAATGGCCGAGTTGTGACATTTGCAGTGTTATGGCACAGGCCAACCTCGTCCATTTGTACCGGTGTGTTTGACAACAAAACACAGAGCAAATCCTTTATATTAGGACTTCGAAATAACTGTCTTATATCGCAAATTCAACTAATTATAAAGTTTTTCTAGTAACACTGATGCCTGGACGTCAATTTAGTTCAATTGCGCCATCAATACTATCATTAATGGCCGAGTTGTCACGTTTGCAGTGTTATGGCACAGGCCAAGCTCTTCCATTTGTACCGCTGTGTTTGACAACAAAATACAGAGCAAATCCTTTATATTAGGACTTCCAAATAACTGTATTATATCGCAAATTCAACTAATTATCAAGTTTTTCTAGTAACACTGATGCATGGAGGTCAATTTAGTTCTATTGCGCCTTCAATACTATCATTAATGGCCGAGTTGTCACGTTTGCAGTGTTATGGCACAGACCAAGCTCTTCCATTTGTAACAGTGTGTTTTAAAAAAAAATACAGACCAAATCCTTTATCTTGGGACTTCGAAATAACTGTGTCATATCGCAAATTCAACTAATTATCCAGATTTGCTAGTAACACTGATGCCTGGAGGTCATTTTAGTTCTATTGCGCCTTCAATACTATCATTACTGACCGAGTTGTCGCATTTTCAGTGTTATGGCACCACCAAGCTCTTCCATTTGTACCGCTGTATTTGACAACAAAATACAGAGCAAATCCTTTATCTTGGGACTTCGAAATAACTGTGTCATATCGCAAATTCAACTAATTATCCAGTTTTTCTGGTAACACTGATGCCTGGAAGTCAATTTAGTTCTATTACGCCTTCAATACTATCATTAATGGCCGAGTTGTGACATTTGCAGTGTTATGGCACAGGCCAAGCTCTTCCATTTGTACCGCTGTGTTTGACAACAAAATACAGAGCAAATCCTTTATCTTGGGACTTCGAAATAACTGTGTCATATCGCAAATTCAACTAATTATCCAGTTTTTCTGTTAACACTGATGGCTGGAGGTCAATTTAGTACTATTGCGCCTTCAATACTATCATTAATGGCCGAGTTGTGACATTTGCAGTGTTATGGCACAGGCCAAGCTCTTCCATTTGTACCGGTGTGTTTGACAACAAAACACAGAGCAAATCCTTTATATTAGGACTTCGAAATAACTGTATTATATCGCAAATTCAACTAATTATAAAGTTTTTCTAGTAACACTGATGCCTGGAGGTCAATTTAGTTCTATTGCGCCTTCAATACTATCATTAATGGCCGAGTTGTCAAGTTTGCAGTGTTATGGCACAGACCAAGCTCTTCCATTTGTAACGGTGTGTTTGACAACAAAATACAGAGCAAATCCTTTATCTTGGGACTTCGAAATAACTGTCTTATATCGCAAATTCAACTAATTATAAAGTTTTTCTAGTAACACTGATGCCTGGACGTCAATTTAGTTCAATTGCGCCATCAATACTATCATTAATGGCCGAGTTGTCACGTTTGCAGTGTTATGGCACAGGCCAAGCTCTTCCATTTGTACCGGTGTGTTTGACAACAAAATACAGAGCAAATCCTTTATTTTGGGACTTCGAAATAACTGTGCCATATCGCAAATTCAACTAATTATCCAGTTGTTCTGGTAACACTGATGCCTGGAAGTCAATTTAGTTCTATTGCGCCTTCAATACTATCATTAATGGCCGAGTTGTGACATTTGCAGTGTTATGGCACAGGCCAACCTCGTCCATTTGTACCGGTGTGTTTGACAACAAAACACAGAGCAAATCCTTTATATTAGGACTTCGAAATAACTGTCTTATATCGCAAATTCAACTAATTATAAAGTTTTTCTAGTAACACTGATGCCTGGACGTCAATTTAGTTCAATTGCGCCATCAATACTATCATTAATGGCCGAGTTGTCACGTTTGCAGTGTTATGGCACAGGCCAAGCTCTTCCATTTGTACCGCTGTGTTTGACAACAAAATACAGAGCAAATCCTTTATATTAGGACTTCCAAATAACTGTATTATATCGCAAATTCAACTAATTATCAAGTTTTTCTAGTAACACTGATGCATGGAGGTCAATTTAGTTCTATTGCGCCTTCAATACTATCATTAATGGCCGAGTTGTCACGTTTGCAGTGTTATGGCACAGACCAAGCTCTTCCATTTGTAACGGTGTGTTTTACAAAAAAATACAGACCAAATCCTTTATCTTGGGACTTCGAAATAACTGTGTCATATCGCAAATTCAACTAATTATCCAGATTTGCTAGTAACACTGATGCCTGGAGGTCATTTTAGTTCTATTGCGCCTTCAATACTATCATTACTGACCGAGTTGTCGCATTTTCAGTGTTATGGCACCACCAAGCTCTTCCATTTGTACCGCTGTATTTGACAACAAAATACAGAGCAAATCCTTTATCTTGGGACTTCGAAATAACTGTGTCATATCGCAAATTCAACTAATTATCCAGTTTTTCTGGTAACACTGATGCCTGGAAGTCAATTTAGTTCTATTACGCCTTCAATACTATCATTAATGGCCGAGTTGTGACATTTGCAGTGTTATGGCACAGGCCAAGCTCTTCCATTTGTACCGCTGTGTTTGACAACAAAATACAGAGCAAATCCTTTATCTTGGGACTTCGAAATAACTGTATTATATCGCAAATTCAACTAATTATAAAGTTTTTCTAGTAACACTGATGCCTGGAGGTCAATTTAGTTCTATTGCGCCTTCAATACTATCATTAATGGCCGAGTTGTCAAGTTTGCAGTGTTATGGCACAGACCAAGCTCTTCCATTTGTAACGGTGTGTTTGACAACAAAATAC
The DNA here is from genome assembly GCA_030867875.1 of Actinernus sp. WN-2022. Taxonomy (NCBI): domain Eukaryota; kingdom Metazoa; phylum Cnidaria; class Anthozoa; order Actiniaria; family Actinernidae; genus Actinernus; species Actinernus sp. WN-2022. Next base: position 105,940,756 of record JAOWCC010001634.1, on the reverse strand, counting down.
AGAGCAAATCCTTTATCTTGGGACTTCGAAATAACTGTGACATATTGCAAATTCAACTAATTATCCAGTTTTGCTAGTAACACTGATGCCTGGAGGTCATTTTAGTTCTATTACGTCTTCAATACTATCATTAATGGCCGAGTTGTGACATTTGCAGTGTTATGGCACAGGCCAACCTCTTCCATTTGTACCGGTGTGTTTGACAACAAAACACAGAGCAAATCCTTTATATTAGGACTTCGAAATAACTGTCTTATATCGCAAATTCAACTAATTATAAAGTTTTTCTAGTAACACTGATGCCTGGACGTCAATTTAGTTCAATTGCGCCATCAATACTATCATTAATGGCCGAGTTGTCACGTTTGCAGTATTATGGCACAGGCCAAGCTCTTCCATTTGTACCGCTTTGTTTGACAACAAAATACAGAGCAAATCCTTTATCTTGGGACTTCGAAATAACTGTGTCATATCGCAAATTCAACTAATTATCCAGTTTTTCTGTTAACACTGATGCATGGAGGTCAATTTAGTTCTATTGCGCATTCAATACTATCATTAATGGCCGAGTTGTGACATTTGCAGTGTTATGGCACAGGCCAAGCTCTTCCATTTGTACCGGTGTGTTTGACAACAAAACACAGAGCAAATCCTTTATATTAGGACTTCGAAATAACTGTATTATATCGCAAATTCAACTAATTATAAAGTTTTTCTAGTAACACTGATGCCTGGAGGTCAATTTAGTTCTATTGCGCCTTCAATACTATCATTAATGGCCGAGTTGTCACGTTTGCAGTGTTATGGCACAGACCAAGCTCTTCCATTTGTAACGGTGTGTTTTACAACAAAATACAGACCAAATCTTTTATCTTGGGACTTCTTAATAACTGTGTTATCTTGCCAATTCAACTAATTATCTAGTTTTCCTAGTCACTCTGATGCCTGGAGGTCATTTTTGTTCTATTGCGCCATAAATACTATCATTAATGGCCGAGTTGTCACATTTTCAGTGTTGTGGCACCGCCAAACTCTTCCATTTGTACCGCTGTGTTTGACAACAAAATACAGAGCAAATCCTTTATTTTGGGACTTCGAAATAACTGTGTCATATCGCAAATTCAACTAATTATCCAGTTTTTCTGGTAACACTGATGCCTGGAAGTCAATTTATTTCTATTGCGCCTTCAATACTATCATTAATGGCCGAGTTGTGACATTTGCAGTGTTATGGCACAGGCCAACCTCGTCCATTTGTACCGGTGTGTTTGACAACAAAACACAGAGCAAATCCTTTATATTAGGACTTCGAAATAACTGTCTTATATCGCAAATTCAACTAATTATAAAGTTTTTCTAGTAACACTGATGCCTGGACGTCAATTTAGTTCAATTGCGCCATCAATACTATCATTAATGGCCGAGTTGCCACGTTTGCAGTGTTATGGCACAGGCCAAGCTCTTCCATTTGTACCGCTGTGTTTGACAACAAAACACAGAGCAAATCCTTTATATTAGGACTTCGAAATAACTGTCTTATATCGCAAATTCAACTAATTATAAAGTTTTTCTAGTAACACTGATGCCTGGACGTCAATTTAGTTCTATTGCGCCATCAATACCATCATTAATGGGCGAGTTATCACGTTTGCAGTGTTATAGCACAGGCCAAGCTCTTCCATTTGTACCGGTGTGTTTGACAACAAAACAGAGAGCAACTCCTTTATATTAAGACTTCGAAATAACTGTATCAACTAATTATCCAGTTTTCCTAGAAATACTGTTGCCTGGAGGTCAATTTAATTCTATTGCGCCATCAATACTATCATTAATGGGCGAGTTATCACGTTAAATTTGATGTGTTATAGCACAGGCCAAGCTCTTCCATTTGTACCACTGTGTTTGACAAAAAAACACAGAGGAAATCCTTTATCTTGGGACTTCGAAATAACTGTCTTATATCGCAAATTCAACTAATTATAAAGTTTTTCTAGAAATACGGATGACTGGAGGTCAATTTAGTTCTATTGCGCAATCAATACTATCATTAATGGGCGAGTTATCACGTTTGATGTGTTATAGCACAGGCCAAGCTCTTCCATTTGTACCGCTGTGTTTGACAACAAAATACAGAGCAAATCCTTTATTTTGCGACTTCGAAATAACTGTGTCATGTCGCAAATTCAACTAATTATCAAGTTTTTCTGGTAACACTGATGCCTGGAGGTCAATTTAGTTCTATTGCGCCATCAATACTATCATTAATGGCCGAGTTGTCACACTTGCAGTGTTATGGCACAGGCCAAGCTCTTCCATTTGTACCGCTGTGTTTGACAACAAAACACAGAGCAAATCCTTTATCTTGGGACTTCGAAATAACTGTGTCATATCGCAAATTCAACTAATTATCAAGTTTTTCTAGTAACACTGATGCCTGGAGGTCAATTTAGTTCTATTGCGCCTTCAATACTATCATTAATGGCCGAGTTGTGACATTTGCAGTGTTATGGCACAGGCCAAGCTATTCCATTTGTACCGGTGTGTTTTACAACAAAAGAGAGAGCAACTCCTTTATATTAGGACTTCGAAATAACTGTATTATATGGCAAATTCAACCAATTATCTAGTTTTCCTAGTAATACTGATGCCTGGAGGTGAATTTAGTTCTATTGCGCCATCAATACCATCATTAATGGGCGAGTTATCACGTTTGCAGTGTTATAGCACAGGCCAAGCTCTTCCATTTGTACCGGTGTGTTTGACAACAAAACAGAGAGAAACTCCTTTATATTAAGACTTCGAAATAACTGTATCAACTAATTATCCAGTTTTCCTAGAAATACTGATGCCTGGAGGTCAATTTAATTCTATTGCGCCATCAATACTATCATTAATGGGCGAGTTATCACGTTTGATGTGTTATAGCACAGGCCAAGCTCTTCCATTTGTACCGCTGTGTTTGACAGAAAAATAGAGGAAATCCTTTATCTTGGGACTTCGAAATAACTGTCTTATATCGCAAATTCAACTAATTATAAAGTTTTTCTAGTAACACTGATGCCTGGACGTCAATTTAGTTCAATTGCGCCATCAATACTATCATTAATGGCCGAGTTGTCACGTTTGCAGTGATATGGCACAGGCCAAGCTCTTCCATTTGTACCGGTGTGTTTGACAACAAAACACAGAGCAAATCCTTTATATTAGGACTTCGAAATAACTGTATTATATCGCAAATTCAACTAATTATCCAGTTTTCCTAGTAATACTGATGCCTGGAGGTGAATTTAGTTCTATTGCGCCATCAATACCATCATTAATGGGCGAGTTATCACGTTTGCAGTGTTATAGCACAGGCCAAGCTCTTCCATTTGTACCGGTGTGTTTGACAACAAAATACAGACCAAATCCTTTATCTTGGGACTTCGAATTAACTGTATCAACTAATTATCCAGTTTTCCTAGAAATACTGATGCCTGGAGGTCAATTTAGTTCTATTGCGCCATCAATACTATCATTAATGGGCGAGTTATCACGTTTGATGTGTTATAGCACAGGCCAAGGTCTTCCATTTGTACCGCTGTGTTTGACAACAAAATACAGAGGAAATCCTTTATTTTGCGACTTCGAAATAACTGTGTCATATCGCAAATTCAACTAATTATCAAGTTTTTCTGGTAACACTGATGCCTGGAGGTCAATTTAGTTCTATTGCGCCATCAATACTATCATTAATGGCCGAGTTGTCACACTTGCAGTGTTATGGCACAGGCCAAGCTCTTCCATTTGTACCGCTGTGTTTGACTACAAAACACAGAGCAAATCCTTTATCTTGGGACTTCGAAATAACTGTGTCATATCGCAAATTCAACTAATTATCAAGTTTTTCTAGTAACACTGATGCCTGGAGGTCAATTTAGTTCTATTGCGCCTTCAATACTATCATTAATGGCCGAGTTGTCACATTTGCAGTGTTATGGCACAGGCCAAGCTATTCCATTTGTACCGGTGTGTTTTACAACAAAAGAGAGAGCAACTCCTTTATATTAGGACTTCGAAATAACTGTATTATATGGCAAATTCAACCAATTATCTAGTTTTCCTAGTAATACTGATGCCTGGAGGTGAATTTAGTTCTATTGCGCCATCAATACTATCATTAATGGGCGAGTTATCACGTTTGCAGTGTTATAGCACAGGCCAAGCTCTTCCATTTGTACTGGTGTGTTTGACAACAAAATACAGACCAAATCCTTTATCTTGGGACTTCGAAATAACTGTGACATATTGCAAATTCAACTAATTATCCAGTTTTGCTAGTAAAACTGATGCCTGGAGGTCATTTTAGTTCTATTGCGCCTTCAATACTATCATTAATGACCGAGTTGTCGCATTTTCAGTGTTATGGCACCACCAAGCTCTTCCATTTGTACCGGTGTGTTTGACAACAAAACACAGAGCAAATCCTTTATTTGGGACTTCGAAATAACTGTGTTATCTTGCCAATTCAACCAATTATCTAGTTTTCCTAGTAATAAAGATGCCTGGAGGTGAATTTAGTTCTATTGCGCCATCAATACTATCATTAATGGGCGAGGTATTACGTTTGCAGTGTTATAGCACAGGCCAAGCTGTTCCATTTGTACCGGTGTGTTTGACAACAAAATATAGACCAAATCCTTTATCTTGGGACTTCGAAATAACTGTGACATATTGCAAATTCAACTAATTAGCCAGTTTTGCTAGTAAAACTGATGCCTGGATGTCATTTTAGTTCTATTGCGCCTTCAATACTATCATTAATGACCGAGTTGTCGCATTTTCAGTGTTATGGCACCACCAAGCTCTTCCATTTGTACCGGTGTGTTTGACAACAAAACACAGAGCAAATCCTTTATTTGGGACTTCGAAATAACTGTGTTATCTTGCCAATTCAACTAATTATCTAGTTTTCCTAGTCACTCTGATGCCTGGAGGTCATTTTTGTTCTATTGCGCCATAAATACTATCATTAATGGCCGAGTTGTCACATTTTCAGTGTTGTGGCACCGCCAAGCCCTTCCATTTGTACCACCGGTGTGTTTGACAACAAAATACAGAGCAAATCCTTTATCTTGGGACTTCGAAATAACTGTGTCATATCGCAAATTCAACTAATTATCCAGTTTTTCTGGTAACACTGATGCCTGGAAGTCAATTTAGTTCTATTGCGCCTTCAATACTATCATTAATGGCCGAGTTGTGACATTTGCAGTGTTATGGCACAGGCCAACCTCGTCCATTTGTACCGGTGTGTTTGACAACAAAACACAGAGCAAATCCTTTATATTAGGACTTCGAAATAACTGTCTTATATCGCAAATTCAACTAATTATAAAGTTTTTCTAGTAACACTGATGCCTGGACGTCAATTTAGTTCAATTGCGCCTTCAATACTATCATTAATGGCCGAGTTGTCACGTTTGCAGTGTTATGGCACAGGCCAAGCTCTTCCATTTGTACCGCTGTGTTTGACAACAAAATACAGAGCAAATCCTTTATCTTGGGACTTCGAAATAACTGTGTCATATCGCAAATTCAACCCATTATCAAGTTTTCCTAGTAATACTGATGCCTGGAGGTGAATTTAGTTCTATTGCGCCATCAATACCATCATTAATGGGCGAGTTATCACGTTTGCAGTGTTATAGGACAGGCCAAGCTCTTCCATTTGTACCGGTGTGTTTGACAACAAAATACAGACCAAATCCTTTATCTTGGGACTTCGAAATAACTGTATCAACTAATTATCCAGTTTTCCTAGAAATACTGATGCCTGGAGGTCAATTTAGTTCTATTGCGCCATCAATACTATCATTAATGGGCGAGTTATCACGTTTGATGTGTTATAGCACAGGCGAAGCTCTTCCATTTGTACCGCTGTGTTTGACAACAAAATACAGAGGAAATCCTTTATTTTGCGACTTCGAAATAACTGTGTCATATCGCAAATTCAACTAATTATCAAGTTTTTCTTGTAACACTGATGCCTGGAGGTCAATTTAGTTCTATTGCGCCATCAATACTATCATTAATGGCCGAGTTGTCACATTTTCAGTGTTGTGGCACCGCCAAGCCCTTCCATTTGTACCACCGGTGTGTTTGACAACAAAATACAGAGCAAATCCTTTATCTTGGGACTTCGAAATAACTGTGTCATATCGCAAATTCAACTAATTATCCAGTTTTTCTGGTAACACTGATGCCTGGAAGTCAATTTAGTTCTATTGCGCCTTCAATACTATCATTAATGGCCGAGTTGTGACATTTGCAGTGTTATGGCACAGGCCAACCTCGTCCATTTGTACCGGTGTGTTTGACAACAAAACACAGAGCAAATCCTTTATATTAGGACTTCGAAATAACTGTCTTATATCGCAAATTCAACTAATTATAAAGTTTTTCTAGTAACACTGATGCCTGGACGTCAATTTAGTTCAATTGCGCCTTCAATACTATCATTAATGGCCGAGTTGTCACGTTTGCAGTGTTATGGCACAGGCCAAGCTCTTCCATTTGTACCGCTGTGTTTGACAACAAAATACAGAGCAAATCCTTTATCTTGGGACTTCGAAATAACTGTGTCATATCGCAAATTCAACCCATTATCAAGTTTTCCTAGTAATACTGATGCCTGGAGGTGAATTTAGTTCTATTGCGCCATCAATACCATCATTAATGGGCGAGTTATCACGTTTGCAGTGTTATAGGACAGGCCAAGCTCTTCCATTTGTACCGGTGTGTTTGACAACAAAATACAGACCAAATCCTTTATCTTGGGACTTCGAAATAACTGTATCAACTAATTATCCAGTTTTCCTAGAAATACTGATGCCTGGAGGTCAATTTAGTTCTATTGCGCCATCAATACTATCATTAATGGGCGAGTTATCACGTTTGATGTGTTATAGCACAGGCGAAGCTCTTCCATTTGTACCGCTGTGTTTGACAACAAAATACAGAGGAAATCCTTTATTTTGCGACTTCGAAATAACTGTGTCATATCGCAAATTCAACTAATTATCAAGTTTTTCTTGTAACACTGATGCCTGGAGGTCAATTTAGTTCTATTGCGCCATCAATACTATCATTAATGGCCGAGTTGTCACACTTGCAGTGTTATGGCACAGGCCAAGCTCTTCCATTTGTACCGCTGTGTTTGACAACAAAACACAGAGCAAATCCTTTATCTTGGGACTTCGAAATAACTGTGTCATATCGCAAATTCAACTAATTATCAAGTTTTTCTAGTAACACTGATGCCTGGAGGTCAATTTAGTTCTATTGCGCCTTCAATACTATCATTAATGGCCGAGTTGTCACATTTGCAGTGTTATGGCACAGGCCAAGCTATTCCATTTGTACCGGTGTGTTTTACAACAAAAGAGAGAGCAACTCCTTTATATTAGGACTTCGAAATAACTGTATTATATAGCAAATTCAACCAATTATCTAGTTTTCCTAGTAATACTGATGCCTGGAGGTGAATTTAGTTCTATTGCGCCATCAATACTATCATTAATGGGCGAGTTATCACGTTTGCAGTGTTATAGCACAGGCCAAGCTCTTCCATTTGTACCGGTGTGTTTGACAACAAAATACAGACCAAATCCTTTATCTTGGGACTTCGAAATAACTGTGACATATTGCAAATTCAACTAATTATCCAGTTTTGCTAGTAAAACTGATGCCTGGAGGTCATTTTAGTTCTATTGCGCCTTCAATACTATCATTAATGACCGAGTTGTCGCATTTTCAGTGTTATGGCACCACCAAGCTCTTCCATTTGTACCGGTGTGTTTGACAACAAAAGACAGAGCAAATCCTTTATTTGGGACTTCGAAATAACTGTGTTATCTTGCCAATTCAACTAATTATATAGTTTTCCTAGTCACTCTGATGCCTGGAGGTAATTTTTGTTCTATTGCGCCATAAATACTATCATTAATGGCCGAGTTGTCACATTTTCAGTGTTGTGGCACCGCCAAGCCCTTCCATTTGTACCACCGGTGTGTTTGACAACAAAATACAGAGCAAATCCTTTATCTTGGGACTTCGAAATAACTGTGTCATATCGCAAATTCAACTAATTATCCAGTTTTTCTGGTAACACTGATGCCTGGAAGTCAATTTAGTTCTATTGCGCCTTCAATACTATCATTAATGGCCGAGCTGTGACATTTGCAGTGTTATGGCACAGGCCAACCACGTCCATTTGTACCGGTGTGTTTGACAACAAAACACAGAGCAAATCCTTTATATTAGGACTTCGAAATAACTGTCTTATATCGCAAATTCAACTAATTATAAAGTTTTTCTAGTAACACTGATGCCTGGACGTCAATTTAGTTCAACTGCGCCATCAATACTATCATTAATGGCCGAGTTGTCACGTTTGCAGTGTTATGGCACAGGCCAAGCTCTTCCATTTGTACCGCTGTGTTTGACAACAAAACACAGAGCAAATCCTTTATATTAGGACTTCGAAATAACTGTATTATATCGCAAATTCAACTAATTATCCAGTTTTTCTGGTAACACTGATGCCTGGAAGTCAATTTAGTTCTATTACGCCTTCAATACTATCATTAATGGCCGAGTTGTGACATTTGCAGTGTTATGGCACAGGCCAACCTCGTCCATTTGTACCGGTGTGTTTGACAACAAAACACAGAGCAAATCCTTTATATTAGGACTTCGAAATAACTGTCTTATATCGCAAATTCAACTAATTATAAAGTTTTTCTAGTAACACTGATGCCTGGACGTCAATTTAGTTCAATTGCGCCATGAATACTATCATTAATGGCCGAGTTGTCACATTTGCAGTGTTATGGCACAGGCCAAGCTATTCCATTTGTACCGCTGTGTTTGACAACAAAAGAGAGAGCAACTCCTTTATATTAGGACTTCGAAATAACTGTATTATATGGCAAATTCAACCAATTATCTAGTTTTCCTAGTAATACTGATGCCTGGAGGTGAATTTAGTTCTATTGCGCCATCAATACTATCATTAATGGGCGAGTTATCACGTTTGCAGTGTTATAGCACAGGCCAAGCTCTTCCATTTGTACCGGTGTGTTTGACAACAAAATACAGACCAAATCCTTTATCTTGGGACTTCGAAATAACTGTGACATATTGCAAATTCAACTAATTAGCCAGTTTTGCTAGTAAAACTGATGCCTGGAGGTCATTTTAGTTCTATTGCGCCTTCAATACTATCATTAATGACCGAGTTGTCGCATTTTCAGTGTTATGGCACCACCAAGCTCTTCCATTTGTACCGGTGTGTTTGACAACAAAACACAGAGCAAATCCTTTATTTGGGACTTCGAAATAACTGTGTTATCTTGCCAATTCAACTAATTATATAGTTTTCCTAGTCACTCTGATGCCTGGAGGTAATTTTTGTTCTATTGCGCCATAAATACTATCATTAATGGCCGAGTTGTCACATTTTCAGTGTTGTGGCACCGCCAAGCCCTACCATTTGTACCACCGGTGTGTTTGACAACAAAATACAGAGCAAATCCTTTATCTTGGGACTTCGAAATAACTGTGTCATATCACAAATTCAACTAATTATCCAGTTTTTCTGGTAACACTGATGCCTGCAAGTCAATTTAGTTCTATTGCGCCTTCAATACTCTCATTAATGGCCGAGTTGTGACATTTGCAGTGTTATGGCACAGGCCAACCTCGTCCATTTGTACCGGTGTGTTTGACAACAAAACACAGAGCAAATCCTTTATATTAGGATTTCGAAATAACTGTATTATATCGCAAATTCAACTAATTATAAAGTTTTTCTGGCAACACTGATGCCTGGAAGTCAATTTAGTTCTATTACCCCTTCAATACTATCATTAATGGCCGAGTTGTGACATTTGCAGTGTTATGGCACAGGCCAACCTCGTCCATTTGTAGCGGTGTGTTTGACAACAAAATACAGACCAAATCCTTTATCTTGGGACTTCGAAATAACTGTATCAACTAATTATCCAGTTTTCCTAGAAATACTGATGCCTGGAGGTCAATTTAGTTCTATTGCGCCATCAATACTATCATTAATGGGCGAGTTATCACGTTTGATGTGTTATAGCACAGGCCAAGCTCTTCCATTTGTACCGCTGTGTTTGACAACAAAATACAGAGCAAATCCTTTATTTTGCGACTTCGAAATAACTGTGTCATATCGCAAATTCAACTAATTATCAAGTTTTTCTGGTAACACTGATGCCTGGAGGTCAATTTAGTTCTATTGCGCCATCAATACTATCATTAATGGCCGAGTTGTCACACTTGCAGTGTTATGGCACAGGCCAAGCTCTTCCATTTGTACCGCTGTGTTTGACAACAAAACACAGAGCAAATCCTTTATCTTGGGACTTCGAAATAACTGTGTCATATCGCAAATTCAACTAATTATCAAGTTTTTCTAGTAACACTGATGCCTGGAGGTCAATTTAGTTCTATTGCGCCTTCAATACTATCATTAATGACCGAGTTGTCGCATTTTCAGTGTTATGGCACCACCAAGCTCTTCCATTTGTACCGGTGTGTTTGACAACAAAACACAGAGCAAATCCTTTATTTGGGACTTCGAAATAACTGTGTTATCTTGCCAATTCAACTAATTATCTAGTTTTCCTAGTCACTCTGATGCCTGGAGGTCATTTTTGTTCTATTGCGCCATAAATACTATCATTAATGGCCGAGTTGTCACATTTTCAGTGTTGTGGCACCGCCAAGCCCTTCCATTTGTATCACCGGTGTGTTTGACAACAAAATACAGAGCAAATCCTTTATCTTGGGACTTCGAAATAACTGTATCAACTAATTATCCAGTTTTCCTAGAAATACTGATGCCTGGAGGTCAATTTAGTTCTATTGCGCCATCAATACTATCATTAATGGGCGAGTTATCACGTTTGATGTGTTATAGCACAGGCCAAGCTCTTCCATTTGTACCGCTGTGTTTGACAACAAAATACAGAGGAAATCCTTTATTTTGCGACTTCGAAATAACTGTGTCATATCGCAAATTCAACTAATTATCAAGTTTTTCTTGTAACACTGATGCCTGGAGGTCAATTTAATTCTATTGCGCCATCAATACTATCATTAATGGCCGAGTTGTCACACTTGCAGTGTTATGGCACAGGCCAAGCTCTTCCTTTTGTACCGCTGTGTTTGACAACAAAACACAGAGCAAATCCTTTATCTTGGGACTTCGAAATAACTGTGTCATATCGCAAATTCAACTAATTATCAAGTTTTTCTAGTAACACTGATGCCTGGAGGTCAATTTAGTTCTATTGCGCCTTCAATACTATCATTAATGGCCGAGTTGTCACATTTGCAGTGTTATGGCACAGGCCAAGCTATTCCATTTGTACCGGTGTGTTTTACAACAAAAGAGAGAGCAACTCCTTTATATTAGGACTTCGAAATAACTGTATTATATGGCAAATTCAACCAATTATCTAGTTTTCCTAGTAATACTGATGCCTGGAGGTGAATTTAGTTCTATTGCGCCATCAATACTATCATTAATGGGCGAGTTATCACGTTTGCAGTGTTATAGCACAGGCCAAGCTCTTCCATTTGTACCGGTGTGTTTGACAACAAAATACAGACCAAATCCTTTATCTTGGGACTTCGAAATAACTGTGACATATTGCAAATTCAACTAATTATCCAGTTTTGCTAGTAAAACTGATGCCTGGAGATCATTTTAGTTCTATTGCGCCTTCAATACTATCATTAATGACCGAGTTGTCGCATTTTCAGTGTTATGGCACCACCAAGCTCTTCCATTTGTACCGGTGTGTTTGACAACAAAACACAGAGCAAATCCTTTATATTAGGACTTCGAAATAACTGTCTTATATCGCAAATTCAACTAATTATAAAGTTTTTCTAGTAACACTGATGCCTGGACGTCAATTTAGTTCAATTGCGCCATCAATACTATCATTAATGGCCGAGTTGTCACGTTTGCAGTGTTATGACACAGGCCAAGCTCTTCCATTTGTACCGCTGTGTTTGACAACAATATACAGAGCAAATCCTTTATCTTGGGACTTCGAAATAACTGTATTATATGGCAAATTCAACCAATTATCTAGTTTTCCTAGTAATACTGATGCCTGGAGGTGAATTTAGTTCTATTGCGCCATCAATACTATCATTAATGGGCGAGTTATCACGTTTGCAGTGTTATAGCACAGGCCAAGCTCTTCCATTTGTACCGGTGTGTTTGACAACAAAATACAGACCAAATCCTTTATCTTGGGACTTCGAAATAACTGTGACATATTGCAAATTCAACTAATTATCCAGTTTTGCTAGTAAAACTGATGCCTGGAGGTCATTTTAGTTCTATTGCGCCTTCAATACTATCATTAATGACCGAGTTGTCGCATTTTCAGTGTTATGGCACCACCAAGCTCTTCCATTTGTACCGGTGTGTTTGACAACAAAACACAGAGCAAATCCTTTATATTAGGACTTCGAAATAACTGTCTTATATCGCAAATTCAACTAATTATAAAGTTTTTCTAGTAACACTGATGCCTGGACGTCAATTTAGTTCAATTGCGCCATCAATACTATCATTAATGGCCGAGTTGTCACGTTTGCAGTGTTATGACACAGGCCAAGCTCTTCCATTTGTACCGCTGTGTTTGACAACAATATACAGAGCAAATCCTTTATCTTGGGACTTCGAAATAACTGTGTCATATCGCAAATTCAACCAATTATCAAGTTTTCCTAGTAATACTGATGCCTGGAGGTGAATTTAGTTCTATTGCGCAATCAATACCATCATTAATGGGCGAGTTATCACGTTTGCAGTGTTATAGCACAGGCCAAGCTCTTCCATTTGTACCGGTGTGTTTGACAACAAAATACAGACCAAATCCTTTCTCTTGGGACTTCGAAATAACTGTATCAACTAATTATCCAGTTTTCCTAGAAATACTGATGCCTGGAGGTCAATTTAGTTCTATTACGCCATCAATACTATCATTAATGGCCAAGTTATCACGTTTGATGTGTTATAGCACAGGCCAAGCTCTTCCATTGGTACCGCTGTGTTTGACAACAAAACACAGAGCAAATCCTTTATCTTGGGACTTCGAAATAACTGTCTTATATCGCAAATTCAACTAATTATAAAGTTTTTCTAGTAACACTGATGCCTGGACGTCAATTTAGTTCAATTGCGCCATCAATACTATCATTAATGGCCGAGTTGTCACGTTTGCAGTGTTATGGCACAGGCCAAGCTCTTCCATTTGTACCGGTGTGTTTGACAACAAAATACAGAGCAAATCCTTTATTTTGGGACTTCGAAATAACTGTGTCATATCGCAAATTCAACTAATTATCCAGTTGTTCTGGTAACACTGATGCCTGGAAGTCAATTTAGTTCTATTGCGCCTTCAATACTATCATTAATGGCCGAGTTGTGACATTTGCAGTGTTATGGCACAGGCCAACCTCGTCCATTTGTACCGGTGTGTTTGACAACAAAACACAGAGCAAATCCTTTATATTAGGACTTCGAAATAACTGTCTTATATCGCAAATTCAACTAATTATAAAGTTTTTCTAGTAACACTGATGCCTGGACGTCAATTTAGTTCAATTGCGCCATCAATACTATCATTAATGGCCGAGTTGTCACGTTTGCAGTGTTATGGCACAGGCCAAGCTCTTCCATTTGTACCGCTGTGTTTGACAACAAAATACAGAGCAAATCCTTTATATTAGGACTTCCAAATAACTGTATTATATAGCAAATTCAACTAATTATCAAGTTTTTCTAGTAACACTGATGCATGGAGGTCAATTTAGTTCTATTACGCCTTCAATACTATCATTAATGGCCGAGTTGTGACATTTGCAGTGTTATGGCACCACCAAGCTCGTCCATTTGTACCGGTGTGTTTGACAACAAAACACAGAGCAAATCCTTTATTTGGGACTTCGAAATAACTGTCTTATATCGCAAATTCAACTAATTATAAAGTTTTTCTAGTAACACTGATGCCTGGACGTCAATTTAGTTCAATTGCGCCATCAATACTATCATTAATGGCCGAGTTGTCACGTTTGCAGTGTTATGACACAGGCCAAGCTCTTCCATTTGTACCGCTGTGTTTGACAACAATATACAGAGCAAATCCTTTATCTTGGGACTTCGAAATAACTGTGTCATATCGCAAATTCAACCAATTATCAAGTTTTCCTAGTAATACTGATGCCTGGAGGTGAATTTAGTTATATTGCGCAATCAATACCATCATTAATGGGCGAGTTATCACGTTTGCAGTGTTATAGCACAGGCCAAGCTCTTCCATTTGTACCGGTGTGTTTGACAACAAAATACAGACCAAATCCTTTCTCTTGGGACTTCGAAATAACTGTATCAACTAATTATCCAGTTTTCCTAGAAATACTGATGCCTGGAGGTCAATTTAGTTCTATTACGCCATCAATACTATCATTAATGGGCAAGTTATCACGTTTGATGTGTTATAGCACAGGCCAAGCTCTTCCATTGGTACCGGTGTGTTTGACAACAAAACACAGAGCAAATCCTTTATCTTGGGACTTCGAAATAACTGTCTTATATCGCAAATTCAACTAATTATAAAGTTTTTCTAGTAACACTGATGCCTGGACGTCAATTTAGTTCAATTGCGCCATCAATACTATCATTAATGGCCGAGTTGTCACGTTTGCAGTGTTATGGCACAGGCCAAGCTCTTCCATTTGTACCGGTGTGTTTGACAACAAAATACAGAGCAAATCCTTTATTTTGGGACTTCGAAATAACTGTGTCATATCGCAAATTCAACTAATTATCCAGTTGTTCTGGTAACACTGATGCCTGGAAGTCAATTTAGTTCTATTGCGCCTTCAATACTATCATTAATGGCCGAGTTGTGACATTTGCAGTGTTATGGCACAGGCCAACCTCGTCCATTTGTACCGGTGTGTTTGACAACAAAACTCAGAGCAAATCCTTTATATTAGGACTTCGAAATAACTGTCTTATATCGCAAATTCAACTAATTATAAAGTTTTTCTAGTAACACTGATGCCTGGACGTCAATTTAGTTCAATTGCGCCATCAATACTATCATTAATGGCCGAGTTGTCACGTTTGCAGTGTTATGGCACAGGCCAAGCTCTTCCATTTGTACCGCTGTGTTTGACAACAAAATACAGAGCAAATCCTTTATATTAGGACTTCCAAATAACTGTATTATATCGCAAATTCAACTAATTATCAAGTTTTTCTAGTAACACTGATGCATGGAGGTCAATTTAGTTCTATTGCGCCTTCAATACTATCATTAATGGCCGAGTTGTCACGTTTGCAGTGTTATGGCACAGACCAAGCTCTTCCATTTGTAACGGTGTGTTTTACAACAAAATACAGAGCAAATCCTTTATCTTGGGACTTCGAAATAACTGTGTCATATCGCAAATTCAACCCATTATCAAGTTTTCCTAGTAATACTGATGCCTGGAGGTGAATTTAGTTCTATTGCGCCATCAATACCATCATTAATGGGCGAGTTATCACGTTTGCAGTGTTATAGGACAGGCCAAGCTCTTCCATTTGTACCGGTGTGTTTGACAACAAAATACAGACCAAATCCTTTATCTTGGGACTTCGAAATAACTGTATCAACTAATTATCCAGTTTTCCTAGAAATACTGATGCCTGGAGGTCAATTTAGTTCTATTGCGCCATCAATACTATCATTAATGGGCGAGTTATCACGTTTGATGTGTTATAGCACAGGCCAAGCTCTTCCATTTGTACCGCTGTGTTTGACAACAAAATACAGAGGAAATCCTTTATTTTGCGACTTCGAAATAACTGTGTCATATCGCAAATTCAACTAATTATCAAGTTTTTCTTGTAACACTGATGCCTGGAGGTCAATTTAGTTCTATTGCGCCATCAATACTATCATTAATGGCCGAGTTGTCACACTTGCAGTGTTATGGCACAGGCCAAGCTCTTCCATTTGTACCGCTGTGTTTGACAACAAAACACAGAGCAAATCCTTTATCTTGGGACTTCGAAATAACTGTGTCATATCGCAAATTCAACTAATTATCAAGTTTTTCTAGTAACACTGATGCCTGGAGGTCAATTTAGTTCTATTGCGCCTTCAATACTATCATTAATGGCCGAGTTGTCACATTTGCAGTGTTATGGCACAGGCCAAGCTATTCCATTTGTACCGGTGTGTTTTACAACAAAAGAGAGAGCAACTCCTTTATATTAGGACTTCGAAATAACTGTATTATATGGCAAATTCAACCAATTATCTAGTTTTCCTAGTAATACTGATGCCTGGAGGTGAATTTAGTTCTATTGCGCCATCAATACTATCATTAATGGGCGAGTTATCACGTTTGCAGTGTTATAGCACAGGCCAAGCTCTTCCATTTGTACCGGTGTGTTTGACAACAAAATACAGACCAAATCCTTTATCTTGGGACTTCGAAATAACTGTGACATATTGCAAATTCAACTAATTATCCAGTTTTGCTAGTAAAACTGATGCCTGGAGGTCATTTTAGTTCTATTGCGCCTTCAATACTATCATTAATGACCGAGTTGTCGCATTTTCAGTGTTATGGCACCACCAAGCTCTTCCATTTGTACCGGTGTGTTTGACAACAAAACACAGAGCAAATCCTTTATATTAGGACTTCGAAATAACTGTCTTATATCGCAAATTCAACTAATTATAAAGTTTTTCTAGTAACACTGATGCCTGGACGTCAATTTAGTTCAATTGCGCCATCAATACTATCATTAATGGCCGAGTTGTCACGTTTGCAGTGTTATGACACAGGCCAAGCTCTTCCATTTGTACCGCTGTGTTTGACAACAATATACAGAGCAAATCCTTTATCTTGGGACTTCGAAATAACTGTGTCATATCGCAAATTCAACCAATTATCAAGTTTTCCTAGTAATACTGATGCCTGGAGGTGAATTTAGTTCTATTGCGCCATCAATACCATCATTAATGGGCGAGTTATCACGTTTGCAGTGTTATAGCACAGGCCAAGCTCTTCCATTTGTACCGGTGTGTTTGACAACAAAATACAGACCAAATCCTTTATCTTGGGACTTCGAAATAACTGTATCAACTAATTATCCAGTTTTCCTAGAAATACTGATGCCTGGAGGTCAATTTAGTTCTATTGCGCCATCAATACTATCATTAATGGGCGAGTTATCACGTTTGATGTGTTATAGCACAGGCCAAGCTCTTCCATTTGTACCGCTGTGTTTGACAACAAAATACAGAGGAAATCCTTTATTTTGCGACTTCGAAATAACTGTGTCATATCGCAAATTCAACTAATTATCAAGTTTTTCTTGTAACACTGATGCCTGGAGGTCAATTTAGTTCTATTGCGCCATCAATACTATCATTAATGGCCGAGTTGTCACACTTGCAGTGTTATGGCACAGGCCAAGCTCTTCCATTTGTACCGCTGTGTTTGACAACAAAACACAGAGCAAATCCTTTATCTTGGGACTTCGAAATAACTGTGTCATATCGCAAATTCAACTAATTATCAAGTTTTTCTAGTAACACTGATGCCTGGAGGTCAATTTAGTTCTATTGCGCCTTCAATACTATCATTAATGGCCGAGTTGTCACATTTGCAGTGTTATGGCACAGGCCAAGCTATTCCATTTGTACCGGTGTGTTTTACAACAAAAGAGAGAGCAACTCCTTTATATTAGGACTTCGAAATAACTGTATTATATGGCAAATTCAACCAATTATCTAGTTTTCCTAGTAATACTGATGCCTGGAGGTGAATTTAGTTCTATTGCGCCATCAATACTATCATTAATGGGCGAGTTATCACGTTTGCAGTGTTATAGCACAGGCCAAGCTCTTCCATTTGTACCGGTGTGTTTGACAACAAAATACAGACCAAATCCTTTATCTTGGGACTTCGAAATAACTGTGACATATTGCAAATTCAACTAATTATCCAGTTTTGCTAGTAAAACTGATGCCTGGAGGTCATTTTAGTTCTATTGCGCCTTCAATACTATCATTAATGACCGAGTTGTCGCATTTTCAGTGTTATGGCACCACCAAGCTCTTCCATTTGTACCGGTGTGTTTGACAACAAAACACAGAGCAAATCCTTTATATTAGGACTTCGAAATAACTGTCTTATATCGCAAATTCAAC
The DNA here is from genome assembly GCA_030867875.1 of Actinernus sp. WN-2022. Taxonomy (NCBI): domain Eukaryota; kingdom Metazoa; phylum Cnidaria; class Anthozoa; order Actiniaria; family Actinernidae; genus Actinernus; species Actinernus sp. WN-2022. The sequence goes on along the minus strand of JAOWCC010001634.1, from coordinate 105,922,442 downwards.
TAATTATAAAGTTTTTCTAGTAACACTGATGCCTGGACGTCAATTTAGTTCAATTGCGCCATCAATACTATCATTAATGGCCGAGTTGTCACGTTTGCAGTGTTATGACACAGGCCAAGCTCTTCCATTTGTACCGCTGTGTTTGACAACAATATACAGAGCAAATCCTTTATCTTGGGACTTCGAAATAACTGTGTCATATCGCAAATTCAACCAATTATCAAGTTTTCCTAGTAATACTGATGCCTGGAGGTGAATTTAGTTCTATTGCGCAATCAATACCATCATTAATGGGCGAGTTATCACGTTTGCAGTGTTATAGCACAGGCCAAGCTCTTCCATTTGTACCGGTGTGTTTGACAACAAAATACAGACCAAATCCTTTCTCTTGGGACTTCGAAATAACTGTATCAACTAATTATCCAGTTTTCCTAGAAATACTGATGCCTGGAGGTCAATTTAGTTCTATTACGCCATCAATACTATCATTAATGGGCAAGTTATCACGTTTGATGTGTTATAGCACAGGCCAAGCTCTTCCATTGGTACCGCTGTGTTTGACAACAAAACACAGAGCAAATCCTTTATCTTGGGACTTCGAAATAACTGTCTTATATCGCAAATTCAACTAATTATAAAGTTTTTCTAGTAACACTGATGCCTGGACGTCAATTTAGTTCAATTGCGCCATCAATACTATCATTAATGGCCGAGTTGTCACGTTTGCAGTGTTATGGCACAGGCCAAGCTCTTCCATTTGTACCGGTGTGTTTGACAACAAAATACAGAGCAAATCCTTTATATTAGGACTTCGAAATAACTGTCTTATATCGCAAATTCAACTAATTATAAAGTTTTTCTAGTAACACTGATGCCTGGACGTCAATTTAGTTCAATTGCGCCATCAATACTATCATTAATGGCCGAGTTGTCACGTTTGCAGTGTTATGGCACAGGCCAAGCTCTTCCATTTGTACCGCTGTGTTTGACAACAAAATACAGAGCAAATCCTTTATATTAGGACTTCCAAATAACTGTATTATATAGCAAATTCAACTAATTATCAAGTTTTTCTAGTAACACTGATGCATGGAGGTCAATTTAGTTCTATTACGCCTTCAATACTATCATTAATGGCCGAGTTGTGACATTTGCAGTGTTATGGCACCACCAAGCTCGTCCATTTGTACCGGTGTGTTTGACAACAAAACACAGAGCAAATCCTGTATTTGGGACTTCGAAATAACTGTCTTATATCGCAAATTCAACTAATTATAAAGTGTTTCTAGTAACACTGATGCCTGGACGTCAATTTAGTTCAATTGCGCCATCAATACTATCATTAATGGCCGAGTTGTCACGTTTGCAGTGTTATGACACAGGCCAAGCTCTTCCATTTGTACCGCTGTGTTTGACAACAATATACAGAGCAAATCCTTTATCTTGGGACTTCGAAATAACTGTGTCATATCGCAAATTCAACCAATTATCAAGTTTTCCTAGTAATACTGATGCCTGGAGGTGAATTTAGTTCTATTGCGCAATCAATACCATCATTAATGGGCGAGTTATCACGTTTGCAGTGTTATAGCACAGGCCAAGCTCTTCCATTTGTACCGGTGTGTTTGACAACAAAATACAGACCAAATCCTTTCTCTTGGGACTTCGAAATAACTGTATCAACTAATTATCCAGTTTTCCTAGAAATACTGATGCCTGGAGGTCAATTTAGTTCTATTACGCCATCAATACTATCATTAATGGGCAAGTTATCACGTTTGATGTGTTATAGCACAGGCCAAGCTCTTCCATTGGTACCGGTGTGTTTGACAACAAAACACAGAGCAAATCCTTTATCTTGGGACTTCGAAATAACTGTGTCATATCGCAAATTCAACTAATTATCCAGTTGTTCTGGTAACACTGATGCCTGGAAGTCAATTTAGTTCTATTGCGCCTTCAATACTATCATTAATGGCCGAGTTGTGACATTTGCAGTGTTATGGCACAGGCCAACCTCGTCCATTTGTACCGGTGTGTTTGACAACAAAACTCAGAGCAAATCCTTTATATTAGGACTTCGAAATAACTGTCTTATATCGCAAATTCAACTAATTATAAAGTTTTTCTAGTAACACTGATGCCTGGACGTCAATTTAGTTCAATTGCGCCATCAATACTATCATTAATGGCCGAGTTGTCACGTTTGCAGTGTTATGGCACAGGCCAAGCTCTTCCATTTGTAACGGTGTGTTTGACAACAAAACACAGAGCAAATCCTTTATCTTGGGACTTCGAAATAACTGTCTTATATCGCAAATTCAACTAATTATAAAGTTTTTCTAGTAACACTGATGCCTGGACGTCAATTTAGTTCAATTGCGCCATCAATACTATCATTAATGGCCGAGTTGTCACGTTTGCAGTGTTATGGCACAGGCCAAGCTCTTCCATTTGTACCGGTGTGTTTGACAACAAAATACAGAGCAAATCCTTTATTTTGGGACTTCGAAATAACTGTGTCATATCGCAAATTCAACTAATTATCCAGTTGTTCTGGTAACACTGATGCCTGGAAGTCAATTTAGTTCTATTGCGCCTTCAATACTATCATTAATGGCCGAGTTGTGACATTTGCAGTGTTATGGCACAGGCCAACCTCGTCCATTTGTACCGGTGTGTTTGACAACAAAACTCAGAGCAAATCCTTTATATTAGGACTTCGAAATAACTGTCTTATATCGCAAATTCAACTAATTATAAAGTTTTTCTAGTAACACTGATGCCTGGACGTCAATTTAGTTCAATTGCGCCATCAATACTATCATTAATGGCCGAGTTGTCACGTTTGCAGTGTTATGGCACAGGCCAAGCTCTTCCATTTGTACCGCTGTGTTTGACAACAAAATACAGAGCAAATCCTTTATATTAGGACTTCCAAATAACTGTATTATATCGCAAATTCAACTAATTATCAAGTTTTTCTAGTAACACTGATGCATGGAGGTCAATTTAGTTCTATTGCGCCTTCAATACTATCATTAATGGCCGAGTTGTCACGTTTGCAGTGTTATGGCACAGACCAAGCTCTTCCATTTGTAACGGTGTGTTTTACAACAAAATACAGAGCAAATCCTTTATCTTGGGACTTCGAAATAACTGTGTCATATCGCAAATTCAACCCATTATCAAGTTTTCCTAGTAATACTGATGCCTGGAGGTGAATTTAGTTCTATTGCGCCATCAATACCATCATTAATGGGCGAGTTATCACGTTTGCAGTGTTATAGGACAGGCCAAGCTCTTCCATTTGTACCGGTGTGTTTGACAACAAAATACAGACCAAATCCTTTATCTTGGGACTTCGAAATAACTGTATCAACTAATTATCCAGTTTTCCTAGAAATACTGATGCCTGGAGGTCAATTTAGTTCTATTGCGCCATCAATACTATCATTAATGGGCGAGTTATCACGTTTGATGTGTTATAGCACAGGCCAAGCTCTTCCATTTGTACCGCTGTGTTTGACAACAAAATACAGAGGAAATCCTTTATTTTGCGACTTCGAAATAACTGTGTCATATCGCAAATTCAACTAATTATCAAGTTTTTCTTGTAACACTGATGCCTGGAGGTCAATTTAGTTCTATTGCGCCATCAATACTATCATTAATGGCCGAGTTGTCACACTTGCAGTGTTATGGCACAGGCCAAGCTCTTCCATTTGTACCGCTGTGTTTGACAACAAAACACAGAGCAAATCCTTTATCTTGGGACTTCGAAATAACTGTGTCATATCGCAAATTCAACTAATTATCAAGTTTTTCTAGTAACACTGATGCCTGGAGGTCAATTTAGTTCTATTGCGCCTTCAATACTATCATTAATGGCCGAGTTGTCACATTTGCAGTGTTATGGCACAGGCCAAGCTATTCCATTTGTACCGGTGTGTTTTACAACAAAAGAGAGAGCAACTCCTTTATATTAGGACTTCGAAATAACTGTATTATATGGCAAATTCAACCAATTATCTAGTTTTCCTAGTAATACTGATGCCTGGAGGTGAATTTAGTTCTATTGCGCCATCAATACTATCATTAATGGGCGAGTTATCACGTTTGCAGTGTTATAGCACAGGCCAAGCTCTTCCATTTGTACCGGTGTGTTTGACAACAAAATACAGACCAAATCCTTTATCTTGGGACTTCGAAATAACTGTGACATATTGCAAATTCAACTAATTATCCAGTTTTGCTAGTAAAACTGATGCCTGGAGGTCATTTTAGTTCTATTGCGCCTTCAATACTATCATTAATGACCGAGTTGTCGCATTTTCAGTGTTATGGCACCACCAAGCTCTTCCATTTGTACCGGTGTGTTTGACAACAAAACACAGAGCAAATCCTTTATATTAGGACTTCGAAATAACTGTCTTATATCGCAAATTCAACTAATTATAAAGTTTTTCTAGTAACACTGATGCCTGGACGTCAATTTAGTTCAATTGCGCCATCAATACTATCATTAATGGCCGAGTTGTCACGTTTGCAGTGTTATGACACAGGCCAAGCTCTTCCATTTGTACCGCTGTGTTTGACAACAATATACAGAGCAAATCCTTTATCTTGGGACTTCGAAATAACTGTGTCATATCGCAAATTCAACCAATTATCAAGTTTTCCTAGTAATACTGATGCCTGGAGGTGAATTTAGTTCTATTGCGCCATCAATACCATCATTAATGGGCGAGTTATCACGTTTGCAGTGTTATAGCACAGGCCAAGCTCTTCCATTTGTACCGGTGTGTTTGACAACAAAATACAGACCAAATCCTTTATCTTGGGACTTCGAAATAACTGTATCAACTAATTATCCAGTTTTCCTAGAAATACTGATGCCTGGAGGTCAATTTAGTTCTATTGCGCCATCAATACTATCATTAATGGGCGAGTTATCACGTTTGATGTGTTATAGCACAGGCCAAGCTCTTCCATTTGTACCGCTGTGTTTGACAACAAAATACAGAGGAAATCCTTTATTTTGCGACTTCGAAATAACTGTGTCATATCGCAAATTCAACTAATTATCAAGTTTTTCTTGTAACACTGATGCCTGGAGGTCAATTTAGTTCTATTGCGCCATCAATACTATCATTAATGGCCGAGTTGTCACACTTGCAGTGTTATGGCACAGGCCAAGCTCTTCCATTTGTACCGCTGTGTTTGACAACAAAACACAGAGCAAATCCTTTATCTTGGGACTTCGAAATAACTGTGTCATATCGCAAATTCAACTAATTATCAAGTTTTTCTAGTAACACTGATGCCTGGAGGTCAATTTAGTTCTATTGCGCCTTCAATACTATCATTAATGGCCGAGTTGTCACATTTGCAGTGTTATGGCACAGGCCAAGCTATTCCATTTGTACCGGTGTGTTTTACAACAAAAGAGAGAGCAACTCCTTTATATTAGGACTTCGAAATAACTGTATTATATGGCAAATTCAACCAATTATCTAGTTTTCCTAGTAATACTGATGCCTGGAGGTGAATTTAGTTCTATTGCGCCATCAATACTATCATTAATGGGCGAGTTATCACGTTTGCAGTGTTATAGCACAGGCCAAGCTCTTCCATTTGTACCGGTGTGTTTGACAACAAAATACAGACCAAATCCTTTATCTTGGGACTTCGAAATAACTGTGACATATTGCAAATTCAACTAATTATCCAGTTTTGCTAGTAAAACTGATGCCTGGAGGTCATTTTAGTTCTATTGCGCCTTCAATACTATCATTAATGACCGAGTTGTCGCATTTTCAGTGTTATGGCACCACCAAGCTCTTCCATTTGTACCGGTGTGTTTGACAACAAAACACAGAGCAAATCCTTTATATTAGGACTTCGAAATAACTGTCTTATATCGCAAATTCAACTAATTATAAAGTTTTTCTAGTAACACTGATGCCTGGACGTCAATTTAGTTCAATTGCGCCATCAATACTATCATTAATGGCCGAGTTGTCACGTTTGCAGTGTTATGACACAGGCCAAGCTCTTCCATTTGTACCGCTGTGTTTGACAACAATATACAGAGCAAATCCTTTATCTTGGGACTTCGAAATAACTGTGTCATATCGCAAATTCAACCAATTATCAAGTTTTCCTAGTAATACTGATGCCTGGAGGTGAATTTAGTTCTATTGCGCAATCAATACCATCATTAATGGGCGAGTTATCACGTTTGCAGTGTTATAGCACAGGCCAAGCTCTTCCATTTGTACCGGTGTGTTTGACAACAAAATACAGACCAAATCCTTTCTCTTGGGACTTCGAAATAACTGTATCAACTAATTATCCAGTTTTCCTAGAAATACTGATGCCTGGAGGTCAATTTAGTTCTATTGCGCCATCAATACTATCATTAATGGCCGAGTTGTCACACTTGCAGTGTTATGGCACAGGCCAAGCTCTTCCATTTGTACCGCTGTGTTTGACTACAAAACACAGAGCAAATCCTTTATCTTGGGACTTCGAAATAACTGTGTCATATCGCAAATTCAACTAATTATCAAGTTTTTCTAGTAACACTGATGCCTGGAGGTCAATTTAGTTCTATTGCGCCTTCAATACTATCATTAATGGCCGAGTTGTCACATTTGCAGTGTTATGGCACAGGCCAAGCTATTCCATTTGTACCGGTGTGTTTTACAACAAAAGAGAGAGCAACTCCTTTATATTAGGACTTCGAAATAACTGTATTATATGGCAAATTCAACCAATTATCTAGTTTTCCTAGTAATACTGATGCCTGGAGGTGAATTTAGTTCTATTGCGCCATCAATACTATCATTAATGGGCGAGTTATCACGTTTGCAGTGTTATAGCACAGGCCAAGCTCTTCCATTTGTACCGGTGTGTTTGACAACAAAATACAGACCAAATCCTTTATTTTGGGACTTCGAAATAACTGTGACATATTGCAAATTCAACTAATTATCCAGTTTTGCTAGTAAAACTGATGCCTGGACGTCAATTTAGTTCAATTGCGCCATCAATACTATCATTAATGGCCGAGTTGTCACGTTTGCAGTGTTATGACACAGGCCAAGCTCTTCCATTTGTACCGCTGTGTTTGACAACAATATACAGAGCAAATCCTTTATCTTGGGACTTCGAAATAACTGTGTCATATCGCAAATTCAACCAATTATCAAGTTTTCCTAGTAATACTGATGCCTGGAGGTGAATTTAGTTCTATTGCGCCATCAATACCATCATTAATGGGCGAGTTATCACGTTTGCAGTGTTATAGCACAGGCCAAGCTCTTCCATTTGTACCGGTGTGTTTGACAACAAAATACAGACCAAATCCTTTATCTTGGGACTTCGAAATAACTGTATCAACTAATTATCCAGTTTTCCTAGAAATACTGATGCCTGGAGGTCAATTTAGTTCTATTGCGCCATCAATACTATCATTAATGGGCGAGTTATCACGTTTGATGTGTTATAGCACAGGCCAAGCTCTTCCATTTGTACCGCTGTGTTTGACAACAAAATACAGAGGAAATCCTTTATTTTGCGACTTCGAAATAACTGTGTCATATCGCAAATTCAACTAATTATCAAGTTTTTCTTGTAACACTGATGCCTGGAGGTCAATTTAGTTCTATTGCGCCATCAATACTATCATTAATGGCCGAGTTGTCACACTTGCAGTGTTATGGCACAGGCCAAGCTCTTCCATTTGTACCGCTGTGTTTGACAACAAAACACAGAGCAAATCCTTTATCTTGGGACTTCGAAATAACTGTGTCATATCGCAAATTCAACTAATTATCAAGTTTTTCTAGTAACACTGATGCCTGGAGGTCAATTTAGTTCTATTGCGCCTTCAATACTATCATTAATGGCCGAGTTGTCACATTTGCAGTGTTATGGCACAGGCCAAGCTATTCCATTTGTACCGGTGTGTTTTACAACAAAAGAGAGAGCAACTCCTTTATATTAGGACTTCGAAATAACTGTATTATATGGCAAATTCAACCAATTATCTAGTTTTCCTAGTAATACTGATGCCTGGAGGTGAATTTAGTTCTATTGCGCCATCAATACTATCATTAATGGGCGAGTTATCACGTTTGCAGTGTTATAGCACAGGCCAAGCTCTTCCATTTGTACCGGTGTGTTTGACAACAAAATACAGACCAAATCCTTTATCTTGGGACTTCGAAATAACTGTGACATATTGCAAATTCAACTAATTATCCAGTTTTGCTAGTAAAACTGATGCCTGGAGGTCATTTTAGTTCTATTGCGCCTTCAATACTATCATTAATGACCGAGTTGTCGCATTTTCAGTGTTATGGCACCACCAAGCTCTTCCATTTGTACCGGTGTGTTTGACAACAAAACACAGAGCAAATCCTTTATATTAGGACTTCGAAATAACTGTCTTATATCGCAAATTCAACTAATTATAAAGTTTTTCTAGTAACACTGATGCCTGGACGTCAATTTAGTTCAATTGCGCCATCAATACTATCATTAATGGCCGAGTTGTCACGTTTGCAGTGTTATGACACAGGCCAAGCTCTTCCATTTGTACCGCTGTGTTTGACAACAATATACAGAGCAAATCCTTTATCTTGGGACTTCGAAATAACTGTGTCATATCGCAAATTCAACCAATTATCAAGTTTTCCTAGTAATACTGATGCCTGGAGGTGAATTTAGTTCTATTGCGCAATCAATACCATCATTAATGGGCGAGTTATCACGTTTGCAGTGTTATAGCACAGGCCAAGCTCTTCCATTTGTACCGGTGTGTTTGACAACAAAATACAGACCAAATCCTTTCTCTTGGGACTTCGAAATAACTGTATCAACTAATTATCCAGTTTTCCTAGAAATACTGATGCCTGGAGGTCAATTTAGTTCTATTACGCCATCAATACTATCATTAATGGGCAAGTTATCACGTTTGATGTGTTATAGCACAGGCCAAGCTCTTCCATTGGTACCGCTGTGTTTGACAACAAAACACAGAGCAAATCCTTTATCTTGGGACTTCGAAATAACTGTCTTATATCGCAAATTCAACTAATTATAAAGTTTTTCTAGTAACACTGATGCCTGGACGTCAATTTAGTTCAATTGCGCCATCAATACTATCATTAATGGCCGAGTTGTCACGTTTGCAGTGTTATGGCACAGGCCAAGCTCTTCCATTTGTACCGGTGTGTTTGACAACAAAATACAGAGCAAATCCTTTATATTAGGACTTCGAAATAACTGTCTTATATCGCAAATTCAACTAATTATAAAGTTTTTCTAGTAACACTGATGCCTGGACGTCAATTTAGTTCAATTGCGCCATCAATACTATCATTAATGGCCGAGTTGTCACGTTTGCAGTGTTATGGCACAGGCCAAGCTCTTCCATTTGTACCGCTGTGTTTGACAACAAAATACAGAGCAAATCCTTTATATTAGGACTTCCAAATAACTGTATTATATAGCAAATTCAACTAATTATCAAGTTTTTCTAGTAACACTGATGCATGGAGGTCAATTTAGTTCTATTACGCCTTCAATACTATCATTAATGGCCGAGTTGTGACATTTGCAGTGTTATGGCACCACCAAGCTCGTCCATTTGTACCGGTGTGTTTGACAACAAAACACAGAGCAAATCCTGTATTTGGGACTTCGAAATAACTGTCTTATATCGCAAATTCAACTAATTATAAAGTGTTTCTAGTAACACTGATGCCTGGACGTCAATTTAGTTCAATTGCGCCATCAATACTATCATTAATGGCCGAGTTGTCACGTTTGCAGTGTTATGACACAGGCCAAGCTCTTCCATTTGTACCGCTGTGTTTGACAACAATATACAGAGCAAATCCTTTATCTTGGGACTTCGAAATAACTGTGTCATATCGCAAATTCAACCAATTATCAAGTTTTCCTAGTAATACTGATGCCTGGAGGTGAATTTAGTTCTATTGCGCAATCAATACCATCATTAATGGGCGAGTTATCACGTTTGCAGTGTTATAGCACAGGGCAAGCTCTTCCATTTGTACCGGTGTGTTTGACAACAAAATACAGACCAAATCCTTTCTCTTGGGACTTCGAAATAACTGTATCAACTAATTATCCAGTTTTCCTAGAAATACTGATGCCTGGAGGTCAATTTAGTTCTATTACGCCATCAATACTATCATTAATGGGCAAGTTATCACGTTTGATGTGTTATAGCACAGGCCAAGCTCTTCCATTGGTACCGGTGTGTTTGACAACAAAACACAGAGCAAATCCTTTATCTTGGGACTTCGAAATAACTGTGTCATATCGCAAATTCAACTAATTATCCAGTTGTTCTGGTAACACTGATGCCTGGAAGTCAATTTAGTTCTATTGCGCCTTCAATACTATCATTAATGGCCGAGTTGTGACATTTGCAGTGTTATGGCACAGGCCAACCTCGTCCATTTGTACCGGTGTGTTTGACAACAAAACTCAGAGCAAATCCTTTATATTAGGACTTCGAAATAACTGTCTTATATCGCAAATTCAACTAATTATAAAGTTTTTCTAGTAACACTGATGCCTGGACGTCAATTTAGTTCAATTGCGCCATCAATACTATCATTAATGGCCGAGTTGTCACGTTTGCAGTGTTATGGCACAGGCCAAGCTCTTCCATTTGTACCGCTGTGTTTGACAACAAAATACAGAGCAAATCCTTTATATTAGGACTTCAAAATAACTGTATTATATCGCAAATTCAACTAATTATCAAGTTTTTCTAGTAACACTGATGCATGGAGGTCAATTTAGTTCTATTGCGCCTTCAATACTATCATTAATGGCCGAGTTGTCACGTTTGCAGTGTTATGGCACAGACCAAGCTCTTCCATTTGTAACGGTGTGTTTTACAAGAAAATACAGACCAAATCCTTTATCTTGGGACTTCGAAATAACTGTGTCATATCGCAAATTCAACTAATTATCCAGATTTGCTAGTAACACTGATGCATGGAGGTCATTTTAGTTCTATTGCGCCTTCAATACTATCATTACTGACCGAGTTGTCGCATTTTCAGTGTTATGGCACCACCAAGCTCTTCCATTTGTACCGCTGTGTTTGACAACAAAATACAGAGCAAATCCTTTATCTTGGGACTTCGAAATAACTGTGTCATATCGCAAATTCAACTAATTATCCAGTTTTTCTGGTAACACTGATGCCTGGAAGTCAATTTAGTTATATTACGCCTTCAATACTATCATTAATGGCCGAGTTGTGACATTTGCAGTGTTATGGCACAGGCCAAGCTCTTCCATTTGTACCGCTGTGTTTGACAACAAAATACAGAGCAAATCCTTTATATTAGGACTTCAAAATAACTGTCTTATATCGCAAATTCAACTAATTATAAAGTTTTTCTAGTAACACTGATGCCTGGACGTCAATTTAGTTCAATTGCGCCTTCAATACTATCATTAATGGCCGAGTTGTCACGTTTGCAGTGTTATGGCACAGGCCAAGCTCTTCCATTTGTACCGCTGTGTTTGACAACAAAATACAGAGCAAATCCTTTATCTTGGGACTTCGAAATAACTGTGTCATATCGCAAATTCAACCCATTATCAAGTTTTCCTAGTAATACTGATGCCTGGAGGTGAATTTAGTTCTATTGCGCCATCAATACCATCATTAATGTACGAGTTATCACGTTTGCAGTGTTATAGGACAGGCCAAGCTCTTCCATTTGTACCGGTGTGTTTGACAACAAAATACAGACCAAATCCTTTATCTTGGGACTTCGAAATAACTGTATCAACTAATTATCCAGTTTTCCTAGAAATACTGATGCCTGGAGGTCAATTTAGTTCTATTGCGCCATCAATACTATCATTAATGGGCGAGTTATCACGTTTGATGTGTTATAGCACAGGCCAAGCTCTTCCATTTGTACCGCTGTGTTTGACAACAAAATACAGAGGAAATCCTTTATTTTGCGACTTCGAAATAACTGTGTCATATCGCAAATTCAACTAATTATCAAGTTTTTCTTGTAACACTGATGCCTGGAGGTCAATTTAGTTCTATTGCGCCATCAATACTATAATTAATGGCCGAGTTGTCACACTTGCAGTGTTATGGCACAGGCCAAGCTCTTCCATTTGTACCGCTGTGTTTGACAACAAAACACAGAGCAAATCCTTTATCTTGGGACTTCGAAATAACTGTGTCATATCGCAAATTCAACTAATTATCAAGTTTTTCTAGTAACACTGATGCCTGGAGGTCAATTTAGTTCTATTGCGCCTTCAATACTATCATTAATGGCAGAGTTGTCACATTTGCAGTGTTATGGCACAGGCCAAGCTATTCCATTTGTACCGGTGTGTTTTACAACAAAAGAGAGAGCAACTCCTTTATATTAGGACTTCGAAATAACTGTATTATATGGCAAATTCAACCAATTATCTAGTTTTCCTAGTAATACTGATGCCTGGAGGTGAATTTAGTTCTATTGCGCCATCAATACTATCATTAATGGGCGAGTTATCACGTTTGCAGTGTTATAGCACAGGCCAAGCTCTTCCATTTGTACCGGTGTGTTTGACAACAAAATACAGACCAAATCCTTTATCTTGGGACTTCGAAATAACTGTGACATATTGCAAATTCAACTAATTATCCAGTTTTGCTAGTAAAACTGATGCCTGGAGGTCATTTTAGTTCTATTGCGCCTTCAATACTATCATTAATGACCGAGTTGTCGCATGTTCAGTGTTATGGCACCACCAAGCTCTTCCATTTGTACCGGTGTGTTTGACAACAAAACACAGAGCAAATCCTTTATATTAGGACTTCGAAATAACTGTCTTATATCGCAAATTCAACTAATTATAAAGTTTTTCTAGTAACACTGATGCCTGGACGTCAATTTAGTTCAATTGCGCCATCAATACTATCATTAATGGCCGAGTTGTCACGTTTGCAGTGTTATGACACAGGCCAAGGTCTTCCATTTGTACCGCTGTGTTTGACAACAATATACAGAGCAAATCCTTTATCTTGGGACTTCGAAATAACTGTGTCATATCGCAAATTCAACCAATTATCAAGTTTTCCTAGTAATACTGATGCCTGGAGGTGAATTTAGTTCTATTGCGCAATCAATACCATCATTAATGGGCGAGTTATCACGTTTGCAGTGTTATAGCACAGGCCAAGCTCTTCCATTTGTACCGGTGTGTTTGACAACAAAATACAGACCAAATCCTTTCTCTTGGGACTTCGAAATAACTGTATCAACTAATTATCCAGTTTTCCTAGAAATACTGATGCCTGGAGGTCAATTTAGTTCTATTACGCCATCAATACTATCATTAATGGGCAAGTTATCACGTTTGATGTGTTATAGCACAGGCCAAGCTCTTCCATTGGTACCGCTGTGTTTGACAACAAGACACAGAGCAAATCCTTTATCTTGGGACTTCGCAATAACTGTCTTATATCGCAAATTCAACTAATTATAAAGTTTTTCTAGTAACACTGATGCCTGGACGTCAATTTAGTTCAATTGCGCCATCAATACTATCATTAATGGCCGAGTTGTCACGTTTGCAGTGTTATGGCACAGGCCAAGCTCTTCCATTTGTACCGGTGTGTTTGACAACAAAATACAGAGCAAATCCTTTATTTTGGGACTTCGAAATAACTGTGTCATATCGCAAATTCAACTAATTATCCAGTTGTTCTGGTAACACTGATGCCTGGAAGTCAATTTAGTTCTATTGCGCCTTCAATACTATCATTAATGGCCGAGTTGTGACATTTGCAGTGTTATGGCACAGGCCAACCTCGTCCATTTGTACCGGTGTGTTTGACAACAAAACACAGAGCAAATCCTTTATATTAGGACTTCGAAATAACTGTCTTATATCGCAAATTCAACTAATTATAAAGTTTTTCTAGTAACACTGATGCCTGGACGTCAATTTAGTTCAATTGCGCCATCAATACTATCATTAATGGCCGAGTTGTCACGTTTGCAGTGTTATGGCACAGGCCAAGCTCTTCCATTTGTACCGCTGTGTTTGACAACAAAATACAGAGCAAATCCTTTATATTAGGACTTCCAAATAACTGTATTATATAGCAAATTCAACTAATTATCAAGTTTTTCTAGTAACACTGATGCATGGAGGTCAATTTAGTTCTATTACGCCTTCAATACTATCATTAATGGCCGAGTTGTGACATTTGCAGTGTTATGGCACCACCAAGCTCGTCCATTTGTACCGGTGTGTTTGACAACAAAACACAGAGCAAATCCTTTATTTGGGACTTCGAAATAACTGTCTTATATCGCAAATTCAACTAATTATAAAGTTTTTCTAGTAACACTGATGCCTGGACGTCAATTTAGTTCAATTGCGCCATCAATACTATCATTAATGGCCGAGTTGTCACGTTTGCAATGTTATGACACAGGCCAAGCTCTTCCATTTGTACCGCTGTGTTTGACAACAATATACAGAGCAAATCCTTTTTCTTGGGACTTCGAAATAACTGTGTCATATCGCAAATTCAACCAATTATCAAGTTTTCCTAGTAATACTGATGCCTGGAGGTGAATTTAGTTCTATTGCGCAATCAATACCATCATTAATGGGCGAGTTATCACGTTTGCAGTGTTATAGCACAGGCCAAGCTCTTCCATTTGTACCGGTGTGTTTGACAACAAAATACAGACCAAATCCTTTCTCTTGGGACTTCGAAATAACTGTGTCATATCGCAAATTCAACCAATTATCAAGTTTTCCTAGTAATACTGATGCCTGGAGGTGAATTTAGTTCTATTGCGCAATCAATACCATCATTAATGGGCGAGTTATCACGTTTGCAGTGTTATAGCACAGGCCAAGCTCTTCCATTTGTACCGGTGTGTTTGACAACAAAATACAGACCAAATCCTTTATCTTGGGACTTCGAAATAACTGTGACATATTGCAAATTCAACTAATTATCCAGTTTTGCTAGTAAAACTGATGCCTGGAGGTCATTTTAGTTCTATTGCGCCTTCAATACTATCATTAATGACCGAGTTGTCGCATTTTCAGTGTTATGGCACCACCAAGCTCTTCCATTTGTACCTGTGTGTTTGACAACAAAACACAGAGCAAATCCTTTATTTGGGACTTCGAAATAACTGTGTTATCTTGCCAATTCAACCAATTATCTAGTTTTCCTAGTAATACTGATGCCTGGAGGTGAATTTAGTTCTATTGCGCCATCAATACTATCATTAATGGGCGAGTTATCACGTTTGCAGTGTTATAGCACAGGCCAAGCTGTTCCATTTGTACCGGTGTGTTTGACAACAAAATATAGACCAAATCCTTTATCTTGGGACTTCGAAATAACTGTGACATATTGCAAATTCAACTAATTAGCCAGTTTTGCTAGTAAAACTGATGCCTGGATGTCATTTTAGTTCTATTGCGCCTTCAATACTATCATTAATGACCGAGTTGTCGCATTTTCAGTGTTATGGCACCACCAAGCTCTTCCATTTGTACCGGTGTGTTTGACAACAAAACACAGAGCAAATCCTTTATTTGGGACTTCGAAATAACTGTGTTATCTTGCCAATTCAACTAATTATCTAGTTTTCCTAGTCACTCTGATGCCTGGAGGTCATTTTTGTTCTATTGCGCCATAAATACTATCATTAATGGCCGAGTTGTCACATTTTCAGTGTTGTGGCACCGCCAAGCCCTTCCATTTGTACCACCGGTGTGTTTGACAACAAAATACAGAGCAAATCCTTTATCTTGGGACTTCGAAATAACTGTGTCATATCGCAAATTCAACTAATTATCCAGTTTTTCTGGTAACACTGATGCCTGGAAGTCAATTTAGTTCTATTGCGCCTTCAATACTATCATTAATGGGCGAGTTATCACGTTTGATGTGTTATAGCACAGGCCAAGCTCTTCCATTTGTACCCCTGTGTTTGACAACAAAATACAGAGGAAATCCTTTATTTTGCGACTTCGAAATAACTGTGTCATATCGCAAATTCAACTAATTATCAAGTTTTTCTTGTAACACTGATGCCTGGAGGTCAATTTAATTCTATTGCGCCATCAATACTATCATTAATGGCCGAGTTGTCACACTTGCAGTGTTATGGCACAGGCCAAGCTCTTCCATTTGTACCGCTGTGTTTGACAACAAAACACAGAGCAAATCCTTTATCTTGGGACTTCGAAATAACTGTGTCATATCGCAAATTCAACTAATTATCAAGTTTTTCTAGTAACACTGATGCCTGGAGGTCAATTTAGTTCTATTGCGCCTTCAATACTATCATTAATGGCCGAGTTGTCACATTTGCAGTGTTATGGCACAGGCCAAGCTATTCCATTTGTACCGGTGTGTTTTACAACAAAAGAGAGAGCAACTCCTTTATATTAGGACTTCGAAATAACTGTATTATATGGCAAATTCAACCAATTATCTAGTTTTTCTAGTAACACTGATGCATGGAGGTCAATTTAGTTCTATTACGCCTTCAATACTATCATTAATGGCCGAGTTGTGACATTTGCAGTGTTATGGCACCACCAAGCTCGTCCATTTGTACCGGTGTGTTTGACAACAAAACTCAGAGCAAATCCTTTATATTAGGACTTCGAAATAACTGTCTTATATCGCAAATTCAACTAATTATAAAGTGTTTCTAGTAACACTGATGCCTGGACGTCAATTTAGTTCAATTGCGCCATCAATACTATCATTAATGGCCGAGTTGTCACGTTTGCAGTGTTATGGCACAGGCCAAGCTCTTCCATTTGTACCGCTGTGTTTGACAACAAAATACAGAGCAAATCCTTTATATTAGGACTTCCAAATAACTGTATTATATCGCAAATTCAACTAATTATCAAGTTTTTTTAGTAACACTGATGCATGGAGGTCAATTTAGTTCTATTGCGCCTTCAATACTATCATTAATGGCCGAGTTGTCACGTTTGCAGTGTTATGGCACAGACCAAGCTCTTCCATTTGTAACGGTGTGTTTTACAAGAAAATACAGACCAAATCCTTTATCTTGGGACTTCGAAATAACTGTGTCATATCGCAAATTCAACTAATTATCCAGATTTGCTAGTAACACTGATGCATGGAGGTCATTTTAGTTCTATTGCGCCTTCAATACTATCATTACTGACCGAGTTGTCGCATTTTCAGTGTTATGGCACCACCAAGCTCTTCCATTTGTACCGCTGTGTTTGACAACAAAATACAGAGCAAATCCTTTATCTTGGGACTTCGAAATAACTGTGTCATATCGCAAATTCAACTAATTATCCAGTTTTTCTGGTAACACTGATGCCTGGAAGTCAATTTAGTTCTATTACGCCTTCAATACTATCATTAATGGCCGAGTTGTGACATTTGCAGTGTTATGGCACAGGCCAAGCTCTTCCATTTGTACCGCTGTGTTTGACAACAAAATACTGAGCAAATCCTTTATATTAGGACTTCAAAATAACTGTCTTATATCGCAAATTCAACTAATTATAAAGTTTTTCTAGTAACACTGATGCCTGGACGTCAATTTAGTTCAATTGCGCCTTCAATACTATCATTAATGGCCGAGTTGTCACGTTTGCAGTGTTATGGCACAGGCCAAGCTCTTCCATTTGTACCGCTGTGTTTGACAACAAAATACAGAGCAAATCCTTTATCTTGGGACTTCGAAATAACTGTGTCATATCGCAAATTCAACCCATTATCAAGTTTTCCTAGTAATACTGATGCCTGGAGGTGAATTTAGTTCTATTGCGCCATCAATACCATCATTAATGGGCGAGTTATCACGTTTGCAGTGTTATAGGACAGGCCAAGCTCTTCCATTTGTACCGGTGTGTTTGACAACAAAATACAGACCAAATCCTTTATCTTGGGACTTCGAAATAACTGTATCAACTAATTATCCAGTTTTCCTAGAAATACTGATGCCTGGAGGTCAATTTAGTTCTATTACGCCATCAATACTATCATTAATGGGCAAGTTATCACGTTTGATGTGTTATAGCACAGGCCAAGCTCTTCCATTGGTACCGCTGTGTTTGACAACAAAACACAGAGCAAATCCTTTATCTTGGGACTTCGAAATAACTGTCTTATATCGCAAATTCAACTAATTATAAAGTTTTTCTAGTAACACTGATGCCTGGACGTCAATTTAGTTCAATTGCGCCATCAATACTATCATTAATGGCCGAGTTGTCACGTTTGCAGTGTTATGGCACAGGCCAAGCTCTTCCATTTGTACCGGTGTGTTTGACAACAAAATACAGAGGAAATCCTTTATTTTGGGACTTCGAAATAACTGTGTCATATCGCAAATTCAACTAATTATCCAGTTGTTCTGGTAACACTGATGCCTGGAAGTCAATTTAGTTCTATTGCGCCTTCAATACTATCATTAATGGCCGAGTTGTGACATTTGCAGTGTTATGGCACAGGCCAACCTCGTCCATTTGTACCGGTGTGTTTGACAACAAAACACAGAGCAAATCCTTTATATTAGGACTTCGAAATAAATGTCTTATATCGCAAATTCAACTAATTATAAAGTTTTTCTAGTAACACTGATGCCTGGACGTCAATTTAGTTCAATTGCGCCATCAATACTATCATTAATGGCCGAGTTGTCACGTTTGCAGTGTTATGGCACAGGCCAAGCTCTTCCATTTGTACCGCTGTGTTTGACAACAAAATACAGAGCAAATCCTTTATATTAGGACTTCCAAATAACTGTATTATATAGCAAATTCAACTAATTATCAAGTTTTTCTAGTAACACTGATGCCTGGAGGTCAATTTAGTTCTATTACGCCTTCAATACTATCATTAATGGCCGAGTTGTGACATTTGCAGTGTTATGGCACCACCAAGCTCGTCCATTTGTACCGGTGTGTTTGACAACAAAACACAGAGCAAATCCTTTATTTGGGACTTCGAAATAACTGTCTTATATCGCAAATTCAACTAATTATAAAGTTTTTCTAGTAACACTGATGCCTGGACGTCAATTTAGTTCAATTGCGCCATCAATACTATCATTAATGGCCGAGTTGTCACGTTTGCAGTGTTATGACACAGGCCAAGCTCTTCCATTTGTACCGCTGTGTTTGACAACAATATACAGAGCAAATCCTTTATCTTGGGACTTCGAAATAACTGTGTCATATCGCAAATTCAACCAATTATCAAGTTTTCCTAGTAATACTGATGCCTGGAGGTGAATTTAGTTCTATTGCGCAATCAATACCATCATTAATGGGCGAGTTATCACGTTTGCAGTGTTATAGCACAGGCCAAGCTCTTCCATTTGTACCGGTGTGTTTGACAACAAAATACAGACCAAATCCTTTCTCTTGGGACTTCGAAATAACTGTGACATATTGCAAATTCAACTAATTATCCAGTTTTGCTAGTAAAACTGATGCCTGGAGGTCATTTTAGTTCTATTGCGCCTTCAATACTATCATTAATGACCGAGTTGTCGCATTTTCAGTGTTATGGCACCACCAAGCTCTTCCATTTGTCCCGGTGTGTTTGACAACAAAACACAGAGCAAATCCTTTATTTGGGACTTCGAAATAACTGTGTTATCTTGCCAATTCAACCAATTATCTAGTTTTCCTAGTAATACTGATGCCTGGAGGTGAATTTAGTTCTATTGCGCCATCAATACTATCATTAATGGGCGAGTTATCACGTTTGCAGTGTTATAGCACAGGCCAAGCTGTTCCATTTGTACCGGTGTGTTTGACAACAAAATATAGACCAAATCCTTTATCTTGGGACTTCGAAATAACTGTGACATATTGCAAATTCAACTAATTAGCCAGTTTTGCTAGTAAAACTGATGCCTGGATGTCATTTTAGTTATATTGCGCCTTCAATACTATCATTAATGACCGAGTTGTCGCATTTTCAGTGTTATGGCACCACCAAGCTCTTCCATTTGTACCGGTGTGTTTGGCAACAAAACACAGAGCAAATCCTTTATTTGGGACTTCGAAATAACTGTGTTATCTTGCCAATGCAACTAATTATCTAGTTTTCCTAGTCACTCTGATGCCTGGAGGTCATTTTTGTTCTATTGCGCCATAAATACTATCATTAATGGCCGAGTTGTCACATTTTCAGTGTTGTGGCACCGCCAAGCCCTTCCATTTGTACCACCGGTGTGTTTGACAACAAAATACAGAGCAAATCCTTTATCTTGGGACTTCGAAATAACTGTGTCATATCGCAAATTCAACTAATTATCCAGTTTTTCTGGTAACACTGATGCCTGGAAGTCAATTTAGTTTTATTGCGCCTTCAATACTATCATTAATGGCCGAGTTGTGACATTTGCAGTGTTATGGCACAGGCCAACCTCGTCCATTTGTACCGGTGTGTTTGACAACAAAACACAGAGCAAATCCTTTATATTAGGACTTCGAAATAACTGTGTCATATCGCAAATTCAACCCATTATCAAGTTTTCCTAGTAATACTGATGCCTGGAGGTGAATTTAGTTCTATTGCGCCATCAATACCATCATTAATGGGCGAGTTATCACGTTTGCAGTGTTATAGGACAGGCCAAGCTCTTCCATTTGTACCGGTGTGTTTGACAACAAAATACAGACCAAATCCTTTATCTTGGGACTTCGAAATAACTGTATCAACTAATTATCCAGTTTTCCTAGAAATACTGATGACTGGAGGTCAATTTAGTTCTATTGCGCCATCAATACCATCATTAATGGGCGAGTTATCACGTTTGCAGTGTTATAGGACAGGCCAAGCTCTTCCATTTTTACCGCTGTGTTTGACAACAAAATACAGAGCAAATCCTTTATCTTGGGACTTCGAAATAACTGTGTCATATCGCAAATTCAACCCATTATCAAGTTTTCCTAGTAATACTGATGCCTGGAGGTGAATTTAGTTCTATTGCGCCATCAATACCATCATTAATGGGCGAGTTATCACGTTTGCAGTGTTATAGGACAGGCCAAGCTCTTCCATTTGTACCGGTGTGTTTGACAACAAAATACAGACCAAATCCTTTATCTTGGGACTTCGAAATAACTGTATCAACTAATTATCCAGTTTTCCTAGAAATACTGATGCCTGGAGGTCAATTTAGTTCTATTGCGCCATCAATACCATCATTAATGGGCGAGTTATCACGTTTGATGTGTTATAGCACAGGCCAAGCTCTTCCATTTGTACCGCTGTGTTTGACAACAAAATACAGAGAAAATCCTTTATTTTGCGACTTCGAAATAACTGTGTCATATCGCAAATTCAACTAATTATCAAGTTTTTCTTGTAACACTGATGCCTGGAGGTCAATTTAATTCTATTGCGCCATCAATACTATCATTAATGGCCGAGTTGTCACACTTGCAGTGTTATGGCACAGGCCAAGCTCTTCCATTTGTACCGCTGTGTTTGACAACAAAACACAGAGCAAATCCTTTATCTTGGGACTTCGAAATAACTGTGTCATATCGCAAATTCAACTAATTATCAAGTTTTTCTAGTAACACTGATGCCTGGAGGTCAATTTAGTTCTATTGCGCCTTCAATACTATCATTAATGGCCGAGTTGTCACATTTGCAGTGTTATGGCACAGGCCAAGCTATTCCATTTGTACCGGTGTGTTTTACAACAAAAGAGAGAGCAACTCCTTTATATTAGGACTTCGAAATAACTGTATTATATGGCAAATTCAACCAATTATCTAGTTTTCCTAGTAATACTGATGCCTGGAGGTGAATTTAGTTCTATTGCGCCATCAATACTATCATTAATGGGCGAGTTATCACGTTTGCAGTGTTATAGCACAGGCCAAGCTCTTCCATTTGTACCGGTGTGTTTGACAACAAAATACAGACCAAATCCTTTATCTTGGGACTTCGAAATAACTGTGACATATTGCAAATTCAACTAATTATCCAGTTTTGCTAGTAAAACTGATGCCTGGAGGTCATTTTAGTTCTATTGCGCCTTCAATACTATCATTAATGACCGAGTTGTCGCATTTTCAGTGTTATGGCACCACCAAGCTCTTCCATTTGTACCGGTGTGTTTGACAACAAAACACAGAGCAAATCCTTTATATTAGGACTTCGAAATAACTGTCTTATATCGCAAATTCAACTAATTATAAAGTTTTTCTAGTAACACTGATGCCTGGACGTCAATTTAGTTCAATTGCGCCATCAATACTATCATTAATGGCCGAGTTGTCACGTTTGCAGTGTTATGACACAGGCCAAGCTCTTCCATTTGTACCGCTGTGTTTGACAACAATATACAGAGCAAATCCTTTATCTTGGGACTTCGAAATAACTGTGTCATATCGCAAATTCAACCAATTATCAAGTTTTCCTAGTAATACTGATGCCTGGAGGTGAATTTAGTTCTATTGCGCAATCAATACCATCATTAATGGGCGAGTTATCACGTTTGCAGTGTTATAGCACAGGCCAAGCTCTTCCATTTGTACCGGTGTGTTTGACAACAAAATACAGACCAAATCCTTTCTCTTGGGACTTCGAAATAACTGTATCAACTAATTATCCAGTTTTCCTAGAAATACTGATGCCTGGAGGTCAATTTAGTTCTATTACGCCATCAATACTATCATTAATGGGCAAGTTATCACGTTTGATGTGTTATAGCACAGGCCAAGCTCTTCCATTGGTACCGCTGTGTTTGACAACAAAACACAGAGCAAATCCTTTATCTTGGGACTTCGAAATAACTGTCTTATATCGCAAATTCAACTAATTATAAAGTTTTTCTAGTAACACTGATGCCTGGACGTCAATTTAGTTCAATTGCGCCATCAATACTATCATTAATGGCCGAGTTGTCACGTTTGCAGTGTTATGGCACAGGCCAAGCTCTTCCATTTGTACCGGTGTGTTTGACAACAAAATACAGAGCAAATCCTTTATTTTGGGACTTCGAAATAACTGTGTCATATCGCAAATTCAACTAATTATCCAGTTGTTCTGGTAACACTGATGCCTGGAAGTCAATTTAGTTATATTGCGCCTTCAATACTATCATTAATGGCCGAGTTGTGACATTTGCAGTGTTATGGCACAGGCCAACCTCGTCCATTTGTACCGGTGTGTTTGACAACAAAACACAGAGCAAATCCTTTATATTAGGACTTCGAAATAACTGTCTTATATCGCAAATTCAACTAATTATAAAGTTTTTCTAGTAACACTGATGCCTGGACGTCAATTTAGTTCAATTGCGCCATCAATACTATCATTAATGGCCGAGTTGTCACGTTTGCAGTGTTATGGCACAGGCCAAGCTCTTCCATTTGTACCGCTGTGTTTGACAACAAAATACAGAGCAAATCCTTTATATTAGGACTTCCAAATAACTGTATTATATAGCAAATTCAACTAATTATCAAGTTTTTCTAGTAACACTGATGCATGGAGGTCAATTTAGTTCTATTACGCCTTCAATACTATCATTAATGGCCGAGTTGTGACATTTGCAGTGTTATGGCACCACCAAGCTCGTCCATTTGTACCGGTGTGTTTGACAACAAAACACAGAGCAAATCCTTTATTTGGGACTTCGAAATAACTGTCTTATATCGCAAATTCAACTAATTATAAAGTTTTTCTAGTAACACTGATGCCTGGACGTCAATTTAGTTCAATTGCGCCATCAATACTATCATTAATGGCCGAGTTGTCACGTTTGCAGTGTTATGACACAGGCCAAGCTCTTCCATTTGTACCGCTGTGTTTGACAACAATATACAGAGCAAATCCTTTATCTTGGGACTTCGAAATAACTGTGTCATATCGCAAATTCAACCAATTATCAAGTTTTCCTAGTAATACTGATGCCTGGAGGTGAATTTAGTTCTATTGCGCAATCAATACCATCATTAATGGGCGAGTTATCACGTTTGCAGTGTTATAGCACAGGCCAAGCTCTTCCATTTGTACCGGTGTGTTTGACAACAAAATACAGACCAAATCCTTTCTCTTGGGACTTCGAAATAACTGTATCAACTAATAATCCAGTTTTCCTAGAAATACTGATGCCTGGAGGTCAATTTAGTTCTATTACGCCATCAATACTATCATTAATGGGCAAGTTATCACGTTTGATGTGTTATAGCACAGGCCAAGCTCTTCCATTTGTACCGGTGTGTTTGACAACAAAACACAGAGCAAATCCTTTATCTTGGGACTTCGAAATAACTGTCTTATATCGCAAATTCAACTAATTATAAAGTTTTTCTAGTAACACTGATGCCTGGACGTCAATTTAGTTCAATTGCGCCATCAATACTATCATTAATGGCCGAGTTGTCACGTTTGCAGTGTTATGGCACAGGCCAAGCTCTTCCATTTGTACCGGTGTGTTTGACAACAAAATACAGAGCAAATCCTTTATCTTGGGACTTCGAAATAACTGTGTCATATCGCAAATTCAACTAATTATCCAGTTTTTCTGGTAACACTGATGCCTGGAAGTCAATTTAGTTCTATTACGCCTTCAATACTATCATTAATGGCCGAGTTGTGACATTTGCAGTGTTATGGCACAGGCCAAGCTCTTCCATTTGTACCGCTGTGTTTGACAACAAAATACAGAGCAAATCCTTTATATTAGGACTTCAAAATAACTGTGTTATATCGCAAATTCAACTAATTATAAAGTTTTTCTAGTAACACTGATGCCTGGACGTCAATTTAGTTCAATTGCGCCTTCAATACTATCATTAATGGCCGAGTTGTCACGTTTGCAGTGTTATGGCACAGGCCAAGCTCTTCCATTTGTACCGCTGTGTTTGACAACAAAATACAGAGCAAATCCTTTATCTTGGGACTTCGAAATAACTGTGTCATATCGCAAATTCAACCCATTATCAAGTTTTCCTAGTAATACTGATGCCTGGAGGTGAATTTAGTTCTATTGCGCCATCAATACCATCATTAATGGGCGAGTTATCACGTTTGCAGTGTTATAGGACAGGCCAAGCTCTTCCATTTGTACCGGTGTGTTTGACAACAAAATACAGACCAAATCCTTTATCTTGGGACTTCGAAATAACTGTATCAACTAATTATCCAGTTTTCCTAGAAATACTGATGCCTGGAGGTCAATTTAGTTCTATTGCGCCATCAATACTATCATTAATGGGCGAGTTATCACGTTTGATGTGTTATAGCACAGGCCAAGCTCTTCCATTTGTACCGCTGTGTTTGACAACAAAATACAGAGGAAATCCTTTATTTTGCGACTTCGAAATAACTGTGTCATATCGCAAATTCAACTAATTATCCAGTTTTTCTGGTAACACTGATGCCTGGAAGTCAATTTAGTTCTATTACGCCTTCAATACTATCATTAATGGCCGAGTTGTGACATTTGCAGTGTTATGGCACAGGCCAAGCTCTTCCATTTGTACCGCTGTGTTTGACAACAAAATACAGAGCAAATCCTTTATCTTGGGACTTCGAAATAACTGTGTCATATCGCAAATTCAACTAATTATCCAGTTTTTCTGTTAACACTGATGGCTGGAGGTCAATTTAGTACTATTGCGCCTTCAATACTATCATTAATGGCCGAGTTGTCACATTTGCAGTGTTATGGCACAGGCCAAGCTATTCCATTTGTACCGGTGTGTTTTACAACAAAAGAGAGAGCAACTCCTTTATATTAGGACTTCGAAATAACTGTATTATATGGCAAATTCAACCAATTATCTAGTTTTCCTAGTAATACTGATGCCTGGAGGTGAATTTAGTTCTATTGCGCCATCAATACTATCATTAATGGGCGAGTTATCACGTTTGCAGTGTTATAGCACAGGCCAAGCTCTTCCATTTGTACCGGTGTGTTTGACAACAAAATACAGACCAAATCCTTTATCTTGGGACTTCGAAATAACTGTGACATATTGCAAATTCAACTAATTATCCAGTTTTGCTAGTAAAACTGATGCCTGGAGGTCATTTTAGTTCTATTGCGCCTTCAATACTATCATTAATGACCGAGTTGTCGCATTTTCAGTGTTATGGCACCACCAAGCTCTTCCATTTGTACCGGTGTGTTTGACAACAAAACACAGAGCAAATCCTTTATATTAGGACTTCGAAATTACTGTCTTATATCGCAAATTCAACTAATTATAAAGTTTTTCTAGTAACACTGATGCCTGGACGTCAATTTAGTTCAATTGCGCCATCAATACTATCATTAATGGCCGAGTTGTCACGTTTGCAGTGTTATGACACAGGCCAAGCTCTTCCATTTGTACCGCTGTGTTTGACAACAATATACAGAGCAAATCCTTTATCTTGGGACTTCGAAATAACTGTGTCATATCGCAAATTCAACTAATTATCCAGTTTTTCTGGTAACACTGATGCCTGGACGTCAATTTAGTTCAATTGCGCCATCAATACTATCATTAATGGCCGAGTTGTCACGTTTGCAGTGTTATGGCACAGGCCAAGCTCTTCCATTTGTACCGGTGTGTTTGACAACAAAATACAGAGCAAATCCTTTATCTTGGGACTTCGAAATAACTGTGTCATATCGCAAATTCAACTAATTATCCAGTTTTTCTGGTAACACTGATGCCTGGAAGTCAATTTAGTTCTATTACGCCTTCAATACTATCATTAATGGCCGAGTTGTGACATTTGCAGTGTTATGGCACAGGCCAAGCTCTTCCATTTGTACCGCTGTGTTTGACAACAAAATACAGAGCAAATCCTTTATATTAGGACTTCAAAATAACTGTGTTATATCGCAAATTCAACTAATTATAAAGTTTTTCTAGTAACACTGATGCCTGGACGTCAATTTAGTTCAATTGCGCCTTCAATACTATCATTAATGGCCGAGTTGTCACGTTTGCAGTGTTATGGCACAGGCCAAGCTCTTCCATTTGTACCGCTGTGTTTGACAACAAAATACAGAGCAAATCCTTTATCTTGGGACTTCGAAATAACTGTGTCATATCGCAAATTCAACCCATTATCAAGTTTTCCTAGTAATACTGATGCCTGGAGGTGAATTTAGTTCTATTGCGCCATCAATACCATCATTAATGGGCGAGTTATCACGTTTGCAGTGTTATAGGACAGGCCAAGCTCTTCCATTTGTACCGGTGTGTTTGACAACAAAATACAGACCAAATCCTTTATCTTGGGACTTCGAAATAACTGTATCAACTAATTATCCAGTTTTCCTAGAAATACTGATGCCTGGAGGTCAATTTAGTTCTATTGCGCCATCAATACTATCATTAATGGGCGAGTTATCACGTTTGATGTGTTATAGCACAGGCCAAGCTCTTCCATTTGTACCGCTGTGTTTGACAACAAAATACAGAGGAAATCCTTTATTTTGCGACTTCGAAATAACTGTGTCATATCGCAAATTCAACTAATTATCCAGTTTTTCTGGTAACACTGATGCCTGGAAGTCAATTTAGTTCTATTACGCCTTCAATACTATCATTAATGGCCGAGTTGTGACATTTGCAGTGTTATGGCACAGGCCAAGCTCTTCCATTTGTACCGCTGTGTTTGACAACAAAATACAGAGCAAATCCTTTATCTTGGGACTTCGAAATAACTGTGTCATATCGCAAATTCAACTAATTATCCAGTTTTTCTGTTAACACTGATGGCTGGAGGTCAATTTAGTACTATTGCGCCTTCAATACTATCATTAATGGCCGAGTTGTCACATTTGCAGTGTTATGGCACAGGCCAAGCTATTCCATTTGTACCGGTGTGTTTTACAACAAAAGAGAGAGCAACTCCTTTATATTAGGACTTCGAAATAACTGTATTATATTGCAAATTCAACCAATTATCTAGTTTTCCTAGTAATACTGATGCCTGGAGGTGAATTTAGTTCTATTGCGCCATCAATACTATCATTAATGGGCGAGTTATCACGTTTTCAGTGTTATAGCACAGGCCAAGCTCTTCCATTTGTACCGGTGTGTTTGACAACAAAATACAGACCAAATCCTTTATCTTGGGACTTCGAAATAACTGTGACATATTGCAAATTCAACTAATTATCCAGTTTTGCTAGTAAAACTGATGCCTGGAGGTCATTTTAGTTCTATTGCGCCTTCAATACTATCATTAATGACCGAGTTGTCGCATTTTCAGTGTTATGGCACCACCAAGCTCTTCCATTTGTACCGGTGTGTTTGACAACAAAACACAGAGCAAATCCTTTATATTAGGACTTCGAAATAACTGTCTTATATCGCAAATTCAACTAATTATAAAGTTTTTCTAGTAACACTGATGCCTGGACGTCAATTTAGTTCAATTGCGCCATCAATACTATCATTAATGGCCGAGTTGTCACGTTTGCAGTGTTATGACACAGGCCAAGCTCTTCCATTTGTACCGCTGTGTTTGACAACAATATACAGAGCAAATCCTTTATCTTGGGACTTCGAAATAACTGTGTCATATCGCAAATTCAACCAATTATCAAGTTTTCCTAGTAATACTGATGCCTGGAGGTGAATTTAGTTCTATTGCGCAATCAATACCATCATTAATGGGCGAGTTATCACGTTTGCAGTGTTATAGCACAGGCCAAGCTCTTCCATTTGTACCGGTGTGTTTGACAACAAAATACAGACCAAATCCTTTCTCTTGGGACTTCGAAATAACTGTATCAACTAATTATCCAGTTTTCCTAGAAATACTGATGCCTGGAGGTCAATTTAGTTCTATTACGCCATCAATACTATCATTAATGGGCAAGTTATCACGTTTGATGTGTTATAGCACAGGCCAAGCTCTTCCATTGGTACCGCTGTGTTTGACAACAAAATACAGAGGAAATCCTTTATTTTGCGACTTCGAAATAACTGTGTCATATCGCAAATTCAACTAATTATCCAGTTTTTCTGGTAACACTGATGCCTGGAAGTCAATTTGGTTCTATTACGCCTTCAATACTATCATTAATGGCCGAGTTGTGACATTTGCAGTGTTATGGCACAGGCCAAGCTCTTCCATTTGTACCGCTGTGTTTGACAACAAAATACAGAGCAAATCCTTTATCTTGGGACTTCGAAATAACTGTGTCATATCGCAAATTCAACTAATTATCCAGTTTTTCTGTTAACACTGATGGCTGGAGGTCAATTTAGTACTATTGCGCCTTCAATACTATCATTAATGGCCGAGTTGTCACATTTGCAGTGTTATGGCACAGGCCAAGCTATTCCATTTGTACCGGTGTGTTTTACAACAAAAGAGAGAGCAACTCCTTTATATTAGGACTTCGAAATAACTGTATTATATGGCAAATTCAACCAATTATCTAGTTTTCCTAGTAATACTGATACCTGGAGGTGAATTTAGTTATATTGCGCCATCAATACTATCATTAATGGGCGAGTTATCACGTTTGCAGTGTTATAGCACAGGCCAAGCTCTTCCATTTGTACCGGTGTGTTTGACAACAAAATACAGACCAAATCCTTTATCTTGGGACTTCGAAATAACTGTGACATATTGCAAATTCAACTAATTATCCAGTTTTGCTAGTAAAACTGATGCCTGGAGGTCATTTTAGTTCTATTGCGCCTTCAATACTATCATTAATGACCGAGTTGTCGCATTTTCAGTGTTATGGCACCACCAAGCTCTTCCATTTGTACCGGTGTGTTTGACAACAAAACACAGAGCAAATCCTTTATATTAGGACTTCGAAATAACTGTCTTATATCGCAAATTCAACTAATTATAAAGTTTTTCTAGTAACACTGATGCCTGGACGTCAATTTAGTTCAATTGCGCCATCAATACTATCATTAATGGCCGAGTTGTCACGTTTGCAGTGTTATGACACAGGCCAAGCTCTTCCATTTGTACCGCTGTGTTTGACAACAATATACAGAGCAAATCCTTTATCTTGGGACTTCGAAATAACTGTGTCATATCGCAAATTCAACCAATTATCAAGTTTTCCTAGTAATACTGATGCCTGGAGGTGAATTTAGTTCTATTGCGCAATCAATACCATCATTAATGGGCGAGTTATCACGTTTGCAGTGTTATAGCACAGGCCAAGCTCTTCCATTTGTACCGGTGTGTTTGACAACAAAATACAGACCAAATCCTTTCTCTTGGGACTTCGAAATAACTGTATCAACTAATTATCCAGTTTTCCTAGAAATACTGATGCCTGGAGGTCAATTTAGTTCTATTACGCCATCAATACTATCATTAATGGGCAAGTTATCACGTTTGATGTGTTATAGCACAGGCCAAGCTCTTCCATTGGTACCGCTGTGTTTGACAACAAAACACAGAGCAAATCCTTTATCTTGGGACTTCGAAATAACTGTCTTATATCGCAAATTCAACTAATTATAAAGTTTTTCTAGTAACACTGATGCCTGGACGTCAATTTAGTTCAATTGCGCCATCAATACTATCATTAATGGCCGAGTTGTCACGTTTGCAGTGTTATGGCACAGGCCAAGCTCTTCCATTTGTACCGGTGTGTTTGACAACAAAATACAGAGCAAATCCTTTATTTTGGGACTTCGAAATAACTGTGTCATATCGCAAATTCAACTAATTATCCAGTTGTTCTGGTAACACTGACGCCTGGAAGTCAATTTAGTTCTATTGCGCCTTCAATACTATCGTTAATGGCCGAGTTGTGACATTTGCAGTGTTATGGCACAGGCCAACCTCGTCCATTTGTACCGGTGTGTTTGACAACAAAACACAGAGCAAATCCTTTATATTAGGACTTCGAAATAACTGTCTTATATCGCAAATTCAACTAATTATAAAGTTTTTCTAGTAACACTGATGCCTGGACGTCAATTTAGTTCAATTGCGCCATCAATACTATCATTAATGGCCGAGTTATCACGTTTGCAGTGTTATAGCACAGGCCAAGCTCTTCCATTTGTACCGGTGTGTTTGACAACAAAATACAGACCAAATCCTTTCTCTTGGGACTTCGAAATAACTGTGTCATATCGCAAATTCAACCAATTATCAAGTTTTCCTAGTAATACTGATGCCTGGAGGTGAATTTAGTTCTATTGCGCAATCAATACCATCATTAATGGGCGAGTTATCACGTTTGCAGTGTTATAGCACAGGCCAAGCTCTTCCATTTGTACCGGTGTGTTTGACAACAAAATACAGACCAAATCCTTTCTCTTGGGACTTCGAAATAACTGTATCAACTAATTATCCAGTTTTCCTAGAAATACTGATGCCTGGAGGTCAATTTAGTTCTATTACGCCATCAATACTATCATTAATGGGCAAGTTATCACGTTTGATGTGTTATAGCACAGGCCAAGCTCTTCCATTGGTACCGCTGTGTTTGACAACAAAACACAGAGCAAATCCTTTATCTTGGGACTTCGAAATAACTGTCTTATATCGCAAATTCAACTAATTATAAAGTTTTTCTAGTAACACTTATGCCTGGACGTCAATTTAGTTCAATTGCGCCATCAATACTATCATTAATGGCCGAGTTGTCACGTTTGCAGTGTTATGGCACAGGCCAAGCTCTTCCATTTGTACCGGTGTGTTTGACAACAAAATACAGAGCAAATCCTTTATTTTGGGACTTCGAAATAACTGTGTCATATCGCAAATTCAACTAATTATCCAGTTGTTCTGGTAACACTGATGCCTGGAAGCCAATTTAGTTCTATTGCGCCTTCAATACTATCATTAATGGCCGAGTTGTGACATTTGCAGTGTTATGGCACAGGCCAACCTCGTCCATTTGTACCGGTGTGTTTGACAACAAAACTCAGAGCAAATCCTTTATATTAGGACTTCGAAATAACTGTCTTATATCGCAAATTCAACTAATTATAAAGTTTTTCTAGTAACACTGATGCCTGGACGTCAATTTAGTTCAATTGCGCCATCAATACTATCATTAATGGCCGAGTTGTCACGTTTGCAGTGTTATGGCACAGACCAAGCTCTTCCATTTGTAACGGTGTGTTATACAAGAAAATACAGACCAAATCCTTTATCTTGGGACTTCGAAATAACTGTGTCATATCGCAAATTCAACTAATTATCCAGATTTGCTAGTAACACTGATGCCTGGAGGTCATTTTAGTTCTATTGCGCCTTCAATACTATCATTACTGACCGAGTTGTCGCATTTTCAGTGTTATGGCACCACCAAGCTCTTCCATTTGTACCGCTGTGTTTGACAACAAAATACAGAGCAAATCCTTTATCTTGGGACTTCGAAATAACTGTGTCATATCGCAAATTCAACTAATTATTCAGTTTTTCTGGTAACACTGATGCCTGGAAGTCAATTTAGTTCTATTACGCCTTCAATACTATCATTAATGGCCGAGTTGTGACATTTGTAGTGTTATGGCACAGGCCAAGCTCTTCCATTTGTACCGCTGTGTTTGACAACAAAATACAGAGCAAATCCTTTATCTTGGGACTTCGAAATAACTGTATCAACTAATTATCCAGTTTTCCTAGAAATACTGATGCCTGGAGGTCAATTTAGTTCTATTGCGCCATCAATACTATCATTAATGGGCGAGTTATCACGTTTGATGTGTTATAGCACAGGCCAAGCTCTTCCATTTGTACCGATGTGTTTGACAACAAAATACAGAGCAAATCCTTTATCTTGGGACTTCGAAATAACTGTGTCATATCGCAAATTCAACTAATTATCCAGTTTTTCTGGTAACACTGATGCCTGGAGGTCAATTTAGTTCTATTGCGCCTTCAATACTATCATTAATGGCCGAGTTGTGATATTTGCAGTGTTATGGCACAGGCCAAGCTCTTCCATTTGTACCGCTGTGTTTGACAACAAAATACAGAGCAAATCCTTTATCTTGGGACTTCGAAATAACTGTATCAACTAATTATCCAGTTTTCCTAGAAATACTGATGCCTGGAGGTCAATTTAGTTCTATTGCGCCATCAATACTATCATTAATGGGCGAGTTATCACGTTTGATGTGTTATAGCACAGGCCAAGCTCTTCCATTTGTACCGATGTGTTTGACAACAAAATACAGAGCAAATCCTTTATCTTGGGACTTCGAAATAACTGTGTCATATCGCAAATTCAACTAATTATCCAGTTTTTCTGGTAACACTGATGCCTGGAGGTCAATTTAGTTCTATTGCGCCTTCAATACTATCATTAATGGCCGAGTTGTGATATTTGCAGTGTTATGGCACAGGCCAAGCTCTTCCATTTGTACCGGTGTGTTTGACGACAAAACACAGAGCAAATCCTTTATATTAGGACTTCCAAATAACTGTGTCATATCGCAAATTCAACTAATTATCAAGTTGTTCTAGTAACACTGATGCCTGGAGGTCAATTTAGTTCTATTGCGCCTTCAATACTATCATTAATGGCCGAGTTGTGACATTTGCAGTGTTATGGCACAGGCCAAGCTATTCCATTTGTACCGGTGTGTTTTACAACAAAAGAGAGAGCAACTCCTTTATATTAAGACTTCGAAATAACTGTATCAACTAATTATCCAGTTTTCCTAGAAATACTGATGCCTGGAGGTCAATTTAATTATATTGCGCCATCAATACTATCATTAATGGGCGAGTTATCACGTTTCACGCCGGGCACAAATGAACGTAAAAAGGCCGGGGTTTCTATATTTTAAAAAGTGTTCGGCGTAGATAAATGAATTTTGGTAGGTGTATAAATGAGTGCCAACAAAACCTAACCTGATAGGTTAAGCTAATGTAGCCATCATTATGACGTCACAACGACGTCATTTGTCCGTTTCTAATAGGTTTCCTATAAATTTGTATTACCTCTAAAAGCGTTTCATTATATCTTTTTAAAATATCTTGTTCATGAGAATGAAGGAATCGAAAACCCGTTCTCGATTGGTAGAGGTAAACAAAAGTTATTCAATTTTAAATTTTGGCAATTTTCCCACCAAAAATTGGCGGGAAATAAATAACATAAAACCATTTATGAAAATATCGCTTGTTTTAACTTTTAGAGTTCGAAATATTGGTACATCATATTTTGCACAATAATAAAACTCTTTATTGATAACAACGTGTTCTTTTTAGAATTTTGATTTTTTGAGTATAACAGCTTAGAATTGAAGCCTTATTTTTCGTATACGTCATTATGACGTCATTAATATATTTGGATGTCCTCAGAAAATAGCCAGTTCAGATTTTTTTGAATTTTATCGATGGAACACCTTTGTCTAACACTCAGAAGTCATAGTATTTCCTTTAGTGATATTTTTACAGTAGGCAGTCTGATTTATGCTTGAAGCCTGACGTCAATGATAATGACGTCATAGAAATAGTGAATCATCCATAACTCTGGATATATTTATCGTAGAGAGTTCAATTTTTTGCTGAATGAATATATTTCATGAAGCCATTTTGATCACATAATCTGTTTGCAACGTGTTTTAAAGGTTATATTTCACCAAAAAAGGAGACATCCCTTATGACGTCACAACAACGGCAGAATACATAAACAATTGACCAAAAAAATGAAGTTTCACTTTGTTACCAATCTGCCAAAATGTCTTCAAATTTAGAGTAGTTGTAAAGAAATGGTGTTAATTTTATTTTTTTGTGTGCACTCAACCTCGGCCTTTTTACGATCTTTTGTGCCCGGCGTGTTTGATGTGTTATAGCACAGGCCAAGCTCTTCCATTTGTACCACTGTGTTTGACAAAAAAACACAGAGGAAATCCTTTATCTTGGGACTTCGAAATAACTGTCTTATATCGCAAATTCAACTAATTATAAAGTTTTTCTAGAAATACTGATGACTGGAGGTCAATTTAGTTCTATTGCGCAATCAATACTATCATTAATGGGCGAGTTATCACGTTTGATGTGTTATAGCACAGGCCAAGCTCTTCCATTTGTACCGCTGTGTTTGACAACAAAATACAGAGCAAATCCTTTATTTTGCGACTTCGAAATAACTGTGTCATATCGCAAATTCAACTAATTATCAAGTTTTTCTGGTAACACTGATGCCTGGAGGTCAATTTAGTTCTATTGCGCCATCAATACTATCATTAATGGCCGAGTTGTCACACTTGCAGTGTTATGGCACAGGCCAAGCTATTCCATTTGTACCGGTGTGTTTTACAACAAAAGAGAGAGCAACTCCTTTATATTAGGACTTCGAAATAACTGTATTATATGGCAAATTCAACCAATTATCTAGTTTTCCTAGTAATACTGATGCCTGGAGGTGAATTTAGTTCTATTGCGCCATCAATACCATCATTAATGGGCGAGTTATCACGTTTGCAGTGTTATAGCACAGGCCAAGCTCTTCCATTTGTACCGGTGTGTTTGTAAACAAAACAGAGAGAAACTCCTTTATATTAAGACTTCGAAATAACTGTATCAACTAATTATCCAGTTTTTCTGGTAACACTGATGCCTGGAAGTCAATTTAGTTCTATTACGCCTTCAATACTATCATTAATGGCCGAGTTGTGACATTTGCAGTGTTATGGCACAGGCCAAGCTCTTCCATTTGTACCGCTGTGTTTGACAACAAAATACAGAGCAAATCCTTTATCTTGGGACTTCGAAATAACTGTGTCATATCGCAAATTCAACTAATTATCCAGTTTTTCTGTTAACACTGATGGCTGGAGGTCAATTTAGTACTATTGCGCCTTCAATACTATCATTAATGGCCGAGTTGTCACATTTGCAGTGTTATGGCACAGGCCAAGCTATTCCATTTGTACCGGTGTGTTTTACAACAAAAGAGAGAGCAACTCCTTTATATTAGGACTTCGAAATAACTGTATTATATGGCAAATTCAACCAATTATCTAGTTTTCCTAGTAATACTGATGCCTGGAGGTGAATTTAGTTCTATTGCGCCATCAATACTATCATTAATGGGCGAGTTATCACGTTTGCAGTGTTATAGCACAGGCCAAGCTCTTCCATTTGTACCGGTGTGTTTGACAACAAAATACAGACCAAATCCTTTATCTTGGGACTTCGAAATAACTGTGACATATTGCAAATTCAACTAATTATCCAGTTTTGCTAGTAAAACTGATGCCTGGAGGTCATTTTAGTTCTATTGCGCCTTCAATACTATCATTAATGAGCGAGTTGTCGCATTTTCAGTGTTATGGCACCACCAAGCTCTTCCATTTGTACCGGTGTGTTTGACAACAAAACACAGAGCAAATCCTTTATATTAGGACTTCGAAATAACTGTCTTATATCGCAAATTCAACTAATTATAAAGTTTTTCTAGTAACACTGATGCCTGGACGTCAATTTAGTTCAATTGCGCCATCAATACTATCATTAATGGCCGAGTTGTCACGTTTGCAGTGTTATGACACAGGCCAAGCTCTTCCATTTGTACCGCTGTGTTTGACAACAATATACAGAGCAAATCCTTTATCTTGGGACTTCGAAATAACTGTGTCATATCGCAAATTCAACTAATTATCCAGTTTTTCTGGTAACACTGATGCCTGGACGTCAATTTAGTTCAATTGCGCCATCAATACTATCATTAATGGCCGAGTTGTCACGTTTGCAGTGTTATGGCACAGGCCAAGCTCTTCCATTTGTACCGGTGTGTTTGACAACAAAATACAGAGCAAATCCTTTATCTTGGGACTTCGAAATAACTGTGTCATATCGCAAATTCAACTAATTATCCAGTTTTTCTGGTAACACTGATGCCTGGAAGTCAATTTAGTTCTATTACGCCTTCAATACTATCATTAATGGCCGAGTTGTGACATTTGCAGTGTTATGGCACAGGCCAAGCTCTTCCATTTGTACCGCTGTGTTTGACAACAAAATACAGAGCAAATCCTTTATCTTGGGACTTCGAAATAACTGTGTCATATCGCAAATTCAACCCATTATCAAGTTTTCCTAGTAATACTGATGCCTGGAGGTGAATTTAGTTCTATTGCGCCATCAATACCATCATTAATGGGCGAGTTATCACGTTTGCAGTGTTATAGGACAGGCCAAGCTCTTCCATTTGTACCGGTGTGTTTGACAACAAAATACAGACCAAATCCTTTATCTTGGGACTTCGAAATAACTGTATCAACTAATTATCCAGTTTTCCTAGAAATACTGATGCCTGGAGGTCAATTTAGTTCTATTGCGCCATCAATACTATCATTAATGGGCGAGTTATCACGTTTGATGTGTTATAGCACAGGCCAAGCTCTTCCATTTGTACCGCTGTGTTTGACAACAAAATACAGAGGAAATCCTTTATTTTGCGACTTCGAAATAACTGTGTCATATCGCAAATTCAACTAATTATCCAGTTTTTCTGGTAACACTGATGCCTGGAGGTCAATTTAGTTATATTACGCCTTCAATACTATCATTAATGGCCGAGTTGTGACATTTGCAGTGTTATGGCACAGGCCAAGCTCTTCCATTTGTACCGCTGTGTTTGACAACAAAATACAGAGCAAATCCTTTATCTTGGGACTTCGAAATAACTGTGTCATATCGCAAATTCAACTAATTATCCAGTTTTTCTGTTAACACTGATGGCTGGAGGTCAATTTAGTACTATTGCGCCTTCAATACTATCATTAATGGCCGAGTTGTCACATTTGCAGTGTTATGGCACAGGCCAAGCTATTCCATTTGTACCGGTGTGTTTTACAACAAAAGAGAGAGCAACTCCTTTATATTAGGACTTCGAAATAACTGTATTATATGGCAAATTCAACCAATTATCTAGTTTTCCTAGTAATACTGATGCCTGGAGGTGAATTTAGTTCTATTGCGCCATCAATACTATCATTAATGGGCGAGTTATCACGTTTGCAGTGTTATAGCACAGGCCAAGCTCTTCCATTTGTACCGGTGTGTTTGACAACAAAATACAGACCAAATCCTTTATCTTGGGACTTCGAAATAACTGTGACATATTGCAAATTCAACTAATTATCCAGTTTTGCTAGTAAAACTGATGCCTGGAGGTCATTTTAGTTCTATTGCGCCTTCAATACTATCATTAATGACCGAGTTGTCGCATTTTCAGTGTTATGGCACCACCAAGCTCTTCCATTTGTACCGGTGTGTTTGACAACAAAACACAGAGCAAATCCTTTATATTAGGACTTCGAAATAACTGTCTTATATCGCAAATTCAACTAATTATAAAGTTTTTCTAGTAACACTGATGCCTGGACGTCAATTTAGTTCAATTGCGCCATCAATACTATCATTAATGGCCGAGTTGTCACGTTTGCAGTGTTATGACACAGGCCAAGCTCTTCCATTTGTACCGCTGTGTTTGACAACAATATACAGAGCAAATCCTTTATCTTGGGACTTCGAAATAACTGTGTCATATCGCAAATTCAACCAATTATCAAGTTTTCCTAGTAATACTGATGCCTGGAGGTGAATTTAGTTCTATTGCGCAATCAATACCATCATTAATGGGCGAGTTATCACGTTTGCAGTGTTATAGCACAGGCCAAGCTCTTCCATTTGTACCGGTGTGTTTGACAACAAAATACAGACCAAATCCTTTCTCTTGGGACTTCGAAATAACTGTATCAACTAATTATCCAGTTTTCCTAGAAATACTGATGCCTGGAGGTCAATTTAGTTCTATTACGCCATCAATACTATCATTAATGGGCAAGTTATCACGTTTGATGTGTTATAGCACAGGCCAAGCTCTTCCATTGGTACCGCTGTGTTTGACAACAAAACACAGAGCAAATCCTTTATCTTGGGACTTCGAAATAACTGTCTTATATCGCAAATTCAACTAATTATAAAGTTTTTCTAGTAACACTGATGCCTGGACGTCAATTTAGTTCAATTGCGCCATCAATACTATCATTAATGGCCGAGTTGTCACGTTTGCAGTGTTATGGCACAGGCCAAGCTCTTCCATTTGTACCGGTGTGTTTGACAACAAAATACAGAGCAAATCCTTTATTTTGGGACTTCGAAATAACTGTGTCATATCGCAAATTCAACTAATTATCCAGTTGTTCTGGTAACACTGATGCCTGGAAGTCAATTTAGTTCTATTGCGCCTTCAATACTATCGTTAATGGCCGAGTTGTGACATTTGCAGTGTTATGGCACAGGCCAACCTCGTCCATTTGTACCGGTGTGTTTGACAACAAAACACAGAGCAAATCCTTTATATTAGGACTTCGAAATAACTGTCTTATATCGCAAATTCAACTAATTATAAAGTTTTTCTAGTAACACTGATGCCTGGACGTCAATTTAGTTCAATTGCGCCATCAATACTATCATTAATGGCCGAGTTGTCACGTTTGCAGTGTTATGGCACAGGCCAAGCTCTTCCATTTGTACCGCTGTGTTTGACAACAAAATACAGAGCAAATCCTTTATATTAGGACTTCCAAATAACTGTATTATATAGCAAATTCAACTAATTATCAAGTTTTTCTAGTAACACTGATGCATGGAGGTCAATTTAGTGCTATTACGCCTTCAATACTATCATTAATGGCCGAGTTGTGACATTTGCAGTGTTATGGCACCACCAAGCTCGTCCATTTGTACCGGTGTGTTTGACAACAAAACACAGAGCAAATCCTTTATTTGGGACTTCGAAATAACTGTCTTATATCGCAAATTCAACTAATTATAAAGTTTTTCTAGTAACACTGATGCCTGGACGTCAATTTAGTTCAATTGCGCCATCAATACTATCATTAATGGCCGAGTTGTCACGTTTGCAGTGTTATGACACAGGCCAAGCTCTTCCATTTGTACCGCTGTGTTTGACAACAATATACAGAGCAAATCCTTTATCTTGGGACTTCGAAATAACTGTGTCATATCGCAAATTCAACCAATTATCAAGTTTTCCTAGTAATACTGATGCCTGGAGGTGAATTTAGTTCTATTGCGCAATCAATACCATCATTAATGGGCGAGTTATCACGTTTGCAGTGTTATAGCACAGGCCAAGCTCTTCCATTTGTACCGGTGTGTTTGACAACAAAATACAGACCAAATCCTTTCTCTTGGGACTTCGAAATAACTGTGTCATATCGCAAATTCAACCAATTATCAAGTTTTCCTAGTAATACTGATGCCTGGAGGTGAAATTAGTTCTATTGCGCAATCAATACCATCATTAATGGGCGAGTTATCACGTTTGCAGTGTTATAGCACAGGCCAAGCTCTTCCATTTGTACCGGTGTGTTTGACAACAAAATACAGACCAAATCCTTTCTCTTGGGACTTCCAAATAACTGTATCAACTAATTATCCAGTTTTCCTAGAAATACTGATGCCTGGAGGTCAATTTAGTTCTATTACGCCATCAATACTATCATTAATGGGCAAGTTATCACGTTTGATGTGTTATAGCACAGGCCAAGCTCTTCCATTGGTACCGCTGTGTTTGACAACAAAACACAGAGCAAATCCTTTATCTTGGGACTTCGAAATAACTGTCTTATATCGCAAATTCAACTAATTATAAAGTTTTTCTAGTAACACTGATGCCTGGACGTCAATTTAGTTCAATTGCGCCATCAATACTATCATTAATGGCCGAGTTGTCACGTTTGCAGTGTTATGGCACAGGCCAAGCTCTTCCATTTGTACCGGTGTGTTTGACAACAAAATACAGAGCAAATCCTTTATTTTGGGACTTCGAAATAACTGTGTCATATCGCAAATTCAACTAATTATCCAGTTGTTCTGGTAACACTGATGCCTGGAAGCCAATTTAGTTCTATTGCGCCTTCAATACTATCATTAATGGCCGAGTTGTGACATTTGCAGTGTTATGGCACAGGCCAACCTCGTCCATTTGTACCGGTGTGTTTGACAACAAAACTCAGAGCAAATCCTTTATATTAGGACTTCGAAATAACTGTCTTATATCGCAAATTCAACTAATTATAAAGTTTTTCTAGTAACACTGATGCCTGGACGTCAATTTAGTTCAATTGCGCCATCAATACTATCATTAATGGCCGAGTTGTCACGTTTGCAGTGTTATGGCACAGACCAAGCTCTTCCATTTGTAACGGTGTGTTATACAAGAAAATACAGACCAAATCCTTTATCTTGGGACTTCGAAATAACTGTGTCATATCGCAAATTCAACTAATTATCCAGATTTGCTAGTAACACTGATGCCTGGAGGTCATTTTAGTTCTATTGCGCCTTCAATACTATCATTACTGACCGAGTTGTCGCATTTTCAGTGTTATGGCACCACCAAGCTCTTCCATTTGTACCGCTGTGTTTGACAACAAAATACAGAGCAAATCCTTTATCTTGGGACTTCGAAATAACTGTGTCATATCGCAAATTCAACTAATTATCCAGTTTTTCTGGTAACACTGATGCCTGGAAGTCAATTTAGTTCTATTACGCCTTCAATACTATCATTAATGGCCGAGTTGTGACATTTGTAGTGTTATGGCACAGGCCAAGCTCTTCCATTTGTACCGCTGTGTTTGACAACAAAATACAGAGCAAATCCTTTATCTTGGGACTTCGAAATAACTGTATCAACTAATTATCCAGTTTTCCTAGAAATACTGATGCCTGGAGGTCAATTTAGTTCTATTGCGCCATCAATACTATCATTAATGGGCGAGTTATCACGTTTGATGTGTTATAGCACAGGCCAAGCTCTTCCATTTGTACCGATGTGTTTGACAACAAAATACAGAGCAAATCCTTTATCTTGGGACTTCGAAATAACTGTGTCATATCGCAAATTCAACTAATTATCCAGTTTTTCTGGTAACACTGATGCCTGGAGGTCAATTTAGTTCTATTGCGCCTTCAATACTATCATTAATGGCCGAGTTGTGATATTTGCAGTGTTATGGCACAGGCCAAGCTCTTCCATTTGTACCGCTGTGTTTGACAACAAAATACAGAGCAAATCCTTTATCTTGGGACTTCGAAATAACTGTATCAACTAATTATCCAGTTTTCCTAGAAATACTGATGCCTGGAGGTCAATTTAGTTCTATTGCGCCATCAATACTATCATTAATGGGCGAGTTATCACGTTTGATGTGTTATAGCACAGGCCAAGCTCTTCCATTTGTACCGATGTGTTTGACAACAAAATACAGAGCAAATCCTTTATCTTGGGACTTCGAAATAACTGTGTCATATCGCAAATTCAACTAATTATCCAGTTTTTCTGGTAACACTGATGCCTGGAGGTCAATTTAGTTCTATTGCGCCTTCAATACTATCATTAATGGCCGAGTTGTGATATTTGCAGTGTTATGGCACAGGCCAAGCTCTTCCATTTGTACCGGTGTGTTTGACGACAAAACACAGAGCAAATCCTTTATATTAGGACTTCCAAATAACTGTATTATATCGCAAATTCAACTAATTATCAAGTTTTTCTAGTAACACTGATGCATGGAGGTCAATTTAGTTCTATTGCGCCTTCAATACTATCATTAATGGCCGAGTTGTGACATTTGCAGTGTTATGGCACAGGCCAACCTCGTCCATTTGTACCGCTGTGTTTGACAACAAAATACAGAGCAAATCCTTTATTTTGCGACTTCGAAATAACTGTGTCATATCGCAAATTCAACTAATTATCAAGTTTTTCTGGTAACACTGATGCCTGGAGGTCAATTTAGTTCTATTGCGCCATCAATACTATCATTAATGGCCGAGTTGTCACACTTGCAGTGTTATGGCACAGGCCAAGCTCTTCCATTTGTACCGCTGTGTTTGACAACAAAACACAGAGCAAATCCTTTATCTTGGGACTTCGAAATAACTGTGTCATATCGCAAATTCAACTAATTATCAAGTTGTTCTAGTAACACTGATGCCTGGAGGTCAATTTAGTTCTATTGCGCCTTCAATACTATCATTAATGGCCGAGTTGTGACATTTGCAGTGTTATGGCACAGGCCAAGCTATTCCATTTGTACCGGTGTGTTTTACAACAAAAGAGAGAGCAACTCCTTTATATTAAGACTTCGAAATAACTGTATCAACTAATTAT
Source organism: Actinernus sp. WN-2022 (assembly GCA_030867875.1). Taxonomy (NCBI): domain Eukaryota; kingdom Metazoa; phylum Cnidaria; class Anthozoa; order Actiniaria; family Actinernidae; genus Actinernus; species Actinernus sp. WN-2022. Next base: position 105,879,225 of record JAOWCC010001634.1, on the reverse strand, counting down.
CCAGTTTTCCTAGAAATACTGATGCCTGGAGGTCAATTTAATTATATTGCGCCATCAATACTATCATTAATGGGCGAGTTATCACGTTTCACGCCGGGCACAAATGAACGTAAAAAGGCCGGGGTTTCTATATTTTAAAAAGTGTTCGGCGTAGATAAATGAATTTTGGTAGGTGTATAAATGAGTGCCAACAAAACCTAACCTGATAGGTTAAGCTAATGTAGCCATCATTATGACGTCACAACGACGTCATTTGTCCGTTTCTAATAGGTTTCCTATAAATTTGTATTACCTCTAAAAGCGTTTCATTATATCTTTTTAAAATATCTTGTTCATGAGAATGAAGGAATCGAAAACCCGTTCTCGATTGGTAGAGGTAAACAAAAGTTATTCAATTTTAAATTTTGGCAATTTTCCCACCAAAAATTGGCGGGAAATAAATAACATAAAACCATTTATGAAAATATCGCTTGTTTTAACTTTTAGAGTTCGAAATATTGGTACATCATATTTTGCACAATAATAAAACTCTTTATTGATAACAACGTGTTCTTTTTAGAATTTTGATTTTTTGAGTATAACAGCTTAGAATTGAAGCCTTATTTTTCGTATACGTCATTATGACGTCATTAATATATTTGGATGTCCTCAGAAAATAGCCAGTTCAGATTTTTTTGAATTTTATCGATGGAACACCTTTGTCTAACACTCAGAAGTCATAGTATTTCCTTTAGTGATATTTTTACAGTAGGCAGTCTGATTTATGCTTGAAGCCTGACGTCAATGATAATGACGTCATAGAAATAGTGAATCATCCATAACTCTGGATATATTTATCGTAGAGAGTTCAATTTTTTGCTGAATGAATATATTTCATGAAGCCATTTTGATCACATAATCTGTTTGCAACGTGTTTTAAAGGTTATATTTCACCAAAAAAGGAGACATCCCTTATGACGTCACAACAACGGCAGAATACATAAACAATTGACCAAAAAAATGAAGTTTCACTTTGTTACCAATCTGCCAAAATGTCTTCAAATTTAGAGTAGTTGTAAAGAAATGGTGTTAATTTTATTTTTTTGTGTGCACTCAACCTCGGCCTTTTTACGATCTTTTGTGCCCGGCGTGTTTGATGTGTTATAGCACAGGCCAAGCTCTTCCATTTGTACCACTGTGTTTGACAAAAAAACACAGAGGAAATCCTTTATCTTGGGACTTCGAAATAACTGTCTTATATCGCAAATTCAACTAATTATCAAGTTTTTCTGGTAACACTGATGCCTGGAGGTCAATTTAGTTCTATTGCGCCATCAATACTATCATTAATGGCCGAGTTGTCACACTTGCAGTGTTATGGCACAGGCCAAGCTCTTCCATTTGTACCGCTGTGTTTGACAACAAAACACAGAGCAAATCCTTTATCTTGGGACTTCGAAATAACTGTGTCATATCGCAAATTCAACTAATTATCAAGTTGTTCTAGTAACACTGATGCCTGGAGGTCAATTTAGTTCTATTGCGCCTTCAATACTATCATTAATGGCCGAGTTGTGACATTTGCAGTGTTATGGCACAGGCCAAGCTATTCCATTTGTACCGGTGTGTTTTACAACAAAAGAGAGAGCAACTCCTTTATATTAAGACTTCGAAATAACTGTATCAACTAATTATCCAGTTTTCCTAGAAATACTGATGCCTGGAGGTCAATTTAATTATATTGCGCCATCAATACTATCATTAATGGGCGAGTTATCACGTTTCACGCCGGGTACAAATGAACGTAAAAAGGCCGGGGTTTCTATATTTTAAAAAGTGTTCGGCGTAGATAAATGAATTTTGGTAGGTGTATAAATGAGTGCCAACAAAACCTAACCTGATAGGTTAAGCTAATGTAGCCATCATTATGACGTCACAACGACGTCATTTGTCCGTTTCTAATAGGTTTCCTATAAATTTGTATTACCTCTAAAAGCGTTTCATTATATCTTTTTAAAATATCTTGTTCATGAGAATGAAGGAATCGAAAACCCGTTCTCGATTGGTAGAGGTAAACAAAAGTTATTCAATTTTAAATTTTGGCAATTTTCCCACCAAAAATTGGCGGGAAATAAATAACATAAAACCATTTATGAAAATATCGCTTGTTTTAACTTTTAGAGTTCGAAATATTGGTACATCATATTTTGCACAATAATAAAACTCTTTATTGATAACAACGTGTTCTTTTTAGAATTTTGATTTTTTGAGTATAACAGCTTAGAATTGAAGCCTTATTTTTCGTATACGTCATTATGACGTCATTAATATATTTGGATGTCCTCAGAAAATAGCCAGTTCAGATTTTTTTGAATTTTATCGATGGAACACCTTTGTCTAACACTCAGAAGTCATAGTATTTCCTTTAGTGATATTTTTACAGTAGGCAGTCTGATTTATGCTTGAAGCCTGACGTCAATGATAATGACGTCATAGAAATAGTGAATCATCCATAACTCTGGATATATTTATCGTAGAGAGTTCAATTTTTTGCTGAATGAATATATTTCATGAAGCCATTTTGATCACATAATCTGTTTGCAACGTGTTTTAAAGGTTATATTTCACCAAAAAAGGAGACATCCCTTATGACGTCACAACAACGGCAGAATACATAAACAATTGACCAAAAAAATGAAGTTTCACTTTGTTACCAATCTGCCAAAATGTCTTCAAATTTAGAGTAGTTGTAAAGAAATGGTGTTAATTTTATTTTTTTGTGTGCACTCAACCTCGGCCTTTTTACGATCTTTTGTGCCCGGCGTGTTTGATGTGTTATAGCACAGGCCAAGCTCTTCCATTTGTACCACTGTGTTTGACAAAAAAACACAGAGGAAATCCTTTATCTTGGGACTTCGAAATAACTGTCTTATATCGCAAATTCAACTAATTATAAAGTTTTTCTAGAAATTCTGATGACTGGAGGTCAATTTAGTTCTATTGCGCAATCAATACTATCATTAATGGGCGAGTTATTACGTTTGATGTGTTATAGCACAGGCCAAGCTCTTCCATTTGTACCGCTGTGTTTGACAACAAAATACAGAGCAAATCCTTTATTTTGCGACTTCGAAATAACTGTGTCATATCGCAAATTCAACTAATTATCAAGTTTTTCTGGTAACACTGATGCCTGGAGGTCAATTTAGTTCTATTGCGCCATCAATACTATCATTAATGGCCGAGTTGTCACACTTGCAGTGTTATGGCACAGGCCAAGCTATGCCATTTGTACCGGTGTGTTTTACAACAAAAGAGAGAGCAACTCCTTTATATTAGGACTTCGAAATAACTGTATTATATGGCAAATTCAACCAATTATCTAGTTTTCCTAGTAATACTGATGCCTGGAGGTGAATTTAGTTCTATTGCGCCATCAATACCATCATTAATGGGCGAGTTATCACGTTTGCAGTGTTATAGCACAGGCCAAGCTCTTCCATTTGTACCGGTGTGTTTGTAAACAAAACAGAGAGAAACTCCTTTATATTAAGACTTCGAAATAACTGTATCAACTAATTATCCAGTTTTCCTAGAAATACTGATGCCTGGAGGTCAATTTAATTATATTGCGCCATCAATACTATCATTAATGGGCGAGTTATCACGTTTCACGCCGGGCACAAATGAACGTAAAAAGGCCGGGGTTTCTATATTTTAAAAAGTGTTCGGCGTAGATAAATGAATTTTGGTAGGTGTATAAATGAGTGCCAACAAAACCTAACCTGATAGGTTAAGCTAATGTAGCCATCATTATGACGTCACAACGACGTCATTTGTCCGTTTCTAATAGGTTTCCTATAAATTTGTATTACCTCTAAAAGCGTTTCATTATATCTTTTTAAAATATCTTGTTCATGAGAATGAAGGAATCGAAAACCCGTTCTCGATTGGTAGAGGTAAACAAAAGTTATTCAATTTTAAATTTTGGCAATTTTCCCACCAAAAATTGGCGGGAAATAAATAACATAAAACCATTTATGAAAATATCGCTTGTTTTAACTTTTAGAGTTCGAAATATTGGTACATCATATTTTGCACAATAATAAAACTCTTTATTGATAACAACGTGTTCTTTTTAGAATTTTGATTTTTTGAGTATAACAGCTTAGAATTGAAGCCTTATTTTTCGTATACGTCATTATGACGTCATTAATATATTTGGATGTCCTCAGAAAATAGCCAGTTCAGATTTTTTTGAATTTTATCGATGGAACACCTTTGTCTAACACTCAGAAGTCATAGTATTTCCTTTAGTGATATTTTTACAGTAGGCAGTCTGATTTATGCTTGAAGCCTGACGTCAATGATAATGACGTCATAGAAATAGTGAATCATCCATAACTCTGGATATATTTATCGTAGAGAGTTCAATTTTTTGCTGAATGAATATATTTCATGAAGCCATTTTGATCACATAATCTGTTTGCAACGTGTTTTAAAGGTTATATTTCACCAAAAAAGGAGACATCCCTTATGACGTCACAACAACGGCAGAATACATAAACAATTGACCAAAAAAATGAAGTTTCACTTTGTTACCAATCTGCCAAAATGTCTTCAAATTTAGAGTAGTTGTAAAGAAATGGTGTTAATTTTATTTTTTTTGTGTGCACTCAACCTCGGCCTTTTTACGATCTTTTGTGCCCGGCGTGTTTGATGTGTTATAGCACAGGCCAAGCTCTTCCATTTGTACCACTGTGTTTGACAAAAAAACACAGAGGAAATCCTTTATCTTGGGACTTCGAAATAACTGTCTTATATCGCAAATTCAACTAATTATAAAGTTTTTCTAGAAATACTGATGACTGGAGGTCAATTTAGTTCTATTGCGCAATCAATACTATCATTAATGGGCGAGTTATCACGTTTGATGTGTTATAGCACAGGCCAAGCTCTTCCATTTGTACCGCTGTGTTTGACAACAAAATACAGAGCAAATCCTTTATTTTGCGACTTCGAAATAACTGTGTCATATCGCAAATTCAACTAATTATCAAGTTTTTCTAGTAACACTGATGCCTGGAGGTCAATTTAGTTCTATTGCGCCATCAATACTATCATTAATGGCCGAGTTGTCACACTTGCAGTGTTATGGCACAGGCCAAGCTATTCCATTTGTACCGGTGTGTTTTACAACAAAAGAGAGAGCAACTCCTTTATATTAGGACTTCGAAATAACTGTATTATATGGCAAATTCAACCAATTATCTAGTTTTCCTAGTAATACTGATGCCTGGAGGTGAATTTAGTTCTATTGCGCCATCAATACCATCATTAATGGGCGAGTTATCACGTTTGCAGTGTTATAGCACAGGCCAAGCTCTTCCATTTGTACCGGTGTGTTTGTAAACAAAACAGAGAGAAACTCCTTTATATTAAGACTTCGAAATAACTGTATCAACTAATTATCCAGTTTTCCTAGAAATACTGATGCCTGGAGGTCAATTTAATTCTATTGCGCCATCAATACTATCATTAATGGGCGAGTTATCACGTTTGATGTGTTATAGCACAGGCCAAGCTCTTCCATTTGTACCGCTGTGTTTGACAAAAAAACAGAGGAAATCCTTTATCTTGGGACTTCGAAATAACTGTCTTATATCGCAAATTCAACTAATTATAAAGTTTTTCTAGTAACACTGATGCCTGGACGTCAATTTAGTTCAATTGCGCAAGCAATACTATCATTAATGGCCGAGTTGTCACGTTTGCAGTGATATGGCACAGGCCAAGCTCTTCCATTTGTACCGGTGTGTTTTACAACAAAACACAGAGCAAATCCTTTATATTAGGACTTCGAAATAACTGTATTATATCGCAAATTCAACTAATTATCCAGTTTTCCTAGTAATACTGATGCCTGGAGGTGAATTTAGTTCTATTGCGCCATCAATACCATCATTAATGGGCGAGTTATCACGTTTGCAGTGTTATAGCACAGGCCAAGCTCTTCCATTTGTACCGGTGTGTTTGACAACAAAATACAGACCAAATCCTTTATCTTGGGACTTCGAAATAACTGTATCAACTAATTATCCAGTTTTCCTAGAAATACTGATGCCTGGAGGTCAATTTAGTTCTATTGCGCCATCAATACTATCATTAATGGGCGAGTTATCACGTTTGATGTGTTATAGCACAGGCCAAGGTCTTCCATTTGTACCGCTGTGTTTGACAACAAAATACAGAGGAAATCCTTTATTTTGCGACTTCGAAATAACTGTGTCATATCGCAAATTCAACTAATTATCAAGTTTTTCTGGTAACACTGATGCCTGGAGGTCAATTTAGTTCTATTGCGCCATCAATACTATCATTAATGGCCGAGTTGTCACACTTGCAGTGTTATGGCACAGGCCAAGCTCTTCCATTTGTACCGCTGTGTTTGACTACAAAACACAGAGCAAATCCTTTATCTTGGGACTTCGAAATAACTGTGTCATATCGCAAATTCAACTAATTATCAAGTTTTTCTAGTAACACTGATGCCTGGAGGTCAATTTAGTTCTATTGCGCCTTCAATACTATCATTAATGGCCGAGTTGTCACATTTGCAATGTTATGGCACAGGCCAAGCTATTCCATTTGTACCGGTGTGTTTCACAACAAAAGAGAGAGCAACTCCTTTATATTAGGACTTCGAAATAACTGTATTATATGGCAAATTCAACCAATTATCTAGTTTTCCTAGTAATACTGATGCCTGGAGGTGAATTTAGTTCTATTGCGCCATCAATACTATCATTAATGGGCGAGTTATCACGTTTGCAGTGTTATAGCACAGGCCAAGCTCTTCCATTTGTACCGGTGTGTTTGACAACAAAATACAGACCAAATCCTTTATCTTGGGACTTCGAAATAACTGTGTCATATCGCAAATTCAACTAATTATCCAGATTTGCTAGTAACACTGATGCCTGGAGGTCATTTTAGTTCTATTGCGCCTTCAATACTATCATTACTGACCGAGTTGTCGCATTTTCAGTGTTATGGCACCACCAAGCTCTTCCATTTGTACCGCTGTGTTTGACAACAAAATACAGAGCAAATCCTTTATCTTGGGACTTCGAAATAACTGTGTCATATCGCAAATTCAACTAATTATCCAGTTTTTCTGGTAACACTGATGCCTGGAAGTCAATTTAGTTCTACTACGCCTTCAATACTATCATTAATGGCCGAGTTGTGACATTTGCAGTGTTATGGCACAGGCCAAGCTCTTCCATTTGTACCGCTGTGTTTGACAACAAAATACAGAGCAAATCCTTTATCTTGGGACTTCGAAATAACTGTATCAACTAATTATCCAGTTTTCCTAGAAATACTGATGCCTGGAGGTCAATTTAGTTCTATTGCGCCATCAATACTATCATTAATGGGCGAGTTATCACGTTTGATGTGTTATAGCACAGGCCAAGCTCTTCCATTTGTACCGCTGTGTTTGACAACAAAATACAGAGCAAATCCTTTATCTTGGGACTTCGAAATAACTGTGTCATATCGCAAATTCAACTAATTATCCAGTTTTTCTGGTAACACTGATGCCTGGAGGTCAATTTAGTTCTATTGCGCCTTCAATACTATCATTAATGGCCGAGTTGTGATATTTGCAGTGTTATGGCACAGGCCAAGCTCTTCCATTTGTACCGGTGTGTTTGACGACAAAACACAGAGCAAATCCTTTATATTAGGACTTCCAAATAACTGTATTATATCGCAAATTCAACTAATTATCAAGTTTTTCTAGTAACACTGATGCATGGAGGTCAATTTAGTTCTATTGCGCCTTCAATACTATCATTAATGGCCGAGTTGTGACATTTGCAGTGTTATGGCACAGGCCAACCTCGTCCATTTGTACCGGTGTGTTTGACAACAAAACACAGAGCAAATCCTTTATATTAGGACTTCGAAATAACTGTCTTATATCGCAAATTCAACTAATTATAAAGTTTTTCTAGTAACACTGATGCCTGGACGTCAATTTAGTTCAATTGCGCCATCAATACTATCATTAATGGCCGAGTTGTCACGTTTGCAGTGTTATGGCACAGGCCAAGCTCTTCCATTTGTACCGCTGTGTTTGAGAACAAAATACAGAGCAAATCCTTTATCTTGGGACTTCGCAATAACTGTGTCATAACGCAAATTCAACCAATTATCAAGTTTTCCTAGTAATACTGAAGCCTGGAGGTGAAATTAGTTCTATTGCGCCATCAATACCATCATTAATGGGCGAGTTATCACGTTTGCAGTGTTATAGCACAGGCCAAGCTCTTCCATTTGTACCGGTGTGTTTGACAACAAAATACAGACCAAATCCTTTATCTTGGGACTTCGAAATAACTGTATCAACTAATTATCCAGTTTTCCTAGAAATACTGATGCCTGGAGGTCAATTTAGTTCTATTGCGCCATCAATACTATCATTAATGGGCGAGTTATCACGTTTGATGTGTTATAGCACAGGCCAAGCTCTTCCATTTGTACCGCTGTGTTTGACAACAAAATACAGAGCAAATCCTTTATCTTGGGACTTCGAAATAACTGTATCAACTAATTATCCAGTTTTCCTAGAAATACTGATGCCTGGAGGTCAATTTAGTTCTATTGCGCCATCAATACTATCATTAATGGGCGAGTTATCACGTTTGATGTGTTATAGCACAGGCCAAGCTCTTCCATTTGTACCGCTGTGTTTGACAACAAAATACAGAGCAAATCCTTTATCTTGGGACTTCGAAATAACTGTGTCATATCGCAAATTCAACTAATTATCCAGTTTTTCTGGTAACACTGATGCCTGGAGGTCAATTTAGTTCTATTGCGCCTTCAATACTATCATTAATGGCCGAGTTGTGATATTTGCAGTGTTATGGCACAGGCCAAGCTCTTCCATTTGTACCGGTGTGTTTGACGACAAAACACAGAGCAAATCCTTTATATTAGGACTTCCAAATAACTGTATTATATCGCAAATTCAACTAATTATCAAGTTTTTCTAGTAACACTGATGCATGGAGGTCAATTTAGTTCAATTGCGCCATCAATACTATCATTAATGGCCGAGTTGTCACGTTTGCAGTGTTATGGCACAGGCCAAGCTCTTCCATTTGTACCGCTGTGTTTGAGAACAAAATACAGAGCAAATCCTTTATCTTGGGACTTCGCAATAACTGTGTCATAACGCAAATTCAACCAATTATCAAGTTTTCCTAGTAATACTGAAGCCTGGAGGTGAAATTAGTTCTATTGCGCCATCAATACCATCATTAATGGGCGAGTTATCACGTTTGCAGTGTTATAGCACAGGCCAAGCTCTTCCATTTGTACCGGTGTGTTTGACAACAAAATACAGACCAAATCCTTTATCTTGGGACTTCGAAATAACTGTATCAACTAATTATCCAGTTTTCCTAGAAATACTGATGCCTGGAGGTCAATTTAGTTCTATTGCGCCATCAATACTATCATTAATGGGCGAGTTATCACGTTTGATGTGTTATAGCACAGGCCAAGCTCTTCCATTTGTACCGCTGTGTTTGACAACAAAATACAGAGCAAATCCTTTATCTTGGGACTTCGAAATAACTGTATCAACTAATTATCCAGTTTTCCTAGAAATACTGATGCCTGGAGGTCAATTTAGTTCTATTGCGCCATCAATACTATCATTAATGGGCGAGTTATCACGTTTGATGTGTTATAGCACAGGCCAAGCTCTTCCATTTGTACCGCTGTGTTTGACAACAAAATACAGAGCAAATCCTTTATCTTGGGACTTCGAAATAACTGTGTCATATCGCAAATTCAACTAATTATCCAGTTTTTCTGGTAACACTGATGCCTGGAGGTCAATTTAGTTCTATTGCGCCTTCAATACTATCATTAATGGCCGAGTTGTGATATTTGCAGTGTTATGGCACAGGCCAAGCTCTTCCATTTGTACCGGTGTGTTTGACGACAAAACACAGAGCAAATCCTTTATATTAGGACTTCCAAATAACTGTATTATATCGCAAATTCAACTAATTATCAAGTTTTTCTAGTAACACTGATGCATGGAGGTCAATTTAGTTCTATTGCGCCTTCAATACTATCATTAATGGCCGAGTTGTGACATTTGCAGTGTTATGGCACAGGCCAACCTCGTCCATTTGTACCGGTGTGTTTGACAACAAAACACAGAGCAAATCCTTTATATTAGGACTTCGAAATAACTGTCTTATATCGCAAATTCAACTAATTATAAAGTTTTTCTAGTAACACTGATGCCTGGACGTCAATTTAGTTCAATTGCGCCATCAATACTATCATTAATGGCCGAGTTGTCACGTTTGCAGTGTTATGGCACAGGCCAAGCTCTTCCATTTGTACCGCTGTGTTTGAGAACAAAATACAGAGCAAATCCTTTATCTTGGGACTTCGCAATAACTGTGTCATAACGCAAATTCAACCAATTATCATGTTTTCCTAGTAATACTGAAGCCTGGAGGTGAAATTAGTTCTATTGCGCCATCAATACCATCATTAATGGGCGAGTTATCACGTTTGCAGTGTTATAGCACAGGCCAAGCTCTTCCATTTGTACCGGTGTGTTTGACAACAAAATACAGACCAAATCCTTTATCTTGGGACTTCGAAATAACTGTATCAACTAATTATCCAGTTTTCCTAGAAATACTGATGCCTGGAGGTCAATTTAGTTCTATTGCGCCATCAATACTATCATTAATGGGCGAGTTATCACGTTTGATGTGTTATAGCACAGGCCAAGCTCTTCCATTTGTACCGCTGTGTTTGACAACAAAATACAGAGCAAATCCTTTATTTTGCGACTTCGAAATAACTGTGTCATATCGCAAATTCAACTAATTATCAAGTTTTTCTGGTAACACTGATGCCTGGAGGTCAATTTAGTTATATTGCGCCATCAATACTATCATTAATGGCCGAGTTGTCACACTTGCAGTGTTATGGCACAGGCCGAACTCTTCCATTTGTACCGCTGTGTTTGACAACAAAACACAGAGCAAATCCTTTATCTTGGGACTTCGAAATAACTGTGTCATATCGCAAATTCAACTAATTATCAAGTTGTTCTAGTAACACTGATGCCTGGAGGTCAATTTAGTTCTATTGCGCCTTCAATACTATCATTAATGGCCGAGTTGTGACATTTGCAGTGTTATGGCACAGGCCAAGCTATTCCATTTGTACCGGTGTGTTTTACAACAAAAGAGAGAGCAACTCCTTTATATTAAGACTTCGAAATAACTGTATCAACTAATTATCCAGTTTTCCTAGAAATACTGATGCCTGGAGGTCAATTTAATTATATTGCGCCATCAATACTATCATTAATGGGCGAGTTATCACGTTTCACGCCGGGTACAAATGAACGTAAAAAGGCCGGGGTTTCTATATTTTAAAAAGTGTTCGGCGTAGATAAATGAATTTTGGTAGGTGTATAAATGAGTGCCAACAAAACCTAACCTGATAGGTTAAGCTAATGTAGCCATCATTATGACGTCACAACGACGTCATTTGTCCGTTTCTAATAGGTTTCCTATAAATTTGTATTACCTCTAAAAGCGTTTCATTATATCTTTTTAAAATATCTTGTTCATGAGAATGAAGGAATCGAAAACCCGTTCTCGATTGGTAGAGGTAAACAAAAGTTATTCAATTTTAAATTTTGGCAATTTTCCCACCAAAAATTGGCGGGAAATAAATAACATAAAACCATTTATGAAAATATCGCTTGTTTTAACTTTTAGAGTTCGAAATATTGGTACATCATATTTTGCACAATAATAAAACTCTTTATTGATAACAACGTGTTCTTTTTAGAATTTTGATTTTTTGAGTATAACAGCTTAGAATTGAAGCCTTATTTTTCGTATACGTCATTATGACGTCATTAATATATTTGGATGTCCTCAGAAAATAGCCAGTTCAGATTTTTTTGAATTTTATCGATGGAACACCTTTGTCTAACACTCAGAAGTCATAGTATTTCCTTTAGTGATATTTTTACAGTAGGCAGTCTGATTTATGCTTGAAGCCTGACGTCAATGATAATGACGTCATAGAAATAGTGAATCATCCATAACTCTGGATATATTTATCGTAGAGAGTTCAATTTTTTGCTGAATGAATATATTTCATGAAGCCATTTTGATCACATAATCTGTTTGCAACGTGTTTTAAAGGTTATATTTCAACAAAAAAGGAGACATCCCTTATGACGTCACAACAACGGCAGAATACATAAACAATTGACCAAAAAAATGAAGTTTCACTTTGTTACCAATCTGCCAAAATGTCTTCAAATTTAGAGTAGTTGTAAAGAAATGGTGTTAATTTTATTTTTTTGTGTGCACTCAACCTCGGCCTTTTTACGATCTTTTGTGCCCGGCGTGTTTGATGTGTTATAGCACAGGCCAAGCTCTTCCATTTGTACCACTGTGTTTGACAAAAAAACACAGAGGAAATCCTTTATCTTGGGACTTCGAAATAACTGTCTTATATCGCAAATTCAACTAATTATAAAGTTTTTCTAGAAATACTGATGACTGGAGGTCAATTTAGTTCTATTGCGCAATCAATACTATCATTAATGGGCGAGTTATCACGTTTGATGTGTTATAGCACAGGCCAAGCTCTTCCATTTGTACCGCTGTGTTTGACAACAAAATACAGAGCAAATCCTTTATTTTGCGACTTCGAAATAACTGTGTCATATCGCAAATTCAACTAATTATCAAGTTTTTCTGGTAACACTGATGCCTGGAGGTCAATTTAGTTCTATTGCGCCATCAATACTATCATTAATGGCCGAGTTGTCACACTTGCAGTGTTATGGCACAGGCCAAGCTATTCCATTTGTACCGGTGTGTTTTACAACAAAAGAGAGAGCAACTCCTTTATATTAGGACTTCGAAATAACTGTATTATATGGCAAATTCAACCAATTATCTAGTTTTCCTAGTAATACTGATGCCTGGAGGTGAATTTAGTTCTATTGCGCCATCAATACCATCATTAATGGGCGAGTTATCACGTTTGCAGTGTTATAGCACAGGCCAAGCTCTTCCATTTGTACCGGTGTGTTTGTAAACAAAACAGAGAGAAACTCCTTTATATTAAGACTTCGAAATAACTGTATCAACTAATTATCCAGTTTTCCTAGAAATACTGATGCCTGGAGGTCAATTTAATTCTATTGCGCCATCAATACTATCATTAATGGGCGAGTTATCACGTTTGATGTGTTATAGCACAGGCCAAGCTCTTCCATTTGTACCGCTGTGTTTGACAAAAAAACAGAGGAAATCCTTTATCTTGGGACTTCGAAATAACTGTCTTATATCGCAAATTCAACTAATTATAAAGTTTTTCTAGTAACACTGATGCCTGGACGTCAATTTAGTTCAATTGCGCAATCAATACTATCATTAATGGCCGAGTTGTCACGTTTGCAGTGATATGGCACAGGCCAAGCTCTTCCATTTGTACCGGTGTGTTTTACAACAAAACACAGAGCAAATCCTTTATATTAGGACTTCGAAATAACTGTATTATATCGCAAATTCAACTAATTATCCAGTTTTCCTAGTAATACTGATGCCTGGAGGTGAATTTAGTTCTATTGCGCCATCAATACCATCATTAATGGGCGAGTTATCACGTTTGCAGTGTTATAGCACAGGCCAAGCTCTTCCATTTGTACCGGTGTGTTTGACAACAAAATACAGACCAAATCCTTTATCTTGGGACTTCGAAATAACTGTATCAACTAATTATCCAGTTTTCCTAGAAATACTGATGCCTGGAGGTCAATTTAGTTCTATTGCGCCATCAATACTATCATTAATGGGCGAGTTATCACGTTTGATGTGTTATAGCACAGGCCAAGGTCTTCCATTTGTACCGCTGTGTTTGACAACAAAATACAGAGGAAATCCTTTATTTTGCGACTTCGAAATAACTGTGTCATATCGCAAATTCAACTAATTATCAAGTTTTTCTGGTAACACTGATGCCTGGAGGTCAATTTAGTTCTATTGCGCCATCAATACTATCATTAATGGCCGAGTTGTCACACTTGCAGTGTTATGGCACAGGCCAAGCTCTTCCATTTGTACCGCTGTGTTTGACTACAAAACACAGAGCAAATCCTTTATCTTGGGACTTCGAAATAACTGTGTCATATCGCAAATTCAACTAATTATCAAGTTTTTCTAGTAACACTGATGCCTGGAGGTCAATTTAGTTCTATTGCGCCTTCAATACTATCATTAATGGCCGAGTTGTCACATTTGCATTGTTATGGCACAGGCCAAGCTATTCCATTTGTACCGGTGTGTTTCACAACAAAAGAGAGAGCAACTCCTTTATATTAGGACTTCGAAATAACTGTATTATATGGCAAATTCAACCAATTATCTAGTTTTCCTAGTAATACTGATGCCTGGAGGTGAATTTAGTTCTATTGCGCCATCAATACTATCATTAATGGGCGAGTTATCACGTTTGCAGTGTTATAGCACAGGCCAAGCTCTTCCATTTGTACCGGTGTGTTTGACAACAAAATACAGACCAAATCCTTTATCTTGGGACTTCGAAATAACTGTGACATATTGCAAATTCAACTAATTATCCAGTTTTGCTAGTAAAACTGATGCCTGGAGGTCATTTTAGTTCTATTGCGCCTTCAATACTATCATTAATGAGCGAGTTGTCGCATTTTCAGTGTTATGGCACCACCAAGCTCTTCCATTTGTACCGCTGTGTTTGACAACAAAATACAGAGCAAATCCTTTATTTTGCGACTTCGAAATAACTGTGTCATATCGCAAATTCAACTAATTATCAAGTTTTTCTGGTAACACTGATGCCTGGAGGTCAATTTAGTTCTATTGCGCCATCAATACTATCATTAATGGCCGAGTTGTCACACTTGCAGTGTTATGGCACAGGCCAAGCTATTCCATTTGTACCGGTGTGTTTTACAACAAAAGAGAGAGCAACTCCTTTATATTAGGACTTCGAAATAACTGTATTATATGGCAAATTCAACCAATTATCTAGTTTTCCTAGTAATACTGATGCCTGGAGGTGAATTTAGTTCTATTGCGCCATCAATACCATCATTAATGGGCGAGTTATCACGTTTGCAGTGTTATAGCACAGGCCAAGCTCTTCCATTTGTACCGGTGTGTTTGTAAACAAAACAGAGAGAAACTCCTTTATATTAAGACTTCGAAATAACTGTATCAACTAATTATCCAGTTTTCCTAGAAATACTGATGCCTGGAGGTCAATTTAATTCTATTGCGCCATCAATACTATCATTAATGGGCGAGTTATCACGTTTGATGTGTTATAGCACAGGCCAAGCTCTTCCATTTGTACCGCTGTGTTTGACAAAAAAACAGAGGAAATCCTTTATCTTGGGACTTCGAAATAACTGTCTTATATCGCAAATTCAACTAATTATAAAGTTTTTCTAGTAACACTGATGCCTGGACGTCAATTTAGTTCAATTGCGCAATCAATACTATCATTAATGGCCGAGTTGTCACGTTTGCAGTGATATGGCACAGGCCAAGCTCTTCCATTTGTACCGGTGTGTTTTACAACAAAACACAGAGCAAATCCTTTATATTAGGACTTCGAAATAACTGTATTATATCGCAAATTCAACTAATTATCCAGTTTTCCTAGTAATACTGATGCCTGGAGGTGAATTTAGTTCTATTGCGCCATCAATACCATCATTAATGGGCGAGTTATCACGTTTGCAGTGTTATAGCACAGGCCAAGCTCTTCCATTTGTACCGGTGTGTTTGACAACAAAATACAGACCAAATCCTTTATCTTGGGACTTCGAAATAACTGTATCAACTAATTATCCAGTTTTCCTAGAAATACTGATGCCTGGAGGTCAATTTAGTTCTATTGCGCCATCAATACTATCATTAATGGGCGAGTTATCACGTTTGATGTGTTATAGCACAGGCCAAGGTCTTCCATTTGTACCGCTGTGTTTGACAACAAAATACAGAGGAAATCCTTTATTTTGCGACTTCGAAATAACTGTGTCATATCGCAAATTCAACTAATTATCAAGTTTTTCTGGTAACACTGATGCCTGGAGGTCAATTTAGTTCTATTGCGCCATCAATACTATCATTAATGGCCGAGTTGTCACACTTGCAGTGTTATGGCACAGGCCAAGCTCTTCCATTTGTACCGCTGTGTTTGACTACAAAACACAGAGCAAATCCTTTATCTTGGGACTTCGAAATAACTGTGTCATATCGCAAATTCAACTAATTATCAAGTTTTTCTAGTAACACTGATGCCTGGAGGTCAATTTAGTTCTATTGCGCCTTCAATACTATCATTAATGGCCGAGTTGTCACATTTGCAATGTTATGGCACAGGCCAAGCTATTCCATTTGTACCGGTGTGTTTCACAACAAAAGAGAGAGCAACTCCTTTATATTAGGACTTCGAAATAACTGTATTATATGGCAAATTCAACCAATTATCTAGTTTTCCTAGTAATACTGATGCCTGGAGGTGAATTTAGTTCTATTGCGCCATCAATACTATCATTAATGGGCGAGTTATCACGTTTGCAGTGTTATAGCACAGGCCAAGCTCTTCCATTTGTACCGGTGTGTTTGACAACAAAATACAGACCAAATCCTTTATCTTGGGACTTCGAAATAACTGTGACATATTGCAAATTCAACTAATTATCCAGTTTTGCTAGTAAAACTGATGCCTGGAGGTCATTTTAGTTCTATTGCGCCTTCAATACTATCATTAATGACCGAGTTGTCGCATTTTCAGTGTTATGGCACCACCAAGCTCTTCCATTTGTACCGGTGTGTTTGACAACAAAACACAGAGCAAATCCTTTATTTGGGACTTCGAAATAACTGTGTTATCTTGCCAATTCAACTAATTATATAGTTTTCCTAGTCACTCTGATGCCTGGAGGTAATTTTTGTTCTATTGCGCCATAAATACTATCATTAATGGCCGAGTTGTCACATTTTCAGTGTTGTGGCACCGCCAAGCCCTTCCATTTGTAACACCGGTGTGTTTGACAACAAAATACAGACCAAATCCTTTATCTTGGGACTTCGAAATAACTGTATCAACTAATTATCCAGTTTTCCTAGAAATACTGATGCCTGGAGGTCAATTTAGTTCTATTGCGCCATCAATACTATCATTAATGGGCGAGTTATCACGTTTGATGTGTTATAGCACAGGCCAAGCTCTTCCATTTGTACCGCTGTGTTTGACAACAAAATACAGAGGAAATCCTTTATTTTGCGACTTCGAAATAACTGTGTCATATCGCAAATTCAACTAATTATCAAGTTTTTCTTGTAACACTGATGCCTGGAGGTCAATTTAATTCTATTGCGCCATCAATACTATCATTAATGGCCGAGTTGTCACACTTGCAGTGTTATGGCACAGGCCAAGCTCTTCCATTTGTACCGCTGTGTTTGACAACAAAACACAGAGCAAATCCTTTATATTGGGACTTCGAAATAACTGTGTCATATCGCAAATTCAACTAATTATCAAGTTTTTCTAGTAACACTGATGCCTGGAGGTCAATTTAGTTCTATTGCGCCTTCAATACTATCATTAATGGCCGAGTTGTCACATTTGCAGTGTTATGGCACAGGCCAAGCTCTTCCATTTGTACCGGTGTGTTTTACAACAAAAGAGAGAGCAACTCCTTTATATTAGGACTTCGAAATAACTGTATTATATGGCAAATTCAACCAATTATCTAGTTTTCCTAGTAATACTGATGCCTGGAGGTGAATTTAGTTCTATTGCGCCATCAATACTATCATTAATGGGCGAGTTATCACGTTTGCAGTGTTATAGCACAGGCCAAGCTCTTCCATTTGTACCGGTGTGTTTGACAACAAAATACAGACCAAATCCTTTATCTTGGGACTTCGAAATAACTGTGACATATTGCAAATTCAACTAATTATCCAGTTTTGCTAGTAAAACTGATGCCTGGAGGTCATTTTAGTTCTATTGCGCCTTCAATACTATCATTAATGACCGAGTTGTCGCATTTTCAGTGTTATGGCACCACCAAGCTCTTCCATTTGTACCGGTGTGTTTGACAACAAAACACAGAGCAAATCCTTTATTTGGGACTTCGAAATAACTGTGTTATCTTGCCAATTCAACTAATTATATAGTTTTCCTAGTCACTCTGATGCCTGGAGGTAATTCTTGTTCTATTGCGCCATAAATACTATCATTAATGGCCGAGTTGTCACATTTTCAGTGTTGTGGCACCGCCAAGCCCTTCCATTTGTACCGGTGTGTTTGACAACAAAATACAGACCAAATCCTTTCTCTTGGGACTTCGAAATAACTGTATCAACTAATTATCCAGTTTTCCTAGAAATACTGATGCCTGGAGGTCAATTTAGTTCTATTACGCCATCAATACTATCATTAATGGGCAAGTTATCACGTTTGATGTGTTATAGCACAGGCCAAGCTCTTCCATTGGTACCGGTGTGTTTGACAACAAAACACAGAGCAAATCCTTTATCTTGGGACTTCGAAATAACTGTCTTATATCGCAAATTCAACTAATTATAAAGTTTTTCTAGTAACACTGATGCCTGGACGTCAATTTAGTTCAATTGCGCCATCAATACTATCATTAATGGCCGAGTTGCCACGTTTGCAGTGTTATGGCACAGGCCAAGCTCTTCCATTTGTACCGGTGTGTTTGACAACAAAATACAGAGCAAATCCTTTATTTTGGGACTTCGAAATAACTGTGTCATATCGCAAATTCAACTAATTATCCAGTTGTTCTGGTAACACTGATGCCTGGAAGTCAATTTAGTTCTATTGCGCCTTCAATACTATCATTAATGGCCGAGTTGTGACATTTGCAGTGTTATGGCACAGGCCAACCTCGTCCATTTGTACCGGTGTGTTTGACAACAAAACTCAGAGCAAATCCTTTATATTAGGACTTCGAAATAACTGTCTTATATCGCAAATTCAACTAATTATAAAGTTTTTCTAGTAACACTGATGCCTGGACGTCAATTTAGTTCAATTGCGCCATCAATACTATCATTAATGGCCGAGTTGTCACGTTTGCAATGTTATGGCACAGGCCAAGCTCTTCCATTTGTACCGCTGTGTTTGACAACAAAATACAGAGCAAATCCTTTATATTAGGACTTCCAAATAACTGTATTATATCGCAAATTCAACTAATTATCAAGTTTTTCTAGTAACACTGATGCATGGAGGTCAATTTAGTTCTATTGCGCCTTCAATACTATCATTAATGGCCGAGTTGTCACGTTTGCAGTGTTATGGCACAGACCAAGCTCTTCCATTTGTAACGGTGTGTTTTACAAGAAAATACAGACCAAATCCTTTATCTTGGGACTTCGAAATAACTGTGTCATATCGCAAATTCAACTAATTATCCAGATTTGCTAGTAACACTGATGCATGGAGGTCATTTTAGTTCTATTGCGCCTTCAATACTATCATTACTGACCGAGTTGTCGCATTTTCTGTGTTATGGCACCACCAAGCTCTTCCATTTGTACCGCTGTGTTTGACAACAAAATACAGAGCAAATCCTTTATCTTGGGACTTCGAAATAACTGTGTCATATCGCAAATTCAACTAATTATCCAGTTTTTCTGGTAACACTGATGCCTGGAAGTCAATTTAGTTATATTACGCCTTCAATACTATCATTAATGGCCGAGTTGTGACATTTGCAGTGTTATGGCACAGGCCAAGCTCTTCCATTTGTACCGCTGTGTTTGACAACAAAATACAGAGCAAATCCTTTATATTAGGACTTCAAAATAACTGTCTTATATCGCAAATTCAACTAATTATAAAGTTTTTCTAGTAACACTGATGCCTGGACGTCAATTTAGTTCAATTGCGCCTTCAATACTATCATTAATGGCCGAGTTGTCACGTTTGCAGTGTTATGGCACAGGCCAAGCTCTTCCATTTGTACCGCTGTGTTTGACAACAAAATACAGAGCAAATCCTTTATCTTGGGACTTCGAAATAACTGTGTCATATCGCAAATTCAACCCATTATCAAGTTTTCCTAGTAATACTGATGCCTGGAGGTGAATTTAGTTCTATTGCGCCATCAATACCATCATTAATGGGCGAGTTATCACGTTTGCAGTGTTATAGGACAGGCCAAGCTCTTCCATTTGTACCGGTGTGTTTGACAACAAAATACAGACCAAATTCTTTATCTTGGGACTTCGAAATAACTGTATCAACTAATTATCCAGTTTTCCTAGAAATACTGATGCCTGGAGGTCAATTTAGTTCTATTGCGCCATCAATACTATCATTAATGGGCGAGTTATCACGTTTGATGTGTTATAGCACAGGCCAAGCTCTTCCATTTGTACCGCTGTGTTTGACAACAAAATACAGAGGAAATCATTTATTTTGCGACTTCGAAATAACTGTGTCATATCGCAAATTCAACTAATTATCAAGTTTTTCTTGTAACACTGATGCCTGGAGGTCAATTTAGTTCTATTGCGCCATCAATACTATCATTAATGGCCGAGTTGTCACACTTGCAGTGTTATGGCACAGGCCAAGCTCTTCCATTTGTACCGCTGTGTTTGACAACAAAACACAGAGCAAATCCTTTATCTTGGGACTTCGAAATAACTGTGTCATATCGCAAATTCAACTAATTATCAAGTTTTTCTAGTAACACTGATGCCTGGAGGTCAATTTAGTTCTATTGCGCCTTCAATACTATCATTAATGGCAGAGTTGTCACATTTGCAGTGTTATGGCACAGGCCAAGCTATTCCATTTGTACCGGTGTGTTTTACAAAAAAAGAGAGAGCAACTCCTTTATATTAGGACTTCGAAATAACTGTATTATATGGCAAATTCAACCAATTATCTAGTTTTCCTAGTAATACTGATGCCTGGAGGTGAATTTAGTTCTATTGCGCCATCAATACTATCATTAATGGGCGAGTTATCACGTTTGCAGTGTTATAGCACAGGCCAAGCTCTTCCATTTGTACCGGTGTGTTTGACAACAAAATACAGACCAAATCCTTTATCTTGGGACTTCGAAATAACTGTGACATATTGCAAATTCAACTAATTATCCAGTTTTGCTAGTAAAACTGATGCCTGGAGGTCATTTTAGTTCTATTGCGCCTTCAATACTATCATTAATGACCGAGTTGTCGCATTTTCAGTGTTATGGCACCACCAAGCTCTTCCATTTGTACCGGTGTGTTTGACAACAAAACACAGAGCAAATCCTTTATATTAGGACTTCGAAATAACTGTCTTATATCGCAAATTCAACTAATTATAAAGTTTTTCTAGTAACACTGATGCCTGGACGTCAATTTAGTTCAATTGCGCCATCAATACTATCATTAATGGCCGAGTTGTCACGTTTGCAGTGTTAGGACACAGGCCAAGGTCTTCCATTTGTACCGCTGTGTTTGACAACAATATACAGAGCAAATCCTTTATCTTGGGACTTCGAAATAACTGTATCAACTAATTATCCAGTTTTCCTAGAAATACTGATGCCTGGAGGTCAAATTAGTTCTATTACGCCATCAATACTATCATTAATGGGCAAGTTATCACGTTTGATGTGTTATAGCACAGGCCAAGCTCTTCCATTGGTACCGCTGTGTTTGACAACAAAACACAGAGCAAATCCTTTATCTTGGGAGTTCGAAATAACTGTCTTATATCGCAAATTCAACTAATTATAAAGTTTTTCTAGTAACACTGATGCCTGGACGTCAATTTAGTTCAATTGCGCCATCAATACTATCATTAATGGCCGAGTTGTCACGTTTGCAGTGTTATGGCACAGGCCAAGCTCTTCCATTTGTACCGGTGTGTTTGACAACAAAATACAGAGGAAATCCTTTATTTTGGGACTTCGAAATAACTGTGTCATATCGCAAATTCAACTAATTATCCAGTTTTTCTGGCAACACTGATGCCTGGACGTCAATTTAGTTCAATTGCGCCATCAATACTATCATTAATGGCCGAGTTGTCGCATTTTCAGTGTTATGGCACCACCAAGCTCTTCCATTTGTACCGCTGTGTTTGACAACAAAATACAGAGCAAATCCTTTATCTTGGGACTTCGAAATAACTGTGTCATATCGCAAATTCAACTAATTATCCAGTTTTTCTGGTAACACTGATGCCTGGAAGTCAATTTAGTTATATTACGCCTTCAATACTATCATTAATGGCCGAGTTGTGACATTTGCAGTGTTATGGCACAGGCCAAGCTCTTCCATTTGTACCGCTGTGTTTGACAACAAAATACAGAGCAAATCCTTTATATTAGGACTTCAAAATAACTGTCTTATATCGCAAATTCAACTAATTATAAAGTTTTTCTAGTAACACTGATGCCTGGACGTCAATTTAGTTCAATTGCGCCTTCAATACTATCATTAATGGCCGAGTTGTCACGTTTGCAGTGTTATGGCACAGGCCAAGCTCTTCCATTTGTACCGCTGTGTTTGACAACAAAATACAGAGCAAATCCTTTATCTTGGGACTTCGAAATAACTGTGTCATATCGCAAATTCAACCCATTATCAAGTTTTCCTAGTAATACTGATGCCTGGAGGTGAATTTAGTTCTATTGCGCCATCAATACCATCATTAATGGGCGAGTTATCACGTTTGCAGTGTTATAGGACAGGCCAAGCTCTTCCATTTGTACCGGTGTGTTTGACAACAAAATACAGACCAAATTCTTTATCTTGGGACTTCGAAATAACTGTATCAACTAATTATCCAGTTTTCCTAGAAATACTGATGCCTGGAGGTCAATTTAGTTCTATTGCGCCATCAATACTATCATTAATGGGCGAGTTATCACGTTTGATGTGTTATAGCACAGGCCAAGCTCTTCCATTTGTACCGCTGTGTTTGACAACAAAATACAGAGGAAATCCTTTATTTTGCGACTTCGAAATAACTGTGTCATATCGCAAATTCAACTAATTATCAAGTTTTTCTTGTAACACTGATGCCTGGAGGTCAATTTAGTTCTATTGCGCCATCAATACTATCATTAATGGCCGAGTTGTCACACTTGCAGTGTTATGGCACAGGCCAAGCTCTTCCATTTGTACCGCTGTGTTTGACAACAAAACACAGAGCAAATCCTTTATCTTGGGACTTCGAAATAACTGTGTCATATCGCAAATTCAACTAATTATCAAGTTTTTCTAGTAACACTGATGCCTGGAGGTCAATTTAGTTCTATTGCGCCTTCAATACTATCATTAATGGCAGAGTTGTCACATTTGCAGTGTTATGGCACAGGCCAAGCTATTCCATTTGTACCGGTGTGTTTTACAACAAAAGAGAGAGCAACTCCTTTATATTAGGACTTCGAAATAACTGTATTATATGGCAAATTCAACCAATTATCTAGTTTTCCTAGTAATACTGATGCCTGGAGGTGAATTTAGTTCTATTGCGCCATCAATACTATCA
The DNA here is from genome assembly GCA_030867875.1 of Actinernus sp. WN-2022. Lineage (NCBI taxonomy): Eukaryota > Metazoa > Cnidaria > Anthozoa > Actiniaria > Actinernidae > Actinernus > Actinernus sp. WN-2022. The sequence continues at coordinate 105,855,564 of JAOWCC010001634.1, read as the reverse complement.
TTAATGGGCGAGTTATCACGTTTGCAGTGTTATAGCACAGGCCAAGCTCTTCCATTTGTACCGGTGTGTTTGACAACAAAATACAGACCAAATCCTTTATCTTGGGACTTCGAAATAACTGTGACATATTGCAAATTCAACTAATTATCCAGTTTTGCTAGTAAAACTGATGCCTGGAGGTCATTTTAGTTCTATTGCGCCTTCAATACTATCATTAATGACCGAGTTGTCGCATTTTCAGTGTTATGGCACCACCAAGCTCTTCCATTTGTACCGGTGTGTTTGACAACAAAACACAGAGCAAATCCTTTATATTAGGACTTCGAAATAACTGTCTTATATCGCAAATTCAACTAATTATAAAGTTTTTCTAGTAACACTGATGCCTGGACGTCAATTTAGTTCAATTGCGCCATCAATACTATCATTAATGGCCGAGTTGTCACGTTTGCAGTGTTAGGACACAGGCCAAGGTCTTCCATTTGTACCGCTGTGTTTGACAACAATATACAGAGCAAATCCTTTATCTTGGGACTTCGAAATAACTGTATCAACTAATTATCCAGTTTTCCTAGAAATACTGATGCCTGGAGGTCAATTTAGTTCTATTACGCCATCAATACTATCATTAATGGGCAAGTTATCACGTTTGATGTGTTATAGCACAGGCCAAGCTCTTCCATTGGTACCGCTGTGTTTGACAACAAAACACAGAGCAAATCCTTTATCTTGGGACTTCGAAATAACTGTCTTATATCGCAAATTCAACTAATTATAAAGTTTTTCTAGTAACACTGATGCCTGGACGTCAATTTAGTTCAATTGCGCCATCAATACTATCATTAATGGCCGAGTTGTCACGTTTGCAGTGTTATGGCACAGGCCAAGCTCTTCCATTTGTACCGGTGTGTTTGACAACAAAATACAGAGGAAATCCTTTATTTTGGGACTTCGAAATAACTGTGTCATATCGCAAATTCAACTAATTATCCAGTTGTTCTGGTAACACTGATGCCTGGAAGTCAATTTAGTTCTACTGCGCCTTCAATACTATCATTAATGGCCGAGTTGTGACATTTGCAGTGTTATGGCACAGGCCAACCTCGTCCATTTGTACCGGTGTGTTTGACAACAAAACACAGAGCAAATCCTTTATATTAGGACTTCGAAATAACTGTCTTATATCGCAAATTCAACTAATTATAAAGTTTTTCTAGTAACACTGATGCCTGGACGTCAATTTAGTTCAATTGCGCCATCAATACTATCATTAATGGCCGAGTTGTCACGTTTGCAGTGTTATGGCACAGGCCAAGCTCTTCCATTTGTACCGCTGTGTTTGACAACAAAATACAGAGCAAATCCTTTATATTAGGACTTCCAAATAACTGTATTATATAGCAAATTCAACTAATTATCAAGTTTTTCTAGTAACACTGATGCATGGAGGTGAATTTAGTTCTATTACGCCTTCAATACTATCATTAATGGCCGAGTTGTGACATTTGCAGTGTTATGGCACCACCAAGCTCGTCCATTTGTACCGGTGTGTTTGACAACAAAACACAGAGCAAATCCTTTATTTGGGACTTCGAAATAACTGTCTTATATCGCAAATTCAACTAATTATAAAGTTTTTCTAGTAACACTGATGCCTGGACGTCAATTTAGTTCAATTGCGCCATCAATACTATCATTAATGGCCGAGTTGTCACGTTTGCAGTGTTATGACACAGGCCAAGCTCTTCCATTTGTACCGGTGTGTTTTACAACAAAAGAGAGAGCAACTCCTTTATATTAGGACTTCGAAATAACTGTATTATATGGCAAATTCAACCAATTATCTAGTTTTCCTAGTAATACTGATGCCTGGAGGTGAATTTAGTTCTATTGCGCCATCAATACCATCATTAATGGGCGAGTTATCACGTTTGCAGTGTTATAGCACAGGCCAAGCTCTTCCATTTGTACCGGTGTGTTTGTAAACAAAACAGAGAGAAACTCCTTTATATTAAGACTTCGAAATAACTGTATCAACTAATTATCCAGTTTTCCTAGAAATACTGATGCCTGGAGGTCAATTTAATTCTATTGCGCCATCAATACTATCATTAATGGGCGAGTTATCACGTTTGATGTGTTATAGCACAGGCCAAGCTCTTCCATTTGTACCGCTGTGTTTGACAAAAAAAACAGAGGAAATCCTTTATCTTGGGACTTCGAAATAACTGTCTTATATCGCAAATTCAACTAATTATAAAGTTTTTCTAGTAACACTGATGCCTGGACGTCAATTTAGTTCAATTGCGCAATCAATACTATCATTAATGGCCGAGTTGTCACGTTTGCAGTGATATGGCACAGGCCAAGCTCTTCCATTTGTACCGGTGTGTTTTACAACAAAACACAGAGCAAATCCTTTATATTAGGACTTCGAAATAACTGTATTATATCGCAAATTCAACTAATTATCCAGTTTTCCTAGTAATACTGATGCCTGGAGGTGAATTTAGTTCTATTGCGCCATCAATACCATCATTAATGGGCGAGTTATCACGTTTGCAGTGTTATAGCACAGGCCAAGCTCTTCCATTTGTACCGGTGTGTTTGACAACAAAATACAGACCAAATCCTTTATCTTGGGACTTCGAAATAAGTGTATCAACTAATTATCCAGTTTTCCTAGAAATACTGATGCCTGGAGGTCAATTTAGTTCTATTGCGCCATCAATACTATCATTAATGGGCGAGTTATCACGTTTGATGTGTTATAGCACAGGCCAAGGTCTTCCATTTGTACCGCTGTGTTTGACAACAAAATACAGAGGAAATCCTTTATTTTGCGACTTCGAAATAACTGTGTCATATCGCAAATTCAACTAATTATCAAGTTTTTCTGGTAACACTGATGCCTGGAGGTCAATTTAGTTCTATTGCGCCATCAATACTATCATTAATGGCCGAGTTGTCACACTTGCAGTGTTATGGCACAGGCCAAGCTCTTCCATTTGTACCGCTGTGTTTGACTACAAAACACAGAGCAAATCCTTTATCTTGGGACTTCGAAATAACTGTGTCATATCGCAAATTCAACTAATTATCAAGTTTTTCTAGTAACACTGATGCCTGGAGGTCAATTTAGTTCTATTGCGCCTTCAATACTATCATTAATGGCCGAGTTGTCACATTTGCAATGTTATGGCACAGGCCAAGCTATTCCATTTGTACCGGTGTGTTTCACAACAAAAGAGAGAGCAACTCCTTTATATTAGGACTTCGAAATAACTGTATTATATGGCAAATTCAACCAATTATCTAGTTTTCCTAGTAATACTGATGCCTGGAGGTGAATTTAGTTCTATTGCGCCATCAATACTATCATTAATGGGCGAGTTATCACGTTTGCAGTGTTATAGCACAGGCCAAGCTCTTCCATTTGTACCGGTGTGTTTGACAACAAAATACAGACCAAATCCTTTATCTTGGGACTTCGAAATAACTGTGACATATTGCAAATTCAACTAATTATCCAGTTTTGCTAGTAAAACTGATGCCTGGAGGTCATTTTAGTTCTATTGCGCCTTCAATACTATCATTAATGACCGAGTTGTCGCATTTTCAGTGTTATGGCACCACCAAGCTCTTCCATTTGTACCGGTGTGTTTGACAACAAAACACAGAGCAAATCCTTTATTTGGGACTTCGAAATAACTGTGTTATCTTGCCAATTCAACTAATTATATAGTTTTCCTAGTCACTCTGATGCCTGGAGGTAATTTTTGTTCTATTGCGCCATAAATACTATCATTAATGGCCGAGTTGTCACATTTTCAGTGTTGTGGCACCGCCAAGCCCTTCCATTTGTAACACCGGTGTGTTTGACAACAAAATACAGACCAAATCCTTTATCTTGGGACTTCGAAATAACTGTATCAACTAATTATCCAGTTTTCCTAGAAATACTGATGCCTGGAGGTCAATTTAGTTCTATTGCGCCATCAATACTATCATTAATGGGCGAGTTATCACGTTTGATGTGTTATAGCACAGGCCAAGCTCTTCCATTTGTACCGCTGTGTTTGACAACAAAATACAGAGGAAATCCTTTATTTTGCGACTTCGAAATAACTGTGTCATATCGCAAATTCAACTAATTATCAAGTTTTTCTTGTAACACTGATGCCTGGAGGTCAATTTAATTCTATTGCGCCATCAATACTATCATTAATGGCCGAGTTGTCACACTTGCAGTGTTATGGCACAGGCCAAGCTCTTCCATTTGTACCGCTGTGTTTGACAACAAAACACAGAGCAAATCCTTTATCTTGGGACTTCGAAATAACTGTGTCATATCGCAAATTCAACTAATTATCAAGTTTTTCTAGTAACACTGATGCCTGGAGGTCAATTTAGTTCTATTGCGCCTTCAATACTATCATTAATGGCCGAGTTGTCACATTTGCAGTGTTATGGCACAGGCCAAGGTCTTCCATTTGTACCGCTGTGTTTGACAACAATATACAGAGCAAATCCTTTATCTTGGGACTTCGAAATAACTGTATCAACTAATTATCCAGTTTTCCTAGAAATACTGATGCCTGGAGGTCAATTTAGTTCTATTACGCCATCAATACTATCATTAATGGGCAAGTTATCACGTTTGATGTGTTATAGCACAGGCCAAGCTCTTCCATTGGTACCGCTGTGTTTGACAACAAAACACAGAGCAAATCCTTTATCTTGGGACTTCGAAATAACTGTCTTATATCGCAAATTCAACTAATTATAAAGTTTTTCTAGTAACACTGATGCCTGGACGTCAATTTAGTTCAATTGCGCCATCAATACTATCATTAATGGCCGAGTTGTCACGTTTGCAGTGTTATGGCACAGGCCAAGCTCTTCCATTTGTACCGGTGTGTTTGACAACAAAATACAGAGGAAATCCTTTATTTTGGGACTTCGAAATAACTGTGTCATATCGCAAATTCAACTAATTATCCAGTTTTTCTGGTAACACTGATGCCTGGACGTCAATTTAGTTCAATTGCGCCATCAATACTATCATTAATGGCCGAGTTGTCGCATTTTCAGTGTTATGGCACCACCAAGCTCTTCCATTTGTACAGCTGTGTTTGACAACAAAATACAGAGCAAATCCTTTATCTTGGGACTTCGAAATAACTGTGTCATATCGCAAATTCAACTAATTATCCAGTTTTTCTGGTAACACTGATGCCTGGAAGTCAATTTAGTTATATTACGCCTTCAATACTATCATTAATGGCCGAGTTGTGACATTTGCAGTGTTATGGCACAGGCCAAGCTCTTCCATTTGTACCGCTGTGTTTGACAACAAAATACAGAGCAAATCCTTTATATTAGGACTTCAAACTAACTGTCTTATATCGCAAATTCAACTAATTATAAAGTTTTTCTAGTAACACTGATGCCTGGACGTCAATTTAGTTCAATTGCGCCTTCAATACTATCATTAATGGCCGAGTTGTCACGTTTGCAGTGTTATGGCACAGGCCAAGCTCTTCCATTTGTACCGCTGTGTTTGACAACAAAATACAGAGCAAATCCTTTATCTTGGGACTTCGAAATAACTGTGTCATATCGCAAATTCAACCCATTATCAAGTTTTCCTAGTAATACTGATGCCTGGAGGTGAATTTAGTTCTATTGCGCCATCAATACCATCATTAATGGGCGAGTTATCACGTTTGCAGTGTTATAGGACAGGCCAAGCTCTTCCATTTGTACCGGTGTGTTTGACAACAAAATACAGACCAAATTCTTTATCTTGGGACTTCGAAATAACTGTATCAACTAATTATCCAGTTTTCCTAGAAATACTGATGCCTGGAGGTCAATTTAGTTCTATTGCGCCATCAATACTATCATTAATGGGCGAGTTATCACGTTTGATGTGTTATAGCACAGGCCAAGCTCTTCCATTTGTACCGCTGTGTTTGACAACAAAATACAGAGGAAATCCTTTATTTTGCGACTTCGAAATAACTGTGTCATATCGCAAATTCAACTAATTATCAAGTTTTTCTTGTAACACTGATGCCTGGAGGTCAATTTAGTTCTATTGCGCCATCAATACTATCATTAATGGCCGAGTTGTCACACTTGCAGTGTTATGGCACAGGCCAAGCTCTTCCATTTGTACCGCTGTGTTTGACAACAAAACACAGAGCAAATCCTTTATCTTGGGACTTCGAAATAACTGTGTCATATCGCAAATTCAACTAATTATCAAGTTTTTCTAGTAACACTGATGCCTGGAGGTCAATTTAGTTCTATTGCGCCTTCAATACTATCATTAATGGCAGAGTTGTCACATTTGCAGTGTTATGGCACAGGCCAAGCTATTCCATTTGTACCGGTGTGTTTTACAACAAAAGAGAGAGCAACTCCTTTATATTAGGACTTCGAAATAACTGTATTATATGGCAAATTCAACCAATTATCTAGTTTTCCTAGTAATACTGATGCCTGGAGGTGAATTTAGTTCTATTGCGCCATCAATACTATCATTAATGGGCGAGTTATCACGTTTGCAGTGTTATAGCACAGGCCAAGCTCTTCCATTTGTACCGGTGTGTTTGACAACAAAATACAGACCAAATCCTTTATCTTGGGACTTCGAAATAACTGTGACATATTGCAAATTCAACTAATTATCCAGTTTTGCTAGTAAAACTGATGCCTGGAGGTCAATTTAGTTCTATTGCGCCATCAATACTATCATTAATGGCCGAGTTGTCACACTTGCAGTGTTATGGCACAGGCCAAGCTCTTCCATTTGTACCGCTGTGTTTGACAACAAAACACAGAGCAAATCCTTTATCTTGGGACTTCGAAATAACTGTGTCATATCGCAAATTCAACTAATTATCAAGTTTTTCTAGTAACACTGATGCCTGGAGGTCAATTTAGTTCTATTGCGCCTTCAATACTATCATTAATGGCAGAGTTGTCACATTTGCAGTGTTATGGCACAGGCCAAGCTATTCCATTTGTACCGGTGTGTTTTACAACAAAAGAGAGAGCAACTCCTTTATATTAGGACTTCGAAATAACTGTATTATATGGCAAATTCAACCAATTATCTAGTTTTCCTAGTAATACTGATGCCTGGAGGTGAATTTAGTTCTATTGCGCCATCAATACTATCATTAATGGGCGAGTTATCACGTTTGCAGTGTTATAGCACAGGCCAAGCTCTTCCATTTGTACCGGTGTGTTTGACAACAAAATACAGACCAAATCCTTTATCTTGGGACTTCGAAATAACTGTGACATATTGCAAATTCAACTAATTATCCAGTTTTGCTAGTAAAACTGATGCCTGGAGGTCATTTTAGTTCTATTGCGCCTTCAATACTATCATTAATGACCGAGTTGTCGCATTTTCAGTGTTATGGCACCACCAAGCTCTTCCATTTGTACCGGTGTGTTTGACAACAAAACACAGAGCAAATCCTTTATATTAGGACTTCGAAATAACTGTCTTATATCGCAAATTCAACTAATTATAAAGTTTTTCTAGTAACACTGATGCCTGGACGTCAATTTAGTTCAATTGCGCCATCAATACTATCATTAATGGTCGAGTTGTCACGTTTGCAGTGTTAGGACACAGGCCAAGGTCTTCCATTTGTACCGCTGTGTTTGACAACAACATACAGAGCAAATCCTTTATCTTGGGACTTCGAAATAACTGTATCAACTAATTATCCAGTTTTCCTAGAAATACTGATGCCTGGAGGTCAATTTAGTTCTATTACGCCATCAATACTATCATTAATGGGCAAGTTATCACGTTTGATGTGTTATAGCACAGGCCAAGCTCTTCCATTGGTACCGCTGTGTTTGACAACAAAACACAGAGCAAATCCTTTATCTTGGGACTTCGAAATAACTGTCTTATATCGCAAATTCAACTAATTATAAAGTTTTTCTAGTAACACTGATGCCTGGACGTCAATTTAGTTCAATTGCGCCATCAATACTATCATTAATGGCCGAGTTGTCACGTTTGCAGTGTTATGGCACAGGCCAAGCTCTTCCATTTGTACCGGTGTGTTTGACAACAAAATACAGAGGAAATCCTTTATTTTGGGACTTCGAAATAACTGTGTCATATCGCAAATTCAACTAATTATCCAGTTGTTCTGGTAACACTGATGCCTGGAAGTCAATTTAGTTCTATTGCGCCTTCAATACTATCATTAATGGCCGAGTTGTGACATTTGCAGTGTTATGGCACAGGCCAACCTCGTCCATTTGTACCGGTGTGTTTGACAACAAAACACAGAGCAAATCCTTTATATTAGGACTTCGAAATAACTGTCTTATATCGCAAATTCAACTAATTATAAAGTTTTTCTAGTAACACTGATGCCTGGACGTCAATTTAGTTCAATTGCGCCATCAATACTATCATTAATGGCCGAGTTGTCACGTTTGCAGTGTTATGGCACAGGCCAAGCTCTTCCATTTGTACCGCTGTGTTTGACAACAAAATACAGAGCAAATCCTTTATATTAGGACTTCCAAATAACTGTATTATATAGCAAATTCAACTAATTATCAAGTTTTTCTAGTAACACTGATGCATGGAGGTCAATTTAGTTCTATTACGCCTTCAATACTATCATTAATGGCCGAGTTGTGACATTTGCAGTGTTATGGCACCACCAAGCTCGTCCATTTGTACCGGTGTGTTTGACAACAAAACACAGAGCAAATCCTTTATTTGGGACTTCGAAATAACTGTCTTATATCGCAAATTCAACTAATTATAAAGTTTTTCTAGTAACACTGATGCCTGGACGTCAATTTAGTTCAATTGCGCCATCAATACTATCATTAATGGCCGAGTTGTCACGTTTGCAGTGTTATGACACAGGCCAAGCTCTTCCATTTGTACCGGTGTGTTTTACAACAAAAGAGAGAGCAACTCCTTTATATTAGGACTTCGAAATAACTGTATTATATGGCAAATTCAACCAATTATCTAGTTTTCCTAGTAATACTGATGCCTGGAGGTGAATTTAGTTCTATTGCGCCATCAATACCATCATTAATGGGCGAGTTATCACGTTTGCAGTGTTATAGCACAGGCCAAGCTCTTCCATTTGTACCGGTGTGTTTGTAAACAAAACAGAGAGAAACTCCTTTATATTAAGACTTCGAAATAACTGTATCAACTAATTATCCAGTTTTCCTAGAAATACTGATGCCTGGAGGTCAATTTAATTCTATTGCGCCATCAATACTATCATTAATGGGCGAGTTATCACGTTTGATGTGTTATAGCACAGGCCAAGCTCTTCCATTTGTACCGCTGTGTTTGACAAAAAAACAGAGGAGATCCTTTATCTTGGGACTTCGAAATAACTGTCTTATATCGCAAATTCAACTAATTATAAAGTTTTTCTAGTAACACTGATGCCTGGACGTCAATTTAGTTCAATTGCGCAATCAATACTATCATTAATGGCCGAGTTGTCACGTTTGCAGTGATATGGCACAGGCCAAGCTCTTCCATTTGTACCGGTGTGTTTTACAACAAAACACAGAGCAAATCCTTTATATTAGGACTTCGAAATAACTGTATTATATCGCAAATTCAACTAATTATCCAGTTTTCCTAGTAATACTGATGCCTGGAGGTGAATTTAGTTCTATTGCGCCATCAATACCATCATTAATGGGCGAGTTATCACGTTTGCAGTGTTATAGCACAGGCCAAGCTCTTCCATTTGTACCGGTGTGTTTGACAACAAAATACAGACCAAATCCTTTATCTTGGGACTTCGAAATAACTGTATCAACTAATTATCCAGTTTTCCTAGAAATACTGATGCCTGGAGGTCAATTTAGTTCTATTGCGCCATCAATACTATCATTAATGGGCGAGTTATCACGTTTGATGTGTTATAGCACAGGCCAAGGTCTTCCATTTGTACCGCTGTGTTTGACAACAAAATACAGAGGAAATCCTTTATTTTGCGACTTCGAAATAACTGTGTCATATCGCAAATTCAACTAATTATCAAGTTTTTCTGGTAACACTGATGCCTGGAGGTCAATTTAGTTCTATTGCGCCATCAATACTATCATTAATGGCCGAGTTGTCACACTTGCAGTGTTATGGCACAGGCCAAGCTCTTCCATTTGTACCGCTGTGTTTGACTACAAAACACAGAGCAAATCCTTTATCTTGGGACTTCGAAATAACTGTGTCATATCGCAAATTCAACTAATTATCAAGTTTTTCTAGTAACACTGATGCCTGGAGGTCAATTTAGTTCTATTGCGCCTTCAATACTATCATTAATGGCCGAGTTGTCACATTTGCAATGTTATGGCACAGGCCAAGCTATTCCATTTGTACCGGTGTGTTTCACAACAAAAGAGAGAGCAACTCCTTTATATTAGGACTTCGAAATAACTGTATTATATGGCAAATTCAACCAATTATCTAGTTTTCCTAGTAATACTGATGCCTGGAGGTGAATTTAGTTCTATTGCGCCATCAATACTATCATTAATGGGCGAGTTATCACGTTTGCAGTGTTATAGCACAGGCCAAGCTCTTCCATTTGTACCGGTGTGTTTGACAACAAAATACAGACCAAATCCTTTATCTTGGGACTTCGAAATAACTGTGACATATTGCAAATTCAACTAATTATCCAGTTTTGCTAGTAAAACTGATGCCTGGAGGTCATTTTAGTTCTATTGCGCCTTCAATACTATCATTAATGACCGAGTTGTCGCATTTTCAGTGTTATGGCACCACCAAGCTCTTCCATTTGTACCGGTGTGTTTGACAACAAAACACAGAGCAAATCCTTTATTTGGGACTTCGAAATAACTGTGTTATCTTGCCAATTCAACTAATTATATAGTTTTCCTAGTCACTCTGATGCCTGGAGGTAATTTTTGTTCTATTGCGCCATAAATACTATCATTAATGGCCGAGTTGTCACATTTTCAGTGTTGTGGCACCGCCAAGCCCTTCCATTTGTAACACCGGTGTGTTTGACAACAAAATACAGACCAAATCCTTTATCTTGGGACTTCGAAATAACTGTATCAACTAATTATCCAGTTTTCCTAGAAATACTGATGCCTGGAGGTCAATTTAGTTCTATTGCGCCATCAATACTATCATTAATGGGCGAGTTATCACGTTTGATGTGTTATAGCACAGGCCAAGCTCTTCCATTTGTACCGCTGTGTTTGACAACAAAATACAGAGGAAATCCTTTATTTTGCGACTTCGAAATAACTGTGTCATATCGCAAATTCAACTAATTATCAAGTTTTTCTTGTAACACTGATGCCTGGAGGTCAATTTAATTCTATTGCGCCATCAATACTATCATTAATGGCCGAGTTGTCACACTTGCAGTGTTATGGCACAGGCCAAGCTCTTCCATTTGTACCGCTGTGTTTGACAACAAAACACAGAGCAAATCCTTTATCTTGGGACTTCGAAATAACTGTGTCATATCGCAAATTCAACTAATTATCAAGTTTTTCTAGTAACACTGATGCCTGGAGGTCAATTTAGTTCTATTGCGCCTTCAATACTATCATTAATGGCCGAGTTGTCACATTTGCAGTGTTATGGCACAGGCCAAGCTCTTCCATTTGTACCGGTGTGTTTTACAACAAAAGAGAGAGCAACTCCTTTATATTAGGACTTCGAAATAACTGTATTATATGGCAAATTCAACCAATTATCTAGTTTTCCTAGTAATACTGATGCCTGGAGGTGAATTTAGTTCTATTGCGCCATCAATACTATCATTAATGGGCGAGTTATCACGTTTGCAGTGTTATAGCACAGGCCAAGCTCTTCCATTTGTACCGGTGTGTTTGACAACAAAATACAGACCAAATCCTTTATCTTGGGACTTCGAAATAACTGTGACATATTGCAAATTCAACTAATTATCCAGTTTTGCTAGTAAAACTGATGCCTGGAGGTCATTTTAGTTCTATTGCGCCTTCAATACTATCATTAATGACCGAGTTGTCGCATTTTCAGTGTTATGGCACCACCAAGCTCTTCCATTTGCACCGGTGTGTTTGACAACAAAACACAGAGCAAATCCTTTATTTGGGACTTCGAAATAACTGTGTTATCTTGCCAATTCAACTAATTATATAGTTTTCCTAGTCACTCTGATGCCTGGAGGTAATTCTTGTTCTATTGCGCCATAAATACTATCATTAATGGCCGAGTTGTCACATTTTCAGTGTTGTGGCACCGCCAAGCCCTTCCATTTGTACCGGTGTGTTTGACAACAAAATACAGACCAAATCCTTTCTCTTGGGACTTCGAAATAACTGTATCAACTAATTATCCAGTTTTCCTAGAAATACTGATGCCTGGAGGTCAATTTAGTTCTATTACGCCATCAATACTATCATTAATGGGCAAGTTATCACGTTTGATGTGTTATAGCACAGGCCAAGCTCTTCCATTGGTACCGGTGTGTTTGACAACAAAACACAGAGCAAATCCTTTATCTTGGGACTTCGAAATAACTGTCTTATATCGCAAATTCAACTAATTATAAAGTTTTTCTAGTAACACTGATGCCTGGACGTCAATTTAGTTCAATTGCGCCATCAATACTATCATTAATGGCCGAGTTGTCACGTTTGCAGTGTTATGGCACAGGCCAAGCTCTTCCATTTGTACCGGTGTGTTTGACAACAAAATACAGAGCAAATCCTTTATTTTGGGACTTCGAAATAACTGTGTCATATCGCAAATTCAACTAATTATCCAGTTGTTCTGGTAACACTGATGCCTGGAAGTCAATTTAGTTCTATTGCGCCTTCAATACTATCATTAATGGCCGAGTTGTGACATTTGCAGTGTTATGGCACAGGCCAACCTCGTCCATTTGTACCGGTGTGTTTGACAACAAAACTCAGAGCAAATCCTTTATATTAGGACTTCGAAATAACTGTCTTATATCGCAAATTCAACTAATTATAAAGTTGTTCTAGTAACACTGATGCCTGGACGTCAATTTAGTTCAATTGCGCCATCAATACTATCATTAATGGCCGAGTTGTCACGTTTGCAGTGTTATGGCACAGGCCAAGCTCTTCCATTTGTACCGCTGTGTTTGACAACAAAATACAGAGCAAATCCTTTATATTAGGACTTCCAAATAACTGTATTATATCGCAAATTCAACTAATTATCAAGTTTTTCTAGTAACACTGATGCATGGAGGTCAATTTAGTTCTATTGCGCCTTCAATACTATCATTAATGGCCGAGTTGTCACGTTTGCAGTGTTATGGCACAGACCAAGCTCTTCCATTTGTAACGGTGTGTTTTACAAGAAAATACAGACCAAATCCTTTATCTTGGGATTTCGAAATAACTGTGTCATATCGCAAATTCAACTAATTATCCAGATTTGCTAGTAACACTGATGCATGGAGGTCATTTTAGTTCTATTGCGCCTTCAATACTATCATTACTGACCGAGTTGTCGCATTTTCAGTGTTATGGCACCACCAAGCTCTTCCGTTTGTACCGCTGTGTTTGACAACAAAATACAGAGCAAATCCTTTATCTTGGGACTTCGAAATAACTGTGTCATATCGCAAATTCAACTAATTATCCAGTTTTTCTGGTAACACTGATGCCTGGAAGTCAATTTAGTTATATTACGCCTTCAATACTATCATTAATGGCCGAGTTGTGACATTTGCAGTGTTATGGCACAGGCCAAGCTCTTCCATTTGTACCGCTGTGTTTGACAACAAAATACAGAGCAAATCCTTTATATTAGGACTTCAAAATAACTGTCTTATATCGCAAATTCAACTAATTATAAAGTTTTTCTAGTAACACTGATGCCTGGACGTCAATTTAGTTCAATTGCGCCTTCAATACTATCATTAATGGCCGAGTTGTCACGTTTGCAGTGTTATGGCACAGGCCAAGCTCTTCCATTTGTACCGCTGTGTTTGACAACAAAATACAGAGCAAATCCTTTATCTTGGGACTTCGAAATAACTGTGTCATATCGCAAATTCAACCCATTATCAAGTTTTCCTAGTAATACTGATGCCTGGAGGTGAATTTAGTTCTATTGCGCCATCAATACCATCATTAATGGGCGAGTTATCACGTTTGCAGTGTTATAGGACAGGCCAAGCTCTTCCATTTGTACCGGTGTGTTTGACAACAAAATACAGACCAAATCCTTTATCTTGGGACTTCGAAATAACTGTATCAACTAATTATCCAGTTTTCCTAGAAATACTGATGCCTGGAGGTCAATTTAGTTCTATTGCGCCATCAATACTATCATTAATGGGCGAGTTATCACGTTTGATGTGTTATAGCACAGGCCAAGCTCTTCCATTTGTACCGCTGTGTTTGACAACAAAATACAGAGGAAATCCTTTATTTTGCGACTTCGAAATAACTGTGTCATATCGCAAATTCAACTAATTATCAAGTTTTTCTTGTAACACTGATGCCTGGAGGTCAATTTAGTTCTATTGCGCCATCAATACTATCATTAATGGCCGAGTTGTCACACTTGCAGTGTTATGGCACAGGCCAAGCTCTTCCATTTGTACCGCTGTGTTTGACAACAAAACACAGAGCAAATCCTTTATCTTGGGACTTCGAAATAACTGTGTCATATCGCAAATTCAACTAATTATCAAGTTTTTCTAGTAACACTGATGCCTGGAGGTCAATTTAGTTCTATTGCGCCTTCAATACTATCATTAATGGCAGAGTTGTCACATTTGCAGTGTTATGGCACAGGCCAAGCTATTCCATTTGTACCGGTGTGTTTTACAACAAAAGAGAGAGCAACTCCTTTATATTAGGACTTCGAAATAACTGTATTATATGGCAAATTCAACCAATTATCTAGTTTTCCTAGTAATACTGATGCCTGGAGGTGAATTTAGTTCTATTGCGCCATCAATACTATCATTAATGGGCGAGTTATCACGTTTGCAGTGTTATAGCACAGGCCAAGCTCTTCCATTTGTACCGGTGTGTTTGACAACAAAATACAGACCAAATCCTTTATCTTGGGACTTCGAAATAACTGTGACATATTGCAAATTCAACTAATTATCCAGTTTTGCTAGTAAAACTGATGCCTGGAGGTCATTTTAGTTCTATTGCGCCTTCAATACTATCATTAATGACCGAGTTGTCGCATTTTCAGTGTTATGGCACCACCAAGCTCTTCCATTTGTACCGGTGTGTTTGACAACAAAACACAGAGCAAATCCTTTATATTAGGACTTCGAAATAACTGTCTTATATCGCAAATTCAACTAATTATAAAGTTTTTCTAGTAACACTGATGCCTGGACGTCAATTTAGTTCAATTGCGCCATCAATACTATCATTAATGGCCGAGTTGTCACGTTTGCAGTGTTAGGACACAGGCCAAGGTCTTCCATTTGTACCGCTGTGTTTGACAACAATATACAGAGCAAATCCTTTATCTTGGGACTTCGAAATAACTGTATCAACTAATTATCCAGTTTTCCTAGAAATACTGATGCCTGGAGGTCAATTTAGTTCTATTACGCCATCAATACTATCATTAATGGGCAAGTTATCACGTTTGATGTGTTATAGCACAGGCCAAGCTCTTCCATTGGTACCGCTGTGTTTGACAACAAAACACAGAGCAAATCCTTTATCTTGGGACTTCGAAATAACTGTCTTATATCGCAAATTCAACTAATTATAAAGTTTTTCTAGTAACACTGATGCCTGGACGTCAATTTAGTTCAATTGCGCCATCAATACTATCATTAATGGCCGAGTTGTCACGTTTGCAGTGTTATGGCACAGGCCAAGCTCTTCCATTTGTACCGGTGTGTTTGACAACAAAATACAGAGCAAATCCTTTATTTTGGGACTTCGAAATAACTGTGTCATATCGCAAATTCAACTAATTATCCAGTTGTTCTGGTAACACTGATGCATGGAGGTCAATTTAGTTCTATTACGCCTTCAATACTATCATTAATGGCCGAGTTGTGACATTTGCAGTGTTATGGCACCACCAAGCTCGTCCATTTGTACCGGTGTGTTTGACAACAAAACACAGAGCAAATCCTTTATTTGGGACTTCGAAATAACTGTCTTATATCGCAAATTCAACTAATTATCCAGTTTTCCTAGAAATACTGATGCCTGGAGGTCAATTTAGTTCTATTACGCCATCAATACTATCATTAATGGGCAAGTTATCACGTTTGATGTGTTATAGCACAGGCCAAGCTCTTCCATTGGTACCGCTGTGTTTGACAACAAAACACAGAGCAAATCCTTTATCTTGGGACTTCGAAATAACTGTCTTATATCGCAAATTCAACTAATTATAAAGTTTTTCTAGTAACACTGATGCCTGGACGTCAATTTAGTTCAATTGCGCCATCAATACTATCATTAATGGCCGAGTTGTCACGTTTGCAGTGTTATGGCACAGGCCAAGCTCTTCCATTTGTACCGGTGTGTTTGACAACAAAATACAGAGCAAATCCTTTATTTTGGGACTTCGAAATAACTGTGTCATATCGCAAATTCAACTAATTATCCAGTTGTTCTGGTAACACTGATGCATGGAGGTCAATTTAGTTCTATTACGCCTTCAATACTATCATTAATGGCCGAGTTGTGACATTTGCAGTGTTATGGCACCACCAAGCTCGTCCATTTGTACCGGTGTGTTTGACAACAAAACACAGAGCAAATCCTTTATTTGGGACTTCGAAATAACTGTCTTATATCGCAAATTCAACTAATTATAAAGTTTTTCTAGTAACACTGATGCCTGGACGTCAATTTAGTTCAATTGCGCCATCAATACTATCATTAATGGCCGAGTTGTCACGTTTGCAGTGTTATGACACAGGCCAAGCTCTTCCATTTGTACCGCTGTGTTTGACAACAATATACAGAGCAAATCCTTTATCTTGGGACTTCGAAATAACTGTGTCATATCGCAAATTCAACCAATTATCAAGTTTTCCTAGTAATACTGATGCCTGGAGGTGAATTTAGTTCTATTGCGCAATCAATACCATCATTAATGGGCGAGTTATCACGTTTGCAGTGTTATAGCACAGGCCAAGCTCTTCCATTTGTACCGGTGTGTTTGACAACAAAATACAGACCAAATGCTTTATCTTGGGACTTCGAAATAACTGTGACATATTGCAAATTCAACTAATTATCCAGTTTTGCTAGTAAAACTTATGCCTGGAGGTCATTTTAGTTCTATTGCGCCTTCAATACTATCATTAATGACCGAGTTGTCGCATTTTCAGTGTTATGGCACCACCAAGCTCTTCCATTTGTCCCGGTGTGTTTGACAACAAAACACAGAGCAAATCCTTTATTTGGGACTTCGAAATAACTGTGTTATCTTGCCAATTCAACCAATTATCTAGTTTTCCTAGTAATACTGATGCCTGGAGGTGAATTTAGTTCTATTGCGCCATCAATACTATCATTAATGGGCGAGTTATCACGTTTGCAGTGTTATAGCACAGGCCAAGCTGTTCCATTTGTACCGGTGTGTTTGACAACAAAATATAGACCAAATCCTTTATCTTGGGACTTCGAAATAACTGTGACATATTGCAAATTCAACTAATTAGCCAGTTTTGCTAGTAAAACTGATGCCTGGATGTCATTTTAGTTCTATTGCGCCTTCAATACTATCATTAATGACCGAGTTGTCGCATTTTCAGTGTTATGGCACCACCAAGCTCTTCCATTTGTACCGGTGTGTTTGGCAACAAAACACAGAGCAAATCCTTTATTTGGGACTTCGAAATAACTGTGTTATCTTGCCAATTCAACTAATTATCTAGTTTTCATAGTCACTCTGATGCCTGGAGGTCATTTTTGTTCTATTGCGCCATAAATACTATCATTAATGGCCGAGTTGTCACATTTTCAGTGTTGTGGCACCGCCAAGCCCTTCCATTTGTACCACCGGTGTGTTTGACAACAAAATACAGAGCAAATCCTTTATCTTGGGACTTCGAAATAACTGTGTCATATCGCAAATTCAACTAATTATCCAGTTTTTCTGGTAACACTGATGCCTGGAAGTCAATTTAGTTCTATTGCGCCTTCAATACTATCATTAATGGCCGAGTTGTCACGTTTGCAGTGTTATGGCACAGGCCAAGCTCTTCCATTTGTACCGCTGTGTTTGACAACAAAATACAGAGCAAATCCTTTATATTAGGACTTCCAAATAACTGTATTATATAGCAAATTCAACTAATTATCAAGTTTTTCTAGTAACACTGATGCATGGAGGTCAATTTAGTTCTATTACGCCTTCAATACTATCATTAATGGCCGAGTTGTGACATTTGCAGTGTTATGGCACCACCAAGCTCGTCCATTTGTACCGGTGTGTTTGACAACAAAACACAGAGCAAATCCTTTATTTGGGACTTCGAAATAACTGTCTTATATCGCAAATTCAACTAATTATAAAGTTTTTCTAGTAACACTGATGCCTGGACGTCAATTTAGTTCAATTGCGCCATCAATACTATCATTAATGGCCGAGTTGTCACGTTTGCAGTGTTATGACACAGGCCAAGCTCTTCCATTTGTACCGCTGTGTTTGACAACAATATACAGAGCAAATCCTTTATCTTGGGACTTCGAAATAACTGTGTCATATCGCAAATTCAACCAATTATCAAGTTTTCCTAGTAATACTGATGCCTGGAGGTGAATTTAGTTCTATTGCGCAATCAATACCATCATTAATGGGCGAGTTATCACGTTTGCAGTGTTATAGCACAGGCCAAGCTCTTCCATTTGTACCGGTGTGTTTGACAACAAAATACAGACCAAATCCTTTCTCTTGGGACTTCGAAATAACTGTGTCATATCGCAAATTCAACCAATTATCAAGTTTTCCTAGTAATACTGATGCCTGGAGGTGAATTTAGTTCTATTGCGCAATCAATACCATCATTAATGGGCGAGTTATCACGTTTGCAGTGTTATAGCACAGGCCAAGCTCTTCCATTTGTACCGGTGTGTTTGACAACAAAATACAGACCAAATGCTTTATCTTGGGACTTCGAAATAACTGTGACATATTGCAAATTCAACTAATTATCCAGTTTTGCTAGTAAAACTGATGCCTGGAGGTCATTTTAGTTCTATTGCGCCTTCAATACTATCATTAATGACCGAGTTGTCGCATTTTCAGTGTTATGGCACCACCAAGCTCTTCCATTTGTCCCGGTGTGTTTGACAACAAAACACAGAGCAAATCCTTTATTTGGGACTTCGAAATAACTGTGTTATCTTGCCAATTCAACCAATTATCTAGTTTTCCTAGTAATACTGATGCCTGGAGGTGAATTTAGTTCTATTGCGCCATCAATACTATCATTAATGGGCGAGTTATCACGTTTGCAGTGTTATAGCACAGGCCAAGCTGTTCCATTTGTACCGGTGTGTTTGACAACAAAATATAGACCAAATCCTTTATCTTGGGACTTCGAAATAACTGTGACATATTGCAAATTCAACTAATTAGCCAGTTTTGCTAGTAAAACTGATGCCTGGATGTCATTTTAGTTCTATTGCGCCTTCAATACTATCATTAATGACCGAGTTGTCGCATTTTCAGTGTTATGGCACCACCAAGCTCTTCCATTTGTACCGGTGTGTTTGGCAACAAAACACAGAGCAAATCCTTTATTTGGGACTTCGAAATAACTGTGTTATCTTGCCAATTCAACTAATTATCTAGTTTTCATAGTCACTCTGATGCCTGGAGGTCATTTTTGTTCTATTGCGCCATAAATACTATCATTAATGGCCGAGTTGTCACATTTTCAGTGTTGTGGCACCGCCAAGCCCTTCCATTTGTACCACCGGTGTGTTTGACAACAAAATACAGAGCAAATCCTTTATCTTGGGACTTCGAAATAACTGTGTCATATCGCAAATTCAACTAATTATCCAGTTTTTCTGGTAACACTGATGCCTGGAAGTCAATTTAGTTCTATTGCGCCTTCAATACTATCATTAATGGCCGAGTTGTGACATTTGCAGTGTTATGGCACAGGCCAACCTCGTCCATTTGTACCGGTGTGTTTGACAACAAAACACAGAGCAAATCCTTTATATTAGGACTTCGAAATAACTGTGTCATATCGCAAATTCAACCCATTATCAAGTTTTCCTAGTAATACTGATGCCTGGAGGTGAATTTAGTTCTATTGCGCCATCAATACCAACATTAATGGGCGAGTTATCACGTTTGCAGTGTTATAGGACAGGCCAAGCTCTTCCATTTGTACCGGTGTGTTTGACAACAAAATACAGACCAAATCCTTTATCTTGGGACTTCGAAATAACTGTATCAACTAATTATCCAGTTTTCCTAGAAATACTGATGACTGGAGGTCAATTTAGTTCTATTGCGCCATCAATACCATCATTAATGGGCGAGTTATCACGTTTGCAGTGTTATAGGACAGGCCAAGCTCTTCCATTTGTACCGCTGTGTTTGACAACAAAATACAGAGCAAATCCTTTATCTTGGGACTTCGAAATAACTGTGTCATATCGCAAATTCAACCCATTATCAAGTTTTCCTAGTAATACTGATGCCTGGAGGTGAATTTAGTTCTATTGCGCCATCAATACCATCATTAATGGGCGAGTTATCACGTTTGCAGTGTTATAGGACAGGCCAAGCTCTTCCATTTGTACCGGTGTGTTTGACAACAAAATACAGACCAAATCCTTTATCTTGGGACTTCGAAATAACTGTATCAACTAATTATCCAGTTTTCCTAGAAATACTGATGCCTGGAGGTCAATTTAGTTCTATTGCGCCATCAATACTATCATTAATGGGCGAGTTATCACGTTTGATGTGTTATAGCACAGGCCAAGCTCTTCCATTTGTACCGCTGTGTTTGACAACAAAATACAGAGGAAATCCTTTATTTTGCGACTTCGAAATAACTGTGTCATATCGCAAATTCAACTAATTATCAAGTTTTTCTTGTAACACTGATGCCTGGAGGTCAATTTAATTCTATTGCGCCATCAATACTATCATTAATGGCCGAGTTGTCACACTTGCAGTGTTATGGCACAGGCCAAGCTCTTCCATTTGTACCGCTGTGTTTGACAACAAAATACAGACCAAATGCTTTATCTTGGGACTTCGAAATAACTGTGACATATTGCAAATTCAACTAATTATCCAGTTTTGCTAGTAAAACTGATGCCTGGAGGTCATTTTAGTTCTATTGCGCCTTCAATACTATCATTAATGACCGAGTTGTCGCATTTTCAGTGTTATGGCACCACCAAGCTCTTCCATTTGTCCCGGTGTGTTTGACAACAAAACACAGAGCAAATCCTTTATTTGGGACTTCGAAATAACTGTGTTATCTTGCCAATTCAACCAATTATCTAGTTTTCCTAGTAATACTGATGCCTGGAGGTGAATTTAGTTCTATTGCGCCATCAATACTATCATTAATGGGCGAGTTATCACGTTTGCAGTGTTATAGCACAGGCCAAGCTGTTCCATTTGTACCGGTGTGTTTGACAACAAAATATAGACCAAATCCTTTATCTTGGGACTTCGAAATAACTGTGACATATTGCAAATTCAACTAATTAGCCAGTTTTGCTAGTAAAACTGATGCCTGGATGTCATTTTAGTTCTATTGCGCCTTCAATACTATCATTAATGACCGAGTTGTCGCATTTTCAGTGTTATGGCACCACCAAGCTCTTCCATTTGTACCGGTGTGTTTGGCAACAAAACACAGAGCAAATCCTTTATTTGGGACTTCGAAATAACTGTGTTATCTTGCCAATTCAACTAATTATCTAGTTTTCCTAGTCACTCTGATGCCTGGAGGTCATTTTTGTTCTATTGCGCCATCAATACTATCATTAATGGCCGAGTTGTCACATTTTCAGTGTTGTGGCACCGCCAAGCCCTTCCATTTGTACCACCGGTGTGTTTGACAACAAAATACAGAGCAAATCCTTTATCTTGGGACTTCGAAATAACTGTGTCATATCGCAAATTTAACTAATTATCCAGTTTTTCTGGTAACACTGATGCCTGGAAGTCAATTTAGTTCTATTGCGCCTTCAATACTATCATTAATGGCCGAGTTGTGACATTTGCAGTGTTATGGCACAGGCCAACCTCGTCCATTTGTACCGGTGTGTTTGACAACAAAACACAGAGCAAATCCTTTATATTAGGACTTCGAAATAACTGTGTCATATCGCAAATTCAACCCATTATCAAGTTTTCCTAGTAATACTGATGCCTGGAGGTGAATTTAGTTCTATTGCGCCATCAATACCATCATTAATGGGCGAGTTATCACGTTTGCAGTGTTATAGGACAGGCCAAGCTCTTCCATTTGTACTGGTGTGTTTGACAACAAAATACAGACCAAATCCTTTATCTTGGGACTTCGAAATAACTGTATCAACTAATTATCCAGTTTTCCTAGAAATACTGATGACTGGAGGTCAATTTAGTTCTATTGCGCCATCAATACCATCATTAATGGGCGAGTTATCACGTTTGCAGTGTTATAGGACAGGCCAAGCTCTTCCATTTGTACCGCTGTGTTTGACAACAAAATACAGAGCAAATCCTTTATCTTGGGACTTCGAAATAACTGTGTCATATCGCAAATTCAACCCATTATCAAGTTTTCCTAGTAATACTGATGCCTGGAGGTGAATTTAGTTCTATTGCGCCATCAATACCATCATTAATGGGCGAGTTATCACGTTTGCAGTGTTATAGGACAGGCCAAGCTCTTCCATTTGTACCGGTGTGTTTGACAACAAAATACAGACCAAATCCTTTATCTTGGGACTTCGAAATAACTGTATCAACTAATTATCCAGTTTTCCTAGAAATACTGATGCCTGGAGGTCAAATTAGTTCTATTGCGCCATCAATACTATCATTAATGGGCGAGTTATCACGTTTGATGTGTTATAGCACAGGCCAAGCTCTTCCATTTGTACCGCTGTGTTTGACAACAAAATACAGAGGAAATCCTTTATTTTGCGACTTCGAAATAACTGTGTCATATCGCAAATTCAACTAATTATCAAGTTTTTCTTGTAACACTGATGCCTGGAGGTCAATTTAATTCTATTGCGCCATCAATACTATCATTAATGGCCGAGTTGTCACACTTGCAGTGTTATGGCACAGGCCAAGCTCTTCCATTTGTACCGCTGTGTTTGACAACAAAACACAGAGCAAATCCTTTATCTTGGGACTTCGAAATAACTGTGTCATATCGCAAATTCAACTAATTATCAAGTTTTTCTAGTAACACTGATGCCTGGAGGTCAATTTAGTTCTATTGCGCCTTCAATACTATCATTAATGGCCGAGTTGTCACATTTGCAGTGTTATGGCACAGGCCAAGCTATTCCATTTGTACCGGTGTGTTTTACAACAAAAGAGAGAGCAACTCCTTTATATTAGGACTTCGAAATAACTGTATTATATGGCAAATTCAACCAATTATCTAGTTTTCCTAGTAATACTGATGCCTGGAGGTGAATTTAGTTCTATTGCGCCATCAATACTATCATTAATGGGCGAGTTATCACGTTTGCAGTGTTATAGCACAGGCCAAGCTCTTCCATTTGTACCGGTGTGTTTGACAACAAAATACAGACCAAATCCTTTATCTTGGGACTTCGAAATAACTGTGACATATTGCAAATTCAACTAATTATCCAGTTTTGCTAGTAAAACTGATGCCTGGAGGTCATTTTAGTTCTATTGCGCCTTCAATACTATCATTAATGACCGAGTTGTCGCATTTTCAGTGTTATGGCACCACCAAGCTCTTCCATTTGTACCGGTGTGTTTGACAACAAAACACAGAGCAAATCCTTTATATTAGGACTTCGAAATAACTGTCTTATATCGCAAATTCAACTAATTATAAAGTTTTTCTAGTAACACTGATGCCTGGACGTCAATTTAGTTCAATTGCGCCATCAATACTATCATTAATGGCCGAGTTGTCACGTTTGCAGTGTTATGACACAGGCCAAGCTCTTCCATTTGTACCGCTGTGTTTGACAACAATATACAGAGCAAATCCTTTATCTTGGGACTTCGAAATAACTGTGTCATATCGCAAATTCAACCAATTATCAAGTTTTCCTAGTAATACTGATGCCTGGAGGTGAATTTAGTTCTATTGCGCAATCAATACCATCATTAATGGGCGAGTTATCACGTTTGCAGTGTTATAGCACAGGCCAAGCTCTTCCATTTGTACCGGTGTGTTTGACAACAAAATACAGACCAAATCCTTTCTCTTGGGACTTCGAAATAACTGTATCAACTAATTATCCAGTTTTCCTAGAAATACTGATGCCTGGAGGTCAATTTAGTTCTATTACGCCATCAATACTATCATTAATGGGCAAGTTATCACGTTTGATGTGTTATAGCACAGGCCAAGCTCTTCCATTGGTACCGCTGTGTTTGACAACAAAACACAGAGCAAATCCTTTATCTTGGGACTTCGAAATAACTGTCTTATATCGCAAATTCAACTAATTATAAAGTTTTTCTAGTAACACTGATGCCTGGACGTCAATTTAGTTCAATTGCGCCATCAATACTATCATTAATGGCCGAGTTGTCACGTTTGCAGTGTTATGGCACAGGCCAAGCTCTTCCATTTGTACCGGTGTGTTTGACAACAAAATACAGAGCAAATCCTTTATTTTGGGACTTCGAAATAACTGTGTCATATCGCAAATTCAACTAATTATCCAGTTGTTCTGGTAACACTGATGCCTGGAAGTCAATTTAGTTCTATTGCACCTTCAATACTATCATTAATGGCCGAGTTGTGACATTTGCAGTGTTATGGCACAGGCCAACCTCGTCCATTTGTACCGGTGTGTTTGACAACAAAACACAGAGCAAATCCTTTATATTAGGACTTCGAAATAACTGTCTTATATCGCAAATTCAACTAATTATAAAGTTTTTCTAGTAACACTGATGCCTGGACGTCAATTTAGTTCAATTGCGCCATCAATACTATCATTAATGGCCGAGTTGTCACGTTTGCAGTGTTATGGCACAGGCCAAGCTCTTCCATTTGTACCGCTGTGTTTGACAACAAAATACAGAGCAAATCCTTTATATTAGGACTTCCAAATAACTGTATTATATAGCAAATTCAACTAATTATCAAGTTTTTCTAGTAACACTGATGCATGGAGGTCAATTTAGTTCTATTACGCCTTCAATACTATCATTAATGGCCGAGTTGTGACATTTGCAGTGTTATGGCACCACCAAGCTCGTCCATTTGTACCGGTGTGTTTGACAACAAAACACAGAGCAAATCCTTTATTTGGGACTTCGAAATAACTGTCTTATATCGCAAATTCAACTAATTATAAAGTTTTTCTAGTAACACTGATGCCTGGACGTCAATTTAGTTCAATTGCGCCATCAATACTATCATTAATGGCCGAGTTGTCACGTTTGCAGTGTTATGACACAGGCCAAGCTCTTCCATTTGTACCGCTGTGTTTGACAACAATATACAGAGCAAATCCTTTATCTTGGGACTTCGAAATAACTGTGTCATATCGCAAATTCAACCAATTATCAAGTTTTCCTAGTAATACTGATGCCTGGAGGTGAATTTAGTTCTATTGCGCAATCAATACCATCATTAATGGGCGAGTTATCACGTTTGCAGTGTTATAGCACAGGCCAAGCTCTTCCATTTGTACCGGTGTGTTTGACAACAAAATACAGACCAAATCCTTTCTCTTGGGACTTCGAAATAACTGTATCAACTAATAATCCAGTTTTCCTAGAAATACTGATGCCTGGAAGTCAATTTAGTTCTATTGCGCCTTCAATACTATCATTAATGGCCGAGTTGTGACATTTGCAGTGTTATGGCACAGGCCAACCTCGTCCATTTGTACCGGTGTGTTTGACAACAAAACACAGAGCAAATCCTTTATATTAGGACTTCGAAATAACTGTGTCATATCGCAAATTCAACCCATTATCAAGTTTTCCTAGTAATACTGATGCCTGGAGGTGAATTTAGTTCTATTGCGCCATCAATACCATCATTAATGGGCGAGTTATCACGTTTGCAGTGTTATAGGACAGGCCAAGCTCTTCCATTTGTACCGGTGTGTTTGACAACAAAATACAGACCAAATCCTTTATCTTGGGACTTCGAAATAACTGTATCAACTAATTATCCAGTTTTCCTAGAAATACTGATGACTGGAGGTCAATTTAGTTCTATTGCGCCATCAATACCATCATTAATGGGCGAGTTATCACGTTTGCAGTGTTATAGGACAGGCCAAGCTCTTCCATTTGTACCGCTGTGTTTGACAACAAAATACAGAGCAAATCCTTTATCTTGGGACTTCGAAATAACTGTGTCATATCGCAAATTCAACCCATTATCAAGTTTTCCTAGTAATACTGATGCCTGGAGGTGAATTTAGTTCTATTGCGCCATCAATACCATCATTAATGGGCGAGTTATCACGTTTGCAGTGTTATAGGACAGGCCAAGCTCTTCCATTTGTACCGGTGTGTTTGACAACAAAATACAGACCAAATCCTTTATCTTGGGACTTCGAAATAACTGTATCAACTAATTATCCAGTTTTCCTAGAAATACTGATGCCTGGAGGTCAATTTAGTTCTATTGCGCCATCAATACTATCATTAATGGGCGAGTTATCACGTTTGATGTGTTATAGCACAGGCCAAGCTCTTCCATTTGTACCGCTGTGTTTGACAACAAAATACAGAGGAAATCCTTTATTTTGCGACTTCGAAATAACTGTGTCATATCGCAAATTCAACTAATTATCAAGTTTTTCTTGTAACACTGATGCCTGGAGGTCAATTTAATTCTATTGCGCCATCAATACTATCATTAATGGCCGAGTTGTCACACTTGCAGTGTTATGGCACAGGCCAAGCTCTTCCATTTGTACCGCTGTGTTTGACAACAAAATACAGACCAAATGCTTTATCTTGGGACTTCGAAATAACTGTGACATATTGCAAATTCAACTAATTATCCAGTTTTTCTAGTAACACTGATGCCTGGACGTCAATTTAGTTCAATTGCGCCATCAATACTATCATTAATGGCCGAGTTGTCACGTTTGCAGTGTTATGGCACAGGCCAAGCTCTTCCATTTGTACCGCTGTGTTTGACAACAAAATACAGAGCAAATCCTTTATATTAGGACTTCCAAATAACTGTATTATATAGCAAATTCAACTAATTATCAAGTTTTTCTAGTAACACTGATGCATGGAGGTCAATTTAGTTCTATTACGCCTTCAATACTATCATTAATGGCCGAGTTGTGACATTTGCAGTGTAATGACACAGGCCAAGCTCTTCCATTTGTACCGCTGTGTTTGACAACAAAACACAGAGCAAATCCTTTATTTGGGACTTCGAAATAACTGTCTTATATCGCAAATTCAACTAATTATAAAGTTTTTCTAGTAACACTGATGCCTGGACGTCAATTTAGTTCAATTGCGCCATCAATACTATCATTAATGGCCGAGTTGTCACGTTTGCAGTGTTATGACACAGGCCAAGCTCTTCCATTTGTACCGCTGTGTTTGACAACAATATACAGAGCAAATCCTTTATCTTGGGACTTCGAAATAACTGTGTCATATCGCAAATTCAACCAATTATCAAGTTTTCCTAGTAATACTGATGCCTGGAGGTGAATTTAGTTCTATTGCGCAATCAATACCATCATTAATGGGCGAGTTATCACGTTTGCAGTGTTATAGCACAGGCCAAGCTCTTCCATTTGTACCGGTGTGTTTGACAACAAAATACAGACCAAATCCTTTCTCTTGGGACTTCGAAATAACTGTATCAACTAATAATCCAGTTTTCCTAGAAATACTGATGCCTGGAAGTCAATTTAGTTCTATTGCGCCTTCAATACTATCATTAATGGCCGAGTTGTGACATTTGCAGTGTTATGGCACAGGCCAACCTCGTCCATTTGTACCGGTGTGTTTGACAACAAAACACAGAGCAAATCCTTTATATTAGGACTTCGAAATAACTGTGTCATATCGCAAATTCAACCCATTATCAAGTTTTCCTAGTAATACTGATGCCTGGAGGTGAATTTAGTTCTATTGCGCCATCAATACCATCATTAATGGGCGAGTTATCACGTTTGCAGTGTTATAGGACAGGCCAAGCTCTTCCATTTGTACCGGTGTGTTTGACAACAAAATACAGACCAAATCCTTTATCTTGGGACTTCGAAATAACTGTATCAACTAATTATCCAGTTTTCCTAGAAATACTGATGACTGGAGGTCAATTTAGTTCTATTGCGCCATCAATACCATCATTAATGGGCGAGTTATCACGTTTGCAGTGTTATAGGACAGGCCAAGCTCTTCCATTTGTACCGCTGTGTTTGACAACAAAATACAGAGCAAATCCTTTATCTTGGGACTTCGAAATAACTGTGTCATATCGCAAATTCAACCCATTATCAAGTTTTCCTAGTAATACTGATGCCTGGAGGTGAATTTAGTTCTATTGCGCCATCAATACCATCATTAATGGGCGAGTTATCACGTTTGCAGTGTTATAGGACAGGCCAAGCTCTTCCATTTGTATCGGTGTGTTTGACAACAAAATACAGACCAAATCCTTTATCTTGGGACTTCGAAATAACTGTATCAACTAATTATCCAGTTTTCCTAGAAATACTGATGCCTGGAGGTCAATTTAGTTCTATTGCGCCATCAATACTATCATTAATGGGCGAGTTATCACGTTTGATGTGTTATAGCACAGGCCAAGCTCTTCCATTTGTACCGCTGTGTTTGACAACAAAATACAGAGGAAATCCTTTATTTTGCGACTTCGAAATAACTGTGTCATATCGCAAATTCAACTAATTATCAAGTTTTTCTTGTAACACTGATGCCTGGAGGTCAATTTAATTCTATTGCGCCATCAATACTATCATTAATGGCCGAGTTGTCACACTTGCAGTGTTATGGCACAGGCCAAGCTCTTCCATTTGTACCGCTGTGTTTGACAACAAAATACAGACCAAATGCTTTATCTTGGGACTTCGAAATAACTGTGACATATTGCAAATTCAACTAATTATCCAGTTTTTCTAGTAACACTGATGCCTGGACGTCAATTTAGTTCAATTGCGCCATCAATACTATCATTAATGGCCGAGTTGTCACGTTTGCAGTGTTATGGCACAGGCCAAGCTCTTCCATTTGTACCGCTGTGTTTGACAACAAAATACAGAGCAAATCCTTTATATTAGGACTTCCAAATAACTGTATTATATAGCAAATTCAACTAATTATCAAGTTTTTCTAGTAACACTGATGCATGGAGGTCAATTTAGTTCTATTACGCCTTCAATACTATCATTAATGGCCGAGTTGTGACATTTGCAGTGTAATGACACAGGCCAAGCTCTTCCATTTGTACCGCTGTGTTTGACAACAAAACACAGAGCAAATCCTTTATTTGGGACTTCGAAATAACTGTCTTATATCGCAAATTCAACTAATTATAAAGTTTTTCTAGTAACACTGATGCCTGGACGTCAATTTAGTTCAATTGCGCCATCAATACTATCATTAATGGCCGAGTTGTCACGTTTGCAGTGTTATGACACAGGCCAAGCTCTTCCATTTGTACCGCTGTGTTTGACAACAATATACAGAGCAAATCCTTTATCTTGGGACTTCGAAATAACTGTGTCATATCGCAAATTCAACCAATTATCAAGTTTTCCTAGTAATACTGATGCCTGGAGGTGAATTTAGTTCTATTGCGCAATCAATACCATCATTAATGGGCGAGTTATCACGTTTGCAGTGTTATAGCACAGGCCAAGCTCTTCCATTTGTACCGGTGTGTTTGACAACAAAATACAGACCAAATCCTTTCTCTTGGGACTTCGAAATAACTGTATCAACTAATAATCCAGTTTTCCTAGAAATACTGATGCCTGGAAGTCAATTTAGTTCTATTGCGCCTTCAATACTATCATTAATGGCCGAGTTGTGACATTTGCAGTGTTATGGCACAGGCCAACCTCGTCCATTTGTACCGGTGTGTTTGACAACAAAACACAGAGCAAATCCTTTATATTAGGACTTCGAAATAACTGTGTCATATCGCAAATTCAACCCATTATCAAGTTTTCCTAGTAATACTGATGCCTGGAGGTGAATTTAGTTCTATTGCGCCATCAATACCATCATTAATGGGCGAGTTATCACGTTTGCAGTGTTATAGGACAGGCCAAGCTCTTCCATTTGTACCGGTGTGTTTGACAACAAAATACAGACCAAATCCTTTATCTTGGGACTTCGAAATAACTGTATCAACTAATTATCCAGTTTTCCTAGAAATACTGATGACTGGAGGTCAATTTAGTTCTATTGCGCCATCAATACCATCATTAATGGGCGAGTTATCACGTTTGCAGTGTTATAGGACAGGCCAAGCTCTTCCATTTGTACCGCTGTGTTTGACAACAAAATACAGAGCAAATCCTTTATCTTGGGACTTCGAAATAACTGTGTCATATCGCAAATTCAACCCATTATCAAGTTTTCCTAGTAATACTGATGCCTGGAGGTGAATTTAGTTCTATTGCGCCATCAATACCATCATTAATGGGCGAGTTATCACGTTTGCAGTGTTATAGGACAGGCCAAGCTCTTCCATTTGTATCGGTGTGTTTGACAACAAAATACAGACCAAATCCTTTATCTTGGGACTTCGAAATAACTGTATCAACTAATTATCCAGTTTTCCTAGAAATACTGATGCCTGGAGGTCAATTTAGTTCTATTGCGCCATCAATACTATCATTAATGGGCGAGTTATCACGTTTGATGTGTTATAGCACAGGCCAAGCTCTTCCATTTGTACCGCTGTGTTTGACAACAAAATACAGAGGAAATCCTTTATTTTGCGACTTCGAAATAACTGTGTCATATCGCAAATTCAACCAATTATCAAGTTTTTCTTGTAACACTGATGCCTGGAGGTCAATTTAATTCTATTGCGCCATCAATACTATCATTAATGGGCGAGTTATCACGTTTGCAGTGTTATAGCACAGGCCAAGCTGTTCCATTTGTACCGGTGTGTTTGACAACAAAATATAGACCAAATCCTTTATCTTGGGACTTCGAAATAACTGTGACATATTGCAAATTCAACTAATTAGCCAGTTTTGCTAGTAAAACTGATGCCTGGATGTCATTTTAGTTCTATTGCGCCTTCAATACTATCATTAATGACCGAGTTGTCGCATTTTCAGTGTTATGGCACCACCAAGCTCTTCCATTTGTACCGGTGTGTTTGGCAACAAAACACAGAGCAAATCCTTTATTTGGGACTTCGAAATAACTGTGTTATCTTGCCAATTCAACTAATTATCTAGTTTTCCTAGTCACTCTGATGCCTGGAGGTCATTTTTGTTCTATTGCGCCATCAATACTATCATTAATGGCC
Organism: Actinernus sp. WN-2022; assembly: GCA_030867875.1. Classification (NCBI taxonomy): domain Eukaryota; kingdom Metazoa; phylum Cnidaria; class Anthozoa; order Actiniaria; family Actinernidae; genus Actinernus; species Actinernus sp. WN-2022. The sequence continues at coordinate 105,823,840 of JAOWCC010001634.1, read as the reverse complement.
GAGTTGTCACATTTTCGGTGTTGTGGCACCGCCAAGCCCTTCCATTTGTACCACCGGTGTGTTTGACAACAAAATACAGAGCAAATCCTTTATCTTGGGACTTCGAAATAACTGTGTCATATCGCAAATTTAACTAATTATCCAGTTTTTCTGGTAACACTGATGCCTGGAAGTCAATTTAGTTCTATTGCGCCTTCAATACTATCATTAATGGCCGAGTTGTGACATTTGCAGTGTTATGGCACAGGCCAACCTCGTCCATTTGTACCGGTGTGTTTGACAACAAAACACAGAGCAAATCCTTTATATTAGGACTTCGAAATAACTGTGTCATATCGCAAATTCAACCCATTATCAAGTTTTCCTAGTAATACTGATGCCTGGAGGTGAATTTAGTTCTATTGCGCCATCAATACCATCATTAATGGGCGAGTTATCACGTTTGCAGTGTTATAGGACAGGCCAAGCTCTTCCATTTGTACCGGTGTGTTTGACAACAAAATACAGACCAAATCCTTTCTCTTGGGACTTCGAAATAACTGTATCAACTAATTATCCAGTTTTCCTAGAAATACTGATGCCTGGAGGTCAATTTAGTTCTATTACGCCATCAATACTATCATTAATGGGCAAGTTATCACGTTTGATGTGTTATAGCACAGGCCAAGCTCTTCCATTGGTACCGCTGTGTTTGACAACAAAACACAGAGCAAATCCTTTATCTTGGGACTTCGAAATAACTGTCTTATATCGCAAATTCAACTAATTATAAAGTTTTTCTAGTAACACTGATGCCTGGACGTCAATTTAGTTCAATTGCGCCATCAATACTATCATTAATGGCCGAGTTGTCACGTTTGCAGTGTTATGGCACAGGCCAAGCTCTTCCATTTGTACCGGTGTGTTTGACAACAAAATACAGAGCAAATCCTTTATTTTGGGACTTCGAAATAACTGTGTCATATCGCAAATTCAACTAATTATCCAGTTGTTCTGGTAACACTGATGCCTGGAAGTCAATTTAGTTCTATTGCGCCTTCAATACTATCATTAATGGCCGAGTTGTGACATTTGCAGTGTTATGGCACAGGCCAACCTCGTCCATTTGTACCGGTGTGTTTGACAACAAAACACAGAGCAAATCCTTTATATTAGGACTTCGAAATAACTGTGTCATATCGCAAATTCAACCCATTATCAAGTTTTCCTAGTAATACTGATGCCTGGAGGTGAATTTAGTTCTATTGCGCCATCAATACCATCATTAATGGGCGCGTTATCACGTTTGCAGTGTTATAGGACAGGCCAAGCTCTTCCATTTGTACCGGTGTGTTTGACAACAAAATACAGACCAAATCCTTTATCTTGGGACTTCGAAATAACTGTATCAACTAATTATCCAGTTTTCCTAGAAATACTGATGACTGGAGGTCAATTTAGTTCTATTGCGCCATCAATACCATCATTAATGGGCGAGTTATCACGTTTGCAGTGTTATAGGACAGGCCAAGCTCTTCCATTTGTACCGCTGTGTTTGACAACAAAATACAGAGCAAATCCTTTATCTTGGGACTTCGAAATAACTGTGTCATATCGCAAATTCAACCCATTATCAAGTTTTCCTAGTAATACTGATGCCTGGAGGTGAATTTAGTTCTATTGCGCCATCAATACCATCATTAATGGGCGAGTTATCACGTTTGCAGTGTTATAGGACAGGCCAAGCTCTTCCATTTGTACCGGTGTGTTTGACAACAAAATACAGAGGAAATCCTTTATTTTGCGACTTCGAAATAACTGTGTCATATCGCAAATTCAACTAATTATCAAGTTTTTCTTGTAACACTGATGCCTGGAGGTCAATTTAATTCTATTGCGCCATCAATACTATCATTAATGGCCGAGTTGTCACACTTGCAGTGTTATGGCACAGGCCAAGCTCTTCCATTTGTACCGCTGTGTTTGACAACAAAACACAGAGCAAATCCTTTATCTTGGGACTTCGAAATAACTGTGTCATATCGCAAATTCAACTAATTATCAAGTTTTTCTAGTAACACTGATGCCTGGAGGTCAATTTAGTTCTATTGCGCCTTCAATACTATCATTAATGGCCGAGTTGTCACATTTGCAGTGTTATGGCACAGGCCAAGCTATTCCATTTGTACCGGTGTGTTTTACAACAAAAGAGAGAGCAACTCCTTTATATTAGGACTTCGAAATAACTGTATTATATGGCAAATTCAACCAATTATCTAGTTTTCCTAGTAATACTGATGCCTGGAGGTGAATTTAGTTATATTGCGCCATCAATACTATCATTAATGGGCGAGTTATCACGTTTGCAGTGTTATAGCACAGGCCAAGCTCTTCCATTTGTACCGGTGTGTTTGACAACAAAATACAGACCAAATCCTTTATCTTGGGACTTCGAAATAACTGTGACATATTGCAAATTCAACTAATTATCCAGTTTTGCTAGTAAAACTGATGCCTGGATGTCATTTTAGTTCTATTGCGCCTTCAATACTATCATTAATGACCGAGTTGTCGCATTTTCAGTGTTATGGCACCACCAAGCTCTTCCATTTGTACCGGTGTGTTTGACAACAAAACACAGAGCAAATCCTTTATATTAGGACTTCGAAATAACTGTCTTATATCGCAAATTCAACTAATTATAAAGTTTTTCTAGTAACACTGATGCCTGGACGTCAAATTAGTTCAATTGCGCCATCAATACTATCATTAATGGCCGAGTTGTCACGTTTGCAGTGTTATGACACAGGCCAAGCTCTTCCATTTGTACCGCTGTGTTTGACAACAATATACAGAGCAAATCCTTTATCTTGGGACTTCGAAATAACTGTGTCATATCGCAAATTCAACCAATTATCAAGTTTTCCTAGTAATACTGATGCCTGGAGGTGAATTTAGTTCTATTGCGCAATCAATACCATCATTAATGGGCGAGTTATCACGTTTGCAGTGTTATAGCACAGGCCAAGCTCTTCCATTTGTACCGGTGTGTTTGACAACAAAATACAGACCAAATCCTTTCTCTTGGGACTTCGAAATAACTGTATCAACTAATTATCCAGTTTTCCTAGAAATACTGATGCCTGGAGGTCAATTTAGTTCTATTACGCCATCAATACTATCATTAATGGGCAAGTTATCACGTTTGATGTGTTATAGCACAGGCCAAGCTCTTCCATTGGTACCGCTGTGTTTGACAACAAAACACAGAGCAAATCCTTTATCTTGGGACTTCGAAATAACTGTCTTATATCGCAAATTCAACTAATTATAAAGTTTTTCTAGTAACACTGATGCCTGGACGTCAATTTAGTTCAATTGCGCCATCAATACTATCATTAATGGCCGAGTTGTCACGTTTGCAGTGTTATGGCACAGGCCAAGCTCTTCCATTTGTACCGGTGTGTTTGACAACAAAATACAGAGCAAATCCTTTATTTTGGGACTTCGAAATAACTGTGTCATATCGCAAATTCAACTAATTATCCAGTTGTTCTGGTAACACTGATGCCTGGAAGTCAATTTAGTTCTATTGCACCTTCAATACTATCATTAATGGCCGAGTTGTGACATTTGCAGTGTTATGGCACAGGCCAACCTCGTCCATTTGTACCGGTGTGTTTGACAACAAAACACAGAGCAAATCCTTTATATTAGGACTTCGAAATAACTGTCTTATATCGCAAATTCAACTAATTATAAAGTTTTTCTAGTAACACTGATGCCTGGACGTCAATTTAGTTCAATTGCGCCATCAATACTATCATTAATGGCCGAGTTGTCACGTTTGCAGTGTTATGGCACAGGCCAAGCTCTTCCATTTGTACCGCTGTGTTTGACAACAAAATACAGAGCAAATCCTTTATATTAGGACTTCCAAATAACTGTATTATATAGCAAATTCAACTAATTATCAAGTTTTTCTAGTAACACTGATGCATGGAGGTCAATTTAGTTCTATTACGCCTTCAATACTATCATTAATGGCCGAGTTGTGACATTTGCAGTGTTATGGCACCACCAAGCTCGTCCATTTGTACCGGTGTGTTTGACAACAAAACACAGAGCAAATCCTTTATTTGGGACTTCGAAATAACTGTCTTATATCGCAAATTCAACTAATTATAAAGTTTTTCTAGTAACACTGATGCCTGGACGTCAATTTAGTTCAATTGCGCCATCAATACTATCATTAATGGCCGAGTTGTCACGTTTGCAGTGTTATGACACAGGCCAAGCTCTTCCATTTGTACCGCTGTGTTTGACAACAATATACAGAGCAAATCCTTTATCTTGGGACTTCGAAATAACTGTGTCATATCGCAAATTCAACCAATTATCAAGTTTTCCTAGTAATACTGATGCCTGGAGGTGAATTTAGTTCTATTGCGCAATCAATACCATCATTAATGGGCGAGTTATCACGTTTGCAGTGTTATAGCACAGGCCAAGCTCTTCCATTTGTACCGGTGTGTTTGACAACAAAATACAGACCAAATCCTTTCTCTTGGGACTTCGAAATAACTGTATCAACTAATAATCCAGTTTTCCTAGAAATACTGATGCATGGAGGTCAATTTAGTTCTATTACGCCATCAATACTATCATTAATGGGCAAGTTATCACGTTTGATGTGTTATAGCACAGGCCAAGCTCTTCCATTTGTACCGGTGTGTTTGACAACAAAACACAGAGCAAATCCTTTATCTTGGGACTTCGAAATAACTGTCTTATATCGCAAATTCAACTAATTATAAAGTTTTTCTAGTAACACTGATGCCTGGACGTCAATTTAGTTCAATTGCGCCATCAATACTATCATTAATGGCCGAGTTGTCACGTTTGCAGTGTTATGGCACAGGCCAAGCTGTTCCATTTGTACCGGTGTGTTTGACAACAAAATATAGACCAAATCCTTTATCTTGGGACTTCGAAATAACTGTGACATATTGCAAATTCAACTAATTAGCCAGTTTTGCTAGTAAAACTGATGCCTGGATGTCATTTTAGTTCTATTGCGCCTTCAATACTATCATTAATGACCGAGTTGTCGCATTTTCAGTGTTATGGCACCACCAAGCTCTTCCATTTGTACCGGTGTGTTTGGCAACAAAACACAGAGCAAATCCTTTATTTGGGACTTCGAAATAACTGTGTTATCTTGCCAATTCAACTAATTATCTAGTTTTCCTAGTCACTCTGATGCCTGGAGGTCATTTTTGTTCTATTGCGCCATAAATACTATCATTAATGGCCGAGTTGTCACATTTTCAGTGTTGTGGCACCGCCAAGCCCTTCCATTTGTACCACCGGTGTGTTTGACAACAAAATACAGAGCAAATCCTTTATCTTGGGACTTCGAAATAACTGTGTCATATCGCAAATTCAACTAATTATCCAGTTTTTCTGGTAACACTGATGCCTGGAAGTCAAATTAGTTCTATTGCGCCTTCAATACTATCATTAATGGCCGAGTTGTGACATTTGCAGTGTTATGGCACAGGCCAACCTCGTCCATTTGTACCGGTGTGTTTGACAACAAAACACAGAGCAAATCCTTTATATTAGGACTTCGAAATAACTGTGTCATATCGCAAATTCAACCCATTATCAAGTTTTCCTAGTAATACTGATGCCTGGAGGTGAATTTAGTTCTATTGCGCCATCAATACCATCATTAATGGGCGAGTTATCACGTTTGCAGTGTTATAGGACAGGCCAAGCTCTTCCATTTGTACCGGTGTGTTTGACAACAAAATACAGACCAAATCCTTTATCTTGGGACTTCGAAATAACTGTTTCAACTAATTATCCAGTTTTCCTAGAAATACTGATGACTGGAGGTCAATTTAGTTCTATTGCGCCATCAATACCATCATTAATGGGCGAGTTATCACGTTTGCAGTGTTATAGGACAGGCCAAGCTCTTCCATTTGTACCGCTGTGTTTGACAACAAAATACAGAGCAAATCCTTTATCTTGGGACTTCGAAATAACTGTGTCATATCGCAAATTCAACCCATTATCAAGTTTTCCTAGTAATACTGATGCCTGGAGGTGAATTTAGTTCTATTGCGCCATCAATACCATCATTAATGGGCGAGTTATCACGTTTGCAGTGTTATAGGACAGGCCAAGCTCTTCCATTTGTACCGGTGTGTTTGACAACAAAATACAGACCAAATCCTTTATCTTGGGACTTCGAAATAACTGTATCAACTAATTATCCAGTTTTCCTAGAAATACTGATGCCTGGAGGTCAATTTAGTTCTATTGCGCCATCACTACTATCATTAATGGGCGAGTTATCACGTTTGATGTGTTATAGCACAGGCCAAGCTCTTCCATTTGTACCGCTGTGTTTGACAACAAAATACAGAGGAAATCCTTTATTTTGCGACTTCGAAATAACTGTGTCATATCGCAAATTCAACTAATTATCAAGTTTTTCTTGTAACACTGATGCCTGGAGGTCAATTTAATTCTATTGCGCCATCAATACTATCATTAATGGCCGAGTTGTCACACTTGCAGTGTTATGGCACAGGCCAAGCTCTTCCATTTGTACCGCTGTGTTTGACAACAAAACACAGAGCAAATCCTTTATCTTGGGACTTCGAAATAACTGTGTCATATCGCAAATTCAACTAATTATCAAGTTTTTCTAGTAACACTGATGCCTGGAGGTCAATTTAGTTCTATTGCGCCTTCAATACTATCATTAATGGCCGAGTTGTCACATGTGCAGTGTTATGGCACAGGCCAAGCTATTCCATTTGTACCGGTGTGTTTTACAACAAAAGAGAGAGCAACTCCTTTATATTAGGACTTCGAAATAACTGTATTATATGGCAAATTCAACCAATTATCTAGTTTTCCTAGTAATACTGATGCCTGGAGGTGAATTTAGTTCTATTGCGCCATCAATACTATCATTAATGGGCGAGTTATCACGTTTGCAGTGTTATAGCACAGGCCAAGCTCTTCCATTTGTACCGGTGTGTTTGACAACAAAATACAGACCAAATCCTTTATCTTGGGACTTCGAAATAACTGTGACATATTGCAAATTCAACTAATTATCCAGTTTTGCTAGTAAAACTGATGCCTGGAGGTCATTTTAGTTCTATTGCGCCTTCAATACTATCATTAATGACCGAGTTGTCGCATTTTCAGTGTTATGGCACCACCAAGCTCTTCCATTTGTACCGGTGTGTTTGACAACAAAACACAGAGCAAATCCTTTATATTAGGACTTCGAAATAACTGTCTTATATCGCAAATTCAACTAATTATAAAGTTTTTCTAGTAACACTGATGCCTGGACGTCAATTTAGTTCAATTGCGCCATCAATACTATCATTAATGGCCGAGTTGTCACGTTTGCAGTGTTATGACACAGGCCAAGCTCTTCCATTTGTACCGCTGTGTTTGACAACAATATACAGAGCAAATCCTATATCTTGGGACTTCGAAATAACTGTGTCATATCGCAAATTCAACCAATTATCAAGTTTTCCTAGTAATACTGATGCCTGGAGGTGAATTTAGTTCTATTGCGCAATCAATACCATCATTAATGGGCGAGTTATCACGTTTGCAGTGTTATAGCACAGGCCAAGCTCTTCCATTTGTACCGGTGTGTTTGACAACAAAATACAGACCAAATCCTTTCTCTTGGGACTTCGAAATAACTGTATCAACTAATTATCCAGTTTTCCTAGAAATACTGATGCCTGGAGGTCAATTTAGTTCTATTACGCCATCAATACTATCATTAATGGGCAAGTTATCACGTTTGATGTGTTATAGCACAGGCCAAGCTCTTCCATTTGTACCGGTGTGTTTGACAACAAAATACAGAGCAAATCCTTTATTTTGGGACTTCGAAATAACTGTGTCATATCGCAAATTCAACTAATTATCCAGTTGTTCTGGTAACACTGATGCCTGGACGTCAATTTAGTTCAATTGCGCCATCAATACTATCATTAATGGCCGAGTTGTCACGTTTGCAGTGTTATGGCACAGGCCAAGCTCTTCCATTTGTACCGCTGTGTTTGACAACAAAATACAGAGCAAATCCTTTATATTAGGACTTCCAAATAACTGTATTATATAGCAAATTCAACTAATTATCAAGTTTTTCTAGTAACACTGATGCATGGAGGTCAATTTAGTTCTATTACGCCTTCAATACTATCATTAATGGCCGAGTTGTGACATTTGCAGTGTTATGGCACCACCAAGCTCGTCCATTTGTACCGGTGTGTTTGACAACAAAACACAGAGCAAATCCTTTATTTGGGACTTCGAAATAACTGTCTTATATCGCAAATTCAACTAATTATAAAGTTTTTCTAGTAACACTGATGCCTGGACGTCAATTTAGTTCAATTGCGCCATCAATACTATCATTAATGGCCGAGTTGTCACGTTTGCAGTGTTATGACACAGGCCAAGCTCTTCCATTTGTACCGCTGTGTTTGACAACAATATACAGAGCAAATCCTTTATCTTGGGACTTCGAAATAACTGTGTCATATCGCAAATTCAACCAATTATCAAGTTTTCCTAGTAATACTGATGCCTGGAGGTGAATTTAGTTCTATTGCGCAATCAATACCATCATTAATGGGCGAGTTATCACGTTTGCAGTGTTATAGCACAGGCCAAGCTCTTCCATTTGTACCGGTGTGTTTGACAACAAAATACAGACCAAATCCTTTCTCTTGGGACTTCGAAATAACTGTATCAACTAATAATCCAGTTTTCCTAGAAATACTGATGCCTGGAGGTCAATTTAGTTCTATTACGCCATCAATACTATCATTAATGGGAAAGTTATCACGTTTGATGTGTTATAGCACAGGCCAAGCTCTTCCATTTGTACCGGTGTGTTTGACAACAAAACACAGAGCAAATCCTTTATCTTGGGACTTCGAAATAACTGTCTTATATCGCAAATTCAACTAATTATAAAGTTTTTCTAGTAACACTGATGCCTGGACGTCAATTTAGTTCAATTGCGCCATCAATACTATCATTAATGGCCGAGTTGTCACGTTTGCAGTGTTATGGCACAGGCCAAGCTCTTCCATTTGTACCGGTGTGTTTGACAACAAAATACAGAGCAAATCCTTTATTTTGGGACTTCGAAATAACTGTGTCATATCGCAAATTCAACTAATTATCCAGTTGTTCTGGTAACACTGATGCCTGGAAGTCAATTTAGTTCTATTGCGCCTTCAATACTATCATTAATGGCCGAGTTGTGACATTTGCAGTGTTATGGCACAGGCCCACCTCGTCCATTTGTACCGGTGTGTTTGACAACAAAACTCAGAGCAAATCCTTTATATTAGGACTTCGAAATAACTGTCTTATATCGCAAATTCAACTAATTATAAAGTTTTTCTAGTAACACTGATGCCTGGACGTCAATTTAGTTCAATTGCGCCATCAATACTATCATTAATGGCCGAGTTGTCACGTTTGCAGTGTTATGGCACAGGCCAAGCTCTTCCATTTGTACCGCTGTGTTTGACAACAAAATACAGAGCAAATCCTTTATATTAGGACTTCCAAATAACTGTATTATATCGCAAATTCAACTAATTATCAAGTTTTTCTAGTAACACTGATGCATGGAGGTCAATTTAGTTCTATTGCGCCTTCAATACTATCATTAATGGCCGAGTTGTCACGTTTGCAGTGTTATGGCACAGACCAAGCTCTTCCATTTGTAACGGTGTGTTTTACAAGAAAATACAGACCAAATCCTTTATCTTGGGACTTCGAAATAACTGTGTCATATCGCAAATTCAACTAATTATCCAGATTTGCTAGTAACACTGATGCATGGAGGTCATTTTAGTTCTATTGCGCCTTCAATACTATCATTACTGACCGAGTTGTCGCATTTTCAGTGTTATGGCACCACCAAGCTCTTCCATTTGTACCGCTGTGTTTGACAACAAAATACAGAGCAAATCCTTTATCTTGGGACTTCGAAATAACTGTGTCATATCGCAAATTCAACTAATTATCCAGTTTTTCTGGTAACACTGATGCCTGGAAGTCAATTTAGTTCTATTACGCCTTCAATACTATCATTAATGGCCGAGTTGTGACATTTGCAGTGTTATGGCACAGGCCAAGCTCTTCCATTTGTACCGCTGTGTTTGACAACAAAATACAGAGCAAATCCTTTATATTAGGACTTCAAAATAACTGTGTTATATCGCAAATTCAACTAATTATAAAGTTTTTCTAGTAACACTGATGCCTGGACGTCAATTTAGTTCAATTGCGCCTTCAATACTATCATTAATGGCCGAGTTGTCACGTTTGCAGTGTTATGGCACAGGCCAAGCTCTTCCATTTGTACCGCTGTGTTTGACAACAAAATACAGAGCAAATCCTTTATCTTGGGACTTCGAAATAACTGTGTCATATCGCAAATTCAACCCATTATCAAGTTTTCCTAGTAATACTGATGCCTGGAGGTGAATTTAGTTCTATTGCGCCATCAATACCATCATTAATGGGCGAGTTATCACGTTTGCAGTGTTATAGGACAGGCCAAGCTCTTCCATTTGTACCGGTGTGTTTGACAACAAAATACAGACCAAATCCTTTCTCTTGGGACTTCGAAATAACTGTATCAACTAATAATCCAGTTTTCCTAGAAATACTGATGCCTGGAGGTCAATTTAGTTCTATTGCGCCATCAATACTATCATTAATGGGCAAGTTATCACGTTTGATGTGTTATAGCACAGGCCAAGCTCTTCCATTTGTACCGGTGTGTTTGACAACAAAACACAGAGCAAATCCTTTATCTTGGGACTTCGAAATAACTGTCTTATATCGCAAATTCAACTAATTATAAAGTTTTTCTAGTAACACTGATGCCTGGACGTCAATTTAGTTCAATTGCGCCATCAATACTATCATTAATGGCCGAGTTGTCACGTTTGCAGTGTTATGGCACAGGCCAAGCTCTTCCATTTGTACCGGTGTGTTTGACAACAAAATACAGAGCAAATCCTTTATTTTGGGACTTCGAAATAACTGTGTCATATCGCAAATTCAACTAATTATCCAGTTGTTCTGGTAACACTGATGCCTGGAAGTCAATTTAGTTCTATTGCGCCTTCAATACTATCATTAATGGCCGAGTTGTGACATTTGCAGTGTTATGGCACAGGCCCACCTCGTCCATTTGTACCGGTGTGTTTGACAACAAAACTCAGAGCAAATCCTTTATATTAGGACTTCGAAATAACTGTCTTATATCCCAAATTCAACTAATTATAAAGTTTTTCTAGTAACACTGATGCCTGGACGTCAATTTAGTTCAATTGCGCCATCAATACTATCATTAATGGCCGAGTTGTCACGTTTGCAGTGTTATGGCACAGGCCAAGCTCTTCCATTTGTACCGCTGTGTTTGACAACAAAATACAGAGCAAATCCTTTATATTAGGACTTCCAAATAACTGTATTATATCGCAAATTCAACTAATTATCAAGTTTTTCTAGTAACACTGATGCATGGAGGTCAATTTAGTTCTATTGCGCCTTCAATACTATCATTAATGGCCGAGTTGTCACGTTTGCAGTGTTATGGCACAGACCAAGCTCTTCCATTTGTAACGGTGTGTTTTACAAGAAAATACAGACCAAATCCTTTATCTTGGGACTTCGAAATAACTGTGTCATATCGCAAATTCAACTAATTATCCAGATTTGCTAGTAACACTGATGCATGGAGGTCATTTTAGTTCTATTGCGCCTTCAATACTATCATTACTGACCGAGTTGTCGCATTTTCAGTGTTATGGCACCACCAAGCTCTTCCATTTGTACCGCTGTGTTTGACAACAAAATACAGAGCAAATCCTTTATCTTGGGACTTCGAAATAACTGTGTCATATCGCAAATTCAACTAATTATCCAGTTTTTCTGGTAACACTGATGCCTGGAAGTCAATTTAGTTCTATTACGCCTTCAATACTATCATTAATGGCCGAGTTGTGACATTTGCAGTGTTATGGCACAGGCCAAGCTCTTCCATTTGTACCGCTGTGTTTGACAACAAAATACAGAGCAAATCCTTTATATTAGGACTTCAAAATAACTGTGTTATATCGCAAATTCAACTAATTATAAAGTTTTTCTAGTAACACTGATGCCTGGACGTCAATTTAGTTCAATTGCGCCTTCAATACTATCATTAATGGCCGAGTTGTCACGTTTGCAGTGTTATGGCACAGGCCAAGCTCTTCCATTTGTACCGCTGTGTTTGACAACAAAATACAGAGCAAATCCTTTATCTTGGGACTTCGAAATAACTGTGTCATATCGCAAATTCAACCCATTATCAAGTTTTCCTAGTAATACTGATGCCTGGAGGTGAATTTAGTTCTATTGCGCCATCAATACCATCATTAATGGGCGAGTTATCACGTTTGCAGTGTTATAGGACAGGCCAAGCTCTTCCATTTGTACCGGTGTGTTTGACAACAAAATACAGACCAAATCCTTTATCTTGGGACTTCGAAATAACTGTATCAACTAATTATCCAGTTTTCCTAGAAATACTGATGCCTGGAGGTCAATTTAGTTCTATTGCGCCATCAATACTATCATTAATGGGCGAGTTATCACGTTTGATGTGTTATAGCACAGGCCAAGCTCTTCCATTTGTACCGCTGTGTTTGACAACAAAATACAGAGGAAATCCTTTATTTTGCGACTTCGAAATAACTGTGTCATATCGCAAATTCAACTAATTATCAAGTTTTTCTTGTAACACTGATGCCTGGAGGTCAATTTAGTTCTATTGCGCCATCAATACTATCATTAATGGCCGAGTTGTCACGTTTGCAGTGTTATGGCACAGGCCAAGCTCTTCCATTTGTACCGCTGTGTTTGACAACAAAATACAGAGCAAATCCTTTATATTAGGACTTCAAAATAACTGTGTTATATCGCAAATTCAACTAATTATAAAGTTTTTCTAGTAACACTGATGCCTGGACGTCAATTTAGTTCAATTGCGCCTTCAATACTATCATTAATGGCCGAGTTGTCACGTTTGCAGTGTTATGGCACAGGCCAAGCTCTTCCATTTGTACCGCTGTGTTTGACAACAAAATACAGAGCAAATCCTTTATCTTGGGACTTCGAAATAACTGTGTCATATCGCAAATTCAACCCATTATCAAGTTTTCCTAGTAATACTGATGCCTGGAGGTGAATTTAGTTCTATTGCGCCATCAATACCATCATTAATGGGCGAGTTATCACGTTTGCAGTGTTATAGGACAGGCCAAGCTCTTCCATTTGTACCGGTGTGTTTGACAACAAAATACAGACCAAATCCTTTCTCTTGGGACTTCGAAATAACTGTATCAACTAATAATCCAGTTTTCCTAGAAATACTGATGCCTGGAGGTCAATTTAGTTCTATTGCGCCATCAATACTATCATTAATGGGCAAGTTATCACGTTTGATGTGTTATAGCACAGGCCAAGCTCTTCCATTTGTACCGGTGTGTTTGACAACAAAACACAGAGCAAATCCTTTATCTTGGGACTTCGAAATAACTGTCTTATATCGCAAATTCAACTAATTATAAAGTTTTTCTAGTAACACTGATGCCTGGACGTCAATTTAGTTCAATTGCGCCATCAATACTATCATTAATGGCCGAGTTGTCACGTTTGCAGTGTTATGGCACAGGCCAAGCTCTTCCATTTGTACCGCTGTGTTTGACAACAAAATACAGAGCAAATCCTTTATATTAGGACTTCCAAATAACTGTATTATATCGCAAATTCAACTAATTATCAAGTTTTTCTAGTAACACTGATGCATGGAGGTCAATTTAGTTCTATTGCGCCTTCAATACTATCATTAATGGCCGAGTTGTCACGTTTGCAGTGTTATGGTACAGACCAAGCTCTTCCATTTGTAACGGTGTGTTTTACAAGAAAATACAGACCAAATCCTTTATCTTGGGACTTCGAAATAACTGTGTCATATCGCAAATTCAACTAATTATCCAGATTTGCTAGTAACACTGATGCATGGAGGTCATTTTAGTTCTATTGCGCCTTCAATACTATCATTACTGACCGAGTTGTCGCATTTTCAGTGTTATGGCACCACCAAGCTCTTCCATTTGTACCGCTGTGTTTGACAACAAAATACAGAGCAAATCCTTTATCTTGGGACTTCGAAATAACTGTGTCATATCGCAAATTCAACTAATTATCCAGTTTTTCTGGTAACACTGATGCCTGGAAGTCAATTTAGTTCTATTACGCCTTCAATACTATCATTAATGGCCGAGTTGTGACATTTGCAGTGTTATGGCACAGGCCAAGCTCTTCCATTTGTACCGCTGTGTTTGACAACAAAATACAGAGCAAATCCTTTATATTAGGACTTCAAAATAACTGTGTTATATCGCAAATTCAACTAATTATAAAGTTTTTCTAGTAACACTGATGCCTGGACGTCAATTTAGTTCAATTGCGCCTTCAATACTATCATTAATGGCCGAGTTGTCACGTTTGCAGTGTTATGGCACAGGCCAAGCTCTTCCATTTGTACCGCTGTGTTTGACAACAAAATACAGAGCAAATCCTTTATCTTGGGACTTCGAAATAACTGTGTCATATCGCAAATTCAACCCATTATCAAGTTTTCCTAGTAATACTGATGCCTGGAGGTGAATTTAGTTCTATTGCGCCATCAATACCATCATTAATGGGCGAGTTATCACGTTTGCAGTGTTATAGGACAGGCCAAGCTCTTCCATTTGTACCGGTGTGTTTGACAACAAAATACAGACCAAATCCTTTATCTTGGGACTTCGAAATAACTGTATCAACTAATTATCCAGTTTTCCTAGAAATACTGATGCCTGGAGGTCAATTTAGTTCTATTGCGCCATCAATACTATCATTAATGGGCGAGTTATCACGTTTGATGTGTTATAGCACAGGCCAAGCTCTTCCATTTGTACCGCTGTGTTTGACAACAAAATACAGAGGAAATCCTTTATTTTGCGACTTCGAAATAACTGTGTCATATCGCAAATTCAACTAATTATCAAGTTTTTCTTGTAACACTGATGCCTGGAGGTCAATTTAGTTCTATTGCGCCATCAATACTATCATTAATGGCCGAGTTGTCACACTTGCAGTGTTATGGCACAGGCCAAGCTCTTCCATTTGTACCGCTGTGTTTGACAACAAAACACAGAGCAAATCCTTTATCTTGGGACTTCGAAATAACTGTGTCATATCGCAAATTCAACTAATTATCAAGTTTTTCTAGTAACACTGATGCCTGGAGGTCAATTTAGTTCTATTGCGCCTTCAATACTATCATTAATGGCCGAGTTGTCACATTTGCAGTGTTATGGCACAGGCCAAGCTATTCCATTTGTACCGGTGTGTTTTACAACAAAAGAGAGAGCAACTCCTTTATATTAGGACTTCGAAATAACTGTATTATATGGCAAATTCAACCAATTATCTAGTTTTCCTAGTAATACTGATGCCTGGAGGTGAATTTAGTTCTGTTGCGCCATCAATACTATCATTAATGGGCGAGTTATCACGTTTGCAGTGTTATAGCACAGGCCAAGCTCTTCCATTTGTACCGGTGTGTTTGACAACAAAATACAGACCAAATCCTTTATCTTGGGACTTCGAAATAACTGTGACATATTGCAAATTCAACTAATTATCCAGTTTTGCTAGTAAAACTGATGCCTGGAGGTCATTTTAGTTCTATTGCGCCTTCAATACTATCATTAATGACCGAGTTGTCGCATTTTCAGTGTTATGGCACCACCAAGCTCTTCCATTTGTACCGCTGTGTTTGACAACAATATACAGAGCAAATCCTTTATCTTGGGACTTCGAAATAACTGTGTCATATCGCAAATTCAACCAATTATCAAGTTTTCCTAGTAATACTGATGCCTGGAGGTGAATTTAGTTCTATTGCGCAATCAATACCATCATTAATGGGCGAGTTATCACGTTTGCAGTGTTATAGCACAGGCCAAGCTCTTCCATTTGTACCGGTGTGTTTGACAACAAAATACAGACCAAATCCTTTCTCTTGGGACTTCGAAATAACTGTATCAACTAATTATCCAGTTTTCCTAGAAATACTGATGCCTGGAGGTCAATTTAGTTCTATTACGCCATCAATACTATCATTAATGGGCAAGTTATCACGTTTGATGTGTTATAGCACAGGCCAAGCTCTTCCATTGGTACCGCTGTGTTTGACAACAAAACACAGAGCAAATCCTTTATCTTGGGACTTCGAAATAACTGTCTTATATCGCAAATTCAACTAATTATAAAGTTTTTCTAGTAACACTGATGCCTGGACGTCAATTTAGTTCAATTGCGCCATCAATACTATCATTAATGGCCGAGTTGTCACGTTTGCAGTGTTATGGCACAGGCCAAGCTCTTCCATTTGTACCGGTGTGTTTGACAACAAAATACAGAGCAAATCCTTTATTTTGGGACTTCGAAATAACTGTGTCATATCGCAAATTCAACTAATTATCCAGTTGTTCTGGTAACACTGATGCCTGGAAGTCAATTTAGTTCTATTGCGCCTTCAATACTATCATTAATGGCCGAGTTGTGACATTTGCAGTGTTATGGCACAGGCCAACCTCGTCCATTTGTACCGGTGTGTTTGACAACAAAACACAGAGCAAATCCTTTATATTAGGACTTCGAAATAACTGTCTTATATCGCAAATTCAACTAATTATAAAGTTTTTCTAGTAACACTGATGCCTGGACGTCAATTTAGTTCAATTGCGCCATCAATACTATCATTAATGGCCGAGTTGTCACGTTTGCAGTGTTATGGCACAGGCCAAGCTCTTCCATTTGTACCGCTGTGTTTGACAACAAAATACAGAGCAAAACCTTTATATTAGGACTTCCAATTAACTGTATTATATCGCAAATTCAACCAATTATCAAGTTTTCCTAGTAATACTGATGCCTGGAGGTGAATTTAGTTCTATTGCGCAATCAATACCATCATTAATGGGCGAGTTATCACGTTTGCAGTGTTATAGCACAGGCCAAGCTCTTCCATTTGTACCGGTGTGTTTGACAACAAAATACAGACCAAATCCTTTCTCTTGGGACTTCGAAATAACTGTGTCATATCGCAAATTCAACCAATTATCAAGTTTTCCTAGTAATACTGATGCCTGGAGGTGAATTTAGTTCTATTGCGCAATCAATACCATCATTAATGGGCGAGTTATCACGTTTGCAGTGTTATAGCACAGGCCAAGCTCTTCCATTTGTACCGGTGTGTTTGACAACAAAATACAGACCAAATCCTTTCTCTTGGGACTTCGAAATAACTGTATCAACTAATTATCCAGTTTTCCTAGAAATACTGATGCCTGGAGGTCAATTTAGTTCTATTACGCCATCAATACTATCATTAATGGGCAAGTTATCACGTTTGATGTGTTATAGCACAGGCCAAGCTCTTCCATTGGTACCGCTGTGTTTGAAAACAAAACACAGAGCAAATCCTTTATCTTGGGACTTCGAAATAACTGTCTTATATCGCAAATTCAACTAATTATAAAGTTTTTCTAGTAACACTGATGCCTGGACGTCAATTTAGTTCAATTGCGCCATCAATACTATCATTAATGGCCGAGTTGTCACGTTTGCAGTGTTATGGCACAGGCCAAGCTCTTCCATTTGTACCGGTGTGTTTGACAACAAAATACAGAGCAAATCCTTTATTTTGGGACTTCGAAATAACTGTGTCATATCGCAAATTCAACTAATTATCCAGTTGTTCTGGTAACACTGATGCCTGGAAGCCAATTTAGTTCTATTGCGCCTTCAATACTATCATTAATGGCCGTGTTGTGACATTTGCAGTGTTATGGCACAGGCCAACCTCGTCCATTTGTACCGGTGTGTTTGACAACAAAACTCAGAGCAAATCCTTTATATTAGGACTTCGAAATAACTGTCTTATATCGCAAATTCAACTAATTATAAAGTTTTTCTAGTAACACTGATGCCTGGACGTCAATTTAGTTCAATTGCGCCATCAATACTATCATTAATGGCCGAGTTGTCACGTTTGCAGTGTTATGGCACAGACCAAGCTCTTCCATTTGTAACGGTGTGTTTTACAAGAAAATACAGACCAAATCCTTTATCTTGGGACTTCGAAATAACTGTGTCATATCGCAAATTCAACTAATTATCCAGATTTGCTAGTAACACTGATGCCTGGAGGTCATTTTAGTTCTATTGCGCCTTCAATACTATCATTACTGACCGAGTTGTCGCATTTTCAGTGTTATGGCACCACCAAGCTCTTCCATTTGTACCGCTGTGTTTGACAACAAAATACAGAGCAAATCCTTTATCTTGGGACTTCGAAATAACTGTGTCATATCGCAAATTCAACTAATTATCCAGTTTTTCTGGTAACACTGATGCCTGGAAGTCAATTTAGTTCTATTACGCCTTCAATACTATCATTAATGGCCGAGTTGTGACATTTGCAGTGTTATGGCACAGGCCAAGCTCTTCCATTTGTACCGATGTGTTTGACAACAAAATACAGAGCAAATCCTTTATCTTGGGACTTCGAAATAACTGTATCAACTAATTATCCAGTTTTCCTAGAAATACTGATGCCTGGAGGTCAATTTAGTTCTATTGCGCCATCAATACTATCATTAATGGGCGAGTTATCACGTTTGATGTGTTATAGCACAGGCCAAGCTCTTCCATTTGTACCGCTGTGTTTGACAACAAAATACAGAGCAAATCCTTTATCTTGGGACTTCGAAATAACTGTGTCATATCGCAAATTCAACTAATTATCCAGTTTTTCTGGTAACACTGATGCCTGGAGGTCAATTTAGTTCTATTGCGCCTTCAATACTATCATTAATGGCCGAGTTGTGATATTTGCAGTGTTATGGCACAGGCCAAGCTCTTCCATTTGTACCGGTGTGTTTGACGACAAAACACAGAGCAAATCCTTTATATTAGGACTTCCAAATAACTGTATTATATCGCAAATTCAACTAATTATCAAGTTTTTCTAGTAACACTGATGCATGGAGGTCAATTTAGTTCTATTGCGCCTTCAATACTATCATTAATGGCCGAGTTGTGACATTTGCAGTGTTATGGCACAGGCCAACCTCGTCCATTTGTACCGGTGTGTTTGACAACAAAACACAGAGCAAATCCTTTATATTAGGACTTCGAAATAACTGTCTTATATCGCAAATTCAACTAATTATAAAGTTTTTCTAGTAACACTGATGCCTGGACGTCAATTTAGTTCAATTGCGCCATCAATACTATCATTAATGGCCGAGTTGTCACGTTTGCAGTGTTATGGCACAGGCCAAGCTCTTCCATTTGTACCGCTGTGTTTGAGAACAAAATACAGAGCAAATCCTTTATCTTGGGACTTCGCAATAACTGTGTCATAACGCAAATTCAACCAATTATCAAGTTTTCCTAGTAATACTGAAGCCTGGAGGTGAATTTAGTTCTATTGCGCCATCAATACCATCATTAATGGGCGAGTTATCACGTTTGCAGTGTTATAGCACAGGCCAAGCTCTTCCATTTGTACCGGTGTGTTTGACAACAAAATACAGACCAAATCCTTTATCTTGGGACTTCGAAATAACTGTATCAACTAATTATCCAGTTTTCCTAGAAATACTGATGCCTGGAGGTCAATTTAGTTCTATTGCGCCATCAATACTATCATTAATGGGCGAGTTATCACGTTTGATGTGTTATAGCACAGGCCAAGCTCTTCCATTTGTACCGCTGTGTTTGACAACAAAATACAGAGCAAATCCTTTATTTTGCGACTTCGAAATAACTGTGTCATATCGCAAATTCAACTAATTATCAAGTTTTTCTGGTAACACTGATGCCTGGAGGTCAATTTAGTTCTATTGCGCCATCAATACTATCATTAATGGCCGAGTTGTCACACTTGCAGTGTTATGGCACAGGCCAAGCTCTTCCATTTGTACCGCTGTGTTTGAAAACAAAACACAGAGCAAATCCTTTATCTTGGGACTTCGAAATAACTGTTTCATATCGCAAATTCAACTAATTATCAAGTTGTTCTAGTAACACTGATGCCTGGAGGTCAATTTAGTTCTATTGCGCCTTCAATACTATTATTAATGGCCGAGTTGTGACATTTGCAGTGTTATGGCACAGGCCAAGCTATTCCATTTGTACCGGTGTGTTTTACAACAAAAGAGAGAGCAACTCCTTTATATTAAGACTTCGAAATAACTGTATCAACTAATTATCCAGTTTTCCTAGAAATACTGATGCCTGGAGGTCAATTTAATTATATTGCGCCATCAATACTATCATTAATGGGCGAGTTATCACGTTTCACGCCGGGCACAAATGAACGTAAAAAGGCCGGGGTTTCTATATTTTAAAAAGTGTTCGGCGTAGATAAATGAATTTTGGTAGGTGTATAAATGAGTGCCAACAAAACCTAACCTGATAGGTTAAGCTAATGTAGCCATCATTATGACGTCACAACGACGTCATTTGTCCGTTTCTAATAGGTTTCCTATAAATTTGTATTACCTCTAAAAGCGTTTCATTATATCTTTTTAAAATATCTTGTTCATGAGAATGAAGGAATCGAAAACCCGTTCTCGATTGGTAGAGGTAAACAAAAGTTATTCAATTTTAAATTTTGGCAATTTTCCCACCAAAAATTGGCGGGAAATAAAAAACATAAAACCATTTATGAAAATATCGCTTGTTTTAACTTTTAGAGTTCGAAATATTGGTACATCATATTTTGCACAATAATAAAACTCTTTATTGATAACAACGTGTTCTAATTATCCAGTTTTGCTAGTAAAACTGATGCCTGGAGGTCATTTTAGTTCTATTGCGCCTTCAATACTATCATTAATGACCGAGTTGTCGCATTTTCAGTGTTATGGCACCACCAAGCTCTTCCATTTGTACCGGTGTGTTTGACAACAAAACACAGAGCAAATCCTTTATTTGGGACTTCGAAATAACTGTGTTATCTTGCCAATTCAACTAATTATATAGTTTTCCTAGTCACTCTGATGCCTGGAGGTAATTTTTGTTCTATTGCGCCATAAATACTATCATTAATGGCCGAGTTGTCACATTTTCAGTGTTGTGGCACCGCCAAGCCCTTCCATTTGTACCACCGGTGTGTTTGACAACAAAATACAGAGCAAATCCTTTATCTTGGGACTTCGAAATAACTGTCTTATATCGCAAATTCAACTAATTATAAAGTTTTTCTAGTAACACTGATGCCTGGACGTCAATTTAGTTCAATTGCGCCATCAATACTATCATTAATGGCCGAGTTGTCACGTTTGCAGTGTTATGGCACAGGCCAAGCTCTTCCATTTGTACCGCTGTGTTTGACAACAAAACACAGAGCAAATCCTTTATATTAGGACTTCGAAATAACTGTATTATATCGCAAATTCAACTAATTATCCAGTTTTTCTGGTAACACTGATGCCTGGAAGTCAATTTAGTTCTATTACGCCTTCAATACTATCATTAATGGCCGAGTTGTGACATTTGCAGTGTTATGGCACAGGCCAACCTCGTCCATTTGTACCGGTGTGTTTGACAACAAAACACAGAGCAAATCCTTTATATTAGGACTTCGAAATAACTGTCTTATATCGCAAATTCAACTAATTATAAAGTTTTTCTAGTAACACTGATGCCTGGACGTCAATTTAGTTCAATTGCGCCATCAATACTATCATTAATGGCCGAGTTGTCACGTTTGCAGTGTTATGACACAGGCCAAGCTCTTCCATTTGTACCGCTGTGTTTGACAACAATATACAGAGCAAATCCTTTATCTTGGGACTTCGAAATAACTGTGTGATATCGCAAATTCAACCAATTATCAAGTTTTCCTAGTAATACTGATGCCTGGAGGTGAATTTAGTTCTATTGCGCAATCAATACCATCATTAATGGG
Source organism: Actinernus sp. WN-2022 (assembly GCA_030867875.1). NCBI lineage: Eukaryota > Metazoa > Cnidaria > Anthozoa > Actiniaria > Actinernidae > Actinernus > Actinernus sp. WN-2022. Next base: position 105,801,684 of record JAOWCC010001634.1, on the reverse strand, counting down.
CGAGTTATCACGTTTGCAGTGTTATAGCACAGGCCAAGCTCTTCCATTTGTACCGGTGTGTTTGACAACAAAATACAGACCAAATCCTTTCTCTTGGGACTTCGAAATAACTGTATCAACTAATTATCCAGTTTTCCTAGAAATACTGATGCCTGGACGTCAATTTAGTTCAATTGCGCCATCAATACTATCATTAATGGCCGAGTTGTCACGTTTGCAGTGTTATGGCACAGGCCAAGCTCTTCCATTTGTACCGGTGTGTTTGACAACAAAATACAGACCAAATCCTTTATCTTGGGACTTCGAAATAACTGTGACATATTGCAAATTCAACTAATTATCCAGTTTTGCTAGTAAAACTGATGCCTGGAGGTCATTTTAGTTCTATTGCGCCTTCAATACTATCATTAATGACCGAGTTGTCGCATTTTCAGTGTTATGGCACCACCAAGCTCTTCCATTTGTACCGGTGTGTTTGACAACAAAACACAGAGCAAATCCTTTATTTGGGACTTCGAAATAACTGTGTTATCTTGCCAATTCAACTAATTATATAGTTTTCCTAGTCACTCTGATGCCTGGAGGTAATTTTTGTTCTATTGCGCCATAAATACTATCATTAATGGCCGAGTTGTCACATTTTCAGTGTTGTGGCACCGCCAAGCCCTTCCATTTGTACCACCGGTGTGTTTGACAACAAAATACAGAGCAAATCCTTTCTCTTGGGACTTCGAAATAACTGTATCAACTAATTATCCAGTTTTCCTAGGAATACTGATGCCTGGAGGTCAATTTAGTTCTATTGCGCCTTCAATACTATCATTAATGGGCGAGTTATCACGTTTGCAGTGTTATAGCACAGGCCAAGCTCTTCCATTTGTACCGGTGTGTTTGACAACAAAATACAGACCAAATCCTTTATCTTGGGACTTCGAAATAACTGTGACATATTGCAAATTCAACTAATTATCCAGTTTTGCTAGTAAAACTGATGCCTGGAGGTCATTTTAGTTCTATTGCGCCTTCAATACTATCATTAATGACCGAGTTGTCGCATTTTCAGTGTTATGGCACCACCAAGCTCTTCCATTTGTACCGGTGTGTTTGACAACAAAACACAGAGCAAATCCTTTATTTGGGACTTCGAAATAACTGTGTTATCTTGCCAATTCAACTAATTATATAGTTTTCCTAGTCACTCTGATGCCTGGAGGTAATTTTTGTTCTATTGCGCCATAAATACTATCATTAATGGCCGAGTTGTCACATTTTCAGTGTTGTGGCACCGCCAAGCCCTTCCATTTGTACCACCGGTGTGTTTGACAACAAAATACAGAGCAAATCCTTTATCTTGGGACTTCGAAATAACTGTGTCATATCGCAAATTCAACTAATTATAAAGTTTTTCTAGTAACACTGATGCCTGGACGTCAATTTAGTTCAATTGCGCCATCAATACTATCATTAATGGCCGAGTTGTCACGTTTGCAGTGTTATGGCACAGGCCAAGCTCTTCCATTTGTACCGCTGTGTTTGACAACAAAACACAGAGCAAATCCTTTATATTAGGACTTCGAAATAACTGTATTATATCGCAAATTCAACTAATTATCCAGTTTTTCTGGTAACACTGATGCCTGGAAGTCAATTTAGTTCTATTACGCCTTCAATACTATCATTAATGGCCGAGTTGTGACATTTGCAGTGTTATGGCACAGGCCAACCTCGTCCATTTGTACCGGTGTGTTTGACAACAAAACACAGAGCAAATCCTTTATATTAGGACTTCGAAATAACTGTCTTATATCGCAAATTCAACTAATTATAAAGTTTTTCTAGTAACACTGATGCCTGGACGTCAATTTAGTTCAATTGCGCCATCAATACTATCATTAATGGCCGAGTTGTCACGTTTGCAGTGTTATGACACAGGCCAAGCTCTTCCATTTGTACCGCTGTGTTTGACAACAATATACAGAGCAAATCCTTTATCTTGGGACTTCGAAATAACTGTGTCATATCGCAAATTCAACCAATTATCAAGTTTTCCTAGTAATACTGATGCCTGGAGGTGAATTTAGTTCTATTGCGCAATCAATACCATCATTAATGGGCGAGTTATCACGTTTGCAGTGTTATAGCACAGGCCAAGCTCTTCCATTTGTACCGGTGTGTTTGACAACAAAATACAGACCAAATCCTTTCTCTTGGGACTTCGAAATAACTGTATCAACTAATTATCCAGTTTTCCTAGAAATACTGATGCCTGGACGTCAATTTAGTTCAATTGCGCCATCAATACTATCATTAATGGCCGAGTTGTCACGTTTGCAGTGTTATGGCACAGGCCAAGCTCTTCCATTTGTACCGGTGTGTTTGACAACAAAATACAGACCAAATCCTTTATCTTGGGACTTCGAAATAACTGTGACATATTGCAAATTCAACTAATTATCCAGTTTTGCTAGTAAAACTGATGCCTGGAGGTCATTTTAGTTCTATTGCGCCTTCAATACTATCATTAATGACCGAGTTGTCGCATTTTCAGTGTTATGGCACCACCAAGCTCTTCCATTTGTACCGGTGTGTTTGACAACAAAACACAGAGCAAATCCTTTATTTGGGACTTCGAAATAACTGTGTTATCTTGCCAATTCAACTAATTATATAGTTTTCCTAGTCACTCTGATGCCTGGAGGTAATTTTTGTTCTATTGCGCCATAAATACTATCATTAATGGCCGAGTTGTCACATTTTCAGTGTTGTGGCACCGCCAAGCCCTTCCATTTGTGCCACCGGTGTGTTTGACAACAAAATACAGAGCAAATCCTTTCCCTTGGGACTTCGAAATAACTGTATCAACTAATTATCCAGTTTTCCTAGAAATACTGATGCCTGGAGGTCAATTTAGTTCTATTGCGCCTTCAATACTATCATTAATGGGCGAGTTATCACGTTTGCAGTGTTATAGCACAGGCCAAGCTCTTCCATTTGTACCGGTGTGTTTGACAACAAAATACAGACCAAATCCTTTATCTTGGGACTTCGAAATAACTGTGACATATTGCAAATTCAACTAATTATCCAGTTTTGCTAGTAAAACTGATGCCTGGAGGTCATTTTAGTTCTATTGCGCCTTCAATACTATCATTAATGACCGAGTTGTCGCATTTTCAGTGTTATGGCACCACCAAGCTCTTCCATTTGTACCGGTGTGTTTGACAACAAAACACAGAGCAAATCCTTTATTTGGGACTTCGAAATAACTGTGTTATCTTGCCAATTCAACTAATTATATAGTTTTCCTAGTCACTCTGATGCCTGGAGGTAATTTTTGTTCTATTGCGCCATAAATACTATCATTAATGGCCGAGTTGTCACATTTTCAGTGTTGTGGCACCGCCAAGCCCTTCCATTTGTACCACCGGTGTGTTTGACAACAAAATACAGAGCAAATCCTTTATCTTGGGACTTCGAAATAACTGTGTCATATCGCAAATTCAACTAATTATCCAGTTTTTCTGGTAACACTGATGCCTGGAAGTCAATTTAGTTCTATTGCGCCTTCAATACTATCATTAATGGCCGAGTTGTGACATTTGCAGTGTTATGGCACAGGCCAACCTCGTCCATTTGTACCGGTGTGTTTGACAACAAAACACAGAGCAAATCCTTTATATTAGGACTTCGAAATAACTGTCTTATATCGCAAATTCAACTAATTATAAAGTTTTTCTAGTAACACTGAGGCCTGGACGTCAATTTAGTTCAATTGCGCCATCAATACTATCATTAATGGCCGAGTTGTCACGTTTGCAGTGTTATGGCACAGGCCAAGCTCTTCCATTTGTACCGCTGTGTTTGACAACAAAACACAGAGCAAATCCTTTATATTAGGACTTCGAAATAACTGTATTATATCGCAAATTCAACTAATTATCCAGTTTTTCTGTTAACACTGATGCCTGGAAGTCAATTTAGTTCTATTACGCCTTCAATACTATCATTAATGGCCGAGTTGTGACATTTGCAGTGTTATGGCACAGGCCAACCTCGTCCATTTGTACCGGTGTGTTTGACAACAAAACACAGAGCAAATCCTTTATATTAGGACTTCGAAATAACTGTCTTATATCGCAAATTCAACTAATTATAAAGTTTTTCTAGTAACACTGATGCCTGGACGTCAATTTAGTTCAATTGCGCCATCAATACTATCATTAATGGCCGAGTTGTCACGTTTGCAGTGTTATGACACAGGCCAAGCTCTTCCATTTGTACCGCTGTGTTTGACAACAATATACAGAGCAAATCCTTTATCTTGGGACTTCGAAATAACTGTGTCATATCGCAAATTCAACCAATTATCAAGTTTTCCTAGTAATACTGATGCCTGGAGGTGAATTTAGTTCTATTGCGCAATCAATACCATCATTAATGGGCGAGTTATCACGTTTGCAGTGTTATAGCACAGGCCAAGCTCTTCCATTTGTACCGGTGTGTTTGACAACAAAATACAGACCAAATCCTTTCTCTTGGGACTTCGAAATAACTGTATCAACTAATTATCCAGTTTTCCTAGAAATACTGATGCCTGGACGTCAATTTAGTTCAATTGCGCCATCAATACTATCATTAATGGCCGAGTTGTCACGTTTGCAGTGTTATGGCACAGGCCAAGCTCTTCCATTTGTACCGGTGTGTTTGACAACAAAATACAGACCAAATCCTTTATCTTGGGACTTCGAAATAACTGTGACATATTGCAAATTCAACTAATTATCCAGTTTTGCTAGTAAAACTGATGCCTGGAGGTCATTTTAGTTCTATTGCGCCTTCAATACTATCATTAATGACCGAGTTGTCGCATTTTCAGTGTTATGGCACCACCAAGCTCTTCCATTTGTACCGGTGTGTTTGACAACAAAACACAGAGCAAATCCTTTATTTGGGACTTCGAAATAACTGTGTTATCTTGCCAATTCAACTAATTATATAGTTTTCCTAGTCACTCTGATGCCTGGAGGTAATTTTTGTTCTATTGCGCCATAAATACTATCATTAATGGCCGAGTTGTCACATTTTCAGTGTTGTGGCACCGCCAAGCCCTTCCATTTGTACCACCGGTGTGTTTGACAACAAAATACAGAGCAAATCCTTTATCTTGGGACTTCGAAATAACTGTGTCATATCGCAAATTCAACTAATTATCCAGTTTTTCTGGTAACACTGATGCCTGGAAGTCAATTTAGTTCTATTGCGCCTTCAATACTATCATTAATGGCCGAGTTGTGACATTTGCAGTGTTATGGCACAGGCCAACCTCGTCCATTTGTACCGGTGTGTTTGACAACAAAACACAGAGCAAATCCTTTATATTAGGACTTCGAAATAACTGTCTTATATCGCAAATTCAACTAATTATAAAGTTTTTCTAGTAACACTGATGCCTGGACGTCAATTTAGTTCAATTGCGCCATCAATACTATCATTAATGGCCGAGTTGTCACGTTTGCAGTGTTATGGCACAGGCCAAGCTCTTCCATTTGTACCGCTGTGTTTGACAACAAAACACAGAGCAATTCCTTTATATTAGGACTTCGAAATAACTGTATTATATCGCAAATTCAACTAATTATCCAGTTTTTCTGGTAACACTGATGCCTGGAAGTCAATTTAGTTCTATTACGCCTTCAATACTATCATTAATGGCCGAGTTGTGACATTTGCAGTGTTATGGCACAGGCCAACCTCGTCCATTTGTACCGGTGTGTTTGACAACAAAACACAGAGCAAATCCTTTATATTAGGACTTCGAAATAACTGTCTTATATAACAAATTCAACTAATTATAAAGTTTTTCTAGTAACACTGATGCCTGGACGTCAATTTAGTTCAATTGCGCCATCAATACTATCATTAATGGCCGAGTTGTCACGTTTGCAGTGTTATGACACAGGCCAAGCTCTTCCATTTGTACCGCTGTGTTTGACAACAAAATACAGAGCAAATCCTTTATATTAGGACTTCCAAATAACTGTATTATATCGCAAATTCAACTAATTATCAAGTTTTTCTAGTAACACTGATGCATGGAGGTCAATTTAGTTCTATTGCGCCTTCAATACTATCATTAATGGCCGAGTTGTCACGTTTGCAGTGTTATGGCACAGACCAAGCTCTTCCATTTGTAACGGTGTGTTTTACAAGAAAATACAGACCAAATCCTTTATTTTGGCACTTCGAAATAACTGTGTCATATCGCAAATTCAACTAATTATCCAGATTTGCTAGTAACACTGATGCCTGGAGGTCATTTTAGTTCTATTGCGCCTTCAATACTATCATTACTGACCGAGTTGTCGCATTTTCAGTGTTATGGCACCACCAAGCTCTTCCATTTGTACCGCTGTGTTTGACAACAAAATACAGAGCAAATCCTTTATCTTGGGACTTCGAAATAACTGTGTCATATCGCAAATTCAACTAATTATCCAGTTTTTCTGGTAACACTGATGCCTGGAAGTCAATTTAGTTCTATTACGCCTTCAATACTATCATTAATGGCCGAGTTGTGACATTTGCAGTGTTATGGCACAGGCCAAGCTCTTCCATTTGTACCGCTGTGTTTGACAACAAAATACAGAGCAAATCCTTTATCTTGGGACTTCGAAATAACTGTATCAACTAATTATCCAGTTTTCCTAGAAATACTGATGCCTGGAGGTCAATTTAGTTCTATTGCGCCATCAATACTATCATTAATGGGCGAGTTATCACGTTTGATATGTTATAGCACAGGCCAAGCTCTTCCATTTGTACCGCTGTGTTTGACAACAAAATACAGAGCAAATCCTTTATCTTGGGACTTCGAAATAACTGTGTCATATCGCAAATTCAACTAATTATCCAGTTTTTCTGGTAACACTGATGCCTGGAGGTCATTTTAGTTCTATTGCGCCTTCAATACTATCATTAATGACCGAGTTGTCGCATTTTCAGTGTTATGGCACCACCAAGCTCTTCCATTTGTACCGGTGTGTTTGACAACAAAACACAGAGCAAATCCTTTATTTGGGACTTCGAAATAACTGTGTTATCTTGCCAATTCAACTAATTATATAGTTTTCCTAGTCACTCTGATGCCTGGAGGTAATTTTTGTTCTATTGCGCCATAAATACTATCATTAATGGCCGAGTTGTCACATTTTCAGTGTTGTGGCACCGCCAAGCCCTTCCATTTGTACCACCGGTGTGTTTGACAACAAAATACAGAGCAAATCCTTTATCTTGGGACTTCGAAATAACTGTGTCATATCGCAAATTCAACTAATTATCCAGTTTTTCTGGTAACACTGATGCCTGGAAGTCAATTTAGTTCTATTGCGCCTTCAATACTATCATTAATGGCCGAGTTGTGACATTTGCAGTGTTATGGCACAGGCCAACCTCGTCCATTTGTACCGGTGTGTTTGACAACAAAACACAGAGCAAATCCTTTATATTAGGACTTCGAAATAACTGTCTTATATCGCAAATTCAACTAATTATAAAGTTTTTCTAGTAACACTGATGCCTGGACGTCAATTTAGTTCAATTGCGCCATCAATACTATCATTAATGGCCGAGTTGTGACATTTGCAGTGTTATGGCACAGGCCAACCTCGTCCATTTGTACCGGTGTGTTTGACAACAAAACACAGAGCAAATCCTTTATATTAGGACTTCGAAATAACTGTCTTATATCGCAAATTCAACTAATTATAAAGTTTTTCTAGTAACACTGATGCCTGGACGTCAATTTAGTTCAATTGCGCCATCAATACTATCATTAATGGCCGAGTTGTCACGTTTGCAGTGTTATGACACAGGCCAAGCTCTTCCATTTGTACCGCTGTGTTTGACAACAATATACAGAGCAAATCCTTTATCTTGGGACTTCGAAATAACTGTGTCATATCGCAAATTCAACCAATTATCAAGTTTTCCTAGTAATACTGATGCCTGGAGGTGAATTTAGTTCTATTGCGCAATCAATACCATCATTAATGGGCGAGTTATCACGTTTGCAGTGTTATAGCACAGGCCAAGCTCTTCCATTTGTACCGGTGTGTTTGACAACAAAATGCAGACCAAATCCTTTCTCTTGGGACTTCGAAATAACTGTATCAACTAATTATCCAGTTTTCCTAGAAATACTGATGCCTGGACGTCAATTTAGTTCAATTGCGCCATCAATACTATCATTAATGGCCGAGTTGTCACGTTTGCAGTGTTATGGCACAGGCCAAGCTCTTCCATTTGTACCGGTGTGTTTGACAACAAAATACAGACCAAATCCTTTATCTTGGGACTTCGAAATAACTGTGACATATTGCAAATTCAACTAATTATCCAGTTTTGCTAGTAAAACTGATGCCTGGAGGTCATTTTAGTTCTATTGCGCCTTCAATACTATCATTAATGACCGAGTTGTCGCATTTTCAGTGTTATGGCACCACCAAGCTCTTCCATTTGTACCGGTGTGTTTGACAACAAAACACAGAGCAAATCCTTTATTTGGGACTTCGAAATAACTGTGTTATCTTGCCAATTCAACTAATTATATAGTTTTCCTAGTCACTCTGATGCCTGGAGGTAATTTTTGTTCTATTGCGCCATAAATACTATCATTAATGGCCGAGTTGTCACATTTTCAGTGTTGTGGCACCGCCAAGCCCTTCCATTTGTACCACCGGTGTGTTTGACAACAAAATACAGAGCAAATCCTTTATCTTGGGACTTCGAAATAACTGTGTCATATCGCAAATTCAACTAATTATCCAGTTTTTCTGGTAACACTGATGCCTGGAAGTCAATTTAGTTCTATTGCGCCTTCAATACTATCATTAATGGCCGAGTTGTGACATTTGCAGTGTTATGGCACAGGCCAACCTCGTCCATTTGTACCGGTGTGTTTGACAACAAAACACAGAGCAAATCCTTTATATTAGGACTTCGAAATAACTGTCTTATATCGCAAATTCAACTAATTATAAAGTTTTTCTAGTAACACTGATGCCTGGACGTCAATTTAGTTCAATTGCGCCATCAATACTATCATTAATGGCCGAGTTGTCACGTTTGCAGTGTTATGGCACAGGCCAAGCTCTTCCATTTGTACCGCTGTGTTTGACAACAAAACACAGAGCAAATCCTTTATATTAGGACTTCGAAATAACTGTATTATATCGCAAATTCAACTAATTATCCAGTTTTTCTGGTAACACTGATGCCTGGAAGTCAATTTAGTTCTATTACGCCTTCAATACTATCATTAATGGCCGAGTTGTGACATTTGCAGTGTTATGGCACAGGCCAACCTCGTCCATTTGTACCGGTGTGTTTGACAACAAAACACAGAGCAAATCCTTTATATTAGGACTTCGAAATAACTGTCTTATATAACAAATTCAACTAATTATAAAGTTTTTCTAGTAACACTGATGCCTGGACGTCAATTTAGTTCAATTGCGCCATCAATACTATCATTAATGGCCGAGTTGTCACGTTTGCAGTGTTATGACACAGGCCAAGCTCTTCCATTTGTACCGCTGTGTTTGACAACAAAATACAGAGCAAATCCTTTATATTAGGACTTCCAAATAACTATATTATATCGCAAATTCAACTAATTATCAAGTTTTTCTAGTAACACTGATGCATGGAGGTCAATTTAGTTCTATTGCGCCTTCAATACTATCATTAATGGCCGAGTTGTCACGTTTGCAGTGTTATGGCACAGACCAAGCTCTTCCATTTGTAACGGTGTGTTTTACAAGAAAATACAGACCAAATCCTTTATTTTGGCACTTCGAAATAACTGTGTCATATCGCAAATTCAACTAATTATCCAGATTTGCTAGTAACACTGATGCCTGGAGGTCATTTTAGTTCTATTGCGCCTTCAATACTATCATTACTGACCGAGTTGTCGCATTTTCAGTGTTATGGCACCACCAAGCTCTTCCATTTGTACCGCTGTGTTTGACAACAAAATACAGAGCAAATCCTTTATCTTGGGACTTCGAAATAACTGTGTCATATCGCAAATTCAACTAATTATCCAGTTTTTCTGGTAACACTGATGCCTGGAAGTCAATTTAGTTCTATTACGCCTTCAATACTATCATTAATGGCCGAGTTGTGACATTTGCAGTGTTATGGCACAGGCCAAGCTCTTCCATTTGTACCGCTGTGTTTGACAACAAAATACAGAGCAAATCCCTTATCTTGGGACTTCGAAATAACTGTATCAACTAATTATCCAGTTTTCCTAGAAATACTGATGCCTGGAGGTCAATTTAGTTCTATTGCGCCATCAATACTATCATTAATGGGCGAGTTATCACGTTTGATATGTTATAGCACAGGCCAAGCTCTTCCATTTGTACCGCTGTGTTTGACAACAAAATACAGAGCAAATCCTTTATCTTGGGACTTCGAAATAACTGTGTCATATCGCAAATTCAACTAATTATCCAGTTTTTCTGGTAACACTGATGCCTGGAGGTCATTTTAGTTCTATTGCGCCTTCAATACTATCATTAATGACCGAGTTGTCGCATTTTCAGTGTTATGGCACCACCAAGCTCTTCCATTTGTACCGGTGTGTTTGACAACAAAACACAGAGCAAATCCTTTATTTGGGACTTCGAAATAACTGTGTTATCTTGCCAATTCAACTAATTATATAGTTTTCCTAGTCACTCTGATGCCTGGAGGTAATTTTTGTTCTATTGCGCCATAAATACTATCATTAATGGCCGAGTTGTCACATTTTCAGTGTTGTGGCACCGCCAAGCCCTTCCATTTGTACCACCGGTGTGTTTGACAACAAAATACAGAGCAAATCCTTTATCTTGGGACTTCGAAATAACTGTGTCATATCGCAAATTCAACTAATTATCCAGTTTTTCTGGTAACACTGATGCCTGGAAGTCAATTTAGTTCTATTGCGCCTTCAATACTATCATTAATGGCCGAGTTGTGACATTTGCAGTGTTATGGCACAGGCCAACCTCGTCCATTTGTACCGGTGTGTTTGACAACAAAACACAGAGCAAATCCTTTATATTAGGACTTCGAAATAACTGTCTTATATCGCAAATTCAACTAATTATAAAGTTTTTCTAGTAACACTTATGCCTGGACGTCAATTTAGTTCAATTGCGCCATCAATACTATCATTAATGGCCGAGTTGTCACGTTTGCAGTGTTATGACACAGGCCAAGCTCTTCCATTTGTACCGCTGTGTTTGACAACAAAACACAGAGCAAATCCTTTATATTAGGACTTCGAAATAACTGTATTATATCGCAAATTCAACTAATTATCCAGTTTTTCTGGTAACACTGATGCCTGGAAGTCAATTTAGTTCTATTACGCCTTCAATACTATCATTAATGGCCGAGTTGTGACATTTGCAGTGTTATGGCACAGGCCAACCTCGTCCATTTGTACCGGTGTGTTTGACAACAAAACACAGAGCAAATCCTTTATATTAGGACTTCGAAATAACTGTCTTATATCGCAAATTCAACTAATTATAAAGTTTTTCTAGTAACACTGATGCCTGGACGTCAATTTAGTTCAATTGCGCCATCAATACTATCATTAATGGCCGAGTTGTCACGTTTGCAGTGTAATGACACAGGCCAAGCTCTTCCATTTGTACCGCTGTGTTTGACAACAATATACAGAGCAAATCCTTTATCTTGGGACTTCGAAATAACTGTGTCATATCGCAAATTCAACCAATTATCAAGTTTTCCTAGTAATACTGATGCCTGGAGGTGAATTTAGTTCTATTGCGCAATCAATACCATCATTAATGGGCGAGTTATCACGTTTGCAGTGTTATAGCACAGGCCAAGCTCTTCCATTTGTACCGGTGTGTTTGACAACAAAATACAGACCAAATCCTTTCTCTTGGGACTTCGAAATAACTGTATCAACTAATTATCCAGTTTTCTTAGAAATACTGATGCCTGGACGTCAATTTAGTTCAATTGCGCCATCAATACTATCATTAATGGCCGAGTTGTCACGTTTGCAGTGTTATGGCACAGGCCAAGCTCTTCCATTTGTACCGGTGTGTTTGACAACAAAATACAGACCAAATCCTTTATCTTGGGACTTCGAAATAACTGTGACATATTGCAAATTCAACTAATTATCCAGTTTTGCTAGTAAAACTGATGCCTGGAGGTCATTTTAGTTCTATTGCGCCTTCAATACTATCATTAATGACCGAGTTGTCGCATTTTCAGTGTTATGGCACCACCAAGCTCTTCCATTTGTACCGGTGTGTTTGACAACAAAACACAGAGCAAATCCTTTATTTGGGACTTCGAAATAACTGTGTTATCTTGCCAATTCAACTAATTATATAGTTTTCCTAGTCACTCTGATGCCTGGAGGTAATTTTTGTTCTATTGCGCCATAAATACTATCATTAATGGCCGAGTTGTCACATTTTCAGTGTTGTGGCACCGCCAAGCCCTTCCATTTGTACCACCGGTGTGTTTGACAACAAAATACAGAGCAAATCCTTTATCTTGGGACTTCGAAATAACTGTGTCATATCGCAAATTCAACTAATTATCCAGTTTTTCTGGTAACACTGATGCCTGGAAGTCAATTTAGTTCTATTGCGCCTTCAATACTATCATTAATGGCCGAGTTGTGACATTTGCAGTGTTATGGCACAGGCCAACCTCGTCCATTTGTACCGGTGTGTTTGACAACAAAACACAGAGCAAATCCTTTATATTAGGACTTCGAAATAACTGTCTTATATCGCAAATTCAACTAATTATAAAGTTTTTCTAGTAACACTGATGCCTGGACGTCAATTTAGTTCAATTGCGCCATCAATACTATCATTAATGGCCGAGTTGTCACGTTTGCAGTGTTATGGCACAGGCCAAGCTCTTCCATTTGTACCGCTGTGTTTGACAACAAAACACAGAGCAAATCCTTTATATTAGGACTTCGAAATAACTGTATTATATCGGAAATTCAACTAATTATCCAGTTTTTCTGGTAACACTGATGCCTGGAAGTCAATTTAGTTCTATTACGCCTTCAATACTATCATTAATGGCCGAGTTGTGACATTTGCAGTGTTATGGCACAGGCCAACCTCGTCCATTTGTACCGGTGTGTTTGACAACAAAACACAGAGCAAATCCTTTATATTAGGACTTCGAAATAACTGTCTTATATAACAAATTCAACTAATTATAAAGTTTTTCTAGTAACACTGATGCCTGGACGTCAATTTAGTTCAATTGCGCCATCAATACTATCATTAATGGCCGAGTTGTCACGTTTGCAGTGTTATGACACAGGCCAAGCTCTTCCATTTGTACCGCTGTGTTTGACAACAAAATACAGAGCAAATCCTTTATATTAGGACTTCCAAATAACTGTATTATATCGCAAATTCAACTAATTATCAAGTTTTTCTAGTAACACTGATGCATGGAGGTCAATTTAGTTCTATTGCGCCTTCAATACTATCATTAATGGCCGAGTTGTCACGTTTGCAGTGTTATGGCACAGACCAAGCTCTTCCATTTGTAACGGTGTGTTTGACAACAAAACACAGACCAAATCCTTTATCTTGGGACTTCGAAATAACTGTGACATATTGCAAATTCAACTAATTATCCAGATTTGCTAGTAACACTGATGCCTGGAGGTCATTTTAGTTCTATTGCGCCTTCAATACTATCATTACTGACCGAGTTGTCGCATTTTCAGTGTTATGGCACCACCAAGCTCTTCCATTTGTACCGCTGTGTTTGACAACAAAATACAGAGCAAATCCTTTATCTTGGGACTTCGAAATAACTGTGTCATATCGCAAATTCAACTAATTATCCAGTTTTTCTGGTAACACTGATGCCTGGAAGTCAATTTAGTTCTATTACGCCTTCAATACTATCATTAATGGCCGAGTTGTGACATTTGCAGTGTTATGGCACAGGCCAAGCTCTTCCATTTGTACCGCTGTGTTTGACAACAAAATACAGAGCAAATCCTTTATCTTGGGACTTCGAAATAACTGTATCAACTAATTATCCAGTTTTCCTAGAAATACTGATGCCTGGAGGTCAATTTAGTTCTATTGCGCCATCAATACTATCATTAATGGGCGAGTTATCACGTTTGATATGTTATAGCACAGGCCAAGCTCTTCCATTTGTACCGCTGTGTTTGACAACAAAATACAGAGCAAATCCTTTATCTTGGGACTTCGAAATAACTGTGTCATATCGCAAATTCAACTAATTATCCAGTTTTTCTGGTAACACTGATGCCTGGAAGTCAATTTAGTTCTATTGCGCCTTCAATACTATCATTAATGGCCGAGTTGTGACATTTGCAGTGTTATGGCACAGGCCAACCTCGTCCATTTGTACCGGTGTGTTTGACAACAAAACACAGAGCAAATCCTTTATATTAGGACTTCGAAATAACTGTCTTATATCGCAAATTCAACTAATTATAAAGTTTTTCTAGTAACACTGATGCCTGGACGTCAATTTAGTTCAATTGCGCCATCAATACTATCATTAATGGCCGAGTTGTCACGTTTGCAGTGTTATGGCACAGGCCAAGCTCTTCCATTTGTACCGCTGTGTTTGACAACAAAACACAGAGCAAATCCTTTATATTAGGACTTCGAAATAACTGTATTACAGTCCCGCTCAAAAACTTTGCAACCGTCAGCGCCACCAGCGCCGCTATTTTTTTAGCGGCTGGGCGTTAGTGGTTTGGTGGCACTAACGGTAAAAACTGGTGGCTAGCCGTCGACGCCACTAGACGTTTGGTGGCTAGCCGTCGACGGCGCTAGACGTTTGGTGGCTAGCCGTCGACGCCACTAGACGTTTGGTGGCTAGCCGTCGACGGCGCTAGACGTTTGGTGGCTAACCGTCAACGGCTCAAGACATTTGGCGGCTAGCCGTTAGCAGTGCACGATTGAAAAAGTTTTCACTGCACTGTGCTGCGGTGTGAGTGAATGTAAACAAACTGAAGTCGAAAATTAGCATATTAACAATAATTGTAGTCGCATCGTGTCTGACAGAATCGAAGACATTTTTTTGGGAACTTCACAGATTTTCCCTGGAATAACTAAAGAAAATCACTTCAAAACCGTTCAGCAAAACTCGAACAGCGAACAGCTAACTTCCTGTTTCATTCTTCACGTGTTACTTGAAACCGCTTTGCTGCGCAGACATTGTCTGGTTTTTGACACAACACTTGAGTGTCACGCCGTGAAGTTCGCGGGAAGTGCGACTGTAGTTTAATTCACCACACAACTACATGGACTCAACCTTTATGGAAAATGAAAAAGATGTACAATAAAATATTCTGGAGTTCTTTTATTAATGTGGATGCGTTTCTCAAAGGTCTCAAGAATTCTACGACACGGCCGTGAAGCGTGACATTTTCCACGAACTGATTTGAATAATCATCGTATTTATAGGCCGTCAGTGTTTGGCTTTAAAATCGCCTGGATCGCACCGGACATTTTCTACCTTCAGAATAAAATGTTTTGTAGGTTTTTATTTCATTTTCGTTTCATGTCTGAACAGTTTCACCTGATGCGGGAAATGCTTTGAGTCGTCTCTCTGCATGCCTAACAGTGAGAAGTTTTGGCTGTTTTCCAATTTGTTGTCAAATGAATGTTAATTGCCGTGAGATCACACTCTATCAAATCTTCTGGAGTTTTTAACTTCATCACATCACTTTGTGATGAGTTAATAAAATACCCCACCTGCAAAAATATATTTTTTCGGCAACCTGTAATGGACGGTAAAGTTAGTTGAAGTTCAGTGGACTTCTACATTCAGTGGGCCATGCGCTGTGACTCGTGAGAGTCGATGAATCGAACTTATACGGCTGATTAGTAGACGTTAACCGTTTCAAAATTAACTACTCAAAACTCGGCTGCTAACACTAGATGGTAAATTTATTTTAGTTGAATACTTATTCCTTCAGTACTGCCACGGAAACCGATGAACTGACTAATAAAACAAACGTTTCAAAAGAAATTTCTCAAAACTCGGCCTTGACGAACATTTCAAAATCATTAAACTTCTAAAAATGAAAAATACTTCAAGTCAGCGCAAGTCAAAATAAACTTCTTGAAACGTCGGCGGCTCAACGATTTAGTGGCTAGCCGTTGGTGGCTCAGAGGTTTTGGTGGCTAGCCGTTGGTGGCTCAGAACTTTTGGTGGCTAGCCGTCGACGGCGCTAGACGTTTGGTGGCTAGCCGTGGACGGCGCTAGACGTTTGGTGGCTAGCCGTCGACGGCGCTAGACGTTTAGTGGTTTGGTGGCACTAACGGTAAAAGTTAGTGGCACTAGCGCCGCTAAAAACCGTTAGCGCCGTTTGGCGTTTAGTGGTGGTTGCAAACTTTTTGAGCGGGACTGTATATCGCAAATTCAACTAATTATCCAGTTTTTCTGGTAACACTGATGCCTGGAAGTCAATTTAGTTCTATTACGCCTTCAATACTATCATTAATGGCCGAGTTGTGACATTTGCAGTGTTATGGCACAGGCCAACCTCGTCCATTTTTACCGGTGTGTTTGACAACAAAACACAGAGCAAATCCTTTATATTAGGACTTCGAAATAACTGTCTTATATCGCAAATTCAACTAATTATAAAGTTTTTCTAGTAACACTGATGCCTGGACGTCAATTTAGTTCAATTGCGCCATCAATACTATCATTAATGGCCGAGTTGTCACGTTTGCAGTGTTATGACACAGGCCAAGTTCTTCCATTTGTACCGCTGTGTTTGACAACAATATACAGAGCAAATCCTTTATCTTGGGACTTCGAAATAACTGTGTCATATCGCAAATTCAACCAATTATCAAGTTTTCCTAGTAATACTGATGCCTGGAGGTGAATTTAGTTCTATTGCCCAATCAATACCATCATTAATGGGCGAGTTATCACGTTTGCAGTGTTATAGCACAGGCCAAGCTCTTCCATTTGTACCGGTGTGTTTGACAACAAAATACAGACCAAATCCTTTCTCTTGGGACTTCGAAATAACTGTATCAACTAATTATCCAGTTTTCCTAGAAATACTGATGCCTGGAGGTCAATTTAGTTCTATTACGCCATCAATACTATCATTAATGGGCAAGTTGTGACATTTGCAGTGTTATGGCACAGGCCAACCTCGTCCATTTGTACCGGTGTGTTTGACAACAAAACACAGAGCAAATCCTTTATATTAGGACTTCGAAATAACTGTCTTATATCGCAAATTCAACTAATTATAAAGTTTTTCTAGTAACACTGATGCCTGGACGTCAATTTAGTTCAATTGCGCCATCAATACTATCATTAATGGCCGAGTTGTCACGTTTGCAGTGTTATGACACAGGCCAAGCTCTTCCATTTGTACCGCTGTGTTTGACAACAATATACAGAGCAAATCCTTTATCTTGTGACTTCGAAATAACTGTGTCATATCGCAAATTCAATCAATTATCAAGTTTTCCTAGTAATACTGATGCCTGGAGGTGAATTTAGTTCTATTGCGCAATCAATACCATCATTAATGGGCGAGTTATCACGTTTGCAGTGTTATAGCACAGGCCAAGCTCTTCCATTTGTACCGGTGTGTTTGACAACAAAATACAGACCAAATCCTTTCTCTTGGGACTTCGAAATAACTGTATCAACTAATTATCCAGTTTTCCTAGAAATACTGATGCCTGGAGGTCAATTTAGTTCTATTACGCCATCAATACTATCATTAATGGGCAAGTTATCACGTTTGATGTGTTATAGCACAGGTCAAGCTCTTCCATTGGTACCGCTGTGTTTGACAACAAAACACAGACCAAATCCTTTATCTTGGGACTTCGAAATAACTGTGACATATTGCAAATTCAACTAATTATCCAGTTTTGCTAGTAAAACTGATGCCTGGAGGTCATTTTAGTTCTATTGCGCCTTCAATACTATCATTAATGACCGAGTTGTCGCATTTTCAGTGTTATGGCACCACCAAGCTCTTCCATTTGTACCGGTGTGTTTGACAACAAAACACAGAGCAAATCCTTTATTTGGGACTTCGAAATAACTGTGTTATCTTGCCAATTCAACTAATTATATAGTTTTCCTAGTCACTCTGATGCCTGGAGGTAATTTTTGTTCTATTGCGCCATAAATACTATCATTAATGGCCGAGTTGTCACATTTTCAGTGTTGTGGCACCGCCAAGCCCTTCCATTTGTACCACCGGTGTGTTTGACAACAAAATACAGAGCAAATCCTTTATCTTGGGACTTCGAAATAACTGTGTCATATCGCAAATTCAACTAATTATCCAGTTTTTCTGGTAACACTGATGCCTGGAAGTCAATTTAGTTCTATTGCGCCTTCAATACTATCATTAATGGCCGAGTTGTGACATTTGCAGTGTTATGGCACAGGCCAACCTCGTCCATTTGTACCGGTGTGTTTGACAACAAAACACAGAGCAAATCCTTTATATTAGGACTTCGAAATAACTGTCTTATATCGCAAATTCAACTAATTATAAAGTTTTTCTAGTAACACTGATGCCTGGACGTCAAATTAGTTCAATTGCGCCATCAATACTATCATTAATGGCCGAGTTGTCACGTTTGCAGTGTTATGGCACAGGCCAAGCTCTTCCATTTGTACCGCTGTGTTTGACAACAAAACACAGAGCAAATCCTTTATATTAGGACTTCGAAATAACTGTATTATATCGCAAATTCAACTAATTATCCAGTTTTTCTGGTAACACTGATGCCTGGAAGTCAATTTAGTTCTATTACGCCTTCAATACTATCATTAATGGCCGAGTTGTGACATTTGCAGTGTTATGGCACAGGCCAACCTCGTCCATTTGTACCGGTGTGTTTGACAACAAAACACAGAGCAAATCCTTTATATTAGGACTTCGAAATAACTGTCTTATATCGCAAATTCAACTAATTATAAAGTTTTTCTAGTAACACTGATGCCTGGACGTCAATTTAGTTCAATTGCGCCATCAATACTATCATTAATGGCCGAGTTGTCACGTTTGCAGTGTTATGACACAGGCCAAGCTCTTCCATTTGTACCGCTGTGTTTGACAACAATATACAGAGCAAATCCTTTATCTTGGGACTTCGAAATAACTGTGTCATATCGCAAATTCAACCAATTATCAAGTTTTCCTAGTAATACTGATGCCTGGAGGTGAATTTAGTTCTATTGCGCAATCAATACCATCATTAATGGGCGAGTTATCACGTTTGCAGTGTTATAGCACAGGCCAAGCTCTTCCATTTGTACCGGTGTGTTTGACAACAAAATACAGACCAAATCCTTTCTCTTGGGACTTCGAAATAACTGTATCAACTAATTATCCAGTTTTCCTAGAAATACTGATGCCTGGACGTCAATTTAGTTCAATTGCGCCATCAATACTATCATTAATGGCCGAGTTGTCACGTTTGCAGTGTTATGGCACAGGCCAAGCTCTTCCATTTGTACCGGTGTGTTTGACAACAAAATACAGACCAAATCCTTTATCTTGGGACTTCGAAATAACTGTGACATATTGCAAATTCAACTAATTATCCAGTTTTGCTAGTAAAACTGATGCCTGGAGGTCATTTTAGTTCTATTGCGCCTTCAATACTATCATTAATGACCGAGTTGTCGCATTTTCAGTGTTATGGCACCACCAAGCTCTTCCATTTGTACCGGTGTGTTTGACAACAAAACACAGAGCAAATCCTTTATTTGGGACTTCGAAATAACTGTGTTATCTTGCCAATTCAACTAATTATATAGTTTTCCTAGTCACTCTGATGCCTGGAGGTAATTTTTGTTCTATTGCGCCATAAATACTATCATTAATGGCCGAGTTGTCACATTTTCAGTGTTGTGGCACCGCCAAGCCCTTCCATTTGTACCACCGGTGTGTTTGACAACAAAATACAGAGCAAATCCTTTCTCTTGGGACTTCGAAATAACTGTATCAACTAATTATCCAGTTTTCCTAGAAATACTGATGCCTGGAGGTCAATTTAGTTCTATTGCGCCTTCAATACTATCATTAATGGGCGAGTTATCACGTTTGCAGTGTTATAGCACAGGCCAAGCTCTTCCATTTGTACCGGTGTGTTTGACAACAAAATACAGACCAAATCCTTTATCTTGGGACTTCGAAATAACTGTGTTATCTTGCAAATTCAACTAATTATCCAGTTGTGCTAGTAAAACTGATGCCTGGAGGTCATTTTAGTTCTATTGCGCCTTCAATACTATCATTAATGGCCGAGTTGTCGCATTTTCAGTGTTGTGGCACCGCCAAGCCCTTCCATTTGTACCACCGGTGTGTTTGACAACAAAATACAGAGCAAATCCTTTATCTTGGGACTTCGAAATAACTGTGTCATATCGCAAATTCAACTAATTATCCAGTTTTTCTGGTAACACTGATGCCTGGAAGTCAATTTAGTTCTATTGCGCCTTCAATACTATCATTAATGGCCGAGTTGTGACATTTGCAGTGTTATGGCACAGGCCAACCTCGTCCATTTGTACCGGTGTGTTTGACAACAAAACACAGAGCAAATCCTTTATATTAGGACTTCGAAATAACTGTCTTATATCGCAAATTCAACTAATTATAAAGTTTTTCTAGTAACACTGATGCCTGGACGTCAATTTAGTTCAATTGCGCCATCAATACTATCATTAATGGCCGAGTTGTCACGTTTGCAGTGTTATGGCACAGGCCAAGCTCTTCCATTTGTACCGCTGTGTTTGACAACAAAACACAGAGCAAATCCTTTATATTAGGACTTCGAAATAACTGTATTATATCGCAAATTCAACTAATTATCCAGTTTTTCTGGTAACACTGATGCCTGGAAGTCAATTTAGTTCTATTACGCCTTCAATACTATCATTAATGGCCGAGTTGTGACATTTGCAGTGTTATGGCACAGGCCAACCTCGTCCATTTGTACCGGTGTGTTTGACAACAAAACACAGAGCAAATCCTTTATATTAGGACTTCGAAATAACTGTCTTATATCGCAAATTCAACTAATTATAAAGTTTTTCTAGTAACACTGATGCCTGGACGTCAATTTAGTTCAATTGCGCCATCAATACTATCATTAATGGCCGAGTTGTCACGTTTGCAGTGTTATGACACAGGCCAAGCTCTTCCATTTGTACCGCTGTGTTTGACAACAATATACAGAGCAAATCCTTTATCTTGGGACTTCGAAATAACTGTGTCATATCGCAAATTCAACCTATTATCAAGTTTTCCTAGTAATACTGATGCCTGGAGGTGAATTTAGTTCTATTGCGCAATCAATACCATCATTAATGGGCGAGTTATCACGTTTGCAGTGTTATAGCACAGGCCAAGCTCTTCCATTTGTACCGGTGTGTTTGACAACAAAATACAGACCAAATCCTTTCTCTTGGGACTTCGAAATAACTGTATCAACTAATTATCCAGTTTTCCTAGAAATACTGATGCCTGGACGTCAATTTAGTTCAATTGCGCCATCAATACTATCATTAATGGCCGAGTTGTCACGTTTGCAGTGTTATGGCACAGGCCAAGCTCTTCCATTTGTACCGGTGTGTTTGACAACAAAATACAGACCAAATCCTTTATCTTGGGACTTCGAAATAACTGTGACATATTGCAAATTCAACTAATTATCCAGTTTTGCTAGTAAAACTGATGCCTGGAGGTCATTTTAGTTCTATTGCGCCTTCAATACTATCATTAATGACCGAGTTGTCGCATTTTCAGTGTTATGGCACCACCAAGCTCTTCCATTTGTACCGGTGTGTTTGACAACAAAACACAGAGCAAATCCTTTATTTGGGACTTCGAAATAACTGTGTTATCTTGCCAATTCAACTAATTATATAGTTTTCCTAGTCACTCTGATGCCTGGAGGTAATTGTTGTTCTATTGCGCCATAAATACTATCATTAATGGCCGAGTTGTCACATTTTCAGTGTTGTGGCACCGCCAAGCCCTTCCATTTGTACCACCGGTGTGTTTGACAACAAAATACAGAGCAAATCCTTTCTCTTGGGACTTCGAAATAACTGTATCAACTAATTATCCAGTTTTCCTAGAAATACTGATGCCTGGAGGTCAATTTAGTTCTATTGCGCCTTCAATACTATCATTAATGGGCGAGTTATCACGTTTGCAGTGTTATAGCACAGGCCAAGCTCTTCCATTTGTACCGGTGTGTTTGACAACAAAATACAGACCAAATCCTTTATCTTGGGACTTCGAAATAACTGTGACATATTGCAAATTCAACTAATTATCCAGTTTTGCTAGTAAAACTGATGCCTGGAGGTCATTTTAGTTCTATTGCGCCTTCAATACTATCATTAATGACCGAGTTGTCGCATTTTCAGTGTTATGGCACCACCAAGCTCTTCCATTTGTACCGGTGTGTTTGACAACAAAACACAGAGCAAATCCTTTATTTGGGACTTCGAAATAACTGTGTTATCTTGCCAATTCAACTAATTATATAGTTTTCCTAGTCACTCTGATGCCTGGAGGTAATTTGTGTTCTATTGCGCCATAAATACTATCATTAATGGCCGAGTTGTCACATTTTCAGTGTTGTGGCACCGCCAAGCCCTTCCATTTGTACCACCGGTGTTTGACAACAAAATACAGAGCAAATACTTTATCTTGGGACTTCGAAATAACTGTGTCATATCGCAAATTCAACTAATTATCCAGTTTTTCTGGTAACACTGATGCCTGGAAGTCAATTTAGTTCTATTGCGCCTTCAATACTATCATTAATGGCCGAGTTGTGACATTTGCAGTGTTATGGCACAGGCCAACCTCGTCCATTTGTACCGGTGTGTTTGACAACAAAACACAGAGCAAATCCTTTATATTAGGACTTCGAAATAACTGTCTTATATCGCAAATTCAACTAATTATAAAGTTTTTCTAGTAACACTGATGCCTGGACGTCAATTTAGTTCAATTGCGCCATCAATACTATCATTAATGGCCGAGTTGTCACGTTTGCAGTGTTATGGCACAGGCCAAGCTCTTCCATTTGTACCGCTGTGTTTGACAACAAAACACAGAGCAAATCCTTTATATTAGGACTTCGAAATAACTGTATTATATCGCAAATTCAACTAATTATCCAGTTTTTCTGGTAACACTGATGCCTGGAAGTCAATTTAGTTCTATTACGCCTTCAATACTATCATTAATGACCGAGTTGTGACATTTGCAGTGTTATGGCACAGGCCAACCTCGTCCATTTGTACCGGTGTGTTTGACAACAAAACACAGAGCAAATCCTTTATATTAGGACTTCGAAATAACTGTCTTATATCGCAAATTCAACTAATTATAAAGTTTTTCTAGTAACACTGATGCCTGGACGTCAATTTAGTTCAATTGCGCCATCAATACTATCATTAATGGCCGAGTTGTCACGTTTGCAGTGTTATGACACAGGCCAAGCTCTTCCATTTGTACCGCTGTGTTTGACAACAATATACAGAGCAAATCCTTTATCTTGGGACTTCGAAATAACTGTGTCATATCGCAAATTCAACCAATTATCAAGTTTTCCTAGTAATACTGATGCCTGGAGGTGAATTTAGTTCTATTGCGCAATCAATACCATCATTAATGGGCGAGTTATCACGTTTGCAGTGTTATAGCACAGGCCAAGCTCTTCCATTTGTACCGATGTGTTTGACAACAAAATACAGACCAAATCCTTTCTCTTGGGACTTCGAAATAACTGTATCAACTAATTATCCAGTTTTCCTAGAAATACTGATGCCTGGACGTCAATTTAGTTCAATTGCGCCATCAATACTATCATTAATGGCCGAGTTGTCACGTTTGCAGTGTTATGGCACAGGCCAAGCTCTTCCATTTGTACCGGTGTGTTTGACAACAAAATACAGACCAAATCCTTTATCTTGGGACTTCGAAATAACTGTGACATATTGCAAATTCAACTAATTATCAAGTTTTGCTAGTAAAACTGATGCCTGGCGGTCATTTTAGTTCTATTGCGCCTTCAATACTATCATTAATGACCGAGTTGTCGCATTTTCAGTGTTATGGCAACACCAAGCTCTTCCATTTGTACCGGTGTGTTTGACAACAAAACACAGAGCAAATCCTTTATTTGGGACTTCGAAATAACTGTGTTATCTTGCCAATTCAACTAATTATATAGCTTTCCTAGTCACTCTGATGCCTGGAGGTAATTTTTGTTCTATTGCGCCATAAATACTATCATTAATGGCCGAGTTGTCACATTTTCAGTGTTGTGGCACCGCCAAGCCCTTCCATTTGTACCACCGCTGTGTTTGACAACAAAATACAGAGCAAATCCTTTCTCTTGGGACTTCGAAATAACTGTATCAACTAATTATCCAGTTTTCCTAGAAATACTGATGCCTGGAGGTCAATTTAGTTCTATTGCGCCTTCAATACTATCATTAATGGGCGAGTTATCACGTTTGCAGTGTTATAGCACAGGCCAAGCTCTTCCATTTGTACCGGTGTGTTTGACAACAAAATACAGACCAAATCCTTTATCTTGGGACTTCGAAATAACTGTGACATATTGCAAATTCAACTAATTATCCAGTTTTGCTAGTAAAACTGATGCCTGGAGGTCATTTTAGTTCTATTGCGCCTTCAAAACTATCATTAATGACCGAGTTGTCGCATTTTCAGTGTTATGGCACCACCAAGCTCTTCCATTTGTACCGGTGTGTTTGACAACAAAACACAGAGCAAATCCTTTATTTGGGACTTCGAAATAACTGTGTTATCTTGCCAATTCAACTAATTATATAGTTTTCCTAGTCACTCTGATGCCTGGAGGTAATTTTTGTTCTATTGCGCCATAAATACTATCATTAATGGCCGAGTTGTCACATTTTCAGTGTTGTGGCACCGCCAAGCCCTTCCATTTGTACCACCGGTGTGTTTGACAACAAAATACAGAGCAAATCCTTTATCTTGGGACTTCGAAATAACTGTGTCATATCGCAAATTCAACTAATTATCCAGTTTTTCTGGTAACACTGATGCCTGGAAGTCAATTTAGTTCTATTGCGCCTTCAATACTATCATTAATGGCCGAGTTGTGACATTTGCAGTGTTATGGCACAGGCCAACCTCGTCCATTTGTACCGGTGTGTTTGACAACAAAACACAGAGCAAATCCTTTATATTAGGACTTCGAAATAACTGTCTTATATCGCAAATTCAACTAATTATAAAGTTTTTCTACTAACACTGATGCCTGGACGTCAATTTAGTTCAATTGCGCCATCAATACTATCATTAATGGCCGAGTTGTCACGTTTGCAGTGTTATGGCACAGGCCAAGCTCTTCCATTTGTACCGCTGTGTTTGACAACAAAACACAGAGCAAATCCTTTATATTAGGACTTCGAAATAACTGTATTATATCGCAAATTCAACTAATTATCCAGTTTTTCTGGTAACACTGATGCCTGGAAGTCAATTTAGTTCTATTACGCCTTCAATACTATCATTAATGGCCGAGTTGTGACATTTGCAGTGTTATGGCACAGGCCAACCTCGTCCATTTGTACCGGTGTGTTTGACAACAAAACACAGAGCAAATCCTTTATATTAGGACTTCGAAATAACTGTCTTATATCGCAAATTCAACTAATTATAAAGTTTTTCTAGTAACACTGATGCCTGGACGTCAATTTAGTTCAATTGCGCCATCAATACTATCATTAATGGCCGAGTTGTCACGTTTGCAGTGTTATGACACAGGCCAAGCTCTTCCATTTGTACCGCTGTGTTTGACAACAATATACAGAGCAAATCCTTTATCTTGGGACTTCGAAATAACTGTGTCATATCGCAAATTCAACCAATTATCAAGTTTTCCTAGTAATACTGATGCCTGGAGGTGAATTTAGTTCTATTGCGCAATCAATACCATCATTAATGGGCGAGTTATGACGTTTGCAGTGTTATAGCACAGGCCAAGCTCTTCCATTTGTACCGGTGTGTTTGACAACAAAATACAGACCAAATCCTTTCTCTTGGGACTTCGAAATAACTGTATCAACTAATTATCCAGTTTTCCTAGAAATACTGATGCCTGGACGTCAATTTAGTTCAATTGCGCCATCAATACTATCACTAATGGCCGAGTTGTCACGTTTGCAGTGTTATGGCACAGGCCAAGCTCTTCCATTTGTACCGGTGTGTTTGACAACAAAATATAGACCAAATCCTTTATCTTGGGACTTCGAAATAACTGTGACATATTGCAAATTCAACTAATTATCCAGTTTTGCTAGTAAAACTGATGCCTGGAGGTCATTTTAGTTCTATTGCGCCTTCAATACTATCATTAATGACCGAGTTGTCGCATTTTCAGTGTTATGGCACCACCAAGCTCTTCCATTTGTACCGGTGTGTTTGACAACAAAACACAGAGCAAATCCTTTATTTGGGACTTCGAAATAACTGTGTTATCTTGCCAATTCAACTAATTATATAGTTTTCCTAGTCACTCTGATGCCTGGAGGTAATTTTTGTTCTATTGCGCCATAAATACTATCATTAATGGCCGAGTTGTCACATTTTCAGTGTTGTGGCACCGCCAAGCCCTTCCATTTGTACCACCGGTGTGTTTGACAACAAAATACAGAGCAAATCCTTTATCTTGGGACTTCGAAATAACTGTGTCATATCGCAAATTCAACTAATTATCCAGTTTTTCTGGTAACACTGATGCCTGGAAGTCAATTTAGTTCTATTGCGCCTTCAATACTATCATTAATGGCCGAGTTGTGACATTTGCAGTGTTATGGCACAGGCCAACCTCGTCCATTTGTACCGGTGTGTTTGACAACAAAACACAGAGCAAATCCTTTATATTAGGACTTCGAAATAACTGTCTTATATCGCAAATTCAACTAATTATAAAGTTTTTCTAGTAACACTGATGCCTGGACGTCAATTTAGTTCAATTGCGCCATCAATACTATCATTAATGGCCGAGTTGTCACGTTTGCAGTGTTATGGCACAGGCCAAGCTCTTCCATTTGTACCGCTGTGTTTGACAACAAAACACAGAGCAAATCCTTTATATTAGGACTTCGAAATAACTGTATTATATCGCAAATTCAACTAATTATCCAGTTTTTCTGGTAACACTGATGCCTGGAAGTCAATTTAGTTCTATTACGCCTTCAATACTATCATTAATGGCCGAGTTGTGACATTTGCAGTGTTATGGCACAGGCCAACCTCGTCCATTTGTACCGGTGTGTTTGACAACAAAACACAGAGCAAATCCTTTATATTAGGACTTCGAAATAACTGTCTTATATCGCAAATTCAACTAATTATAAAGTTTTTCTAGTAACACTGATGCCTGGACGTCAATTTAGTTCAATTGCGCCATCAATACTATCATTAATGGCCGAGTTGTCACGTTTGCAGTGTTATGACACAGGCCAAGCTCTTCCATTTGTACCGCTGTGTTTGACAACAATATACAGAGCAAATCCTTTATCTTGGGACTTCGAAATAACTGTGTCATATCGCAAATTCAACCAATTATCAAGTTTTCCTAGTAATACTGATGCCTGGAGGTGAATTTAGTTCTATTGCGCAATCAATACCATCATTAATGGGCGAGTTATGACGTTTGCAGTGTTATAGCACAGGCCAAGCTCTTCCATTTGTACCGGTGTGTTTGACAACAAAATACAGACCAAATCCTTTCTCTTGGGACTTCGAAATAACTGTATCAACTAATTATCCAGTTTTCCTAGAAATACTGATGCCTGGACGTCAATTTAGTTCAATTGCGCCATCAATACTATCACTAATGGCCGAGTTGTCACGTTTGCAGTGTTATGGCACAGGCCAAGCTCTTCCATTTGTACCGGTGTGTTTGACAACAAAATACAGACCAAATCCTTTATCTTGGGACTTCGAAATAACTGTGACATATTGCAAATTCAACTAATTATCCAGTTTTGCTAGTAAAACTGATGCCTGGAGGTCATTTTAGTTCTATTGCGCCTTCAATACTATCATTAATGACCAAGTTGTCGCATTTTCAGTGTTATGGCACCACCAAGCTCTTCTATTTGTACCGGTGTGTTTGACAACAAAACACAGAGCAAATCCTTTATTTGGGACTTCGAAATAACTGTGTTATCTTGCCAATTCAACTAATTATATAGTTTTCCTAGTCACTCTGATGCCTGGAGGTAATTGTTGTTCTATTGCGCCATAAATACTATCATTAATGGCCGAGTTGTCACATTTTCAGTGTTGTGGCACCGCCAAGCCCTTCCATTTGTACCACCGGTGTGTTTGACAACAAAATACAGAGCAAATCCTTTATCTTGGGACTTCGAAATAACTGTGTCATATCGCAAATTCAACTAATTATCCAGTTTTTCTGGTAACACTGATGCCTGGAAGTCAATTTAGTTCTATTGCGCCTTCAATACTATCATTAATGGCCGAGTTGTGACATTTGCAGTGTTATGGCACAGGCCAACCTCGTCCATTTGTACCGGTGTGTTTGACAACAAAACACAGAGCAAATCCTTTATATTAGGACTTCGAAATAACTGTCTTATATCGCAAATTCAACTAATTATAAAGTTTTTCTAGTAACACTGATGCCTGGACGTCAATTTAGTTCAATTGCGCCATCAATACTATCATTAATGGCCGAGTTGTCACGTTTGCAGTGTTATGGCACAGACCAAGCTCTTCCATTTGTACCGCTGTGTTTGACAACAAAACACAGAGCAAATCCTTTATATTAGGACTTCGAAATAACTGTATTATATCGCAAATTCAACTAATTATCCAGTTTTTCTGGTAACACTGATGCCTGGAAGTCAATTTAGTTCTATTACGCCTTCAATACTATCATTAATGGCCGAGTTGTGACATTTGCAGTGTTATGGCACAGGCCAACCTCGTCCATTTGTACCGGTGTGTTTGACAACAAAACACAGAGCAAATCCTTTATATTAGGACTTCGAAATAACTGTCTTATATAACAAATTCAACTAATTATAAAGTTTTTCTAGTAACACTGATGCCTGGACGTCAATTTAGTTCAATTGCGCCATCAATACTATCATTAATGGCCGAGTTGTCACGTTTGCAGTGTTATGACACAGGCCAAGCTCTTCCATTTGTACCGCTGTGTTTGACAACAAAATACAGAGCAAATCCTTTATATTAGGACTTCCAAA
Organism: Actinernus sp. WN-2022; assembly: GCA_030867875.1. Lineage (NCBI taxonomy): Eukaryota > Metazoa > Cnidaria > Anthozoa > Actiniaria > Actinernidae > Actinernus > Actinernus sp. WN-2022. Next base: position 105,772,281 of record JAOWCC010001634.1, on the reverse strand, counting down.
TAACTGTATTATATCGCAAATTCAACTAATTATCAAGTTTTTCTAGTAACACTGATGCATGGAGGTCAATTTAGTTCTATTGCGCCTTCAATACTATCATTAATGGCCGAGTTGTCACGTTTGCAGTGTTATGGCACAGACCAAGCTCTTCCATTTGTAACGGTGTGTTTTACAAGAAAATACAGACCAAATCCTTTATTTTGGGACTTCGAAATAACTGTGTCATATCGCAAATTCAACTAATTATCCAGATTTGCTAGTAACACTGATGCCTGGAGGTCATTTTAGTTCTATTGCGCCTTCAATACTATCATTACTGACCGAGTTGTCGCATTTTCAGTGTTATGGCACCACCAAGCTCTTCCATTTGTACCGCTGTGTTTGACAACAAAATACAGAGCAAATCCTTTATCTTGGGACTTCGAAATAACTGTGTCATATCGCAAATTCAACTAATTATCCAGTTTTTCTGGTAACACTGATGCCTGGAAGTCAATTTAGTTCTATTACGCCTTCAATACTATCATTAATGGCCGAGTTGTGACATTTGCAGTGTTATGGCACAGGCCAAGCTCTTCCATTTGTACCGCTGTGTTTGACAACAAAATACAGAGCAAATCCTTTATCTTGGGACTTCGAAATAACTGTATCAACTAATTATCCAGTTTTCCTAGAAATACTGATGCCTGGAGGTCAATTTAGTTCTATTGCGCCTTCAATACTATCATTAATGGCCGAGTTGTGACATTTGCAGTGTTATGGCACAGGCCAACCTCGTCCATTTGTACCGGTGTGTTTGACAACAAAACACAGAGCAAATCCTTTATATTAGGACTTCGAAATAACTGTCTTATATCGCAAATTCAACTAATTATAAAGTTATTCTAGTAACACTGATGCCTGGACGTCAATGTAGTTCAATTGCGCCATCAATACTATCATTAATGGCCGAGTTGTCACGTTTGCAGTGTTATGGCACAGACCAAGCTCTTCCATTTGTACCGCTGTGTTTGACAACAAAACACAGAGCAAATCCTTTATATTAGGACTTCGAAATAACTGTATTATATCGCAAATTCAACTAATTATCCAGTTTTTCTGGTAACACTGATGCCTGGAAGTCAATTTAGTTCTATTACGCCTTCAATACTATCATTAATGGCCGAGTTGTGACATTTGCAGTGTTATGGCACAGGCCAACCTCGTCCATTTGTACCGGTGTGTTTGACAACAAAACACAGAGCAAATCCTTTATATTAGGACTTCGAAATAACTGTCTTATATCGCAAATTCAACTAATTATAAAGTTTTTCTAGTAACACTGATGCCTGGACGTCAATTTAGTTCAATTGCGCCATCAATACTATCATTAATGGCCGAGTTGTCACGTTTGCATTGTTATGACACAGGCCAAGCTCTTCCATTTGTACCGCTGTGTTTGACAACAATATACAGAGCAAATCCTTTATCTTGGGACTTCGAAATAACTGTGTCATATCGCAAATTCAACCAATTATCAAGTTTTCCTAGTAATACTGATGCCTGGAGGTGAATTTAGTTCTATTGCGCAATCAATACCATCATTAATGGGCGAGTTATCACGTTTGCAGTGTTATAGCACAGGCCAAGCTCTTCCATTTGTACCGGTGTGTTTGACAACAAAACACAGAGCAAATCCTTTATATTAGGACTTCGAAATAACTGTATTATATCGCAAATTCAACTAATTATAAAGTTTTTCTAGTAACACTGATGCCTGGAGGTCAATTTAGTTCTATTGCGCCTTCAATACTATCATTAATGGCCGAGTTGTCACGTTTGCAGTGTTATGGCACAGACCAAGCTCTTCCATTTGTAACGGTGTGTTTTACAACAAAATACAGACCAAATCTTTTATCTTGGGACTTCGAAATAACTGTGACATATTGCAAATTCAACTAATTATCCAGTTTTGCTAGTAACACTGATGCCTGGAGGTCATTTTAGTTCTATTGCGCCTTCAATACTATCATTAATGACCGAGTTGTCGCATTTTCAGTGTTATGGCACCACCAAGCTCTTCCATTTGTACCGGTGTGTTTGACAACAAAACACAGAGCAAATCCTTTATTTGGGACTTCTTAATAACTGTGTTATCTTGCCAATTCAACTAATTATCTAGTTTTCCTAGTCACTCTGATGCCTGGAGGTCATTTTTGTTCTATTGCGCCATAAATACTATCATTAATGGCCGAGTTGTCACGTTTGCAGTGTTATGGCACAGGCCAAGCTCTTCCATTTGTACCGCTGTGTTTGACAACAAAATACAGAGCAAATCCTTTATCTTGGGACTTCGAAATAACTGTGTCATAACGCAAATTCAACCAATTATCAAGTTTTCCTAGTAATACTGAAGCCTGGAGGTGAATTTAGTTATATTGCGCCATCAATACCATCATTAATGGGCGAGTTATCACGTTTGCAGTGTTATAGCACAGGCCAAGCTCTTCCATTTGTACCGGTGTGTTTGACAACAAAATACAGACCAAATCCTTTATCTTGGGACTTCGAAATAACTGTATCAACTAATTATCCAGTTTTCCTAGAAATACTGATGCCTGGAGGTCAATTTAGTTCTATTGCGCCATCAATACTATCATTAATGGGCGAGTTATCACGTTTGATGTGTTATAGCACAGGCCAAGCTCTTCCATTTGTACCGCTGTGTTTGACAACAAAATACAGAGCAAATCTTTTATTTTGCGACTTCGAAATAACTGTGTGATATCGCAAATTCAACTAATTATCAAGTTTTTCTGGTAACACTGATGCCTCGAGGTCAATTTAGTTCTATTGCGCCTTCAATACTATCATTAATGGCCGAGTTGTCACGTTTGCAGTGTTATGGAACAGACCAAGCTCTTCCATTTGTAACGGTGTATTTTACAAGAAAATACAGACCAAATCCTTTATATTGGGACTTCGAAATAACTGTGTCATATCGCAAATTCAACTAATTATCCAGATTTGCTAGTAACACTGATGCCTGGAGGTCATTTTAGTTCTATTGCGCCTTCAATACTATCATTACTGACCGAGTTGTCGCATTTTCAGTGTTATGGCACCACCAAGCTCTTCCATTTGTACCGCTGTGTTTGACAACAAAATACAGAGCAAATCCTTTATCTTGGGACTTCGAAATAACTGTGTCATATCGCAAATTCAACTAATTATCCAGTTTTTCTTGTAACACTGATGCCTGGAAGTCAATTTAGTTCTATTACGCCTTCAATACTATCATTAATGGCCGAGTTGTGACATTTGCAGTGTTATGGCACAGGCCAAGCTCTTCCATTTGTACCGCTGTGTTTGACAACAAAATACAGAGCAAATCCTTTATCTTGGGACTTCGAAATAACTGTATCAACTAATTATCCAGTTTTCCTAGAAATACTGATGCCTGGAGGTCAATTTAGTTCTATTGCGCCTTCAATACTATCATTAATGGCCGAGTTGTGACATTTGCACTGTTATGGCACAGGCCAACCTCGTCCATTTGTACCGGTGTGTTTGACAACAAAACACAGAGCAAATCCTTTATATTAGGACTTCGAAATAACTGTCTTATATCGCAAATTCAACTAATTATAAAGTTTTTCTAGTAACACTGATGCCTGGACGTCAAATTAGTTCAATTGCGCCATCAATACTATCATTAATGGCCGAGTTGTCACGTTTGCAGTGTTATGGCACAGGCCAAGCTCTTCCATTTGTACCGCTGTGTTTGACAACAAAATACAGAGCAAATCCTTTATCTTGGGACTTCGAAATAACTGTATCAACTAATTATCCAGTTTTCCTAGAAATACTGATGCCTGGAGGTCAATTTAGTTCTATTGCGCCATCAATACTATCATTAATGGGCGAGTTATCACGTTTGATGTGTTATAGCACAGGCCAAGCTCTTCCATTTGTACCGCTGTGTTTGACAACAAAATACAGAGCAAATCCTTTATTTTGCGACTTCGAAATAACTGTGTCATATCGCAAATTCAACTAATTATCAAGTTTTTCTGGTAACACTGATGCCTGGAGGTCAATTTAGTTCTATTGCGCCTTCAATACTATCATTAATGGCCGAGTTGTCACGTTTGCAGTGTTATGGCACAGACCAAGCTCTTCCATTTGTACCGCTGTGTTTGACAACAAAACACAGAGCAAATCCTTTATATTAGGACTTCGAAATAACTGTCTTATATCGCAAATTCAACTAATTATAAAGTTTTTCTAGTAACACTGATGCCTGGACGTCAAATTAGTTCAATTGCGCCATCAATACTATCATTAATGGCCGAGTTGTCACGTTTGCAGTGTTATGGCACAGGCCAAGCTCTTCCATTTGTACCGCTGTGTTTGACAACAAAATTCAGAGCAAATCCTTTATCTTGGGACTTCGAAATAACTGTGTCATAACGCAAATTCAACCAATTATCAAGTTTTCCTAGTAATACTGAAGCCTGGAGGTGAATTTAGTTCTATTGCGCCATCAATACCATCATTAATGGGCGAGTTATCACGTTTGCAGTGTTATAGCACAGGCCAAGCTCTTCCATTTGTACCGGTGTGTTTGACAACAAAATACAGACCAAATCCTTTATCTTGGGACTTCGAAATAACTGTATCAACTAATTATCCAGTTTTCCTAGAAATACTGATGCCTGGAGGTCAATTTAGTTCTATTGCGCCATCAATACTATCATTAATGGGCGAGTTATCACGTTTGATGTGTTATAGCACAGGCCAAGCTCTTCCATTTGTACCGCTGTGTTTGACAACAAAATACAGAGCAAATCCTTTATTTTGCGACTTCGAAATAACTGTGTCATATCGCAAATTCAACTAATTATCAAGTTTTTCTGGTAACACTGATGCCTGGAGGTCAATTTAGTTCTATTGCGCCTTCAATACTATCATTAATGGCCGAGTTGTCACGTTTGCAGTGTTATGGCACAGACCAAGCTCTTCCATTTGTAACGGTGTGTTTTACAAGAAAATACAGACCAAATCCTTTATCTTGGGACTTCGAAATAACTGTGTCATATCGCAAATTCAACTAATTATCCAGATTTGCTAGTAACACTGATGCCTGGAGGTCATTTTAGTTCTATTGCGCCTTCAATACTATCATTACTGACCGAGTTGTCGCATTTTCAGTGTTATGGCACCACCAAGCTCTTCCATTTGTACCGCTGTGTTTGACAACAAAATACAGAGCAAATCCTTTATCTTGGGACTTCGAAATAACTGTGTCATATCGCAAATTCAACTAATTATCCAGTTTTTCTGGTAACACTGATGCCTGTAAGTCAATTTAGTTCTATTACGCCTTCAATACTATCATTAATGGCCGAGTTGTGACATTTGCAGTGTTATGGCACAGGCCAAGCTCTTCCATTTGTACCGCTGTGTTTGACAACAAAATACAGAGCAAATCCTTTATCTTGGGACTTCGAAATAACTGTATCAACTAATTATCTAGTTTTCCTAGAAATACTGATGCCTGGAGGTCAATTTAGTTCTATTGCGCCTTCAATACTATCATTAATGACCGAGTTGTCGCATTTTCAGTGTTATGGCACCACCAAGCTCTTCCATTTGTACCGGTGTGTTTGACAACAAAATACAGAGCAAATCCTTTATTTGGGACTTCTTAATAACTGTGTTATCTTGCCAATTCAACTAATTATCTAGTTTTCCTAGTCACTCTGATGCCTGGAGGTCAATTTAGTTCTATTGCGCCATAAATACTATCATTAATGGCCGAGTTGTCACATTTTTAGTGTTGTGGCACCGCCAAGCCCTTCCATTTGTACCACCGGTGTGTTTGACAACAAAATACAGAGCAAATCCTTTATCTTGGGACTTCGAAATAACTGTGTCATATCGCAAATTCAACTAATTATCAAGTTTTTCTAGTAACACTGATGCCTGGAGGTCAATTTAGTTCTATTGCGCCTTCAATACTATCATTAATGGCCGAGTTGTGACATTTGCAGTGTTATGGCACAGGCCAAGCTATTCCATTTGTACCGGTGTGTTTTACAACAAAAGAGAGAGCAACTCCTTTATATTAGGACTTCGAAATAACTGTATTATATGGCAAATTCAACCAATTATCTAGTTTTCCTAGTAATACTGATGCCTGGAGGTGAATTTAGTTCTATTGCGCCATCAATACCATCATTAATGGGCGAGTTATCACGTTTGCAGTGTTATAGCACAGGCCAAGCTCTTCCATTTGTACCGGTGTGTTTGACAACAAAACAGAGAGAAACTCCTTTATCTTGGGACTTCGAAATAACTGTATCAACTAATTATCCAGTTTTCCTAGAAATACTGATGCCTGGAGGTCAATTTAGTTCTATTGCGCCTTCAATACTATCATTAATGGCCGAGTTGTGACATTTGCAGTGTTATGGCACAGGCCAACCTCGTCCATTTGTACCGGTGTGTTTGACAACAAAACACAGAGCAAATCCTTTATATTAGGACTTCGAAATAACTGTCTTATATCGCAAATTCAACTAATTATAAAGTTTTTCTAGTAACACTGATGCCTGGACGTCAAATTAGTTCAATTGCGCCATCAATACTATCATTAATGGCCGAGTTGTCACGTTTGCAGTGTTATGGCACAGGCCAAGCTCTTCCATTTGTACCGCTGTGTTTGACAACAAAATACAGAGCAAATCCTTTATCTTGGGACTTCGAAATAACTGTGTCATAACGCAAATTCAACCAATTATCAAGTTTTCCTAGTAATACTGAAGCCTGGAGGTGAATTTAGTTCTATTGCGCCATCAATACCATCATTAATGGGCGAGTTATCACGTTTGCAGTGTTATAGCACAGGCCAAGCTCTTCCATTTGTACCGGTGTGTTTGACAACAAAATACAGACCAAATCCTTTATCTTGGGACTTCGAAATAACTGTATCAACTAATTATCCAGTTTTCCTAGAAATACTGATGCCTGGAGGTCAATTTAGTTCTATTGCGCCATCAATACTATCATTAATGGGCGAGTTATCACGTTTGATGTGTTATAGCACAGGCCAAGCTCTTCCATTTGTACCGCTGTGTTTGACAACAAAATACAGAGCAAATCCTTTATTTTGCGACTTCGAAATAACTGTGTCATATCGCAAATTCAACTAATTATCAAGTTTTTCTGGTAACACTGATGCCTGGAGGTCAATTTAGTTCTATTGCGCCTTCAATACTATCATTAATGGCCGAGTTGTCACGTTTGCAGTGTTATGGCACAGACCAAGCTCTTCCATTTGTAACGGTGTGTTTTACAAGAAAATACAGACCAAATCCTTTATCTTGGGACTTCGAAATAACTGTGTCATATCGCAAATTCAACTAATTATCCAGTTTTTCTGGTAACACTGATGCCTGTAAGTCAATTTAGTTCTATTACGCCTTCAATACTATCATTAATGGCCGAGTTGTGACATTTGCAGTGTTATGGCACAGGCCAAGCCCTTCCATTTGTACCGCTGTGTTTGACAACAAAATACAGAGCAAATCCTTTATCTTGGGACTTCGAAATAACTGTATCAACTAATTATCCAGTTTTCCTAGAAATACTGATGCCTGGAGGTCAATTTAGTTCTATTGCGCCATCAATACTATCATTAATGGGCGAGTTGTCACGTTTGATGTGTTATAGCACAGGCCAAGCTCTTCCATTTGTACCGCTGTGTTTGACAACAAAATACAGAGCAAATCCTTTATATTGGGACTTCGAAATAACTGTGTCATATCGCAAATTCAACTAATTATCCAGTTTTTCTGGTAACACTGATGCCTGGAGGTCAATTTAGTTCTATTGCGCCTTCAATACTATCATTAATGGCCGAGTTGTGATATTTGCAGTGTTATGGCACCACCAAGCTCTTCCATTTGTACCGCTGTGTTTGACAACAAAATACAGAGCAAATCCTTTATCTTGGGACTTCGAAATAACTGTGTCATATCGCAAATTCAACTAATTATCCAGTTTTTCTGGTAACACTGATGCCTGTAAGTCAATTTAGTTCTATTACGCCTTCAATACTATCATTAATGGCCGAGTTGTGACATTTGCAGTGTTATGGCACAGGCCAAGCTCTTCCATTTGTACCGCTGTGTTTGACAACAAAATACAGAGCAAATCCTTTATCTTGGGACTTCGAAATAACTGTATCAACTAATTATCTAGTTTTCCTAGAAATACTGATGCCTGGAGGTCAATTTAGTTCTATTGCGCCATCAATACTATCATTAATGGGCGAGTTGTCACGTTTGATGTGTTATAGCACAGGCCAAGCTCTTCCATTTGTACCGCTGTGTTTGACAACAAAATACAGAGCAAATCCTTTATCTTGGGACTTCGAAATAACTGTGTCATATCGCAAATTCAACTAATTATCCAGTTTTTCTGGTAACACTGATGCCTGGAGGTCCATTTAGTTCTATTGCGCCTTCAATACTATCATTAATGGCCGAGTTGTGATATTTGCAGTGTTATGGCACAGGCCAAGCTCTTCCATTTGTACCGGTGTGTTTGACAACAAAACACAGAGCAAATCCTTTATATTAGGACTTCCAAATAATTGTATTATATCGCAAATTCAACTAATTATCAAGTTTTTCTAGTAACACCGATGCATGGAGGTCAATTTAGTTCTATTGCGCCTTCAATACTATCATTAATGGCCGAGTTGTGACATTTGCAGTGTTATGGCACAGGCCAACCTCGTCCATTTGTACCGGTGTGTTTGACAACAAAACACAGAGCAAATCCTTTATCTTGGGACTTCGAAATAACTGTCTTATATCGCAAATTCAACTAATTATAAAGTTTTTCTAGTAACACTGATGCATGGAGGTCAATTTAGTTCTATTGCGCCATCAATACTATCATTAATGGTCGAGTTGTCACGTTTGCAGTGTTATGACACAGGCCAAGCTCTTCCATTTGTACCGCTGTGTTTGACAACAAAATACAGAGCAACTCCTTTATCTTGGGACTTCGAAATAACTGTGTCATATCGCAAATTCAACCGATTATCAAGTTTTCCTAGTAATACTGATGCCTGGAGGTGAATTTAGTTCTATTGCGCCATCAATACTATCATTAATGGCCGAGTTGTCACGTTTGCAGTGTTATAGCACAGGCCAAGCTCTTCCATTTGTAACGGTGTGTTTGACAACAAAATACAGAGCAAATCTTTTATCTTGGGACTTCGAAATAACTGTGACATATTGCAAATTCAACTAATTATCCAGTTTTGCTAGTAACACTGACGCCTGGAGGTCAATTTAGTTCTATTGCGCCTTCAATACTATCATTAATGACCGAGTTGTCGCATTTTCAGTGTTATGGCACCACCAAGCTCTTCCATTTGTACCGGTGTGTTTGACAACAAAATACAGAGCAAATCCTTTATTTGGGACTTCTTAATAACTGTGTTATCTTGCCAATTCAACTAATTATCTAGTTTTCCTAGTCACTCTGATGCCTGGAGGTCAATTTAGTTCTATTGCGCCATAAATACTATCATTAATGGCCGAGTTGTCACATTTTTAGTGTTGTGGCACCGCCAAGCCCTTCCATTTGTACCACCGGTGTGTTTGACAACAAAATACAGAGCAAATCCTTTATCTTGGGACTTCGAAATAACTGTGTCATATCGCAAATTCAACTAATTATCAAGTTTTTCTAGTAACACTGATGCCTGGAGGTCAATTTAGTTCTATTGCGCCTTCAATACTATCATTAATGGCCGAGTTGTGACATTTGCAGTGTTATGGCACAGGCCAAGCTATTCCATTTGTACCGGTGTGTTTTACAACAAAAGAGAGAGCAACTCCTTTATATTAGGACTTCGAAATAACTGTATTATATGGCAAATTCAACCAATTATCTAGTTTTCCTAGTAATACTGATGCCTGGAGGTGAATTTAGTTCTATTGCGCCATCAATACCATCATTAATGGGCGAGTTATCACGTTTGCAGTGTTATAGCACAGGCCAAGCTCTTCCATTTGTACCGGTGTGTTTGACAACAAAACAGAGAGAAACTCCTTTATCTTGGGACTTCGAAATAACTGTATCAACTAATTATCCAGTTTTCCTAGAAATACTGATGCCTGGAGGTCAATTTAGTTCTATTGCGCCTTCAATACTATCATTAATGGCCGAGTTGTGACATTTGCAGTGTTATGGCACAGGCCAACCTCGTCCATTTGTACCGGTGTGTTTGACAACAAAACACAGAGCAAATCCTTTATATTAGGACTTCGAAATAACTGTCTTATATCGCAAATTCAACTAATTATAAAGTTTTTCTAGTAACACTGATGCCTGGACGTCAAATTAGTTCAATTGCGCCATCAATACTATCATTAATGGCCGAGTTGTCACGTTTGCAGTGTTATGGCACAGGCCAAGCTCTTCCATTTGTACCGCTGTGTTTGACAACAAAATACAGAGCAAATCCTTTATCTTGGGACTTCGAAATAACTGTGTCATAACGCAAATTCAACCAATTATCAAGTTTTCCTAGTAATACTGAAGCCTGGAGGTGAATTTAGTTCTATTGCGCTATCAATACCATCATTAATGGGCGAGTTATCACGTTTGCAGTGTTATAGCACAGGCCAAGCTCTTCCATTTGTACCGGTGTGTTTGACAACAAAATACAGACCAAATCCTTTATCTTGGGACTTCGAAATAACTGTATCAACTAATTATCCAGTTTTCCTAGAAATACTGATGCCTGGAGGTCAATTTAGTTCTATTGCGCCATCAATACTATCATTAATGGGCGAGTTATCACGTTTGATGTGTTATAGCACAGGCCAAGCTCTTCCATTTGTACCGCTGTGTTTGACAACAAAATACAGAGCAAATCCTTTATTTTGCGACTTCGAAATAACTGTGTCATATCGCAAATTCAACTAATTATCAAGTTTTTCTGGTAACACTGATGCCTGGAGGTCAATTTAGTTCTATTGCGCCTTCAATACTATCATTAATGGCCGAGTTGTCACGTTTGCAGTGTTATGGCACAGACCAAGCTCTTCCATTTGTAACGGTGTGTTTTACAAGAAAATACAGACCAAATCCTTTATCTTGGGACTTCGAAATAACTGTGTCATATCGCAAATTCAACTAATTATCCAGTTTTTCTGGTAACACTGATGCCTGTAAGTCAATTTAGTTCTATTACGCCTTCAATACTATCATTAATGGCCGAGTTGTGACATTTGCAGTGTTATGGCACAGGCCAAGCTCTTCCATTTGTACCGCTGTGTTTGACAACAAAATACAGAGCAAATCCTTTATCTTGGGACTTCGAAATAACTGTATCAACTAATTATCCAGTTTTCCTAGAAATACTGATGCCTGGAGGTCAATTTAGTTCTATTGCGCCATCAATACTATCATTAATGGGCGAGTTGTCACGTTTGATGTGTTATAGCACAGGCCAAGCTCTTCCATTTGTACCGCTGTGTTTGACAACAAAATACAGAGCAAATCCTTTATATTGGGACTTCGAAATAACTGTGTCATATCGCAAATTCAACTAATTATCCAGTTTTTCTGGTAACACTGATGCCTGGAGGTCAATTTAGTTCTATTGCGCCTTCAATACTATCATTAATGGCCGAGTTGTGATATTTGCAGTGTTATGGCACAGGCCAAGCTCTTCCATTTGTACCGGTGTGTTTGACAACAAAACACAGAGCAAATCCTTTATATTAGGACTTCCAAATAATTGTATTATATCGCAAATTCAACTAATTATCAAGTTTTTCTAGTAACACCGATGCATGGAGGTCAATTTAGTTCTATTGCGCCTTCAATACTATCATTAATGGCCGAGTTGTGACATTTGCAGTGTTATGGCACAGGCCAACCTCGTCCATTTGTACCGGTGTGTTTGACAACAAAACACAGAGCAAATCCTTTATCTTGGGACTTCGAAATAACTGTCTTATATCGCAAATTCAACTAATTATAAAGTTTTTCTAGTAACACTGATGCATGGAGGTCAATTTAGTTCTATTGCGCCATCAATACTATCATTAATGGTCGAGTTGTCACGTTTGCAGTGTTATGACACAGGCCAAGCTCTTCCATTTGTACCGCTGTGTTTGACAACAAAATACAGAGCAAATCCTTTATCTTGGGACTTCGAAATAACTGTGTCATATCGCAAATTCAACCGATTATCAAGTTTTCCTAGTAATACTGATGCCTGGAGGTGAATTTAGTTCTATTGCGCCATCAATACTATCATTAATGGCCGAGTTGTCACGTTTGCAGTGTTATAGCACAGGCCAAGCTCTTCCATTTGTAACGGTGTGTTTGACAACAAAATACAGAGCAAATCTTTTATCTTGGGACTTCGAAATAACTGTGACATATTGCAAATTCAACTAATTATCCAGTTTTGCTAGTAACACTGATGCCTGGAGGTCATTTTAGTTCTATTGTGCCTTCAATACTATCATTAATGACCGAGTTGTCGCATTTTCAGTGTTATGGCACCACCAAGCTCTTCCATTTGTACCGGTGTGTTTGACAACAAAATACAGAGCAAATCCTTTATTTGGGACTTCTTAATAACTGTGTTATCTTGCCAATTCAACTAATTATCTAGTTTTCCTAGTCACTCTGATGCCTGGAGGTCAATTTAGTTCTATTGCGCCATAAATACTATCATTAATGGCCGAGTTGTCACATTTTTAGTGTTGTGGCACCGCCAAGCCCTTCCATTTGTACCACCGGTGTGTTTGACAACAAAATACAGAGCAAATCCTTTATCTTGGGACTTCGAAATAACTGTGTCATATCGCAAATTCAACTAATTATCAAGTTTTTCTAGTAACACTGATGCCTGGAGGTCAATTTAGTTCTATTGCGCCTTCAATACTATCATTAATGGCCGAGTTGTGACATTTGCAGTGTTATGGCACAGGCCAAGCTATTCCATTTGTACCGGTGTGTTTTACAACAAAAGAGAGAGCAACTCCTTTATATTAGGACTTCGAAATAACTGTATTATATGGCAAATTCAACCAATTATCTAGTTTTCCTAGTAATACTGATGCCTGGAGGTGAATTTAGTTCTATTGCGCCATCAATACCATCATTAATGGGCGAGTTATCACGTTTGCAGTGTTATAGCACAGGCCAAGCTCTTCCATTTGTACCGGTGTGTTTGACAACAAAACAGAGAGAAACTCCTTTATCTTGGGACTTCGAAATAACTGTATCAACTAATTATCCAGTTTTCCTAGAAATACTGATGCCTGGAGGTCAATTTAGTTCTATTGCGCCTTCAATACTATCATTAATGGCCGAGTTGTGACATTTGCAGTGTTATGGCACAGGCCAACCTCGTCCATTTGTACCGGTGTGTTTGACAACAAAACACAGAGCAAATCCTTTATATTAGGACTTCGAAATAACTGTCTTATATCGCAAATTCAACTAATTATAAAGTTTTTCTAGTAACACTGATGCCTGGACGTCAAATTAGTTCAATTGCGCCATCAATACTATCATTAATGGCCGAGTTGTCACGTTTGCAGTGTTATGGCACAGGCCAAGCTCTTCCATTTGTACCGCTGTGTTTGACAACAAAATACAGAGCAAATCCTTTATCTTGGGACTTCGAAATAACTGTGTCATAACGCAAATTCAACCAATTATCAAGTTTTCCTAGTAATACTGAAGCCTGGAGGTGAATTTAGTTCTATTGCGCCATCAATACCATCATTAATGGGCGAGTTATCACGTTTGCAGTGTTATAGCACAGGCCAAGCTCTTCCATTTGTACCGGTGTGTTTGACAACAAAATACAGACCAAATCCTTTATCTTGGGACTTCGAAATAACTGTATCAACTAATTATCCAGTTTTCCTAGAAATACTGATGCCTGGAGGTCAATTTAGTTCTATTGCGCCATCAATACTATCATTAATGGGCGAGTTATCACGTTTGATGTGTTATAGCACAGGCCAAGCTCTTCCATTTGTACCGCTGTGTTTGACAACAAAATACAGAGCAAATCCTTTATTTTGCGACTTCGAAATAACTGTGTCATATCGCAAATTCAACTAATTATCAAGTTTTTCTGGTAACACTGATGCCTGGAGGTCAATTTAGTTCTATTGCGCCTTCAATACTATCATTAATGGCCGAGTTGTCACGTTTGCAGTGTTATGGCACAGACCAAGCTCTTCCATTTGTAACGGTGTGTTTTACAAGAAAATACAGACCAAATCCTTTATCTTGGGACTTCGAAATAACTGTGTCATATCGCAAATTCAACTAATTATCCAGATTTGCTAGTAACACTGATGCCTGGAGGTCATTTTAGTTCTATTGCGCCTTCAATACTATCATTACTGACCGAGTTGTCGCATTTTCAGTGTTATGGCACCACCAAGCTCTTCCATTTGTACCGCTGTGTTTGACAACAAAATACAGAGCAAATCCTTTATCTTGGGACTTCGAAATAACTGTGTCATATCGCAAATTCAACTAATTATCCAGTTTTTCAGGTAACACTGATGCCTGTAAGTCAATTTAGTTCTATTACGCCTTCAATACTATCATTAATGGCCGAGTTGTGACATTTGCAGTGTTATGGCACAGGCCAAGCTCTTCCATTTGTACCGCTGTGTTTGACAACACAATACAGAGCAAATCCTTTATCTTGGGACTTCGAAATAACTGTATCAACTAATTATCCAGTTTTCCTAGAAATACTGATGCCTGGAGGTCAATTTAGTTCTATTGCGCCATCAATACTATCATTAATGGGCGAGTTGTCACGTTTGATGTGTTATAGCACAGGCCAAGCTCTTCCATTTGTACCGCTGTGTTTGACAACAAAATACAGAGCAAATCCTTTATCTTGGGACTTCGAAATAACTGTGTCATATCGCAAATTCAACTAATTATCCAGTTTTTCTGGTAACACTGATGCCTGGAGGTCAATTTAGTTCTATTGCGCCTTCAATACTATCATTAATGGCCGAGTTGTGATATTTGCAGTGTTATGGCACAGGCCAAGCTCTTCCATTTGTACCGGTGTGTTTGACAACAAAACAGAGAGCAAATCCTTTATATTAGGACTTCCAAATAATTGTATTATATCGCAAATTCAACTAATTATCAAGTTTTTCTAGTAACACTGATGCATGGAGGTCAATTTAGTTCTATTGCGCCTTCAATACTATCATTAATGGCCGAGTTGTGACATTTGCAGTGTTATGGCACAGGCCAACCTCGTCGATTTGTACCGGTGTGTTTGACAACAAAACACAGAGCAAATCCTTTATCTTGGGACTTCGAAATAACTGTCTTATATCGCAAATTCAACTAATTATAAAGTTTTTCTAGTAACACTGATGCATGGAGGTCAATTTAGTTCTATTGCGCCATCAATACTATCATTAATGGTCGAGTTGTCACGTTTGCAGTGTTATGACACAGGCCAAGCTCTTCCATTTGTACCGCTGTGTTTGACAACAAAATACAGAGCAAATCCTTTATCTTGGGACTTCGAAATAACTGTGTCATATCGCAAATTCAACCGATTATCAAGTTTTCCTAGTAATACTGATGCCTGGAGGTGAATTTAGTTCTATTGCGCCATCAATACTATCATTAATGGCCGAGTTGTCACGTTTGCAGTGTTATAGCACAGGCCAAGCTCTTCCATTTGTAACGGTGTGTTTGACAACAAAATACATACCAAATCTTTTATCTTGGGACTTCGAAATAACTGTGACATATTGCAAATTCAACTAATTATCCAGTTTTGCTAGTAACACTGATGCCTGGAGGTCATTTTAGTTCTATTGCGCCTTCAATACTATCATTAATGACCGAGTTGTCGCATTTTCAGTGTTATGGCACCACCAAGCTCTTCCATTTGTACCGGTGTGTTTGACAACAAAATACAGAGCAAATCCTTTATTTGGGACTTCTTAATAACTGTGTTATCTTGCCAATTCAACTAATTATCTAGTTTTCCTAGTCACTCTGATGCCTGGAGGTCAATTTAGTTCTATTGCGCCATAAATACTATCATTAATGGCCGAGTTGTCACATTTTCAGTGTTGTGGCACCGCCAAGCCCTTCCATTTGTACCACCGGTGTGTTTGACAACAAAATACAGAGCAAATCCTTTATCTTGGGACTTCGAAATAACTGTGTCATATCGCAAATTCAACTAATTATCAAGTTTTTCTAGTAACACTGATGCCTGGAGGTCAATTTAGTTCTATTGCGCCTTCAATACTATCATTAATGGCCGAGTTGTGACATTTGCAGTGTTATGGCACAGGCCAAGCTATTCCATTTGTACCGGTGTGTTTTACAACAAAAGAGAGAGCAACTCCTTTATATTAGGACTTCGAAATAACTGTATTATATGGCAAATTCAACCAATTATCTAGTTTTTCTGGTAACACTGATGCCTGTAAGTCAATTTAGTTCTATTACGCCTTCAATACTATCATTAATGGCCGAGTTGTGACATTTGCAGTGTTATGGCACAGGCCAAGCTCTTCCATTTGTACCGCTGTGTTTGACAACACAATACAGAGCAAATCCTTTATCTTGGGACTTCGAAATAACTGTATCAACTAATTATCCAGTTTTCCTAGAAATACTGATGCCTGGAGGTCAATTTAGTTCTATTGCGCCATCAATACTATCATTAATGGGCGAGTTGTCACGTTTGATGTGTTATAGCACAGGCCAAGCTCTTCCATTTGTACCGCTGTGTTTGACAACAAAATACAGAGCAAATCCTTTATCTTGGGACTTCGAAATAACTGTGTCATATCGCAAATTCAACTAATTATCCAGTTTTTCTGGTAACACTGATGCCTGGAGGTCAATTTAGTTCTATTGCGCCTTCAATACTATCATTAATGGCCGAGTTGTGATATTTGCAGTGTTATGGCACAGGCCAAGCTCTTCCATTTGTACCGGTGTGTTTGACAACAAAACAGAGAGCAAATCCTTTATATTAGGACTTCCAAATAATTGTATTATATCGCAAATTCAACTAATTATCAAGTTTTTCTAGTAACACTGATGCATGGAGGTCAATTTAGTTCTATTGCGCCTTCAATACTATCATTAATGGCCGAGTTGTGACATTTGCAGTGTTATGGCACAGGCCAACCTCGTCCATTTGTACCGGTGTGTTTGACAACAAAACACAGAGCAAATCCTTTATCTTGGGACTTCGAAATAACTGTCTTATATCGCAAATTCAACTAATTATAAAGTTTTTCTAGTAACACTGATGCATGGAGGTCAATTTAGTTCTATTGCGCCATCAATACTATCATTAATGGTCGAGTTGTCACGTTTGCAGTGTTATGACACAGGCCAAGCTCTTCCATTTGTACCGCTGTGTTTGACAACAAAATACAGAGCAAATCCTTTATCTTGGGACTTCGAAATAACTGTGTCATATCGCAAATTCAACCGATTATCAAGTTTTCCTAGTAATACTGATGCCTGGAGGTGAATTTAGTTCTATTGCGCCATCAATACTATCATTAATGGCCGAGTTGTCACGTTTGCAGTGTTATAGCACAGGCCAAGCTCTTCCATTTGTAACGGTGTGTTTGACAACAAAATACAGACCAAATCTTTTATCTTGGGACTTCGAAATAACTGTGACATATTGCAAATTCAACTAATTATCCAGTTTTGCTAGTAACACTGATGCCTGGAGGTCATTTTAGTTCTATTGCGCCTTCAATACTATCATTAATGACCGAGTTGTCGCATTTTCAGTGTTATGGCACCACCAAGCTCTTCCATTTGTACCGGTGTGTTTGACAACAAAATACAGAGCAAATCCTTTATTTGGGACTTCTTAATAACTGTGTTATCTTGCCAATTCAACTAATTATCTAGTTTTCCTAGTCACTCTGATGCCTGGAGGTCAATTTAGTTCTATTGCGCCATAAATACTATCATTAATGGCCGAGTTGTCACATTTTCAGTGTTGTGGCACCGCCAAGCCCTTCCATTTGTACCACCGGTGTGTTTGACAACAAAATACAGAGCAAATCCTTTATCTTGGGACTTCGAAATAACTGTGTCATATCGCAAATTCAACTAATTATCAAGTTTTTCTAGTAACACTGATGCCTGGAGGTCAATTTAGTTCTATTGCGCCTTCAATACTATCATTAATGGCCGAGTTGTGACATTTGCAGTGTTATGGCACAGGCCAAGCTATTCCATTTGTACCGGTGTGTTTCACAACAAAAGAGAGAGCAACTCCTTTATATTAGGACTTCGAAATAACTGTATTATATGGCAAATTCAACCAATTATCTAGTTTTCCTAGTAATACTGATGCCTGGAGGTGAATTTAGTTCTATTGCGCCATCAATACCATCATTAATGGGCGAGTTATCACGTTTGCAGTGTTATAGCACAGGCCAAGCTCTTCCATTTGTACCGGTGTGTTTGACAACAAAACAGAGAGAAACTCCTTTATATTAAGACTTCGAAATAACTGTATCAACTAATTATCCAGTTTTCCTAGAAATACTGATGCCTGGAGGTCAATTTAATTCTATTGCGCCATCAATACTATCATTAATGGGCGAGTTATCACGTTTGATGTGTTATAGCACAGGCCAAGCTCTTCCATTTGTACCGCTGTGTTTGACAAAAAAACACAGAGGAAATCCTTTATTTGGGACTTCGAAATAACTGTCTTATATCGCAAATTCAACTAATTATAAAGTTTTTCTAGTAACACTGATGCCTGGACGTCAATTTAGTTCAATTGCGCCATCAATACTATCATTAATGGCCGAGTTGTCACGTTTGCAGTGATATGGCACAGGCCAAGCTCTTCCATTTGTACCGGTGTGTTTGACAACAAAACACAGAGCAAATCCTTTATATTAGGACTTCGAAATAACTGTATTATATCGCAAATTCAACTAATTATCCAGTTTTCCTAGTGATACTGATGCCTGGAGGTGAACTTAGTTCTATTGCGCCATCAATACCATCATTAATGGGCGAGTTATCACGTTTGCAGTGTTATAGCACAGGCCAAGCTCTTCCATTTGTACCGGTGTGTTTGACAACAAAATACAGACCAAATCCTTTATCTTGGGACTTCGAAATAACTGTATCAACTAATTATCCAGTTTTCCTAGAAATACTGATGCCTGGAGGTGAATTTAGTTCTATTGCGCCATCAATAGTATCATTAATGGGCGAGTTATCACTTTTGATGTGTTATAGCACAGGCCAAGGTCTTCCATTTGTACCGCTGTGTTTGACAACAAAATACAGAGGAAATCCTTTATTTTGCGACTTCGAAATAACTGTGTCATATCGCAAATTCAACTAATTATCAAGTTTTTCTGGTAACACTGATGCCTGGAGGTCAATTTAGTTCTATTGCGCCATCAATACTATCATTAATGGCCGAGTTGTCACACTTGCAGTGTTATGGCACAGGCCAAGCTCTTCCATTTGTACCGGTGTGTTTTACAACAAAAGAGAGAGCAACTCCTTTATATTAGGACTTCGAAATAACTGTATTATATGGCAAATTCAACCAATTATCTAGTTTTCCTAGTAATACTGATGCCTGGAGGTGAATTTAGTTCTATTGCGCCATCAATACTATCATTAATGGGCGAGTTATCACGTTTGCAGTGTTATAGCACAGGCCAAGCTCTTCCATTTGTACCGGTGTGTTTGACAACAATATACAGAGCAAATCCTTTATCTTGGGACTTCGAAATAACTGTGTCATATCGCAAATTCAACCAATTATCAAGTTTTCCTAGTAATACTGATGCCTGGAGGTGAATTTAGTTCTATTGCGCAATCAATACTATCATTAATGGCCGAGTTGTCACGTTTGCAGTGTTATGGCACAGACCAAGCTCTTCCATTTGTAACGGTGTGTTTTACAAGAAAATACAGACCAAATCCTTTATCTTGGGACTTCGAAATAACTGTGTCATATCGCAAATTCAACTAATTATCCAGATTTGCTAGTAACACTGATGCCTGGAGGTCATTTTAGTTCTATTGCGCCTTCAATACTATCATTACTGACCGAGTTGTCGCATTTTCAGTGTTATGGCACCACCAAGCTCTTCCATTTGTACCGCTGTGTTTGACAACAAAATACAGAGCAAATCCTTTATCTTGGGACTTCGAAATAACTGTGTCATATCGCAAATTCAACTAATTATCCAGTTTTTCTTGTAACACTGATGCCTGGAAGTCAATTTAGTTCTATTACGCCTTCAATACTATCATTAATGGCCGAGTTGTGACATTTGCAGTGTTATGGCACAGGCCAAGCTCTTCCATTTGTACCGCTGTGTTTGACAACAAAATACAGAGCAAATCCTTTATCTTGGGACTTCGAAATAACTGTATCAACTAATTATCCAGTTTTCCTAGAAATACTGATGCCTGGAGGTCAATTTAGTTCTATTGCGCCTTCAATACTATCATTAATGGCCGAGTTGTGACATTTGCAGTGTTATGGCACAGGCCAACCTCGTCCATTTGTACCGGTGTGTTTGACAACAAAACACAGAGCAAATCCTTTATATTAGGACTTCGAAATAACTGTCTTATATCGCAAATTCAACTAATTATAAAGTTTTTCTAGTAACACTGATGCCTGGACGTCAAATTAGTTCAATTGCGCCATCAATACTATCATTAATGGCCGAGTTGTCACGTTTGCAGTGTTATGGCACAGGCCAAGCTCTTCCATTTGTACCGCTGTGTTTGACTACAAAATACAGAGCAAATCCTTTATCTTGGGACTTCGAAATAACTGTGTCATAACGCAAATTCAACCAATTATCAAGTTTTCCTAGTAATACTGAAGCCTGGAGGTGAATTTAGTTCTATTGCGCCATCAATACCATCATTAATGGGCGAGTTATCACGTTTGCAGTGTTATGGCACAGGCCAAGCTCTTCCATTTGTACCGGTGTGTTTGACAACAAAATACAGACCAAATCCTTTATCTTGGGACTTCGAAATAACTGTATCAACTAATTATCCAGTTTTCCTAGAAATACTGATGCCTGGAGGTCAATTTAGTTCTATTGCGCCATCAATACTATCATTAATGGGCGAGTTATCACGTTTGATGTGTTATAGCACAGGCCAAGCTCTTCCATTTGTACCGCTGTGTTTGACAACAAAATACAGAGCAAATCCTTTATTTTGCGACTTCGAAATAACTGTGTCATATCGCAAATTCAACTAATTATCAAGTTTTTCTGGTAACACTGATGCCTGGAGGTCAATTTAGTTCTATTGCGCCTTCAATACTATCATTAATGGCCGAGTTGTCACGTTTGCAGTGTTATGGCACAGACCAAGCTCTTCCATTTGTAACGGTGTGTTTTACAAGAAAATACAGACCAAATCCTTTATCTTGAGACTTCGAAATAACTGTGTCATATCGCAAATTCAACTAATTATAAAGTTTTTCTAGTAACACTGATGCCTGGACGTCAATTTAGTTCAATTGCGCCATCAATACTATCATTAATGGCCGAGTTGTCACGTTTGCAGTGTTATGACACAGGCCAAGCTCTTCCATTTGTACCGCTGTGTTTGACAACAATATACAGAGCAAATCCTTTATCTTGGGACTTCGAAATAACTGTGTCATATCGCAAATTCAACCAATTATCAAGTTTTCCTAGTAATACTGATGCCTGGAGGTGAATTTAGTTCTATTGCGCAATCAATACCATCATTAATGGGCGAGTTATCACGTTTGCAGTGTTATAGCACAGGCCAAGCTCTTCCATTTGTACCGGTGTGTTTGACAACAAAACACAGAGCAAATCCTTTATATTAGGACTTCGAAATAACTGTATTATATCGCAAATTCAACTAATTATAAAGTTTTTCTAGTAACACTGATGCCTGGAGGTCAATTTAGTTCTATTGCGCCTTCAATACTATCATTAATGGCCGAGTTGTCACGTTTGCAGTGTTATGGCACAGACCAAGCTCTTCCATTTGTAACGGTGTGTTTTACAACAAAATACAGACCAAATCTTTTATCTTGGGACTTCGAAATAACTGTGACATATTGCAAATTCAACTAATTATCCAGTTTTGCTAGTAACACTGATGCCTGGAGGTCATTTTAGTTCTATTGCGCCTTCAATACTATCATTAATGACCGAGTTGTCGCATTTTCAGTGTTATGGCACCACCAAGCTCTTCCATTTGTACCGGTGTGTTTGACAACAAAACACAGAGCAAATCCTTTATTTGGGACTTCTTAATAACTGTGTTATCTTGCCAATTCAACTAATTATCTAGTTTTCCTAGTCACTCTGATGCCTGGAGGTTATTTTTGTTCTATTGCGCCATAAATACTATCATTAATGGCCGAGTTGTCACGTTTGCAGTGTTATGGCACAGGCCAAGCTCTTCCATTTGTACCGCTGTGTTTGACAACAAAATACAGAGCAAATCCTTTATCTTGGGACTTCGAAATAACTGTGTCATAACGCAAATTCAACCAATTATCAAGTTTTCCTAGTAATACTGAAGCCTGGAGGTGAATTTAGTTATATTGCGCCATCAATACCATCATTAATGGGCGAGTTATCACGTTTGCAGTGTTATAGCACAGGCCAAGCTCTTCCATTTGTACCGGTGTGTTTGACAACAAAATACAGACCAAATCCTTTATCTTGGGACTTCGAAATAACTGTATCAACTAATTATCCAGTTTTCCTAGAAATACTGATGCCTGGAGGTCAATTTAGTTCTATTGCGCCATCAATACTATCATTAATGGGCGAGTTATCACGTTTGATGTGTTATAGCACAGGCCAAGCTCTTCCATTTGTACCGCTGTGTTTGACAACAAAATACAGAGCAAATCTTTTATTTTGCGACTTCGAAATAACTGTGTCATATCGCAAATTCAACTAATTATCAAGTTTTTCTGGTAACACTGATGCCTCGAGGTCAATTTAGTTCTATTGCGCCTTCAATACTATCATTAATGGCCGAGTTGTCACGTTTGCAGTGTTATGGCACAGACCAAGCTCTTCCATTTGTAACGGTGTGTTTTACAAGAAAATACAGACCAAATCCTTTATATTGGGACTTCGAAATAACTGTGTCATATCGCAAATTCAACTAATTATCCAGATTTGCTAGTAACACTGATGCCTGGAGGTCATTTTAGTTCTATTGCGCCTTCAATACTATCATTACTGACCGAGTTGTCGCATTTTCAGTGTTATGGCACCACCAAGCTCTTCCATTTGTACCGCTGTGTTTGACAACAAAATACAGAGCAAATCCTTTATCTTGGGACTTCGAAATAACTGTGTCATATCGCAAATTCAACTAATTATCCAGTTTTTCTTGTAACACTGATGCCTGGAAGTCAATTTAGTTCTATTACGCCTTCAATACTATCATTAATGGCCGAGTTGTGACATTTGCAGTGTTATGGCACAGGCCAAGCTCTTCCATTTGTACCGCTGTGTTTGACAACAAAATACAGAGCAAATCCTTTATCTTGGGACTTCGAAATAACTGTATCAACTAATTATCCAGTTTTCCTAGAAATACTGATGCCTGGAGGTCAATTTAGTTCTATTGCGCCTTCAATACTATCATTAATGGCCGAGTTGTGACATTTGCAGTGTTATGGCACAGGCCAACCTCGTCCATTTGTACCGGTGTGTTTGACAACAAAACACAGAGCAAATCCTTTATATTAGGACTTCGAAATAACTGTCTTATATCGCAAATTCAAGTAATTATAAAGTTTTTCTAGTAACACTGATGCCTGGACGTCAAATTAGTTCAATTGCGCCATCAATACTATCATTAATGGCCGAGTTGTCACGTTTGCAGTGTTATGGCACAGGCCAAGCTCTTCCATTTGTACCGCTGTGTTTGACAACAAAATTCAGAGCAAATCCTTTATCTTGGGACTTCGAAATAACTGTGTCATAACGCAAATTCAACCAATTATCAAGTTTTCCTAGTACTACTGAAGCCTGGAGGTGAATTTAGTTCTATTGCGCCATCAATACCATCATTAATGGGCGAGTTATCACGTTTGCAGTGTTATAGCACAGGCCAAGCTCTTCCATTTGTACCGGTGTGTTTGACAACAAAATACAGACCAAATCCTTTATCTTGGGACTTCGAAATAACTGTATCAGCTAATTATCCAGTTTTCCTAGAAATACTGATGCCTGGAGGTCAATTTAGTTCTATTGCGCCATCAATACTATCATTAATGGGCGAGTTATCACGTTTGATGTGTTATAGCACAGGCCAAGCTCTTCCATTTGTACCGCTGTGTTTGACAACAAAATACAGAGCAAATCCTTTATTTTGCGACTTCGAAATAACTGTGTCATATCGCAAATTCAACTAATTATCAAGTTTTTCTGGTAACATTGATGCCTGGAGGTCAATTTAGTTCTATTGCGCCTTCAATACTATCATTAATGGCCGAGTTGTCACGTTTGCAGTGTTATGGCACAGACCAAGCTCTTCCATTTGTAACGGTGTGTTTTACAAGAAAATACAGACCAAATCCTTTATCTTGGGACTTCGAAATAACTGTGTCATATCGCAAATTCAACTAATTATCCAGATTTGCTAGTAACACTGATGCCTGGAGGTCATTTTAGTTCTATTGCGCCTTCAATACTATCATTACTGACCGAGTTGTCGCATTTTCAGTGTTATGGCACCACCAAGCTCTTCCATTTGTACCGCTGTGTTTGACAACAAAATACAGAGCAAATCCTTTATCTTGGGACTTCGAAATAACTGTGTCATATCGCAAATTCAACTAATTATCCAGTTTTTCTGGTAACACTGATGCCTGTAAGTCAATTTAGTTCTATTACGCCTTCAATACTATCATTAATGGCCGAGTTGTGACATTTGCAGTGTTATGGCACAGGCCAAGCTCTTCCATTTGTACCGCTGTGTTTGACAACAAAATACAGAGCAAATCCTTTATCTTGGGACTTCGAAATAACTGTATCAACTAATTATCTAGTTTTCCTAGAAATACTGATGCCTGGAGGTCAATTTAGTTCTATTGCGCCATCAATACTATCATTAATGGGCGAGTTGTCACGTTTGATGTGTTATAGCACAGGCCAAGCTCTTCCATTTGTACCGCTGTGTTTGACAACAAAATACAGAGCAAATCCTTTATCTTGGGACTTCGAAATAACTGTGTCATATCGCAAATTCAACTAATTATAAAGTTTTTCTAGTAACACTGATGCCTGGAGGTCAATTTAGTTCTATTGCGCCTTCAATACTATCATTAATGGCCGAGTTGTCACGTTTGCAGTGTTATGGCACAGACCAAGCTCTTCCATTTGTAACGGTGTGTTTTACAACAAAATACAGACCAAATCTTTTATCTTGGGACTTCGAAATAACTGTGACATATTGCAAATTCAACTAATTATCCAGTTTTGCTAGTAACACTGATGCCTGGAGGTCATTTTAGTTCTATTGCGCCTTCAATACTATCATTAATGACCGAGTTGTCGCATTTTCAGTGTTATGGCACCACCAAGCTCTTCCATTTGTACCGGTGTGTTTGACAACAAAACACAGAGCAAATCCTTTATTTGGGACTTCTTAATAACTGTGTTATCTTGCCAATTCAACTAATTATCTAGTTTTCCTAGTCACTCTGATGCCTGGAGGTCATTTTTGTTCTATTGCGCCATAAATACTATCATTAATGGCCGAGTTGTCACGTTTGCAGTGTTATGGCACAGGCCAAGCTCTTCCATTTGTACCGCTGTGTTTGACAACAAAATACAGAGCAAATCCTTTATCTTGGGACTTCGAAATAACTGTGTCATAACGCAAATTCAACCAATTATCAAGTTTTCCTAGTAATACTGAAGCCTGGAGGTGAATTTAGTTATATTGCGCCATCAATACCATCATTAATGGGCGAGTTATCACGTTTGCAGTGTTATAGCACAGGCCAAGCTCTTCCATTTGTACCGGTGTGTTTGACAACAAAATACAGACCAAATCCTTTATCTTGGGACTTCGAAATAACTGTATCAACTAATTATCCAGTTTTCCTAGAAATACTGATGCCTGGAGGTCAATTTAGTTCTATTGCGCCATCAATACTATCATTAATGGGCGAGTTATCACGTTTGATGTGTTATAGCACAGGCCAAGCTCTTCCATTTGTACCGCTGTGTTTGACAACAAAATACAGAGCAAATCTTTTATTTTGCGACTTCGAAATAACTGTGTCATATCGCAAATTCAACTAATTATCAAGTTTTTCTGGTAACACTGATGCCTCGAGGTCAATTTAGTTCTATTGCGCCTTCAATACTATCATTAATGGCCGAGTTGTCACGTTTGCAGTGTTATGGCACAGACCAAGCTCTTCCATTTGTAACGGTGTGTTTTACAAGAAAATACAGACCAAATCCTTTATATTGGGACTTCGAAATAACTGTGTCATATCGCAAATTCAACTAATTATCCAGATTTGCTAGTAACACTGATGCCTGGAGGTCATTTTAGTTCTATTGCGCCTTCAATACTATCATTACTGACCGAGTTGTCGCATTTTCAGTGTTATGGCACCACCAAGCTCTTCCATTTGTACCGCTGTGTTTGACAACAAAATACAGAGCAAATCCTTTATCTTGGGACTTCGAAATAACTGTGTCATATCGCAAATTCAACTAATTATCCAGTTTTTCTTGTAACACTGATGCCTGGAAGTCAATTTAGTTCTATTACGCCTTCAATACTATCATTAATGGCCGAGTTGTGACATTTGCAGTGTTATGGCACAGGCCAAGCTCTTCCATTTGTACCGCTGTGTTTGACAACAAAATACAGAGCAAATCCTTTATCTTGGGACTTCGAAATAACTGTATCAACTAATTATCCAGTTTTCCTAGAAATACTGATGCCTGGAGGTCAATTTAGTTCTATTGCGCCTTCAATACTATCATTAATGGCCGAGTTGTGACATTTGCAGTGTTATGGCACAGGCCAACCTCGTCCATTTGTACCGGTGTGTTTGACAACAAAACACAGAGCAAATCCTTTATATTAGGACTTCGAAATAACTGTCTTATATCGCAAATTCAAGTAATTATAAAGTTTTTCTAGTAACACTGATGCCTGGACGTCAAATTAGTTCAATTGCGCCATCAATACTATCATTAATGGCCGAGTTGTCACGTTTGCAGTGTTATGGCACAGGCCAAGCTCTTCCATTTGTACCGCTGTGTTTGACAACAAAATTCAGAGCAAATCCTTTATCTTGGGACTTCGAAATAACTGTGTCATAACGCAAATTCAACCAATTATCAAGTTTTCCTAGTAATACTGAAGCCTGGAGGTGAATTTAGTTCTATTGCGCCATCAATACCATCATTAATGGGCGAGTTATCACGTTTGCAGTGTTATAGCACAGGCCAAGCTCTTCCATTTGTACCGGTGTGTTTGACAACAAAATACAGACCAAATCCTTTATCTTGGGACTTCGAAATAACTGTATCAACTAATTATCCAGTTTTCCTAGAAATACTGATGCCTGGAGGTCAATTTAGTTCTATTGCGCCATCAATACTATCATTAATGGGCGAGTTATCACGTTTGATGTGTTATAGCACAGGCCAAGCTCTTCCATTTGTACCGCTGTGTTTGACAACAAAATACAGAGCAAATCCTTTATTTTGCGACTTCGAAATAACTGTGTCATATCGCAAATTCAACTAATTATCAAGTTTTTCTGGTAACATTGATGCCTGGAGGTCAATTTAGTTCTATTGCGCCTTCAATACTATCATTAATGGCCGAGTTGTCACGTTTGCAGTGTTATGGCACAGACCAAGCTCTTCCATTTGTAACGGTGTGTTTTACAAGAAAATACAGACCAAATCCTTTATCTTGGGACTTCGAAATAACTGTGTCATATCGCAAATTCAACTAATTATCCAGATTTGCTAGTAACACTGATGCCTGGAGGTCATTTTAGTTCTATTGCGCCTTCAATACTATCATTACTGACCGAGTTGTCGCATTTTCAGTGTTATGGCACCACCAAGCTCTTCCATTTGTACCGCTGTGTTTGACAACAAAATACAGAGCAAATCCTTTATCTTGGGACTTCGAAATAACTGTGTCATATCGCAAATTCAACTAATTATCCAGTTTTTCTGGTAACACTGATGCCTGTAAGTCAATTTAGTTCTATTACGCCTTCAATACTATCATTAATGGCCGAGTTGTGACATTTGCAGTGTTATGGCACAGGCCAAGCTCTTCCATTTGTACCGCTGTGTTTGACAACAAAATACAGAGCAAATCCTTTATCTTGGGACTTCGAAATAACTGTATCAACTAATTATCTAGTTTTCCTAGAAATACTGATGCCTGGAGGTCAATTTAGTTCTATTGCGCCATCAATACTATCATTAATGGGCGAGTTGTCACGTTTGATGTGTTATAGCACAGGCCAAGCTCTTCCATTTGTACCGCTGTGTTTGACAACAAAATACAGAGCAAATCCTTTATCTTGGGACTTCGAAATAACTGTGTCATATCGCAAATTCAACTAATTATCCAGTTTTTCTGGTAACACTGATGCCTGGAGGTCAATTTAGTTCTATTGCGCCTTCAATACTATCATTAATGGCCGAGTTGTGATATTTGCAGTGTTATGGCACAGGCCAAGCTCTTCCATTTGTACCGGTGTGTTTGACAACAAAACACAGAGCAAATCCTTTATATTAGGACTTCCAAATAATTGTATTATATCGCAAATTCAACTAATTATCAAGTTTTTCTAGTAACACCGATGCATGGAGGTCAATTTAGTTCTATTGCGCCTTCAATACTATCATTAATGGCCGAGTTGTGACATTTGCAGTGTTATGGCACAGGCCAACCTCGTCCATTTGTACCGGTGTGTTTGACAACAAAACACAGAGCAAATCCTTTATCTTGGGACTTCGAAATAACTGTCTTATATCGCAAATTCAACTAATTATAAAGTTTTTCTAGTAACACTGATGCATGGAGGTCAATTTAGTTCTATTGCGCCATCAATACTATCATTAATGGTCGAGTTGTCACGTTTGCAGTGTTATGACACAGGCCAAGCTCTTCCATTTGTACCGCTGTGTTTGACAACAAAATACAGAGCAACTCCTTTATCTTGGGACTTCGAAATAACTGTGTCATATCGCAAATTCAACCGATTATCAAGTTTTCCTAGTAATACTGATGCCTGGAGGTGAATTTAGTTCTATTGCGCCATCAATACTATCATTAATGGCCGAGTTGTCACGTTTGCAGTGTAATAGCACAGGCCAAGCTCTTCCATTTGTAACGGTGTGTTTGACAACAAAATACAGAGCAAATCTTTTATCTTGGGACTTCGAAATAACTGTGACATATTGCAAATTCAACTAATTATCCAGTTTTGCTAGTAACACTGACGCCTGGAGGTCAATTTAGTTCTATTGCGCCTTCAATACTATCATTAATGACCGAGTTGTCGCATTTTCAGTGTTATGGCACCACCAAGCTCTTCCATTTGTACCGGTGTGTTTGACAACAAAATACAGAGCAAATCCTTTATTTGGGACTTCTTAATAACTGTGTTATCTTGCCAATTCAACTAATTATCTAGTTTTCCTAGTCACTCTGATGCCTGGAGGTCAATTTAGTTCTATTGCGCCATAAATACTATCATTAATGGCCGAGTTGTCACATTTTTAGTGTTGTGGCACCGCCAAGCCCTTCCATTTGTACCACCGGTGTGTTTGACAACAAAATACAGAGCAAATCCTTTATCTTGGGACTTCGAAATAACTGTGTCATATCGCAAATTCAACTAATTATCAAGTTTTTCTAGTAACACTGATGCCTGGAGGTCAATTTAGTTCTATTGCGCCTTCAATACTATCATTAATGGCCGAGTTGTGACATTTGCAGTGTTATGGCACAGGCCAAGCTATTCCATTTGTACCGGTGTGTTTTACAACAAAAGAGAGAGCAACTCCTTTATATTAGGACTTCGAAATAACTGTATTATATGGCAAATTCAACCAATTATCTAGTTTTCCTAGTAATACTGATGCCTGGAGGTGAATTTAGTTCTATTGCGCCATCAATACCATCATTAATGGGCGAGTTATCACGTTTGCAGTGTTATAGCACAGGCCAAGCTCTTCCATTTGTACCGGTGTGTTTGACAACAAAACAGAGAGAAACTCCTTTATCTTGGGACTTCGAAATAACTGTATCAACTAATTATCCAGTTTTCCTAGAAATACTGATGCCTGGAGGTCAATTTAGTTCTATTGCGCCTTCAATACTATCATTAATGGCCGAGTTGTGACATTTGCAGTGTTATGGCACAGGCCAACCTCGTCCATTTGTACCGGTGTGTTTGACAACAAAACACAGAGCAAATCCTTTATATTAGGACTTCGAAATAACTGTCTTATATCGCAAATTCAACTAATTATAAAGTTTTTCTAGTAACACTGATGCCTGGACGTCAAATTAGTTCAATTGCGCCATCAATACTATCATTAATGGCCGAGTTGTCACGTTTGCAGTGTTATGGCACAGGCCAAGCTCTTCCATTTGTACCGCTGTGTTTGACAACAAAATACAGAGCAAATCCTTTATCTTGGGACTTCGAAATAACTGTGTCATAACGCAAATTCAACCAATTATCAAGTTTTCCTAGTAATACTGAAGCCTGGAGGTGAATTTAGTTCTATTGCGCCATCAATACCATCATTAATGGGCGAGTTATCACGTTTGCAGTGTTATAGCACAGGCCAAGCTCTTCCATTTGTACCGGTGTGTTTGACAACAAAATACAGACCAAATCCTTTATCTTGGGACTTCGAAATAACTGTATCAACTAATTATCCAGTTTTCCTAGAAATACTGATGCCTGGAGGTCAATTTAGTTCTATTGCGCCATCAATACTATCATTAATGGGCGAGTTATCACGTTTGATGTGTTATAGCACAGGCCAAGCTCTTCCATTTGTACCGCTGTGTTTGACAACAAAATACAGAGCAAATCCTTTATTTTGCGACTTCGAAATAACTGTGTCATATCGCAAATTCAACTAATTATCAAGTTTTTCTGGTAACACTGATGCCTGGAGGTCAATTTAGTTCTATTGCGCCTTCAATACTATCATTAATGGCCGAGTTGTCACGTTTGCAGTGTTATGGCACAGACCAAGCTCTTCCATTTGTAACGGTGTGTTTTACAAGAAAATACAGACCAAATCCTTTATCTTGGGACTTCGAAATAACTGTGTCATATCGCAAATTCAACTAATTATCCAGTTTTTCTGGTAACACTGATGCCTGTAAGTCAATTTAGTTCTATTACGCCTTCAATACTATCATTAATGGCCGAGTTGTGACATTTGCAGTGTTATGGCACAGGCCAAGCTCTTCCATTTGTACCGCTGTGTTTGACAACAAAATACAGAGCAAATCCTTTATCTTGGGACTTCGAAATAACTGTATCAACTAATTATCCAGTTTTCCTAGAAATACTGATGCCTGGAGGTCAATTTAGTTCTATTGCGCCATCAATACTATCATTAATGGGCGAGTTGTCACGTTTGATGTGTTATAGCACAGGCCAAGCTCTTCCATTTGTACCGCTGTGTTTGACAACAAAATACAGAGCAAATCCTTTATATTGGGACTTCGAAATAACTGTGTCATATCGCAAATTCAACTAATTATCCAGTTTTTCTGGTAACACTGATGCCTGGAGGTCAATTTAGTTCTATTGCGCCTTCAATACTATCATTAATGGCCGAGTTGTGATATTTGCAGTGTTATGGCACAGGCCAAGCTCTTCCATTTGTACCGGTGTGTTTGACAACAAAACACAGAGCAAATCCTTTATCTTGGGACTTCGAAATAACTGTCTTATATCGCAAATTCAACTAATTATAAAGTTTTTCTAGTAACACTGATGCATGGAGGTCAATTTAGTTCTATTGCGCCATCAATACTATCATTAATGGTCGAGTTGTCACGTTTGCAGTGTTATGACACAGGCCAAGCTCTTCCATTTGTACCGCTGTGTTTGACAACAAAATACAGAGCAAATCCTTTATCTTGGGACTTCGAAATAACTGTGTCATATCGCAAATTCAACCGATTATCAAGTTTTCCTAGTAATACTGATGCCTGGAGGTGAATTTAGTTCTATTGCGCCATCAATACCATCATTAATGGGCGAGTTATCACGTTTGCAGTGTTATAGCACAGGCCAAGCTCTTCCATTTGTACCGGTGTGTTTGACAACAAAACAGAGAGAAACTCCTTTATCTTGGGACTTCGAAATAACTGTATCAACTAATTATCCAGTTTTCCTAGAAATACTGATGCCTGGAGGTCAATTTAGTTCTATTGCGCCTTCAATACTATCATTAATGGCCGAGTTGTGACATTTGCAGTGTTATGGCACAGGCCAACCTCGTCCATTTGTACCGGTGTGTTTGACAACAAAACACAGAGCAAATCCTTTATATTAGGACTTCGAAATAACTGTCTTATATCGCAAATTCAACTAATTATAAAGTTTTTCTAGTAACACTGATGCCTGGACGTCAAATTAGTTCAATTGCGCCATCAATACTATCATTAATGGCCGAGTTGTCACGTTTGCAGTGTTATGGCACAGGCCAAGCTCTTCCATTTGTACCGCTGTGTTTGACAACAAAATACAGAGCAAATCCTTTATCTTGGGACTTCGAAATAACTGTGTCATAACGCAAATTCAACCAATTATCAAGTTTTCCTAGTAATACTGAAGCCTGGAGGTGAATTTAGTTCTATTGCGCCATCAATACCATCATTAATGGGCGAGTTATCACGTTTGCAGTGTTATAGCACAGGCCAAGCTCTTCCATTTGTACCGGTGTGTTTGACAACAAAATACAGACCAAATCCTTTATCTTGGGACTTCGAAATAACTGTATCAACTAATTATCCAGTTTTCCTAGAAATACTGATGCCTGGAGGTCAATTTAGTTCTATTGCGCCATCAATACTATCATTAATGGGCGAGTTATCACGTTTGATGTGTTATAGCACAGGCCAAGCTCTTCCATTTGTACCGCTGTGTTTGACAACAAAATACAGAGCAAATCCTTTATTTTGCGACTTCGAAATAACTGTGTCATATCGCAAATTCAACTAATTATCAAGTTTTTCTGGTAACACTGATGCCTGGAGGTCAATTTAGTTCTATTGCGCCTTCAATACTATCATTAATGGCCGAGTTGTCACGTTTGCAGTGTTATGGCACAGACCAAGCTCTTCCATTTGTAACGGTGTGTTTTACAAGAAAATACAGACCAAATCCTTTATCTTGGGACTTCGAAATAACTGTGTCATATCGCAAATTCAACTAATTATCCAGTTTTTCTGGTAACACTGATGCCTGTAAGTCAATTTAGTTCTATTACGCCTTCAATACTATCATTAATGGCCGAGTTGTGACATTTGCAGTGTTATGGCACAGGCCAAGCTCTTCCATTTGTACCGCTGTGTTTGACAACAAAATACAGAGCAAATCCTTTATCTTGGGACTTCGAAATAACTGTATCAACTAATTATCCAGTTTTCCTAGAAATACTGATGCCTGGAGGTCAATTTAGTTCTATTGCGCCATCAATACTATCATTAATGGGCGAGTTGTCACGTTTGATGTGTTATAGCACAGGCCAAGCTCTTCCATTTGTACCGCTGTGTTTGACAACAAAATACAGAGCAAATCCTTTATATTGGGACTTCGAAATAACTGTGTCATATCGCAAATTCAACTAATTATCCAGTTTTTCTGGTAACACTGATGCCTGGAGGTCAATTTAGTTCTATTGCGCCTTCAATACTATCATTAATGGCCGAGTTGTGATATTTGCAGTGTTATGGCACAGGCCAAGCTCTTCCATTTGTACCGGTGTGTTTGACAACAAAACACAGAGCAAATCCTTTATCTTGGGACTTCGAAATAACTGTCTTATATCGCAAATTCAACTAATTATAAAGTTTTTCTAGTAACACTGATGCATGGAGGTCAATTTAGTTCTATTGCGCCATCAATACTATCATTAATGGTCGAGTTGTCACGTTTGCAGTGTTATGACACAGGCCAAGCTCTTCCATTTGTACCGCTGTGTTTGACAACAAAATACAGAGCAAATCCTTTATCTTGGGACTTCGAAATAACTGTGTCATATCGCAAATTCAACCGATTATCAAGTTTTCCTAGTAATACTGATGCCTGGAGGTGAATTTAGTTCTATTGCGCCATCAATACTATCATTAATGGCCGAGTTGTCACGTTTGCAGTGTTATAGCACAGGCCAAGCTCTTCCATTTGTAACGGTGTGTTTGACAACAAAATACAGAGGAAATCTTTTATCTTGGGACTTCGAAATAACTGTGACATATTGCAAATTCAACTAATTATCCAGTTTTGCTAGTAACACTGATGCCTGGAGGTCATTTTAGTTCTATTGTGCCTTCAATACTATCATTAATGACCGAGTTGTCGCATTTTCAGTGTTATGGCACCACCAAGCTCTTCCATTTGTACCGGTGTGTTTGACAACAAAATACAGAGCAAATCCTTTATTTGGGACTTCTTAATAACTGTGTTATCTTGCCAATTCAACTAATTATCTAGTTTTCCTAGTCACTCTGATGCCTGGAGGTCAATTTAGTTCTATTGCGCCATAAATACTATCATTAATGGCCGAGTTGTCACATTTTTAGTGTTGTGGCACCGCCAAGCCCTTCCATTTGTACCACCGGTGTGTTTGACAACAAAATACAGAGCAAATCCTTTATCTTGGGACTTCGAAATAACTGTGTCATATCGCAAATTCAACTAATTATCAAGTTTTTCTAGTAACACTGATGCCTGGAGGTCAATTTAGTTCTATTGCGCCTTCAATACTATCATTAATGGCCGAGTTGTGACATTTGCAGTGTTATGGCACAGGCCAAGCTATTCCATTTGTACCGGTGTGTTTTACAACAAAAGAGAGAGCAACTCCTTTATATTAGGACTTCGAAATAACTGTATTATATGGCAAATTCAACCAATTATCTAGTTTTCCTAGTAATACTGATGCCTGGAGGTGAATTTAGTTCTATTGCGCCATCAATACCATCATTAATGGGCGAGTTATCACGTTTGCAGTGTTATAGCACAGGCCAAGCTCTTCCATTTGTACCGGTGTGTTTGACAACAAAACAGAGAGAAACTCCTTTATCTTGGGACTTCGAAATAACTGTATCAACTAATTATCCAGTTTTCCTAGAAATACTGATGCCTGGAGGTCAATTTAGTTCTATTGCGCCTTCAATACTATCATTAATGGCCGAGTTGTGACATTTGCAGTGTTATGGCACAGGCCAACCTCGTCCATTTGTACCGGTGTGTTTGACAACAAAACACAGAGCAAATCCTTTATATTAGGACTTCGAAATAACTGTCTTATATCGCAAATTCAACTAATTATAAAGTTTTTCTAGTAACACTGATGCCTGGACGTCAAATTAGTTCAATTGCGCCATCAATACTATCATTAATGGCCGAGTTGTCACGTTTGCAGTGTTATGGCACAGGCCAAGCTCTTCCATTTGTACCGCTGTGTTTGACAACAAAATACAGAGCAAATCCTTTATCTTGGGACTTCGAAATAACTGTGTCATAACGCAAATTCAACCAATTATCAAGTTTTCCTAGTAATACTGAAGCCTGGAGGTGAATTTAGTTCTATTGCGCCATCAATACCATCATTAATGGGCGAGTTATCACGTTTGCAGTGTTATAGCACAGGCCAAGCTCTTCCATTTGTACCGGTGTGTTTGACAACAAAATACAGACCAAATCCTTTATCTTGGGACTTCGAAATAACTGTATCAACTAATTATCCAGTTTTCCTAGAAATACTGATGCCTGGAGGTCAATTTAGTTCTATTGCGCCATCAATACTATCATTAATGGGCGAGTTATCACGTTTGATGTGTTATAGCACAGGCCAAGCTCTTCCATTTGTACCGCTGTGTTTGACAACAAAATACAGAGCAAATCCTTTATTTTGCGACTTCGAAATAACTGTGTCATATCGCAAATTCAACTAATTATCAAGTTTTTCTGGTAACACTGATGCCTGGAGGTCAATTTAGTTCTATTGCGCCTTCAATACTATCATTAATGGCCGAGTTGTCACGTTTGCAGTGTTATGGCACAGACCAAGCTCTTCCATTTGTAACGGTGTGTTTTACAAGAAAATACAGACCAAATCCTTTATCTTGGGACTTCGAAATAACTGTGTCATATCGCAAATTCAACTAATTATCCAGATTTGCTAGTAACACTGATGCCTGGAGGTCATTTTAGTTCTATTGCGCCATAAATACTATCATTACTGACCGAGTTGTCGCATTTTCAGTGTTATGGCACCACCAAGCTCTTCCATTTGTACCGCTGTGTTTGACAACAAAATACAGAGCAAATCCTTTATCTTGGGACTTCGAAATAACTGTGTCATATCGCAAATTCAACTAATTATCCAGTTTTTCTGGTAACACTGATGCCTGTAAGTCAATTTAGTTCTATTACGCCTTCAATACTATCATTAATGGCCGAGTTGTGACATTTGCAGTGTTATGGCACAGGCCAAGCTCTTCCATTTGTACCGCTGTGTTTGACAACACAATACAGAGCAAATCCTTTATATTAGGACTTCGAAATAACTGTCTTATATCGCAAATTCAACTAATTATAAAGTTTTTCTAGTAACACTGATGCCTGGACGTCAAATTAGTTCAATTGCGCCATCAATACTATCATTAATGGCCGAGTTGTCACGTTTGCAGTGTTATGGCACAGGCCAAGCTCTTCCATTTGTACCGCTGTGTTTGACAACAAAATACAGAGCAAATCCTTTATCTTGGGACTTCGAAATAACTGTGTCATAACGCAAATTCAACCAATTATCAAGTTTTCCTAGTAATACTGAAGCCTGGAGGTGAATTTAGTTCTATTGCGCCATCAATACCATCATTAATGGGCGAGTTATCACGTTTGCAGTGTTATA
The DNA here is from genome assembly GCA_030867875.1 of Actinernus sp. WN-2022. Taxonomy (NCBI): domain Eukaryota; kingdom Metazoa; phylum Cnidaria; class Anthozoa; order Actiniaria; family Actinernidae; genus Actinernus; species Actinernus sp. WN-2022. The sequence continues at coordinate 105,734,983 of JAOWCC010001634.1, read as the reverse complement.
GCACAGGCCAAGCTCTTCCATTTGTACCGGTGTGTTTGACAACAAAATACAGACCAAATCCTTTATCTTGGGACTTCGAAATAACTGTATCAACTAATTATCCAGTTTTCCTAGAAATACTGATGCCTGGAGGTCAATTTAGTTCTATTGCGCCATCAATACTATCATTAATGGGCGAGTTATCACGTTTGATGTGTTATAGCACAGGCCAAGCTCTTCCATTTGTACCGCTGTGTTTGACAACAAAATACAGAGCAAATCCTTTATTTTGCGACTTCGAAATAACTGTGTCATATCGCAAATTCAACTAATTATCAAGTTTTTCTGGTAACACTGATGCCTGGAGGTCAATTTAGTTCTATTGCGCCTTCAATACTATCATTAATGGCCGAGTTGTCACGTTTGCAGTGTTATGGCACAGACCAAGCTCTTCCATTTGTAACGGTGTGTTTTACAAGAAAATACAGACCAAATCCTTTATCTTGGGACTTCGAAATAACTGTGTCATATCGCAAATTCAACTAATTATCCAGATTTGCTAGTAACACTGATGCCTGGAGGTCATTTTAGTTCTATTGCGCCTTCAATACTATCATTACTGACCGAGTTGTCGCATTTTCAGTGTTATGGCACCACCAAGCTCTTCCATTTGTACCGCTGTGTTTGACAACAAAATACAGAGCAAATCCTTTATCTTGGGACTTCGAAATAACTGTGTCATATCGCAAATTCAACTAATTATCCAGTTTTTCTGGTAACACTGATGCCTGTAAGTCAATTTAGTTCTATTACGCCTTCAATACTATCATTAATGACCGAGTTGTCGCATTTTCAGTGTTATGGCACCACCAAGCTCTTCCATTTGTACCGCTGTGTTTGACAACACAATACAGAGCAAATCCTTTATCTTGGGACTTCGAAATAACTGTATCAACTAATTATCCAGTTTTCCTAGAAATACTGATGCCTGGAGGTCAATTTAGTTCTATTGCGCCATCAATACTATCATTAATGGGCGAGTTGTCACGTTTGATGTGTTATAGCACAGGCCAAGCTCTTCCATTTGTACCGCTGTGTTTGACAACAAAATACAGAGCAAATCCTTTATCTTGGGACTTCGAAATAACTGTGTCATATCGCAAATTCAACTAATTATCCAGTTTTTCTGGTAACACTGATGCCTGGAGGTCAATTTAGTTCTATTGCGCCTTCAATACTATCATTAATGGCCGAGTTGTGATATTTGCAGTGTTATGGCACAGGCCAAGCTCTTCCATTTGTACCGGTGTGTTTGACAACAAAACAGAGAGCAAATCCTTTATATTAGGACTTCCAAATAATTGTATTATATCGCAAATTCAACTAATTATCAAGTTTTTCTAGTAACACTGATGCATGGAGGTCAATTTAGTTCTATTGCGCCTTCAATACTATCATTAATGGCCGAGTTGTGACATTTGCAGTGTTATGGCACAGGCCAACCTCGTCGATTTGTACCGGTGTGTTTGACAACAAAACACAGAGCAAATCCTTTATCTTGGGACTTCGAAATAACTGTCTTATATCGCAAATTCAACTAATTATAAAGTTTTTCTAGTAACACTGATGCATGGAGGTGAATTTAGTTCTATTGCGCCATCAATACTATCATTAATGGTCGAGTTGTCACGTTTGCAGTGTTATGACACAGGCCAAGCTCTTCCATTTGTACCGCTGTGTTTGACAACAAAATACAGAGCAAATCCTTTATCTTGGGACTTCGAAATAACTGTGTCATATCGCAAATTCAACCGATTATCAAGTTTTCCTAGTAATACTGATGCCTGGAGGTGAATTTAGTTCTATTGCGCCATCAATACTATCATTAATGGCCGAGTTGTCACGTTTGCAGTGTTATAGCACAGGCCAAGCTCTTCCATTTGTAACGGTGTGTTTGACAACAAAATACAGACCAAATATTTTATCTTGGGACTTCGAAATAACTGTGACATATTGCAAATTCAACTAATTATCCAGTTTTGCTAGTAACACTGATGCCTGGAGGTCATTTTAGTTCTATTGCGCCTTCAATACTATCATTAATGACCGAGTTGTCGCATTTTCAGTGTTATGGCACCACCAAGCTCTTCCATTTGTACCGGTGTGTTTGACAACAAAATACAGAGCAAATCCTTTATTTGGGACTTCTTAATAACTGTGTTATCTTGCCAATTCAACTAATTATCTAGTTTTCCTAGTCACTCTGATGCCTGGAGGTCAATTTAGTTCTATTGCGCCATAAATACTATCATTAATGGCCGAGTTGTCACATTTTCAGTGTTGTGGCACCGCCAAGCCCTTCCATTTGTACCACCGGTGTGTTTGACAACAAAATACAGAGCAAATCCTTTATCTTGGGACTTCGAAATAACTGTGTCATATCGCAAATTCAACTAATTATCAAGTTTTTCTAGTAACACTGATGCCTGGAGGTCAATTTAGTTCTATTGCGCCTTCAATACTATCATTAATGGCCGAGTTGTGACATTTGCAGTGTTATGGCACAGGCCAAGCTATTCCATTTGTACCGGTGTGTTTTACAACAAAAGAGAGAGCAACTCCTTTATATTAGGACTTCGAAATAACTGTATTATATGGCAAATTCAACCAATTATCTAGTTTTTCTGGTAACACTGATGCCTGTAAGTCAATTTAGTTCTATTACGCCTTCAATACTATCATTAATGGCCGAGTTGTGACATTTGCAGTGTTATGGCACAGGCCAAGCTCTTCCATTTGTACCGCTGTGTTTGACAACACAATACAGAGCAAATCCTTTATCTTGGGACTTCGAAATAACTGTATCAACTAATTATCCAGTTTTCCTAGAAATACTGATGCCTGGAGGTCAATTTAGTTCTATTGCGCCATCAATACTATCATTAATGGGCGAGTTGTCACGTTTGATGTGTTATAGCACAGGCCAAGCTCTTCCATTTGTACCGCTGTGTTTGACAACAAAATACAGAGCAAATCCTTTATCTTGGGACTTCGAAATAACTGTGTCATATCGCAAATTCAACTAATTATCCAGTTTTTCTGGTAACACTGATGCCTGGAGGTCAATTTAGTTCTATTGCGCCTTCAATACTATCATTAATGGCCGAGTTGTGATATTTGCAGTGTTATGGCACAGGCCAAGCTCTTCCATTTGTACCGGTGTGTTTGACAACAAAACAGAGAGCAAATCCTTTATATTAGGACTTCCAAATAATTGTATTATATCGCAAATTCAACTAATTATCAAGTTTTTCTAGTAACGCTGATGCATGGAGGTCAATTTAGTTCTATTGCGCCTTCAATACTATCATTAATGGCCGAGTTGTGACATTTGCAGTGTTATGGCACAGGCCAACCTCGTCCATTTGTACCGGTGTGTTTGACAACAAAACACAGAGCAAATCCTTTATCTTGGGACTTCGAAATAACTGTCTTATATCGCAAATTCAACTAATTATAAAGTTGTTCTAGTAACACTGATGCCTGGAGGTGAATTTAGTTCTATTGCGCCATCAATACTATCATTAATGGCCGAGTTGTCACGTTTGCAGTGTTATAGCACAGGCCAAGCTCTTCCATTTGTAACGGTGTGTTTGACAACAAAATACAGACCAAATCTTTTATCTTGGGACTTCGAAATAACTGTGACATATTGCAAATTCAACTAATTATCCAGTTTTGCTAGTAACACTGATGCCTGGAGGTCATTTTAGTTCTATTGCGCCTTCAATACTATCATTAATGACCGAGTTGTCGCATTTTCAGTGTTATGGCACCACCAAGCTCTTCCATTTGTACCGGTGTGTTTGACAACAAAATACAGAGCAAATCCTTTATTTGGGACTTCTTAATAACTGTGTTATCTTGCCAATTCAACTAATTATCTAGTTTTCCTAGTCACTCTGATGCCTGGAGGTCAATTTAGTTCTATTGCGCCATAAATACTATCATTAATGGCCGAGTTGTGACATTTGCAGTGTTATGGCACATGCCAAGCTATTCCATTTGTACCGGTGTGTTTTACAACAAAAGAGAGAGCAACTCCTTTATATTAGGACTTCGAAATAACTGTATTATATGGCAAATTCAACCAATTATCTAGTTTTCCTAGTAATACTGATGCCTGGAGGTGAATTTAGTTCTATTGCGCCATCAATACCATCATTAATGGGCGAGTTATCACGTTTGCAGTGTTATAGCACAGGCCAAGCTCTTCCATTTGTACCGGTGTGTTTGACAACAAAACAGAGAGAAACTCCTTTATATTAAGACTTCGAAATAACTGTATCAACTAATTATCCAGTTTTCCTAGAAATACTGATGCCTGGAGGTCAATTTAATTCTATTGCGCCATCAATACTATCATTAATGGGCGAGTTATCACGTTTGATGTGTTATAGCACAGGCCAAGCTCTTCCATTTGTACCGCTGTGTTTGACAAAAAAACACAGAGGAAATCCTTTATTTGGGACTTCGAAATAACTGTCTTATATCGCAAATTCAACTAATTATAAAGTTTTTCTAGTAACACTGATGCCTGGACGTCAATTTAGTTCAATTGCGCCATCAATACTATCATTAATGGCCGAGTTGTCACGTTTGCAGTGATATGGCACAGGCCAAGCTCTTCCATTTGTACCGGTGTGTTTGACAACAAAACACAGAGCAAATCCTTTATATTAGGACTTCGAAATAACTGTATTATATCGCAAATTCAACTAATTATCCAGTTTTCCTAGTGATACTGATGCCTGGAGGTGAATTTAGTTCTATTGCGCCATCAATACCATCATTAATGGGCGAGTTATCACGTTTGCAGTGTTATAGCACAGGCCAAGCTCTTCCATTTGTACCGGTGTGTTTGACAACAAAATACAGACCAAATCCTTTATCTTGGGACTTCGAAATAACTGTATCAACTAATTATCCAGTTTTCCTAGAAATACTGATGCCTGGAGGTGAATTTAGTTCTATTGCGCCATCAATAGTATCATTAATGGGCGAGTTATCACTTTTGATGTGTTATAGCACAGGCCAAGGTCTTCCATTTGTACCGCTGTGTTTGACAACAAAATACAGAGGAAATCCTTTATTTTGCGACTTCGAAATAACTGTATCATATCGCAAATTCAACTAATTATCAAGTTTTTCTGGTAACACTGATGCCTGGAGGTCAATTTAGTTCTATTGCGCCATCAATACTATCATTAATGGCCGAGTTGTCACACTTGCAGTGTTATGGCACAGGCCAAGCTCTTCCATTTGTACCGCTGTGTTTGACAACAAAACACAGAGCAAATGCTTTATCTTGGGACTTCGAAATAACTGTGTCATATCGCAAATTCAACTAATTATCAAGTTTTTCTAGTAACACTGATGCCTGGAGGTCAATTTAGTTCTATTGCGCCTTCAATACTATCATTAATGGCCGAGTTGTCACATTTGCAGTGTTATGGCACAGGCCAAGCTATTCCATTTGTACCGGTGTGTTTTACAACAAAAGAGAGAGCAACTCCTTTATATTAGGACTTCGAAATAACTGTATTATATGGCAAATTCAACCAATTATCTAGTTTTCCTAGTAATACTGATGCCTGGAGGTGAATTTAGTTCTATTGCGCCATCAATACTATCATTAATGGGCGAGTTATCACGTTTGCAGTGTTATAGCACAGGCCAAGCTCTTCCATTTGTACCGGTGTGTTTGACAACAATATACAGAGCAAATCCTTTATCTTGGGACTTCGAAATAACTGTGTCATATCGCAAATTCAACCAATTATCAAGTTTTCCTAGTAATACTGATGCCTGGAGGTGAATTTAGTTCTATTGCGCAATCAATACCATCATTAATGGGCGAGTTATCACGTTTGCAGTGTTATAGCACAGGCCAAGCTCTTCCATTTGTACCGGTGTGTTTGACAACAAAACACAGAGCAAATCCTTTATATTAGGACTTCGAAATAACTGTATTATATCGCAAATTCAACTAATTATCCAGTTTTGCTAGTAACACTGATGCCTGGAGGTCATTTTAGTTCTATTGCGCCTTCAATACTATCATTAATGACCGAGTTGTCGCATTTTCAGTGTTATGGCACCACCAAGCTCTTCCATTTGTACCGGTGTGTTTGACAACAAAACACAGAGCAAATCCTTTATTTGGGACTTCTTAATAACTGTGTTATCTTGCCAATTCAACTAATTATCTAGTTTTCCTAGTCACTCTGATGCCTGGAGGTCATTTTTGTTCTATTGCGCCATAAATACTATCATTAATGGCCGAGTTGTCACGTTTGCAGTGTTATGGCACAGGCCAAGCTCTTCCATTTGTACCGCTGTGTTTGACAACAAAATACAGAGCAAATCCTTTATCTTGGGACTTCGAAATAACTGTGTCATAACGCAAATTCAACCAATTATCAAGTTTTCCTAGTAATACTGAAGCCTGGAGGTGAATTTAGTTATATTGCGCCATCAATACCATCATTAATGGGCGAGTTATCACGTTTGCAGTGTTATAGCACAGGCCAAGCTCTTCCATTTGTACCGGTGTGTTTGACAACAAAATACAGACCAAATCCTTTATCTTGGGACTTCGAAATAACTGTATCAACTAATTATCCAGTTTTCCTAGAAATACTGATGCCTGGAGGTCAATTTAGTTCTATTGCGCCATCAATACTATCATTAATGGGCGAGTTATCACGTTTGATGTGTTATAGCACAGGCCAAGCTCTTCCATTTGTACCGCTGTGTTTGACAACAAAATACAGAGCAAATCTTTTATTTTGCGACTTCGAAATAACTGTGTCATATCGCAAATTCAACTAATTATCAAGTTTTTCTGGTAACACTGATGCCTCGAGGTCAATTTAGTTCTATTGCGCCTTCAATACTATCATTAATGGCCGAGTTGTCACGTTTGCAGTGTTATGGCACAGACCAAGCTCTTCCATTTGTAACGGTGTGTTTTACAAGAAAATACAGACCAAATCCTTTATCTTGGGACTTCGAAATAACTGTGTCATATCGCAAATTCAACTAATTATCCAGATTTGCTAGTAACACTGATGCCTGGAGGTCATTTTAGTTCTATTGCGCCTTCAATACTATCATTACTGACCGAGTTGTCGCATTTTCAGTGTTATGGCACCACCAAGCTCTTCCATTTGTACCGCTGTGTTTGACAACAAAATACAGAGCAAATCCTTTATCTTGGGACTTCGAAATAACTGTGTCATATCGCAAATTCAACTAATTATCCAGTTTTTCTTGTAACACTGATGCCTGGAAGTCAATTTAGTTCTATTACGCCTTCAATACTATCATTAATGGCCGAGTTGTGACATTTGCAGTGTTATGGCACAGGCCAAGCTCTTCCATTTGTACCGCTGTGTTTGACAACAAAATACAGAGCAAATCCTTTATCTTGGGACTTCGAAATAACTGTATCAACTAATTATCCAGTTTTCCTAGAAATACTGATGCCTGGAGGTCAATTTAGTTCTATTGCGCCTTCAATACTATCATTAATGGCCGAGTTGTGACATTTGCAGTGTTATGGCACAGGCCAACCTCGTCCATTTGTACCGGTGTGTTTGACAACAAAACACAGAGCAAATCCTTTATATTAGGACTTCGAAATAACTGTCTTATATCGCAAATTCAACTAATTATAAAGTTTTTCTAGTAACACTGATGCCTGGACGTCAAATTAGTTCAATTGCGCCATCAATACTATCATTAATGGCCGAGTTGTCACGTTTGCAGTGTTATGGCACAGGCCAAGCTCTTCCATTTGTACCGCTGTGTTTGACAACAAAATACAGAGCAAATCCTTTATCTTGGGACTTCGAAATAACTGTGTCATAACGCAAATTCAACCAATTATCAAGTTTTCCTAGTAATACTGAAGCCTGGAGGTGAATTTAGTTCTATTGCGCCATCAATACCATCATTAATGGGCGAGTTATCACGTTTGCAGTGTTATGGCACAGGCCAAGCTCTTCCATTTGTACCGGTGTGTTTGACAACAAAATACAGACCAAATCCTTTATCTTGGGACTTCGAAATAACTGTATCAACTAATTATCCAGTTTTCCTAGAAATACTGATGCCTGGAGGTCAATTTAGTTCTATTGCGCCATCAATACTATCATTAATGGGCGAGTTATCACGTTTGATGTGTTATAGCACAGGCCAAGCTCTTCCATTTGTACCGCTGTGTTTGACAACAAAATACAGAGCAAATCCTTTATTTTGCGACTTCGAAATAACTGTGTCATATCGCAAATTCAACTAATTATCAAGTTTTTCTGGTAACACTGATGCCTGGAGGTCAATTTAGTTCTATTGCGCCTTCAATACTATCATTAATGGCCGAGTTGTCACGTTTGCAGTGTTATGGCACAGACCAAGCTCTTCCATTTGTAACGGTGTGTTTTACAAGAAAATACAGACCAAATCCTTTATCTTGGGACTTCGAAATAACTGTGTCATATCGCAAATTCAACTAATTATCCAGATTTGCTAGTAACACTGATGCCTGGAGGTCATTTTAGTTCTATTGCGCCTTCAATACTATCATTACTGACCGAGTTGTCGCATTTTCAGTGTTATGGCACCACCAAGCTCTTCCATTTGTACCGCTGTGTTTGACAACAAAATACAGAGCAAATCCTTTATCTTGGGACTTCGAAATAACTGTGTCATATCGCAAATTCAACTAATTATCCAGTTTTTCTGGTAACACTGATGCCTGTAAGTCAATTTAGTTCTATTACGCCTTCAATACTATCATTAATGGCCGAGTTGTGACATTTGCAGTGTTATGGCACAGGCCAAGCTCTTCCATTTGTACCGCTGTGTTTGACAACAAAATACAGAGCAAATCCTTTATCTTGGGACTTCGAAATAACTGTATCAACTAATTATCTAGTTTTCCTAGAAATACTGATGCCTGGAGGTCAATTTAGTTCTATTGCGCCATCAATACTATCATTAATGGGCGAGTTGTCACGTTTGATGTGTTATAGCACAGGCCAAGCTCTTCCATTTGTACCGCTGTGTTTGACAACAAAATACAGAGCAAATCCTTTATCTTGGGACTTCGAAATAACTGTGTCATATCGCAAATTCAACTAATTATCCAGTTTTTCTGGTAACACTGATGCCTGGAGGTCAATTTAGTTCTATTGCGCCTTCAATACTATCATTAATGGCCGAGTTGTGATATTTGCAGTGTTATGGCACAGGCCAAGCTCTTCCATTTGTACCGGTGTGTTTGACAACAAAACACAGAGCAAATCCTTTATATTAGGACTTCCAAATAATTGTATTATATCGCAAATTCAACTAATTATCAAGTTTTTCTAGTAACACCGATGCATGGAGGTCAATTTAGTTCTATTGCGCCTTCAATACTATCATTAATGGCCGAGTTGTGACATTTGCAGTGTTATGGCACAGGCCAACCTCGTCCATTTGTACCGGTGTGTTTGACAACAAAACACAGAGCAAATCCTTTATCTTGGGACTTCGAAATAACTGTCTTATATCGCAAATTCAACTAATTATAAAGTTTTTCTAGTAACACTGATGCATGGAGGTCAATTTAGTTCTATTGCGCCATCAATACTATCATTAATGGTCGAGTTGTCACGTTTGCAGTGTTATGACACAGGCCAAGCTCTTCCATTTGTACCGCTGTGTTTGACAACAAAATACAGAGCAACTCCTTTATCTTGGGACTTCGAAATAACTGTGTCATATCGCAAATTCAACCGATTATCAAGTTTTCCTAGTAATACTGATGCCTGGAGGTGAATTTAGTTCTATTGCGCCATCAATACTATCATTAATGGCCGAGTTGTCACGTTTGCAGTGTTATAGCACAGGCCAAGCTCTTCCATTTGTAACGGTGTGTTTGACAACAAAATACAGAGCAAATCTTTTATCTTGGGACTTCGAAATAACTGTGACATATTGCAAATTCAACTAATTATCCAGTTTTGCTAGTAACACTGATGCCTGGAGGTCAATTTAGTTCTATTGCGCCTTCAATACTATCATTAATGACCGAGTTGTCGCATTTTCAGTGTTATGGCACCACCAAGCTCTTCCATTTGTACCGGTGTGTTTGACAACAAAATACAGAGCAAATCCTTTATTTGGGAGTTCTTAATAACTGTGTTATCTTGCCAATTCAACTAATTATCTAGTTTTCCTAGTCACTCTGATGCCTGGAGGTCAATTTAGTTCTATTGCGCCATAAATACTATCATTAATGGCCGAGTTGTCACATTTTTAGTGTTGTGGCACCGCCAAGCCCTTCCATTTGTACCACCGGTGTGTTTGACAACAAAATACAGAGCAAATCCTTTATCTTGGGACTTCGAAATAACTGTGTCATATCGCAAATTCAACTAATTATCAAGTTTTTCTAGTAACACTGATGCCTGGAGGTCAATTTAGTTCTATTGCGCCTTCAATACTATCATTAATGGCCGAGTTGTGACATTTGCAGTGTTATGGCACAGGCCAAGCTATTCCATTTGTACCGGTGTGTTTTACAACAAAAGAGAGAGCAACTCCTTTATATTAGGACTTCGAAATAACTGTATTATATGGCAAATTCAACCAATTATCTAGTTTTCCTAGTAATACTGATGCCTGGAGGTGAATTTAGTTCTATTGCGCCATCAATACCATCATTAATGGGCGAGTTATCACGTTTGCAGTGTTATAGCACAGGCCAAGCTCTTCCATTTGTACCGGTGTGTTTGACAACAAAACAGAGAGAAACTCCTTTATCTTGGGACTTCGAAATAACTGTATCAACTAATTATCCAGTTTTCCTAGAAATACTGATGCCTGGAGGTCAATTTAGTTCTATTGCGCCTTCAATACTATCATTAATGGCCGAGTTGTGACATTTGCAGTGTTATGGCACAGGCCAACCTCGTCCATTTGTACCGGTGTGTTTGACAACAAAACACAGAGCAAATCCTTTATATTAGGACTTCGAAATAACTGTCTTATATCGCAAATTCAACTAATTATAAAGTTTTTCTAGTAACACTGATGCCTGGACGTCAAATTAGTTCAATTGCGCCATCAATACTATCATTAATGGCCGAGTTGTCACGTTTGCAGTGTTATGGCACAGGCCAAGCTCTTCCATTTGTACCGCTGTGTTTGACAACAAAATACAGAGCAAATCCTTTATCTTGGGACTTCGAAATAACTGTGTCATAACGCAAATTCAACCAATTATCAAGTTTTCCTAGTAATACTGAAGCCTGGAGGTGAATTTAGTTCTATTGCGCCATCAATACCATCATTAATGGGCGAGTTATCACGTTTGCAGTGTTATAGCACAGGCCAAGCTCTTCCATTTGTACCGGTGTGTTTGACAACAAAATACAGACCAAATCCTTTATCTTGGGACTTCGAAATAACTGTATCAACTAATTATCCAGTTTTCCTAGAAATACTGATGCCTGGAGGTCAATTTAGTTCTATTGCGCCATCAATACTATCATTAATGGGCGAGTTATCACGTTTGATGTGTTATAGCACAGGCCAAGCTCTTCCATTTGTACCGCTGTGTTTGACAACAAAATACAGAGCAAATCCTTTATTTTGCGACTTCGAAATAACTGTGTCATATCGCAAATTCAACTAATTATCAAGTTTTTCTGGTAACACTGATGCCTGGAGGTCAATTTAGTTCTATTGCGCCTTCAATACTATCATTAATGGCCGAGTTGTCACGTTTGCAGTGTTATGGCACAGACCAAGCTCTTCCATTTGTAACGGTGTGTTTTACAAGAAAATACAGACCAAATCCTTTATCTTGGGACTTCGAAATAACTGTGTCATATCGCAAATTCAACTAATTATCCAGTTTTTCTGGTAACACTGATGCCTGTAAGTCAATTTAGTTCTATTACGCCTTCAATACTATCATTAATGGCCGAGTTGTGACATTTGCAGTGTTATGGCACAGGCCAAGCTCTTCCATTTGTACCGCTGTGTTTGACAACAAAATACAGAGCAAATCCTTTATCTTGGGACTTCGAAATAACTGTATCAACTAATTATCCAGTTTTCCTAGAAATACTGATGCCTGGAGGTCAATTTAGTTCTATTGCGCCATCAATACTATCATTAATGGGCGAGTTGTCACGTTTGATGTGTTATAGCACAGGCCAAGCTCTTCCATTTGTACCGCTGTGTTTGACAACAAAATACAGAGCAAATCCTTTATATTGGGACTTCGAAATAACTGTGTCATATCGCAAATTCAACTAATTATCCAGTTTTTCTGGTAACACTGATGCCTGGAGGTCAATTTAGTTCTATTGCGCCTTCAATACTATCATTAATGGCCGAGTTGTGATATTTGCAGTGTTATGGCACAGGCCAAGCTCTTCCATTTGTACCGGTGTGTTTGACAACAAAACACAGAGCAAATCCTTTATATTAGGACTTCCAAATAATTGTATTATATCGCAAATTCAACTAATTATCAAGTTTTTCTAGTAACACCGATGCATGGAGGTCAATTTAGTTCTATTGCGCCTTCAATACTATCATTAATGGCCGAGTTGTGACATTTGCAGTGTTATGGCACAGGCCAACCTCGTCCATTTGTACCGGTGTGTTTGACAACAAAACACAGAGCAAATCCTTTATATTAGGACTTCCAAATAATTGTATTATATCGCAAATTCAACTAATTATCAAGTTTTTCTAGTAACACCGATGCATGGAGGTCAATTTAGTTCTATTGCGCCTTCAATACTATCATTAATGGCCGAGTTGTGACATTTGCAGTGTTATGGCACAGGCCAACCTCGTCCATTTGTACCGGTGTGTTTGACAACAAAACACAGAGCAAATCCTTTATCTTGGGACTTCGAAATAACTGTCTTATATCGCAAATTCAACTAATTATAAAGTTTTTCTAGTAACACTGATGCCTGGAGGTCAATTTAGTTCTATTGCGCCTTCAATACTATCATTAATGGCCGAGTTGTGATATTTGCAGTGTTATGGCACAGGCCAAGCTCTTCCATTTGTACCGGTGTGTTTGACAACAAAACACAGAGCAAATCCTTTATATTAGGACTTCCAAATAATTGTATTATATCGCAAATTCAACTAATTATCAAGTTTTTCTAGTAACACCGATGCATGGAGGTCAATTTAGTTCTATTGCGCCTTCAATACTATCATTAATGGCCGAGTTGTGACATTTGCAGTGTTATGGCACAGGCCAACCTCGTCCATTTGTACCGGTGTGTTTGACAACAAAACACAGAGCAAATCCTTTATCTTGGGACTTCGAAATAACTGTCTTATATCGCAAATTCAACTAATTATAAAGTTTTTCTAGTAACACTGATGCATGGAGGTCAATTTAGTTCTATTGCGCCATCAATACTATCATTAATGGTCGAGTTGTCACGTTTGCAGTGTTATGACACAGGCCAAGCTCTTCCATTTGTACCGCTGTGTTTGACAACAAAATACAGAGCAACTCCTTTATCTTGGGACTTCGAAATAACTGTGTCATATCGCAAATTCAACCGATTATCAAGTTTTCCTAGTAATACTGATGCCTGGAGGTGAATTTAGTTATATTGCGCCATCAATACTATCATTAATGGCCGAGTTGTCACGTTTGCAGTGTTATAGCACAGGCCAAGCTCTTCCATTTGTAACGGTGTGTTTGACAACAAAATACAGAGCAAATCTTTTATCTTGGGACTTCGAAATAACTGTGACATATTGCAAATTCAACTAATTATCCAGTTTTGCTAGTAACACTGATGCCTGGAGGTCAATTTAGTTCTATTGCGCCTTCAATACTATCATTAATGAACGAGTTGTCGCATTTTCAGTGTTAAGGCACCACCAAGCTCTTCCATTTGTACCGGTGTGTTTGACAACAAAATACAGAGCAAATCCTTTATTTGGGACTTCTTAATAACTGTGTTATCTTGCCAATTCAACTAATTATCTAGTTTTCCTAGTCACTCTGATGCCTGGAGGTCAATTTAGTTCTATTGCGCCATAAATACTATCATTAATGGCCGAGTTGTCACATTTTTAGTGTTGTGGCACCGCCAAGCCCTTCCATTTGTACCACCGGTGTGTTTGACAACAAAATACAGAGCAAATCCTTTATCTTGGGACTTCGAAATAACTGTGTCATATCGCAAATTCAACTAATTATCAAGTTTTTCTAGTAACACTGATGCCTGGAGGTCAATTTAGTTCTATTGCGCCTTCAATAATATCATTAATGGCCGAGTTGTGACATTTGCAGTGTTATGGCACAGGCCAAGCTATTCCATTTGTACCGGTGTGTTTTACAACAAAAGAGAGAGCAACTCCTTTATATTAGGACTTCGAAATAACTGTATTATATGGCAAATTCAACCAATTATCTAGTTTTCCTAGTAATACTGATGCCTGGAGGTGAATTTAGTTCTATTGCGCCATCAATACCATCATTAATGGGCGAGTTATCACGTTTGCAGTGTTATAGCACAGGCCAAGCTCTTCCATTTGTACCGGTGTGTTTGACAACAAAACAGAGAGAAACTCCTTTATCTTGGGACTTCGAAATAACTGTATCAACTAATTATCCAGTTTTCCTAGAAATACTGATGCCAGGAGGTCAATTTAGTTCTATTGCGCCTTCAATACTATCATTAATGGCCGAGTTGTGACATTTGCAGTGTTATGGCACAGGCCAACCTCGTCCATTTGTACCGGTGTGTTTGACAACAAAACACAGAGCAAATCCTTTATATTAGGACTTCGAAATAACTGTCTTATATCGCAAATTCAACTAATTATAAAGTTTTTCTAGTAACACTGATGCCTGGACGTCAAATTAGTTCAATTGCGCCATCAATACTATCATTAATGGCCGAGTTGTCACGTTTGCAGTGTTATGGCACAGGCCAAGCTCTTCCATTTGTACCGCTGTGTTTGACAACAAAATACAGAGCAAATCCTTTATCTTGGGACTTCGAAATAACTGTGTCATAACGCAAATTCAACCAATTATCAAGTTTTCCTAGTAATACTGAAGCCTGGAGGTGAATTTAGTTCTATTGCGCCATCAATACCATCATTAATGGGCGAGTTATCACGTTTGCAGTGTTATAGCACAGGCCAAGCTCTTCCATTTGTACCGGTGTGTTTGACAACAAAATACAGACCAAATCCTTTATCTTGGGACTTCGAAATAACTGTATCAACTAATTATCCAGTTTTCCTAGAAATACTGATGCCTGGAGGTCAATTTAGTTCTATTGCGCCATCAATACTATCATTAATGGGCGAGTTATCACGTTTGATGTGTTATAGCACAGGCCAAGCTCTTCCATTTGTACCGCTGTGTTTGACAACAAAATACAGAGCAAATCCTTTATTTTGCGACTTCGAAATAACTGTGTCATATCGCAAATTCAACTAATTATCAAGTTTTTCTGGTAACACTGATGCCTGGAGGTCAATTTAGTTCTATTGCGCCTTCAATACTATCATTAATGGCCGAGTTGTCACGTTTGCAGTGTTATGGCACAGACCAAGCTCTTCCATTTGTAACGGTGTGTTTTACAAGAAAATACAGACCAAATCCTTTATCTTGGGACTTCGAAATAACTGTGTCATATCGCAAATTCAACTAATTATCCAGTTTTTCTGGTAACACTGATGCCTGTAAGTCAATTTAGTTCTATTACGCCTTCAATACTATCATTAATGGCCGAGTTGTGACATTTGCAGTGTTATGGCACAGGCCAAGCTCTTCCATTTGTACCGCTGTGTTTGACAACAAAATACAGAGCAAATCCTTTATCTTGGGACTTCGAAATAACTGTATCAACTAATTATCCAGTTTTCCTAGAAATACTGATGCCTGGAGGTCAATTTAGTTCTATTGCGCCATCAATACTATCATTAATGGGCGAGTTGTCACGTTTGATGTGTTATAGCACAGGCCAAGCTCTTCCATTTGTACCGCTGTGTTTGACAACAAAATACAGAGCAAATCCTTTATATTGGGACTTCGAAATAACTGTGTCATATCGCAAATTCAACTAATTATCCAGTTTTTCTGGTAACACTGATGCCTGGAGGTCAATTTAGTTCTATTGCGCCTTCAATACTATCATTAATGGCCGAGTTGTGATATTTGCAGTGTTATGGCACAGGCCAAGCTCTTCCATTTGTACCGGTGTGTTTGACAACAAAACACAGAGCAAATCCTTTATATTAGGACTTCCAAATAATTGTATTATATCGCAAATTCAACTAATTATCAAGTTTTTCTAGTAACACCGATGCATGGAGGTCAATTTAGTTCTATTGCGCCTTCAATACTATCATTAATGGCCGAGTTGTGACATTTGCAGTGTTATGGCACAGGCCAACCTCGTCCATTTGTACCGGTGTGTTTGACAACAAAACACAGAGCAAATCCTTTATCTTGGGACTTCGAAATAACTGTCTTATATCGCAAATTCAACTAATTATAAAGTTTTTCTAGTAACACTGATGCATGGAGGTCAATTTAGTTCTATTGCGCCATCAATACTATCATTAATGGTCGAGTTGTCACGTTTGCAGTGTTATGACACAGGCCAAGCTCTTCCATTTGTACCGCTGTGTTTGACAACAAAATACAGAGCAAATCCTTTATCTTGGGACTTCGAAATAACTGTGTCATATCGCAAATTCAACCGATTATCAAGTTTTCCTAGTAATACTGAGGCCTGGAGGTGAATTTAGTTCTATTGCGCCATCAATACTATCATTAATGGCCGAGTTGTCACGTTTGCAGTGTTATAGCACAGGCCAAGCTCTTCCATTTGTAACGGTGTGTTTGACAACAAAATACAGAGCAAATCTTTTATCTTGGGACTTCGAAATAACTGTGACATATTGCAAATTCAACTAATTATCCAGTTTTGCTAGTAACACTGATGCCTGGAGGTCATTTTAGTTCTATTGTGCCTTCAATACTATCATTAATGACCGAGTTGTCGCATTTTCAGTGTTATGGCACCACCAAGCTCTTCCATTTGTACCGGTGTGTTTGACAACAAAATACAGAGCAAATCCTTTATTTGGGACTTCTTAATAACTGTGTTATCTTGCCAATTCAACTAATTATCTAGTTTTCCTAGTCACTCTGATGCCTGGAGGTCAATTTAGTTCTATTGCGCCATAAATACTATCATTAATGGCCGAGTTGTCACATTTTTAGTGTTGTGGCACCGCCAAGCCCTTCCATTTGTACCACCGGTGTGTTTGACAACAAAATACAGAGCAAATCCTTTATCTTGGGACTTCGAAATAACTGTGTCATATCGCAAATTCAACTAATTATCAAGTTTTTCTAGTAATACTGATGCCTGGAGGTGAATTTAGTTCTATTGCGCCATCAATACCATCATTAATGGGCGAGTTATCACGTTTGCAGTGTTATAGCACAGGCCAAGCTCTTCCATTTGTACCGGTGTGTTTGACAACAAAACAGAGAGAAACTCCTTTATCTTGGGACTTCGAAATAACTGTATCAACTAATTATCCAGTTTTTCTGGTAACACTGATGCCTGGAGGTCAATTTAGTTCTATTGCGCCTTCAATACTATCATTAATGGCCGAGTTGTCACGTTTGCAGTGTTATGGCACAGACCAAGCTCTTCCATTTGTAACGGTGTGTTTTACAAGAAAATACAGACCAAATCCTTTATCTTGGGACTTCGAAATAA
Source organism: Actinernus sp. WN-2022 (assembly GCA_030867875.1). NCBI lineage: Eukaryota > Metazoa > Cnidaria > Anthozoa > Actiniaria > Actinernidae > Actinernus > Actinernus sp. WN-2022. The sequence goes on along the minus strand of JAOWCC010001634.1, from coordinate 105,717,140 downwards.
CTGTGTCATATCGCAAATTCAACTAATTATCCAGTTTTTCTGGTAACACTGATGCCTGTAAGTCAATTTAGTTCTATTACGCCTTCAATACTATCATTAATGGCCGAGTTGTGACATTTGCAGTGTTATGGCACAGGCCAAGCTCTTCCATTTGTACCGCTGTGTTTGACAACAAAATACAGAGCAAATCCTTTATCTTGGGACTTCGAAATAACTGTATCAACTAATTATCCAGTTTTCCTAGAAATACTGATGCCTGGAGGTCAATTTAGTTCTATTGCGCCATCAATACTATCATTAATGGGCGAGTTGTCACGTTTGATGTGTTATAGCACAGGCCAAGCTCTTCCATTTGTACCGCTGTGTTTGACAACAAAATACAGAGCAAATCCTTTATATTGGGACTTCGAAATAACTGTGTCATATCGCAAATTCAACTAATTATCCAGTTTTTCTGGTAACACTGATGCCTGGAGGTCAATTTAGTTCTATTGCGCCTTCAATACTATCATTAATGGCCGAGTTGTGATATTTGCAGTGTTATGGCACAGGCCAAGCTCTTCCATTTGTACCGGTGTGTTTGACAACAAAACACAGAGCAAATCCTTTATATTAGGACTTCCAAATAATTGTATTATATCGCAAATTCAACTAATTATCAAGTTTTTCTAGTAACACCGATGCATGGAGGTCAATTTAGTTCTATTGCGCCTTCAATACTATCATTAATGGCCGAGTTGTGACATTTGCAGTGTTATGGCACAGGCCAACCTCGTCCATTTGTACCGGTGTGTTTGACAACAAAACACAGAGCAAATCCTTTATCTTGGGACTTCGAAATAACTGTCTTATATCGCAAATTCAACTAATTATAAAGTTTTTCTAGTAACACTGATGCATGGAGGTCAATTTAGTTCTATTGCGCCATCAATACTATCATTAATGGTCGAGTTGTCACGTTTGCAGTGTTATGACACAGGCCAAGCTCTTCCATTTGTACCGCTGTGTTTGACAACAAAATACAGAGCAAATCCTTTATCTTGGGACTTCGAAATAACTGTGTCATATCGCAAATTCAACCGATTATCAAGTTTTCCTAGTAATACTGAGGCCTGGAGGTGAATTTAGTTCTATTGCGCCATCAATACTATCATTAATGGCCGAGTTGTCACGTTTGCAGTGTTATAGCACAGGCCAAGCTCTTCCATTTGTAACGGTGTGTTTGACAACAAAATACAGAGCAAATCTTTTATCTTGGGACTTCGAAATAACTGTGACATATTGCAAATTCAACTAATTATCCAGTTTTGCTAGTAACACTGATGCCTGGAGGTCATTTTAGTTCTATTGTGCCTTCAATACTATCATTAATGACCGAGTTGTCGCATTTTCAGTGTTATGGCACCACCAAGCTCTTCCATTTGTACCGGTGTGTTTGACAACAAAATACAGAGCAAATCCTTTATTTGGGACTTCTTAATAACTGTGTTATCTTGCCAATTCAACTAATTATCTAGTTTTCCTAGTCACTCTGATGCCTGGAGGTCAATTTAGTTCTATTGCGCCATAAATACTATCATTAATGGCCGAGTTGTCACATTTTTAGTGTTGTGGCACCGCCAAGCCCTTCCATTTGTACCACCGGTGTGTTTGACAACAAAATACAGAGCAAATCCTTTATCTTGGGACTTCGAAATAACTGTGTCATATCGCAAATTCAACTAATTATCAAGTTTTTCTAGTAATACTGATGCCTGGAGGTGAATTTAGTTCTATTGCGCCATCAATACCATCATTAATGGGCGAGTTATCACGTTTGCAGTGTTATAGCACAGGCCAAGCTCTTCCATTTGTACCGGTGTGTTTGACAACAAAACAGAGAGAAACTCCTTTATCTTGGGACTTCGAAATAACTGTATCAACTAATTATCCAGTTTTCCTAGAAATACTGATGCCTGGAGGTCAATTTAGTTCTATTGCGCCTTCAATACTATCATTAATGGCCGAGTTGTGACATTTGCAGTGTTATGGCACAGGCCAACCTCGTCCATTTGTACCGGTGTGTTTGACAACAAAACACAGAGCAAATCCTTTATATTAGGACTTCGAAATAACTGTCTTATATCGCAAATTCAACTAATTATAAAGTTTTTCTAGTAACACTGATGCCTGGACGTCAAATTAGTTCAATTGCGCCATCAATACTATCATTAATGGCCGAGTTCTCACGTTTGCAGTGTTATGGCACAGGCCAAGCTCTTCCATTTGTACCGCTGTGTTTGACAACAAAATACAGAGCAAATCCTTTATCTTGGGACTTCGAAATAACTGTGTCATAACGCAAATTCAACCAATTATCAAGTTTTCCTAGTAATACTGATGCCCGGAGGTGAATTTAGTTCTATTGCGCCATCAATACCATCATTAATGGGCGAGTTATCACGTTTGCAGTGTTATAGCACAGGCCAAGCTCTTCCATTTGTACCGGTGTGTTTGACAACAAAATACAGACCAAATCCTTTATCTTGGGACTTCGAAATAACTGTATCAACTAATTATCCAGTTTTACTAGAAATACTGATGCCTGGAGGTCAATTTAGTTCTATTGCGCCATCAATACTATCATTAATGGGCGAGTTATCACGTTTGATGTGTTATAGCACAGGCCAAGCTCTTCCATTTGTACCGCTGTGTTTGACAACAAAATACAGAGCAAATCCTTTATTTTGCGACTTCGAAATAACTGTGTCATATCGCAAATTCAACTAATTATCAAGTTTTTCTGGTAACACTGATGCCTGGAGGTCAATTTAGTTCTATTGCGCCTTCAATACTATCATTAATGGCCGAGTTGTCACGTTTGCAGTGTTATGGCACAGACCAAGCTCTTCCATTTGTAACGGTGTGTTTTACAAGAAAATACAGACCAAATCCTTTATCTTGGGACTTCGAAATAACTGTGTCATATCGCAATTTCAACTAATTATCCAGATTTGCTAGTAACACTGATGCCTGGAGGTCATTTTAGTTCTATTGCGCCTTCAATACTATCATTACTGACCGAGTTGTCGCATTTTCAGTGTTATGGCACCACCAAGCTCTTCCATTTGTACCGCTGTGTTTGACAACAAAATACAGAGCAAATCCTTTATCTTGGGACTTCGAAATAACTGTGTCATATCGCAAATTCAACTAATTGTCCAGTTTTTCTGGTAACACTGATGCCTGTAAGTCAATTTAGTTCTATTACGCCTTCAATACTATCATTAATGGCCGAGTTGTGACATTTGCAGTGTTATGGCACAGGCCAAGCTCTTCCATTTGTACCGCTGTGTTTGACAACACAATACAGAGCAAATCCTTTATATTAGGACTTCGATATAACTGTCTTATATCGCAAATTCAACTAATTATAAAGTTTTTCTAGTAACACTGATGCCTGGACGTCAAATTAGTTCAATTGCGCCATCAATACTATCATTAATGGCCGAGTTGTCACGTTTGCAGTGTTATGGCAAAGGCCAAGCTCTTCCATTTGTACCGCTGTGTTTGACAACAAAATACAGAGCAAATCCTTTATCTTGGGACTTCGAAATAACTGTGTCATAACGCAAATTCAACCAATTATCAAGTTTTCCTAGTAATACTGAAGCCTGGAGGTGAATTTAGTTCTATTGCGCCATCAATACCATCATTAATGGGCGAGTTATCACGTTTGCAGTGTTATAGCACAGGCCAAGCTCTTCCATTTGTACCGGTGTGTTTGACAACAAAATACAGACCAAATCCTTTATCTTGGGACTTCGAAATAACTGTATCAACTAATTATCCAGTTTTCCTAGAAATACTGATGCCTGGAGGTCAATTTAGTTCTATTGCGCCATCAATACTATCATTAATGGGCGAGTTATCACGTTTGATGTGTTATAGCACAGGCCAAGCTCTTCCATTTGTACCGCTGTGTTTGACAACAAAATACAGAGCAAATCCTTTATTTTGCGACTTTGAAATAACTGTGTCATATCGCAAATTCAACTAATTATCAAGTTTTTCTGGTAACACTGATGCCTGGAGGTCAATTTAGTTCTATTGCGCCTTCAATACTATCATTAATGGCCGAGTTGTCACGTTTGCAGTGTTATGGCACAGACCAAGCTCTTCCATTTGTAACGGTGTGTTTTACAAGAAAATACAGACCAAATCCTTTATCTTGGGACTTCGAAATAACTGTGTCATATCGCAAATTCAACTAATTATCCAGATTTGCTAGTAACACTGATGCCTGGAGGTCATTTTAGTTCTATTGCGCCTTCAATACTATCATTACTGACCGAGTTGTCGCATTTTCAGTGTTATGGCACCACCAAGCTCTTCCATTTGTACCGCTGTGTTTGACAACAAAATACAGAGCAAATCCTTTATCTTGGGACTTCGAAATAACTGTGTCATATCGCAAATTCAACTAATTATCCAGTTTTTCTGGTAACACTGATGCCTGTAAGTCAATTTAGTTATATTACGCCTTCAATACTATCATTAATGGCCGAGTTGTGACATTTGCAGTGTTATGGCACAGGCCAAGCTCTTCCATTTGTACCGCTGTGTTTGACAACACAATACAGAGCAAATCCTTTATCTTGGGACTTCGAAATAACTGTATCAACTAATTATCCAGTTTTCCTAGAAATACTGATGCCTGGAGGTCAATTTAGTTCTATTGCGCCATCAATACTATCATTAATGGGCGAGTTGTCACGTTTGATGTGTTATAGCACAGGCCAAGCTCTTCCATTTGTACCGCTGTGTTTGACAACAAAATACAGAGCAAATCCTTTATCTTGGGACTTCGAAATAACTGTGTCATATCGCAAATTCAACTAATTATCCAGTTTTTCAGGTAACACTGATGCCTGGAGGTCAATTTAGTTCTATTGCGCCTTCAATACTATCATTAATGGCCGAGTTGTGATATTTGCAGTGTTATGGCACAGGCCAAGCTCTTCCATTTGTACCGGTGTGTTTGACAACAAAACAGAGAGCAAATCCTTTATATTAGGACTTCCAAATAATTGTATTATATCGCAAATTCAACTAATTATCAAGTTTTTCTAGTAACACTGATGCATGGAGGTCAATTTAGTTCTATTGCGCCTTCAATACTATCATTAATGGCCGAGTTGTGACATTTGCAGTGTTATGGCACAGGCCAACCTCGTCCATTTGTACCGGTGTGTTTGACAACAAAACACAGAGCAAATCCTTTATCTTGGGACTTCGAAATAACTGTCTTATATCGCAAATTCAACTAATTATAAAGTTTTTCTAGTAACACTGATGCATGGAGGTCAATTTAGTTCTATTGCGCCATCAATACTATCATTAATGGTCGAGTTGTCACGTTTGCAGTGTTATGACACAGGCCAAGCTCTTCCATTTGTACCGCTGTGTTTGAGAACAAAATACAGAGCAAATCCTTTATCTTGGGACTTCGAAATAACTGTGTCATATCGCAAATTCAACCGATTATCAAGTTTTCCTAGTAATACTGATGCCAGGAGGTGAATTTAGTTCTATTGCGCCATCAATACTATCATTAATGGCCGAGTTGTCACGTTTGCAGTGTTATAGCACAGGCCAAGCTCTTCCATTTGTAACGGTGTGTTTGACAACAAAATACAGACCAAATCTTTTATCTTGGGACTTCGAAATAACTGTGACATATTGCAAATTCAACTAATTATCCAGTTTTGCTAGTAACACTGATGCCTGGAGGTCATTTTAGTTCTATTGCGCCTTCAATACTATCATTAATGACCGAGTTGTCGCATTTTCAGTGTTATGGCACCACCAAGCTCTTCCATTTGTACCGGTGTGTTTGACAACAAAATACAGAGCAAATCCTTTATTTGGGACTTCTTAATAACTGTGTTATCTTGCCAATTCAACTAATTATCTAGTTTTCCTAGTCACTCTGATGCCTGGAGGTCAATTTAGTTCTATTGCGCCATAAATACTATCATTAATGGCCGAGTTGTCACATTTTCAGTGTTGTGGCACCGCCAAGCCCTTCCATTTGTACCACCGGTGTGTTTGACAACAAAATACAGAGCAAATCCTTTATCTTGGGACTTCGAAATAACTATGTCATATCGCAAATTCAACTAATTATCAAGTTTTTCTAGTAACACTGATGCCTGGAGGTCAATTTAGTTCTATTGCGCCTTCAATACTATCATTAATGGCCGAGTTGTGACATTTGCAGTGTTATGGCACAGGCCAAGCTATTCCATTTGTACCGGTGTGTTTTACAACAAAAGAGAGAGCAACTCCTTTATATTAGGACTTCGAAATAACTGTATTATATGGCAAATTCAACCAATTATCTAGTTTTTCTGGTAACACTGATGCCTGTAAGTCAATTTAGTTCTATTACGCCTTCAATACTATCATTAATGGCCGAGTTGTGACATTTGCAGTGTTATGGCACAGGCCAAGCTCTTCCATTTGTACCGCTGTGTTTGACAACACAATACAGAGCAAATCCTTTATCTTGGGACTTCGAAATAACTGTATCAACTAATTATCCAGTTTTCCTAGAAATACTGATGCCTGGAGGTCAATTTAGTTCTATTGCGCCATCAATACTATCATTAATGGGCGAGTTGTCACGTTTGATGTGTTATAGCACAGGCCAAGCTCTTCCATTTGTACCGCTGTGTTTGACAACAAAATACAGAGCAAATCCTTTATCTTGGGACTTCGAAATAACTGTGTCATATCGCAAATTCAACTAATTATCCAGTTTTACTGGTAACACTGATGCCTGGAGGTCAATTTAGTTCTATTGCGCCTTCAATACTATCATTAATGGCCGAGTTGTGATATTTGCAGTGTTATGGCACAGGCCAAGCTCTTCCATTTGTACCGGTGTGTTTGACAACAAAACAGAGAGCAAATCCTTTATATTAGGACTTCCAAATAATTGTATTATATCGCAAATTCAACTAATTATCAAGTTTTTCTAGTAACACTGATGCATGGAGGTCAATTTAGTTCTATTGCGCCTTCAATACTATCATTAATGGCCGAGTTGTGACATTTGCAGTGTTATGGCACAGGCCAACCTCGTCCATTTGTACCGGTGTGTTTGACAACAAAACACAGAGCAAATCCTTTATCTTGGGACTTCGAAATAACTGTCTTATATCGCAAATTCAACTAATTATAAAGTTTTTCTAGTAACACTGATGCATGGAGGTCAATTTAGTTCTATTGCGCCATCAATACTATCATTAATGGTCGAGTTGTCACGTTTGCAGTGTTATGACACAGGCCAAGCTCTTCCATTTGTACCGCTGTGTTTGACAACAAAATACAGAGCAAATCCTTTATCTTGGGACTTCGAAATAACTGTGTCATATCGCAAATTCAACCGATTATCAAGTTTTCCTAGTAATACTGATGCCTGGAGGTGAATTTAGTTCTATTGCGCCATCAATACTATCATTAATGTTCAAATTTCGTGCATTGTACAAAATCCAAGCATGTGATTGGATAATGAGCGTGCATTATTGGTGACCACAGCACTCGACCCAGACCCTCTCTTACCTAGGGAAAGGGAGACCTAGACCTAGTCCTTCGCTTAGTTACGTGTTTGGACGGCTTGGAAAACCTCATCGCATATTAAACAGTGAAAATGCAGACAATTACTAGAAAGGTAACGGCAGGATTGAACTCTGTTGCCTGTGTGACAGAAGATATATATTTTGAGGCGAACATTTGCATAATCGCTCGTTGGAAATGGCTGATTTGCGAGTGCTGGAAGTACAACTTTACAAGTCAACATGTGTCCGAGTGAACAAAGGTTTCTACAACACTCTAGTAGTCTTACTTAAGAAATGGATTGTATTTCCGAGACCTTACTCTGTCAATAAGAGGAGAAAATTAAGCGAGAATTCAGTGGATGGTTCGAAAACCCAGGATATTTGATTTGGAAAATGTTTGCATCGGAGCCGAGCACATGGCCGGAGGCCGGTTTCAATTCACTGCCCCACTGGAATCTGCAGGTTAGTTATTTTCGAATGAAAGAAACTATTAAAGAAAGCAGACTATCTAGGAGTTAAGCCAGCTAAATAATTGATATTTGAATACATGGCTCCAAGAGAAACGTTTTCGAGTTAAATGTACAATCATACTATTCGCCTCACATTATGTTTTCAGGCAAACATTTGCATAATCGTTCGTTAGAAATGGCTGATATGCAAGCGCTGGAAGTACAACAACTAACAAGTCAACATGTGTCTGAGTAAACAAACGTTTCTACAACACTCTAGCAGTGCAAACTGAAGAAATGGATTTTATTTCCGGCGAGGCCTTACTCTGTCAATAAGAGGAGACAATGAAGCGACAATTCAGTGGAAGGTTCGAAAACCTAGGATATTTTTATTTGGAAAATGTTTGCATCAGAGCCGAGCACATGAAGGCCGGTTTCAAGATTTCAATTCACTGGAATCTGCAGGTTAGTTATTTTCGAATGAAAGAAACTATTAAAGAAAGTAGACTATCTAGGAGTTAAGTCGGCTAAATACTCGATATTTTAATACATGGCTCCAAGAGAAACGTTTTCGAGTTAAATGTACAAACATGTACTCGCAAGGCGTCAACTAAACTGACCGAACGCCAAAGTAAATTATTCTTTGCAAAGTTATCTACTTCTGTTTTTATTCATTGTCTATTGAAATGACTTTTCTTTGTGGAGATATTTACCGTAAAATGATTTAATTCATGCGAAATATTTGACTTCTTTATGAAATTGTTATTGACAACTGATTTAAATTGAAATTCACGGCTGACAGTGCACTCAGTTTGAATATTAAAAGGGTTAGAGACTTTATGTTTGTGCTTTATCGGAAAAATACAGTCACTTGCTGACTGTACGATGAACTCAAAATTTCTTCATACTGCATTCGGCCTTCGTCCTCATGCAGTATTCATTATTTTTCGTTCATCGTACAGTCAACGCGTGCCTGTATTTGTCGATAAAGAACTCACAAGCAGTCTCTAACCCTTACTTAATGGCCGAGTTGTCACGTTTGCAGTGTTATAGCACAGGCCAAGCTCTTCCATTTGTAACGGTGTGTTTGACAACAAAATACAGACCAAATCTTTTATCTTGGGACTTCGAAATAACTGTGACATATTGCAAATTCAACTAATTATCCAGTTTTGCTAGTAACACTGATGCCTGGAGGTCATTTTAGTTCTATTGCGCCTTCAATACTATCATTAATGACCGAGTTGTCGCATTTTCAGTGTTATGGCACCACCAAGCTCTTCCATTTGTACCGGTGTGTTTGACAACAAAATACAGAGCAAATCCTTTATTTGGGACTTCTTAATAACTGTGTTATCTTGCCAATTCAACTAATTATCTAGTTTTCCTAGTCACTCTGATGCCTGGAGGTCAATTTAGTTCTATTGCGCCATAAATACTATCATTAATGGCCGAGTTGTCACATTTTCAGTGTTGTGGCACCGCCAAGCCCTTCCATTTGTACCACCGGTGTGTTTGACAACAAAATACAGAGCAAATCCTTTATCTTGGGACTTCGAAATAACTGTGTCATATCGCAAATTCAACTAATTATCAAGTTTTTCTAGTAACACTGATGCCTGGAGGTCAATTTAGTTCTATTGCGCCTTCAATACTATCATTAATGGCCGAGTTGTGACATTTGCAGTGTTATGGCACAGGCCAAGCTATTCCATTTGTACCGGTGTGTTTTACAACAAAAGAGAGAGCAACTCCTTTATATTAGGACTTCGAAATAACTGTATTATATGGCAAATTCAACCAATTATCTAGTTTTCCTAGTAATACTGATGCCTGGAGGTGAATTTAGTTCTATTGCGCCATCAATACCATCATTAATGGGCGAGTTATCACGTTTGCAGTGTTATAGCACAGGCCAAGCTCTTCCATTTGTACCGGTGTGTTTGACAACAAAACAGAGAGAAACTCCTTTATATTAAGACTTCGAAATAACTGTATCAACTAATTATCCAGTTTTCCTAGAAATACTGATGCCTGGAGGTCAATTTAATTCTATTGCGCCATCAATACTATCATTAATGGGCGAGTTATCACGTTTGATGTGTTATAGCACAGGCCAAGCTCTTCCATTTGTACCGCTGTGTTTGACAAAAAAACACAGAGGAAATCCTTTATTTGGGACTTCGAAATAACTGTCTTATATCGCAAATTCAACTAATTATAAAGTTTTTCTAGTAACACTGATGCCTGGACGTCAATTTAGTTCAATTGCGCCATCAATACTATCATTAATGGCCGAGTTGTCACGTTTGCAGTGATATGGCACAGGCCAAGCTCTTCCATTTGTACCGGTGTGTTTGACAACAAAACACAGAGCAAATCCTTTATATTAGGACTTCGAAATAACTGTATTATATCGCAAATTCAACTAATTATCCAGTTTTCCTAGTGATACTGATGCCTGGAGGTGAATTTAGTTCTATTGCGCCATCAATACCATCATTAATGGGCGAGTTATCACGTTTGCAGTGTTATAGCACAGGCCAAGCTCTTCCATTTGTACCGGTGTGTTTGACAACAAAATACAGACCAAATCCTTTATCTTGGGACTTCGAAATAACTGTATCAACTAATTATCCAGTTTTCCTAGAAATACTGATGCCTGGAGGTGAATTTAGTTCTATTGCGCCATCAATAGTATCATTAATGGGCGAGTTATCACGTTTGATGTGTTATAGCACAGGCCAAGGTCTTCCATTTGTACCGCTGTGTTTGACAACAAAATACAGAGGAAATCCTTTATTTTGCGACTTCGAAATAACTGTGTCATATCGCAAATTCAACTAATTATCAAGTTTTTCTGGTAACACTGATGCCTGGAGGTCAATTTAGTTCTATTGCGCCATCAATACTATCATTAATGGCCGAGTTGTCACACTTGCAGTGTTATGGCACAGGCCAAGCTCTTCCATTTGTACCGCTGTGTTTGACAACAAAACACAGAGCAAATGCTTTATCTTGGGACTTCGAAATAACTGTGTCATATCGCAAATTCAACTAATTATCAAGTTTTTCTAGTAACACTGATGCCTGGAGGTCAATTTAGTTCTATTGCGCCTTCAATACTATCATTAATGGCCGAGTTCTCACATTTGCAGTGTTATGGCACAGGCCAAGCTATTCCATTTGTACCGGTGTGTTTTACAACAAAAGAGAGAGCAACTCCTTTATATTAGGACTTCGAAATAACTGTATTATATGGCAAATTCAACCAATTATCTAGTTTTGCTAGTAATACTGATGCCTGGAGGTGAATTTAGTTCTATTGCGCCATCAATACTATCATTAATGGGCGAGTTATCACGTTTGCAGTGTTATAGCACAGGCCAAGCTCTTCCATTTGTACCGGTGTGTTTGACAACAAAATACAGACCAAATCCTTTATCTTGGGACTTCGAAATAACTGTGACATATTGCAAATTCAACTAATTATCCAGTTTTGCTAGTAAAACTGATGCCTGGAGGTCATTTTAGTTCTATTGCGCCTTCAATACTATCATTAATGACCGAGTTGTCGCATTTTCAGTGTTATGGCACCACCAAGCTCTTCCATTTGTACCGGTGTGTTTGACAACAAAACACAGAGCAAATCCTTTATTTGGGACTTCGAAATAACTGTGTTATCTTGCCAATTCAACTAATTATCTAGTTTTCCTAGTCACTCTGATGCCTGGAGGTAATTTTTGTTCTATTGCGCCATAAATACTATCATTAATGGCCGAGTTGTCACATTTTCAGTGTTGTGGCACCGCCAAGCCCTACCATTTGTACCACCGGTGTGTTTGACAACAAAATACAGAGCAAATCCTTTATCTTGGGACTTCGAAATAACTGTGTCATATCGCAAATTCAACTAATTATCCAGTTTTTCTGGTAACACTGATGCCTGCAAGTCAATTTAGTTCTATTGCGCCTTCAATACTATCATTAATGGCCGAGTTGTGACATTTGCAGTGTTATGGCACAGGCCAACCTCGTCCATTTGTACCGGTGTGTTTGACAACAAAACACAGAGCAAATCCTTTATATTAGGACTTCGAAATAACTGTCTTATATCGCAAATTCAACCAATTATAAAGTTTTTCTAGTAACACTGATGCCTGGACGTCAATTTAGTTCAATTGCGCCATCAATACTATCATTAATGGCCGAGTTGTCACGTTTGCAGTGTTATGGCACAGGCCAAGCTCTTCCATTTGTACCGCTGTGTTTGACAACAAAACACAGAGCAAATCCTTTATATTAGGACTTCGAAATAACTGTATTATATCGGAAATTCAACTAATTATCCAGTTTTTCTGGTAACACTGATGCCTGGAAGTCAATTTAGTTCTATTACGCCTTCAATACTATCATTAATGGCCGAGTTGTGACATTTGCAGTGTTATGGCACAGGCCAACCTCGTCCATTTGTACCGGTGTGTTTGACAACAAAACACAGAGCAAATCCTTTATATTAGGACTTCGAAACAACTGTCTTATATCGCAAATTCAACTAATTGTAAAGTTTTTCTAGTAACACTGATGCCTGGACGTCAATTTAGTTCAATTGCGCCATCAATACTATCATTAATGGCCGAGTTGTCACGTTTGCAGTGTTATGGCACAGGCCAAGCTCTTCCATTTGTACCGCTGTATTTGACAACAAAATACAGAGCAAATCCTTTATCTTGGGACTTCGAAATAACTGTGTCATAACGCAAATTCAACCAATTATCAAGTTTTCCTAGTAATACTGATGCCTGGAGGTGAAATTAGTTCTATTGCGCCATCAATACCATCATTAATGGGCGAGTTATCACGTTTGCAGTGTTATAGCACAGGCCAAGCTCTTCCATTTGTACCGGTGTGTTTGACAACAAAATACAGACCAAATCCTTTATCTTGGGACTTCGAAATAACTGTATCAACTAATTATCCAGTTTTCCTAGAAATACTGATGCCTGGAGGTCAATTTAGTTCTATTGCGCCATCAATACTATCATTAATGGGCGAGTTATCACGTTTGATGTGTTATAGCACAGGCCAAGCTCTTCCATTTGTACCGCTGTGTTTGACAACAAAATACAGAGCAAATCCTTTATTTTGCGACTTCGAAATAACTGTGTCATATCGCAAATTCAACTAATTATCAAGTTTTTCTGGTAACACTGATGCCTGGAGGTCAATTTAGTTCTATTGCGCCATCAATACTATCATTAATGGCCGAGTTGTCACACTTGCAGTGTTATGGCACAGGCCAAGCTCTTCCATTTGTACCGCTGTGTTTGACAACAAAACACAGAGCAAATCCTTTATCTTGGGACTTCGAAATAACTGTGTCATATCGCAAATTCAACTAATTATCCAGTTTTGCTAGTAAAACTGATGCCTGGAGGTCAATTTAGTTCTATTGCGCCTTCAATACTATCATTAATGGCCGAGTTGTCACATTTGCAGTGTTATGGCACAGGCCAAGCTATTCCATTTGTACCGGTGTGTTTTACAACAAAAGAGAGAGCAACTCCTTTATATTAGGACTTCGAAATAATTGTATTATATGGCAAATTCAACCAATTATCTAGTTTTCCTAGTAATACTGATGCCTGGAGGTAAATTTAGTTCTATTGCGCCATCAATACTATCATTAATGGGCGAGTTATCACGTTTGCAGTGTTATAGCACAGGCCAAGCTGTTCCATTTGTACCGGTGTGTTTGACAACAAAATATAGACCAAATCCTTTATCTTGGGACTTCGAAATAACTGTGACATATTGCAAATTCAACTAATTAGCCAGTTTTGCTAGTAAAACTGATGCCTGGATGTCATTTTAGTTCTATTGCGCCTTCAATACTATCATTAATGACCGAGTTGTCGCATTTTCAGTGTTATGGCCCCACCAAGCTCTTCCATTTGTACCGGTGTGTTTGACAACAAAACACAGAGCAAATCCTTTATTTGGGACTTCGAAATAACTGTGTTATCTTGCCAATTCAACTAATTATCTAGTTTTCCTAGTCACTCTGATGCCTGGAGGTCATTTTTGTTCTATTGCGCCATAAATACTATCATTAATGGCCGAGTTGTCACATTTTCAGTGTTGTGGCACCGCCAAGCCCTTCCATTTGTACCACCGGTGTGTTTGACAACAAAATACAGAGCAAATCCTTTATCTTGGGACTTCGAAATAACTGTGTCATATCGCAAATTCAACTAATTATCCAGTTTTTCTGGTAACACTGATGCCTGCAAGTCAATTTAGTTCTATTGCGCCTTCAATACTATCATTAATGGCCGAGTTGTGACATTTGCAGTGTTATGGCACAGGCCAACCTCGTCCATTTGTACCGGTGTGTTTGACAACAAAACACAGAGCAAATCCTTTATATTAGGACTTCGAAATAACTGTCTTATATCGCAAATTCAACTAATTATAAAGTTTTTCTAGTAACACTGATGCCTGGACGTCAATTTAGTTCAATTGCGCCATCAATACTATCATTAATGGCCGAGTTGTCACGTTTGCAGTGTTATGGCACAGGCCAAGCTCTTCCATTTGTACCGCTGTGTTTGACAACAAAACACAGAGCAAATCCTTTATATTAGGACTTCGAAATAACTGTATTATATCGCAAATTCAACTAATTATCCAGTTTTTCTGGTAACACTGATGCCTGGAAGTCAATTTAGTTCTATTACGCCTTCAATACTATCATTAATGGCCGAGTTGTGACATTTGCAGTGTTATGGCACAGGCCAACCTCGTCCATTTGTACCGGTGTGTTTGACAACAAAACACAGAGCAAATCCTTTATATTAGGACTTCGAAATAACTGTCTTATATCGCAAATTCAACTAATTATAAAGTTTTTCTAGTAACACTGATGCCTGGACGTCAATTTAGTTCAATTGCGCCATCAATACTATCATTAATGGCCGAGTTGTCACGTTTGCAGTGTTATGGCACAGGCCAAGCTCTTCCATTTGTACCGCTGTATTTGACAACAAAATACAGAGCAAATCCTTTATCTTGGGACTTCGAAATAACTGTGTCATAACGCAAATTCAACCAATTATCAAGTTTTCCTAGTAATACTGATGCCTGGAGGTGAATTTAGTTCTATTGCGCCATCAATACCATCATTAATGGGCGAGTTATCACGTTTGCAGTGTTATAGCACAGGCCAAGCTCTTCCATTTGTACCGGTGTGTTTGACAACAAAATACAGACCAAATCCTTTATCTTGGGACTTCGAAATAACTGTATCAACTAATTATCCAGTTTTCCTAGAAATACTGATGCCTGGAGGTCAATTTAGTTCTATTGCGCCATCAATACTATCATTAATGGGCGAGTTATCACGTTTGATGTGTTATAGCACAGGCCAAGCTCTTCCATTTGTACCGCTGTGTTTGACAACAAAATACAGAGCAAATCCTTTATTTTGCGACTTCGAAATAACTGTGTCATATCGCAAATTCAACTAATTATCAAGTTTTTCTGGTAACACTGATGCCTGGAGGTCAATTTAGTTCTATTGCGCCATCAATACTATCATTAATGGCCGAGTTGTCACACTTGCAGTGTTATGGCACAGGCCAAGCTCTTCCATTTGTACCGCTGTGTTTGACAACAAAACACATAGCAAATCCTTTATCTTGGGACTTCGAAATAACTGTGTCATATCGCAAATTCAACTAATTATCAAGTTTTTCTAGTAACACTGATGCCTGGAGGTCAATTTAGTTCTATTGCGCCTTCAATACTATCATTAATGGCCGAGTTGTCACATTTGCAGTGTTATGGCACAGGCCAAGCTATTCCATTTGTACCGGTGTGTTTTACAACAAAAGAGAGAGCAACTCCTTTATATTAGGACTTCGAAATAACTGTATTATATGGCAAATTCAACCAATTATCTAGTTTTCCTAGTAATACTGATGCCTGGAGGTAAATTTAGTTCTATTGCGCCATCAATACTATCATTAATGGGCGAGTTATCACGTTTGCAGTGTTATAGCACAGGCCAAGCTGTTCCATTTGTACCGGTGTGTTTGACAACAAAATATAGACCAAATCCTTTATCTTGGGACTTCGAAATAACTGTGACATATTGCAAATTCAACTAATTAGCCAGTTTTGCTAGTAAAACTGATGCCTGGATGTCATTTTAGTTCTATTGCGCCTTCAATACTATCATTAATGACCGAGTTGTCGCATTTTCAGTGTTATGGCACCACCAAGCTCTTCCATTTGTACCGGTGTGTTTGACAACAAAACACAGAGCAAATCCTTTATTTGGGACTTCGAAATAACTGTGTTATCTTGCCAATTCAACTAATTATCCAGTTTTTCTGGTAACACTGATGCCTGCAAGTCAATTTAGTTCTATTGCGCCTTCAATACTATCATTAATGGCCGAGTTGTGACATTTGCAGTGTTATGGCACAGGCCAACCTCGTCCATTTGTACCGGTGTGTTTGACAACAAAACACAGAGCAAATCCTTTATATTAGGACTTCGAAATAACTGTCTTATATCGCAAATTCAACTAATTATAAAGTTTTTCTAGTAACACTGATGCCTGGACGTCAATTTAGTTCAATTGCGCCATCAATACTATCATTAATGGCCGAGTTGTCACGTTTGCAGTGTTATGGCACAGGCCAAGCTCTTCCATTTGTACCGCTGTGTTTGACAACAAAACACAGAGCAAATCCTTTATATTAGGACTTCGAAATAACTGTATTATATCGCAAATTCAACTAATTATCCAGTTTTTCTGGTAACACTGATGCCTGGAAGTCAATTTAGTTCTATTACGCCTTCAATACTATCATTAATGACCGAGTTGTCGCATTTTCAGTGTTATGGCACCACCAAGCTCTTCCATTTGTACCGGTGTGTTTGACAACAAAACACAGAGCAAATCCTTTATTTGGGACTTCGAAATAACTGTGTTATCTTGCCAATTCAACTAATTATATAGTTTTCCTAGTCACTCTGATGCCTGGAGGTAATTTTTGTTCTATTGCGCCATAAATACTATCATTAATGGCCGAGTTGTCACATTTTCAGTGTTGTGGCACCGCCAAGCCCTTCCATTTGTACCACCGGTGTGTTTGACAACAAAATACAGAGCAAATCCTTTATCTTGGGACTTCGAAATAACTGTGTCATATCGCAAATTCAACTAATTATAAAGTTTTTCTAGTAACACTGATGCCTGGACGTCAATTTAGTTCAATTGCGCCATCAATACTATCATTAATGGCCGAGTTGTCACGTTTGCAGTGTTATGGCACAGGCCAAGCTCTTCCATTTGTACCGCTGTGTTTGACAACAAAACACAGAGCAAATCCTTTATATTAGGACTTCGAAATAACTGTATTATATCGCAAATTCAACTAATTATCCAGTTTTTCTGGTAACACTGATGCCTGGAAGTCAATTTAGTTCTATTACGCCTTCAATACTATCATTAATGGCCGAGTTGTGACATTTGCAGTGTTATGGCACAGGCCAACCTCGTCCATTTGTACCGGTGTGTTTGACAACAAAACACAGAGCAAATCCTTTATATTAGGACTTCGAAATAACTGTCTTATATCGCAAATTCAACTAATTATAAAGTTTTTCTAGTAACACTGATGCCTGGACGTCAATTTAGTTCAATTGCGCCATCAATACTATCATTAATGGCCGAGTTGTCACGTTTGCAGTGTTATGACACAGGCCAAGCTCTTCCATTTGTACCGCTGTGTTTGACAACAATATACAGAGCAAATCCTTTATCTTGGGACTTCGAAATAACTGTGTCATATCGCAAATTCAACCAATTATCAAGTTTTCCTAGTAATACTGATGCCTGGAGGTGAATTTAGTTCTATTGCGCAATCAATACCATCATTAATGGGCGAGTTATCACGTTTGCAGTGTTATAGCACAGGCCAAGCTCTTCCATTTGTACCGGTGTGTTTGACAACAAAATACAGACCAAATCCTTTCTCTTGGGACTTCGAAATAACTGTATCAACTAATTATCCAGTTTTCCTAGAAATACTGATGCCTGGACGTCAATTTAGTTCAATTGCGCCATCAATACTATCATTAATGGCCGAGTTGTCACGTTTGCAGTGTTATGGCACAGGCCAAGCTCTTCCATTTGTACCGGTGTGTTTGACAACAAAATACAGACCAAATCCTTTATCTTGGGACTTCGAAATAACTGTGACATATTGCAAATTCAACTAATTATCCAGTTTTGCTAGTAAAACTGATGCCTGGAGGTCATTTTAGTTCTATTGCGCCTTCAATACTATCATTAATGACCGAGTTGTCGCATTTTCAGTGTTATGGCACCACCAAGCTCTTCCATTTGTACCGGTGTGTTTGACAACAAAACACAGAGCAAATCCTTTATTTGGGACTTCGAAATAACTGTGTTATCTTGCCAATTCAACTAATTATATAGTTTTCCTAGTCACTCTGATGCCTGGAGGTAATTTTTGTTCTATTGCGCCATAAATACTATCATTAATGGCCGAGTTGTCACATTTTCAGTGTTGTGGCACCGCCAAGCCCTTCCATTTGTGCCACCGGTGTGTTTGACAACAAAATACAGAGCAAATCCTTTCCCTTGGGACTTCGAAATAACTGTATCAACTAATTATCCAGTTTTCCTAGAAATACTGATGCCTGGAGGTCAATTTAGTTCTATTGCGCCTTCAATACTATCATTAATGGGCGAGTTATCACGTTTGCAGTGTTATAGCACAGGCCAAGCTCTTCCATTTGTACCGGTGTGTTTGACAACAAAATACAGACCAAATCCTTTATCTTGGGACTTCGAAATAACTGTGACATATTGCAAATTCAACTAATTATCCAGTTTTGCTAGTAAAACTGATGCCTGGAGGTCATTTTAGTTCTATTGCGCCTTCAATACTATCATTAATGACCGAGTTGTCGCATTTTCAGTGTTATGGCACCACCAAGCTCTTCCATTTGTACCGGTGTGTTTGACAACAAAACACAGAGCAAATCCTTTATTTGGGACTTCGAAATAACTGTGTTATCTTGCCAATTCAACTAATTATATAGTTTTCCTAGTCACTCTGATGCCTGGAGGTAATTTTTGTTCTATTGCGCCATAAATACTATCATTAATGGCCGAGTTGTCACATTTTCAGTGTTGTGGCACCGCCAAGCCCTTCCATTTGTACCACCGGTGTGTTTGACAACAAAATACAGAGCAAATCCTTTATCTTGGGACTTCGAAATAACTGTGTCATATCGCAAATTCAACTAATTATCCAGTTTTTCTGGTAACACTGATGCCTGGAAGTCAATTTAGTTCTATTGCGCCTTCAATACTATCATTAATGGCCGAGTTGTGACATTTGCAGTGTTATGGCACAGGCCAACCTCGTCCATTTGTACCGGTGTGTTTGACAACAAAACACAGAGCAAATCCTTTATATTAGGACTTCGAAATAACTGTCTTATATCGCAAATTCAACTAATTATAAAGTTTTTCTAGTAACACTGAGGCCTGGACGTCAATTTAGTTCAATTGCGCCATCAATACTATCATTAATGGCCGAGTTGTCACGTTTGCAGTGTTATGGCACAGGCCAAGCTCTTCCATTTGTACCGCTGTGTTTGACAACAAAACACAGAGCAAATCCTTTATATTAGGACTTCGAAATAACTGTATTATATCGCAAATTCAACTAATTATCCAGTTTTTCTGGTAACACTGATGCCTGGAAGTCAATTTAGTTCTATTACGCCTTCAATACTATCATTAATGGCCGAGTTGTGACATTTGCAGTGTTATGGCACAGGCCAACCTCGTCCATTTGTACCGGTGTGTTTGACAACAAAACACAGAGCAAATCCTTTATATTAGGACTTCGAAATAACTGTCTTATATCGCAAATTCAACTAATTATAAAGTTTTTCTAGTAACACTGATGCCTGGACGTCAATTTAGTTCAATTGCGCCATCAATACTATCATTAATGGCCGAGTTGTCACGTTTGCAGTGTTATGACACAGGCCAAGCTCTTCCATTTGTACCGCTGTGTTTGACAACAATATACAGAGCAAATCCTTTATCTTGGGACTTCGAAATAACTGTGTCATATCGCAAATTCAACCAATTATCAAGTTTTCCTAGTAATACTGATGCCTGGAGGTGAATTTAGTTCTATTGCGCAATCAATACCATCATTAATGGGCGAGTTATCACGTTTGCAGTGTTATAGCACAGGCCAAGCTCTTCCATTTGTACCGGTGTGTTTGACAACAAAATACAGACCAAATCCTTTCTCTTGGGACTTCGAAATAACTGTATCAACTAATTATCCAGTTTTCCTAGAAATACTGATGCCTGGACGTCAATTTAGTTCAATTGCGCCATCAATACTATCATTAATGGCCGAGTTGTCACGTTTGCAGTGTTATGGCACAGGCCAAGCTCTTCCATTTGTACCGGTGTGTTTGACAACAAAATACAGACCAAATCCTTTATCTTGGGACTTCGAAATAACTGTGACATATTGCAAATTCAACTAATTATCCAGTTTTGCTAGTAAAACTGATGCCTGGAGGTCATTTTAGTTCTATTGCGCCTTCAATACTATCATTAATGACCGAGTTGTCGCATTTTCAGTGTTATGGCACCACCAAGCTCTTCCATTTGTACCGGTGTGTTTGACAACAAAACACAGAGCAAATCCTTTATTTGGGACTTCGAAATAACTGTGTTATCTTGCCAATTCAACTAATTATATAGTTTTCCTAGTCACTCTGATGCCTGGAGGTAATTTTTGTTCTATTGCGCCATAAATACTATCATTAATGGCCGAGTTGTCACATTTTCAGTGTTGTGGCACCGCCAAGCCCTTCCATTTGTACCACCGGTGTGTTTGACAACAAAATACAGAGCAAATCCTTTATCTTGGGACTTCGAAATAACTGTGTCATATCGCAAATTCAACTAATTATCCAGTTTTTCTGGTAACACTGATGCCTGGAAGTCAATTTAGTTCTATTGCGCCTTCAATACTATCATTAATGGCCGAGTTGTGACATTTGCAGTGTTATGGCACAGGCCAACCTCGTCCATTTGTACCGGTGTGTTTGACAACAAAACACAGAGCAAATCCTTTATATTAGGACTTCGAAATAACTGTCTTATATCGCAAATTCAACTAATTATAAAGTTTTTCTAGTAACACTGATGCCTGGACGTCAATTTAGTTCAATTGCGCCATCAATACTATCATTAATGGCCGAGTTGTCACGTTTGCAGTGTTATGGCACAGGCCAAGCTCTTCCATTTGTACCGCTGTGTTTGACAACAAAACACAGAGCAATTCCTTTATATTAGGACTTCGAAATAACTGTATTATATCGCAAATTCAACTAATTATCCAGTTTTTCTGGTAACACTGATGCCTGGAAGTCAATTTAGTTCTATTACGCCTTCAATACTATCATTAATGGCCGAGTTGTGACATTTGCAGTGTTATGGCACAGGCCAACCTCGTCCATTTGTACCGGTGTGTTTGACAACAAAACACAGAGCAAATCCTTTATATTAGGACTTCGAAATAACTGTCTTATATAACAAATTCAACTAATTATAAAGTTTTTCTAGTAACACTGATGCCTGGACGTCAATTTAGTTCAATTGCGCCATCAATACTATCATTAATGGCCGAGTTGTCACGTTTGCAGTGTTATGACACAGGCCAAGCTCTTCCATTTGTACCGCTGTGTTTGACAACAAAATACAGAGCAAATCCTTTATATTAGGACTTCCAAATAACTGTATTATATCGCAAATTCAACTAATTATCAAGTTTTTCTAGTAACACTGATGCATGGAGGTCAATTTAGTTCTATTGCGCCTTCAATACTATCATTAATGGCCGAGTTGTCACGTTTGCAGTGTTATGGCACAGACCAAGCTCTTCCATTTGTAACGGTGTGTTTTACAAGAAAATACAGACCAAATCCTTTATTTTGGCACTTCGAAATAACTGTGTCATATCGCAAATTCAACTAATTATCCAGATTTGCTAGTAACACTGATGCCTGGAGGTCATTTTAGTTCTATTGCGCCTTCAATACTATCATTACTGACCGAGTTGTCGCATTTTCAGTGTTATGGCACCACCAAGCTCTTCCATTTGTACCGCTGTGTTTGACAACAAAATACAGAGCAAATCCTTTATCTTGGGACTTCGAAATAACTGTGTCATATCGCAAATTCAACTAATTATCCAGTTTTTCTGGTAACACTGATGCCTGGAAGTCAATTTAGTTCTATTACGCCTTCAATACTATCATTAATGGCCGAGTTGTGACATTTGCAGTGTTATGGCACAGGCCAAGCTCTTCCATTTGTACCGCTGTGTTTGACAACAAAATACAGAGCAAATCCTTTATCTTGGGACTTCGAAATAACTGTATCAACTAATTATCCAGTTTTCCTAGAAATACTGATGCCTGGAGGTCAATTTAGTTCTATTGCGCCATCAATACTATCATTAATGGGCGAGTTATCACGTTTGATATGTTATAGCACAGGCCAAGCTCTTCCATTTGTACCGCTGTGTTTGACAACAAAATACAGAGCAAATCCTTTATCTTGGGACTTCGAAATAACTGTGTCATATCGCAAATTCAACTAATTATCCAGTTTTTCTGGTAACACTGATGCCTGGAGGTCATTTTAGTTCTATTGCGCCTTCAATACTATCATTAATGACCGAGTTGTCGCATTTTCAGTGTTATGGCACCACCAAGCTCTTCCATTTGTACCGGTGTGTTTGACAACAAAACACAGAGCAAATCCTTTATTTGGGACTTCGAAATAACTGTGTTATCTTGCCAATTCAACTAATTATATAGTTTTCCTAGTCACTCTGATGCCTGGAGGTAATTTTTGTTCTATTGCGCCATAAATACTATCATTAATGGCCGAGTTGTCACATTTTCAGTGTTGTGGCACCGCCAAGCCCTTCCATTTGTACCACCGGTGTGTTTGACAACAAAATACAGAGCAAATCCTTTATCTTGGGACTTCGAAATAACTGTGTCATATCGCAAATTCAACTAATTATCCAGTTTTTCTGGTAACACTGATGCCTGGAAGTCAATTTAGTTCTATTGCGCCTTCAATACTATCATTAATGGCCGAGTTGTGACATTTGCAGTGTTATGGCACAGGCCAACCTCGTCCATTTGTACCGGTGTGTTTGACAACAAAACACAGAGCAAATCCTTTATATTAGGACTTCGAAATAACTGTCTTATATCGCAAATTCAACTAATTATAAAGTTTTTCTAGTAACACTGATGCCTGGACGTCAATTTAGTTCAATTGCGCCATCAATACTATCATTAATGGCCGAGTTGTGACATTTGCAGTGTTATGGCACAGGCCAACCTCGTCCATTTGTACCGGTGTGTTTGACAACAAAACACAGAGCAAATCCTTTATATTAGGACTTCGAAATAACTGTCTTATATCGCAAATTCAACTAATTATAAAGTTTTTCTAGTAACACTGATGCCTGGACGTCAATTTAGTTCAATTGCGCCATCAATACTATCATTAATGGCCGAGTTGTCACGTTTGCAGTGTTATGACACAGGCCAAGCTCTTCCATTTGTACCGCTGTGTTTGACAACAATATACAGAGCAAATCCTTTATCTTGGGACTTCGAAATAACTGTGTCATATCGCAAATTCAACCAATTATCAAGTTTTCCTAGTAATACTGATGCCTGGAGGTGAATTTAGTTCTATTGCGCAATCAATACCATCATTAATGGGCGAGTTATCACGTTTGCAGTGTTATAGCACAGGCCAAGCTCTTCCATTTGTACCGGTGTGTTTGACAACAAAATGCAGACCAAATCCTTTCTCTTGGGACTTCGAAATAACTGTATCAACTAATTATCCAGTTTTCCTAGAAATACTGATGCCTGGACGTCAATTTAGTTCAATTGCGCCATCAATACTATCATTAATGGCCGAGTTGTCACGTTTGCAGTGTTATGGCACAGGCCAAGCTCTTCCATTTGTACCGGTGTGTTTGACAACAAAATACAGACCAAATCCTTTATCTTGGGACTTCGAAATAACTGTGACATATTGCAAATTCAACTAATTATCCAGTTTTGCTAGTAAAACTGATGCCTGGAGGTCATTTTAGTTCTATTGCGCCTTCAATACTATCATTAATGACCGAGTTGTCGCATTTTCAGTGTTATGGCACCACCAAGCTCTTCCATTTGTACCGGTGTGTTTGACAACAAAACACAGAGCAAATCCTTTATTTGGGACTTCGAAATAACTGTGTTATCTTGCCAATTCAACTAATTATATAGTTTTCCTAGTCACTCTGATGCCTGGAGGTAATTTTTGTTCTATTGCGCCATAAATACTATCATTAATGGCCGAGTTGTCACATTTTCAGTGTTGTGGCACCGCCAAGCCCTTCCATTTGTACCACCGGTGTGTTTGACAACAAAATACAGAGCAAATCCTTTATCTTGGGACTTCGAAATAACTGTGTCATATCGCAAATTCAACTAATTATCCAGTTTTTCTGGTAACACTGATGCCTGGAAGTCAATTTAGTTCTATTGCGCCTTCAATACTATCATTAATGGCCGAGTTGTGACATTTGCAGTGTTATGGCACAGGCCAACCTCGTCCATTTGTACCGGTGTGTTTGACAACAAAACACAGAGCAAATCCTTTATATTAGGACTTCGAAATAACTGTCTTATATCGCAAATTCAACTAATTATAAAGTTTTTCTAGTAACACTGATGCCTGGACGTCAATTTAGTTCAATTGCGCCATCAATACTATCATTAATGGCCGAGTTGTCACGTTTGCAGTGTTATGGCACAGGCCAAGCTCTTCCATTTGTACCGCTGTGTTTGACAACAAAACACAGAGCAAATCCTTTATATTAGGACTTCGAAATAACTGTATTATATCGCAAATTCAACTAATTATCCAGTTTTTCTGGTAACACTGATGCCTGGAAGTCAATTTAGTTCTATTACGCCTTCAATACTATCATTAATGGCCGAGTTGTGACATTTGCAGTGTTATGGCACAGGCCAACCTCGTCCATTTGTACCGGTGTGTTTGACAACAAAACACAGAGCAAATCCTTTATATTAGGACTTCGAAATAACTGTCTTATATAACAAATTCAACTAATTATAAAGTTTTTCTAGTAACACTGATGCCTGGACGTCAATTTAGTTCAATTGCGCCATCAATACTATCATTAATGGCCGAGTTGTCACGTTTGCAGTGTTATGACACAGGCCAAGCTCTTCCATTTGTACCGCTGTGTTTGACAACAAAATACAGAGCAAATCCTTTATATTAGGACTTCCAAATAACTATATTATATCGCAAATTCAACTAATTATCAAGTTTTTCTAGTAACACTGATGCATGGAGGTCAATTTAGTTCTATTGCGCCTTCAATACTATCATTAATGGCCGAGTTGTCACGTTTGCAGTGTTATGGCACAGACCAAGCTCTTCCATTTGTAACGGTGTGTTTTACAAGAAAATACAGACCAAATCCTTTATTTTGGCACTTCGAAATAACTGTGTCATATCGCAAATTCAACTAATTATCCAGATTTGCTAGTAACACTGATGCCTGGAGGTCATTTTAGTTCTATTGCGCCTTCAATACTATCATTACTGACCGAGTTGTCGCATTTTCAGTGTTATGGCACCACCAAGCTCTTCCATTTGTACCGCTGTGTTTGACAACAAAATACAGAGCAAATCCTTTATCTTGGGACTTCGAAATAACTGTGTCATATCGCAAATTCAACTAATTATCCAGTTTTTCTGGTAACACTGATGCCTGGAAGTCAATTTAGTTCTATTACGCCTTCAATACTATCATTAATGGCCGAGTTGTGACATTTGCAGTGTTATGGCACAGGCCAAGCTCTTCCATTTGTACCGCTGTGTTTGACAACAAAATACAGAGCAAATCCCTTATCTTGGGACTTCGAAATAACTGTATCAACTAATTATCCAGTTTTCCTAGAAATACTGATGCCTGGAGGTCAATTT
This sequence comes from Actinernus sp. WN-2022, assembly GCA_030867875.1. Taxonomy (NCBI): domain Eukaryota; kingdom Metazoa; phylum Cnidaria; class Anthozoa; order Actiniaria; family Actinernidae; genus Actinernus; species Actinernus sp. WN-2022. Next base: position 105,690,897 of record JAOWCC010001634.1, on the reverse strand, counting down.
AGTTCTATTGCGCCATCAATACTATCATTAATGGGCGAGTTATCACGTTTGATATGTTATAGCACAGGCCAAGCTCTTCCATTTGTACCGCTGTGTTTGACAACAAAATACAGAGCAAATCCTTTATCTTGGGACTTCGAAATAACTGTGTCATATCGCAAATTCAACTAATTATCCAGTTTTTCTGGTAACACTGATGCCTGGAGGTCATTTTAGTTCTATTGCGCCTTCAATACTATCATTAATGACCGAGTTGTCGCATTTTCAGTGTTATGGCACCACCAAGCTCTTCCATTTGTACCGGTGTGTTTGACAACAAAACACAGAGCAAATCCTTTATTTGGGACTTCGAAATAACTGTGTTATCTTGCCAATTCAACTAATTATATAGTTTTCCTAGTCACTCTGATGCCTGGAGGTAATTTTTGTTCTATTGCGCCATAAATACTATCATTAATGGCCGAGTTGTCACATTTTCAGTGTTGTGGCACCGCCAAGCCCTTCCATTTGTACCACCGGTGTGTTTGACAACAAAATACAGAGCAAATCCTTTATCTTGGGACTTCGAAATAACTGTGTCATATCGCAAATTCAACTAATTATCCAGTTTTTCTGGTAACACTGATGCCTGGAAGTCAATTTAGTTCTATTGCGCCTTCAATACTATCATTAATGGCCGAGTTGTGACATTTGCAGTGTTATGGCACAGGCCAACCTCGTCCATTTGTACCGGTGTGTTTGACAACAAAACACAGAGCAAATCCTTTATATTAGGACTTCGAAATAACTGTCTTATATCGCAAATTCAACTAATTATAAAGTTTTTCTAGTAACACTGATGCCTGGACGTCAATTTAGTTCAATTGCGCCATCAATACTATCATTAATGGCCGAGTTGTCACGTTTGCAGTGTTATGACACAGGCCAAGCTCTTCCATTTGTACCGCTGTGTTTGACAACAAAACACAGAGCAAATCCTTTATATTAGGACTTCGAAATAACTGTATTATATCGCAAATTCAACTAATTATCCAGTTTTTCTGGTAACACTGATGCCTGGAAGTCAATTTAGTTCTATTACGCCTTCAATACTATCATTAATGGCCGAGTTGTGACATTTGCAGTGTTATGGCACAGGCCAACCTCGTCCATTTGTACCGGTGTGTTTGACAACAAAACACAGAGCAAATCCTTTATATTAGGACTTCGAAATAACTGTCTTATATCGGAAATTCAACTAATTATAAAGTTTTTCTAGTAACACTGATGCCTGGACGTCAATTTAGTTCAATTGCGCCATCAATACTATCATTAATGGCCGAGTTGTCACGTTTGCAGTGTAATGACACAGGCCAAGCTCTTCCATTTGTACCGCTGTGTTTGACAACAATATACAGAGCAAATCCTTTATCTTGGGACTTCGAAATAACTGTGTCATATCGCAAATTCAACCAATTATCAAGTTTTCCTAGTAATACTGATGCCTGGAGGTGAATTTAGTTCTATTGCGCAATCAATACCATCATTAATGGGCGAGTTATCACGTTTGCAGTGTTATAGCACAGGCCAAGCTCTTCCATTTGTACCGGTGTGTTTGACAACAAAATACAGACCAAATCCTTTCTCTTGGGACTTCGAAATAACTGTATCAACTAATTATCCAGTTTTCTTAGAAATACTGATGCCTGGACGTCAATTTAGTTCAATTGCGCCATCAATACTATCATTAATGGCCGAGTTGTCACGTTTGCAGTGTTATGGCACAGGCCAAGCTCTTCCATTTGTACCGGTGTGTTTGACAACAAAATACAGACCAAATCCTTTATCTTGGGACTTCGAAATAACTGTGACATATTGCAAATTCAACTAATTATCCAGTTTTGCTAGTAAAACTGATGCCTGGAGGTCATTTTAGTTCTATTGCGCCTTCAATACTATCATTAATGACCGAGTTGTCGCATTTTCAGTGTTATGGCACCACCAAGCTCTTCCATTTGTACCGGTGTGTTTGACAACAAAACGCAGAGCAAATCCTTTATTTGGGACTTCGAAATAACTGTGTTATCTTGCCAATTCAACTAATTATATAGTTTTCCTAGTCACTCTGATGCCTGGAGGTAATTTTTGTTCTATTGCGCCATAAATACTATCATTAATGGCCGAGTTGTCACATTTTCAGTGTTGTGGCACCGCCAAGCCCTTCCATTTGTACCACCGGTGTGTTTGACAACAAAATACAGAGCAAATCCTTTATCTTGGGACTTCGAAATAACTGTGTCATATCGCAAATTCAACTAATTATCCAGTTTTTCTGGTAACACTGATGCCTGGAAGTCAATTTAGTTCTATTGCGCCTTCAATACTATCATTAATGGCCGAGTTGTGACATTTGCAGTGTTATGGCACAGGCCAACCTCGTCCATTTGTACCGGTGTGTTTGACAACAAAACACAGAGCAAATCCTTTATATTAGGACTTCGAAATAACTGTCTTATATCGCAAATTCAACTAATTATAAAGTTTTTCTAGTAACACTGATGCCTGGACGTCAATTTAGTTCAATTGCGCCATCAATACTATCATTAATGGCCGAGTTGTCACGTTTGCAGTGTTATGGCACAGGCCAAGCTCTTCCATTTGTACCGCTGTGTTTGACAACAAAACACAGAGCAAATCCTTTATATTAGGACTTCGAAATAACTGTATTATATCGGAAATTCAACTAATTATCCAGTTTTTCTGGTAACACTGATGCCTGGAAGTCAATTTAGTTCTATTACGCCTTCAATACTATCATTAATGGCCGAGTTGTCACATTTTCAGTGTTGTGGCACCGCCAAGCCCTTCCATTTGTACCACCGGTGTGTTTGACAACAAAATACAGAGCAAATCCTTTATCTTGGGACTTCGAAATAACTGTGTCATATCGCAAATTCAACTAATTATCCAGTTTTTCTGGTAACACTGATGCCTGGAAGTCAATTTAGTTCTATTGCGCCTTCAATACTATCATTAATGGCCGAGTTGTGACATTTGCAGTGTTATGGCACAGGCCAACCTCGTCCATTTGTACCGGTGTGTTTGACAACAAAACACAGAGCAAATCCTTTATATTAGGACTTCGAAATAACTGTCTTATATCGCAAATTCAACTAATTATAAAGTTTTTCTAGTAACACTGATGCCTGGACGTCAATTTAGTTCAATTGCGCCATCAATACTATCATTAATGGCCGAGTTGTCACGTTTGCAGTGTTATGGCACAGGCCAAGCTCTTCCATTTGTACCGCTGTGTTTGACAACAAAACACAGAGCAAATCCTTTATATTAGGACTTCGAAATAACTGTATTATATCGGAAATTCAACTAATTATCCAGTTTTTCTGGTAACACTGATGCCTGGAAGTCAATTTAGTTCTATTACGCCTTCAATACTATCATTAATGGCCGAGTTGTGACATTTGCAGTGTTATGGCACAGGCCAACCTCGTCCATTTGTACCGGTGTGTTTGACAACAAAACACAGAGCAAATCCTTTATATTAGGACTTCGAAATAACTGTCTTATATAACAAATTCAACTAATTATAAAGTTTTTCTAGTAACACTGATGCCTGGACGTCAATTTAGTTCAATTGCGCCATCAATACTATCATTAATGGCCGAGTTGTCACGTTTGCAGTGTTATGACACAGGCCAAGCTCTTCCATTTGTACCGCTGTGTTTGACAACAAAATACAGAGCAAATCCTTTATATTAGGACTTCCAAATAACTGTATTATATCGCAAATTCAACTAATTATCAAGTTTTTCTAGTAACACTGATGCATGGAGGTCAATTTAGTTCTATTGCGCCTTCAATACTATCATTAATGGCCGAGTTGTCACGTTTGCAGTGTTATGGCACAGACCAAGCTCTTCCATTTGTAACGGTGTGTTTGACAACAAAACACAGACCAAATCCTTTATCTTGGGACTTCGAAATAACTGTGACATATTGCAAATTCAACTAATTATCCAGATTTGCTAGTAACACTGATGCCTGGAGGTCATTTTAGTTCTATTGCGCCTTCAATACTATCATTACTGACCGAGTTGTCGCATTTTCAGTGTTATGGCACCACCAAGCTCTTCCATTTGTACCGCTGTGTTTGACAACAAAATACAGAGCAAATCCTTTATCTTGGGACTTCGAAATAACTGTGTCATATCGCAAATTCAACTAATTATCCAGTTTTTCTGGTAACACTGATGCCTGGAAGTCAATTTAGTTCTATTACGCCTTCAATACTATCATTAATGGCCGAGTTGTGACATTTGCAGTGTTATGGCACAGGCCAAGCTCTTCCATTTGTACCGCTGTGTTTGACAACAAAATACAGAGCAAATCCTTTATCTTGGGACTTCGAAATAACTGTATCAACTAATTATCCAGTTTTCCTAGAAATACTGATGCCTGGAGGTCAATTTAGTTCTATTGCGCCATCAATACTATCATTAATGGGCGAGTTATCACGTTTGATATGTTATAGCACAGGCCAAGCTCTTCCATTTGTACCGCTGTGTTTGACAACAAAATACAGAGCAAATCCTTTATCTTGGGACTTCGAAATAACTGTGTCATATCGCAAATTCAACTAATTATCCAGTTTTTCTGGTAACACTGATGCCTGGAAGTCAATTTAGTTCTATTGCGCCTTCAATACTATCATTAATGGCCGAGTTGTGACATTTGCAGTGTTATGGCACAGGCCAACCTCGTCCATTTGTACCGGTGTGTTTGACAACAAAACACAGAGCAAATCCTTTATATTAGGACTTCGAAATAACTGTCTTATATCGCAAATTCAACTAATTATAAAGTTTTTCTAGTAACACTGATGCCTGGACGTCAATTTAGTTCAATTGCGCCATCAATACTATCATTAATGGCCGAGTTGTCACGTTTGCAGTGTTATGGCACAGGCCAAGCTCTTCCATTTGTACCGCTGTGTTTGACAACAAAACACAGAGCAAATCCTTTATATTAGGACTTCGAAATAACTGTATTACAGTCCCGCTCAAAAACTTTGCAACCGTCAGCGCCACCAGCGCCGCTATTTTTTTAGCGGCTGGGCGTTAGTGGTTTGGTGGCACTAACGGTAAAAACTGGTGGCTAGCCGTCGACGCCACTAGACGTTTGGTGGCTAGCCGTCGACGGCGCTAGACGTTTGGTGGCTAGCCGTCGACGCCACTAGACGTTTGGTGGCTAGCCGTCGACGGCGCTAGACGTTTGGTGGCTAACCGTCAACGGCTCAAGACATTTGGCGGCTAGCCGTTAGCAGTGCACGATTGAAAAAGTTTTCACTGCACTGTGCTGCGGTGTGAGTGAATGTAAACAAACTGAAGTCGAAAATTAGCATATTAACAATAATTGTAGTCGCATCGTGTCTGACAGAATCGAAGACATTTTTTTGGGAACTTCACAGATTTTCCCTGGAATAACTAAAGAAAATCACTTCAAAACCGTTCAGCAAAACTCGAACAGCGAACAGCTAACTTCCTGTTTCATTCTTCACGTGTTACTTGAAACCGCTTTGCTGCGCAGACATTGTCTGGTTTTTGACACAACACTTGAGTGTCACGCCGTGAAGTTCGCGGGAAGTGCGACTGTAGTTTAATTCACCACACAACTACATGGACTCAACCTTTATGGAAAATGAAAAAGATGTACAATAAAATATTCTGGAGTTCTTTTATTAATGTGGATGCGTTTCTCAAAGGTCTCAAGAATTCTACGACACGGCCGTGAAGCGTGACATTTTCCACGAACTGATTTGAATAATCATCGTATTTATAGGCCGTCAGTGTTTGGCTTTAAAATCGCCTGGATCGCACCGGACATTTTCTACCTTCAGAATAAAATGTTTTGTAAGTTTTTATTTCATTTTCGTTTCATGTCTGAACAGTTTCACCTGATGCGGGAAATGCTTTGAGTCGTCTCTCTGCATGCCTAACAGTGAGAAGTTTTGGCTGTTTTCCAATTTGTTGTCAAATGAATGTTAATTGCCGTGAGATCACACTCTATCAAATCTTCTGGAGTTTTTAACTTCATCACATCACTTTGTGATGAGTTAATAAAATACCCCACCTGCAAAAATATATTTTTTCGGCAACCTGTAATGGACGGTAAAGTTAGTTGAAGTTCAGTGGACTTCTACATTCAGTGGGCCATGCGCTGTGACTCGTGAGAGTCGATGAATCGAACTTATACGGCTGATTAGTAGACGTTAACCGTTTCAAAATTAACTACTCAAAACTCGGCTGCTAACACTAGATGGTAAATTTATTTTAGTTGAATACTTATTCCTTCAGTACTGCCACGGAAACCGATGAACTGACTAATAAAACAAACGTTTCAAAAGAAATTTCTCAAAACTCGGCCTTGACGAACATTTCAAAATCATTAAACTTCTAAAAATGAAAAATACTTCAAGTCAGCGCAAGTCAAAATAAACTTCTTGAAACGTCGGCGGCTCAACGATTTAGTGGCTAGCCGTTGGTGGCTCAGAGGTTTTGGTGGCTAGCCGTTGGTGGCTCAGAACTTTTGGTGGCTAGCCGTCGACGGCGCTAGACGTTTGGTGGCTAGCCGTGGACGGCGCTAGACGTTTGGTGGCTAGCCGTCGACGGCGCTAGACGTTTAGTGGTTTGGTGGCACTAACGGTAAAAGTTAGTGGCACTAGCGCCGCTAAAAACCGTTAGCGCCGTTTGGCGTTTAGTGGTGGTTGCAAACTTTTTGAGCGGGACTGTATATCGCAAATTCAACTAATTATCCAGTTTTTCTGGTAACACTGATGCCTGGAAGTCAATTTAGTTCTATTACGCCTTCAATACTATCATTAATGGCCGAGTTGTGACATTTGCAGTGTTATGGCACAGGCCAACCTCGTCCATTTTTACCGGTGTGTTTGACAACAAAACACAGAGCAAATCCTTTATATTAGGACTTCGAAATAACTGTCTTATATCGCAAATTCAACTAATTATAAAGTTTTTCTAGTAACACTGATGCCTGGACGTCAATTTAGTTCAATTGCGCCATCAATACTATCATTAATGGCCGAGTTGTCACGTTTGCAGTGTTATGACACAGGCCAAGCTCTTCCATTTGTACCGCTGTGTTTGACAACAATATACAGAGCAAATCCTTTATCTTGGGACTTCGAAATAACTGTGTCATATCGCAAATTCAACCAATTATCAAGTTTTCCTAGTAATACTGATGCCTGGAGGTGAATTTAGTTCTATTGCCCAATCAATACCATCATTAATGGGCGAGTTATCACGTTTGCAGTGTTATAGCACAGGCCAAGCTCTTCCATTTGTACCGGTGTGTTTGACAACAAAATACAGACCAAATCCTTTCTCTTGGGACTTCGAAATAACTGTATCAACTAATTATCCAGTTTTCCTAGAAATACTGATGCCTGGAGGTCAATTTAGTTCTATTACGCCATCAATACTATCATTAATGGGCAAGTTGTGACATTTGCAGTGTTATGGCACAGGCCAACCTCGTCCATTTGTACCGGTGTGTTTGACAACAAAACACAGAGCAAATCCTTTATATTAGGACTTCGAAATAACTGTCTTATATCGCAAATTCAACTAATTATAAAGTTTTTCTAGTAACACTGATGCCTGGACGTCAATTTAGTTCAATTGCGCCATCAATACTATCATTAATGGCCGAGTTGTCACGTTTGCAGTGTTATGACACAGGCCAAGCTCTTCCATTTGTACCGCTGTGTTTGACAACAATATACAGAGCAAATCCTTTATCTTGTGACTTCGAAATAACTGTGTCATATCGCAAATTCAATCAATTATCAAGTTTTCCTAGTAATACTGATGCCTGGAGGTGAATTTAGTTCTATTGCGCAATCAATACCATCATTAATGGGCGAGTTATCACGTTTGCAGTGTTATAGCACAGGCCAAGCTCTTCCATTTGTACCGGTGTGTTTGACAACAAAATACAGACCAAATCCTTTCTCTTGGGACTTCGAAATAACTGTATCAACTAATTATCCAGTTTTCCTAGAAATACTGATGCCTGGAGGTCAATTTAGTTCTATTACGCCATCAATACTATCATTAATGGGCAAGTTATCACGTTTGATGTGTTATAGCACAGGTCAAGCTCTTCCATTGGTACCGCTGTGTTTGACAACAAAACACAGACCAAATCCTTTATCTTGGGACTTCGAAATAACTGTGACATATTGCAAATTCAACTAATTATCCAGTTTTGCTAGTAAAACTGATGCCTGGAGGTCATTTTAGTTCTATTGCGCCTTCAATACTATCATTAATGACCGAGTTGTCGCATTTTCAGTGTTATGGCACCACCAAGCTCTTCCATTTGTACCGGTGTGTTTGACAACAAAACACAGAGCAAATCCTTTATTTGGGACTTCGAAATAACTGTGTTATCTTGCCAATTCAACTAATTATATAGTTTTCCTAGTCACTCTGATGCCTGGAGGTAATTTTTGTTCAATTGCGCCATAAATACTATCATTAATGGCCGAGTTGTCACATTTTCAGTGTTGTGGCACCGCCAAGCCCTTCCATTTGTACCACCGGTGTGTTTGACAACAAAATACAGAGCAAATCCTTTATCTTGGGACTTCGAAATAACTGTGTCATATCGCAAATTCAACTAATTATCCAGTTTTTCTGGTAACACTGATGCCTGGAAGTCAATTTAGTTCTATTGCGCCTTCAATACTATCATTAATGGCCGAGTTGTGACATTTGCAGTGTTATGGCACAGGCCAACCTCGTCCATTTGTACCGGTGTGTTTGACAACAAAACACAGAGCAAATCCTTTATATTAGGACTTCGAAATAACTGTCTTATATCGCAAATTCAACTAATTATAAAGTTTTTCTAGTAACACTGATGCCTGGACGTCAAATTAGTTCAATTGCGCCATCAATACTATCATTAATGGCCGAGTTGTCACGTTTGCAGTGTTATGGCACAGGCCAAGCTCTTCCATTTGTACCGCTGTGTTTGACAACAAAACACAGAGCAAATCCTTTATATTAGGACTTCGAAATAACTGTATTATATCGCAAATTCAACTAATTATCCAGTTTTTCTGGTAACACTGATGCCTGGAAGTCAATTTAGTTCTATTACGCCTTCAATACTATCATTAATGGCCGAGTTGTGACATTTGCAGTGTTATGGCACAGGCCAACCTCGTCCATTTGTACCGGTGTGTTTGACAACAAAACACAGAGCAAATCCTTTATATTAGGACTTCGAAATAACTGTCTTATATCGCAAATTCAACTAATTATAAAGTTTTTCTAGTAACACTGATGCCTGGACGTCAATTTAGTTCAATTGCGCCATCAATACTATCATTAATGGCCGAGTTGTCACGTTTGCAGTGTTATGACACAGGCCAAGCTCTTCCATTTGTACCGCTGTGTTTGACAACAATATACAGAGCAAATCCTTTATCTTGGGACTTCGAAATAACTGTGTCATATCGCAAATTCAACCAATTATCAAGTTTTCCTAGTAATACTGATGCCTGGAGGTGAATTTAGTTCTATTGCGCAATCAATACCATCATTAATGGGCGAGTTATCACGTTTGCAGTGTTATAGCACAGGCCAAGCTCTTCCATTTGTACCGGTGTGTTTGACAACAAAATACAGACCAAATCCTTTCTCTTGGGACTTCGAAATAACTGTATCAACTAATTATCCAGTTTTCCTAGAAATACTGATGCCTGGACGTCAATTTAGTTCAATTGCGCCATCAATACTATCATTAATGGCCGAGTTGTCACGTTTGCAGTGTTATGGCACAGGCCAAGCTCTTCCATTTGTACCGGTGTGTTTGACAACAAAATACAGACCAAATCCTTTATCTTGGGACTTCGAAATAACTGTGACATATTGCAAATTCAACTAATTATCCAGTTTTGCTAGTAAAACTGATGCCTGGAGGTCATTTTAGTTCTATTGCGCCTTCAATACTATCATTAATGACCGAGTTGTCGCATTTTCAGTGTTATGGCACCACCAAGCTCTTCCATTTGTACCGGTGTGTTTGACAACAAAACACAGAGCAAATCCTTTATTTGGGACTTCGAAATAACTGTGTTATCTTGCCAATTCAACTAATTATATAGTTTTCCTAGTCACTCTGATGCCTGGAGGTAATTTTTGTTCTATTGCGCCATAAATACTATCATTAATGGCCGAGTTGTCACATTTTCAGTGTTGTGGCACCGCCAAGCCCTTCCATTTGTACCACCGGTGTGTTTGACAACAAAATACAGAGCAAATCCTTTCTCTTGGGACTTCGAAATAACTGTATCAACTAATTATCCAGTTTTCCTAGAAATACTGATGCCTGGAGGTCAATTTAGTTCTATTGCGCCTTCAATACTATCATTAATGGGCGAGTTATCACGTTTGCAGTGTTATAGCACAGGCCAAGCTCTTCCATTTGTACCGGTGTGTTTGACAACAAAATACAGACCAAATCCTTTATCTTGGGACTTCGAAATAACTGTGTTATCTTGCAAATTCAACTAATTATCCAGTTGTGCTAGTAAAACTGATGCCTGGAGGTCATTTTAGTTCTATTGCGCCTTCAATACTATCATTAATGGCCGAGTTGTCGCATTTTCAGTGTTGTGGCACCGCCAAGCCCTTCCATTTGTACCACCGGTGTGTTTGACAACAAAATACAGAGCAAATCCTTTATCTTGGGACTTCGAAATAACTGTGTCATATCGCAAATTCAACTAATTATCCAGTTTTTCTGGTAACACTGATGCCTGGAAGTCAATTTAGTTCTATTGCGCCTTCAATACTATCATTAATGGCCGAGTTGTGACATTTGCAGTGTTATGGCACAGGCCAACCTCGTCCATTTGTACCGGTGTGTTTGACAACAAAACACAGAGCAAATCCTTTATATTAGGACTTCGAAATAACTGTCTTATATCGCAAATTCAACTAATTATAAAGTTTTTCTAGTAACACTGATGCCTGGACGTCAATTTAGTTCAATTGCGCCATCAATACTATCATTAATGGCCGAGTTGTCACGTTTGCAGTGTTATGGCACAGGCCAAGCTCTTCCATTTGTACCGCTGTGTTTGACAACAAAACACAGAGCAAATCCTTTATATTAGGACTTCGAAATAACTGTATTATATCGCAAATTCAACTAATTATCCAGTTTTTCTGGTAACACTGATGCCTGGAAGTCAATTTAGTTCTATTACGCCTTCAATACTATCATTAATGGCCGAGTTGTGACATTTGCAGTGTTATGGCACAGGCCAACCTCGTCCATTTGTACCGGTGTGTTTGACAACAAAACACAGAGCAAATCCTTTATATTAGGACTTCGAAATAACTGTCTTATATCGCAAATTCAACTAATTATAAAGTTTTTCTAGTAACACTGATGCCTGGACGTCAATTTAGTTCAATTGCGCCATCAATACTATCATTAATGGCCGAGTTGTCACGTTTGCAGTGTTATGACACAGGCCAAGCTCTTCCATTTGTACCGCTGTGTTTGACAACAATATACAGAGCAAATCCTTTATCTTGGGACTTCGAAATAACTGTGTCATATCGCAAATTCAACCAATTATCAAGTTTTCCTAGTAATACTGATGCCTGGAGGTGAATTTAGTTCTATTGCGCAATCAATACCATCATTAATGGGCGAGTTATCACGTTTGCAGTGTTATAGCACAGGCCAAGCTCTTCCATTTGTACCGGTGTGTTTGACAACAAAATACAGACCAAATCCTTTCTCTTGGGACTTCGAAATAACTGTATCAACTAATTATCCAGTTTTCCTAGAAATACTGATGCCTGGACGTCAATTTAGTTCAATTGCGCCATCAATACTATCATTAATGGCCGAGTTGTCACGTTTGCAGTGTTATGGCACAGGCCAAGCTCTTCCATTTGTACCGGTGTGTTTGACAACAAAATACAGACCAAATCCTTTATCTTGGGACTTCGAAATAACTGTGACATATTGCAAATTCAACTAATTATCCAGTTTTGCTAGTAAAACTGATGCCTGGAGGTCATTTTAGTTCTATTGCGCCTTCAATACTATCATTAATGACCGAGTTGTCGCATTTTCAGTGTTATGGCACCACCAAGCTCTTCCATTTGTACCGGTGTGTTTGACAACAAAACACAGAGCAAATCCTTTATTTGGGACTTCGAAATAACTGTGTTATCTTGCCAATTCAACTAATTATATAGTTTTCCTAGTCACTCTGATGCCTGGAGGTAATTGTTGTTCTATTGCGCCATAAATACTATCATTAATGGCCGAGTTGTCACATTTTCAGTGTTGTGGCACCGCCAAGCCCTTCCATTTGTACCACCGGTGTGTTTGACAACAAAATACAGAGCAAATCCTTTCTCTTGGGACTTCGAAATAACTGTATCAACTAATTATCCAGTTTTCCTAGAAATACTGATGCCTGGAGGTCAATTTAGTTCTATTGCGCCTTCAATACTATCATTAATGGGCGAGTTATCACGTTTGCAGTGTTATAGCACAGGCCAAGCTCTTCCATTTGTACCGGTGTGTTTGACAACAAAATACAGACCAAATCCTTTATCTTGGGACTTCGAAATAACTGTGACATATTGCAAATTCAACTAATTATCCAGTTTTGCTAGTAAAACTGATGCCTGGAGGTCATTTTAGTTCTATTGCGCCTTCAATACTATCATTAATGACCGAGTTGTCGCATTTTCAGTGTTATGGCACCACCAAGCTCTTCCATTTGTACCGGTGTGTTTGACAACAAAACACAGAGCAAATCCTTTATTTGGGACTTCGAAATAACTGTGTTATCTTGCCAATTCAACTAATTATATAGTTTTCCTAGTCACTCTGATGCCTGGAGGTAATTTGTGTTCTATTGCGCCATAAATACTATCATTAATGGCCGAGTTGTCACATTTTCAGTGTTGTGGCACCGCCAAGCCCTTCCATTTGTACCACCGGTGTTTGACAACAAAATACAGAGCAAATACTTTATCTTGGGACTTCGAAATAACTGTGTCATATCGCAAATTCAACTAATTATCCAGTTTTTCTGGTAACACTGATGCCTGGAAGTCAATTTAGTTCTATTGCGCCTTCAATACTATCATTAATGGCCGAGTTGTGACATTTGCAGTGTTATGGCACAGGCCAACCTCGTCCATTTGTACCGGTGTGTTTGACAACAAAACACAGAGCAAATCCTTTATATTAGGACTTCGAAATAACTGTCTTATATCGCAAATTCAACTAATTATAAAGTTTTTCTAGTAACACTGATGCCTGGACGTCAATTTAGTTCAATTGCGCCATCAATACTATCATTAATGGCCGAGTTGTCACGTTTGCAGTGTTATGGCACAGGCCAAGCTCTTCCATTTGTACCGCTGTGTTTGACAACAAAACACAGAGCAAATCCTTTATATTAGGACTTCGAAATAACTGTATTATATCGCAAATTCAACTAATTATCCAGTTTTTCTGGTAACACTGATGCCTGGAAGTCAATTTAGTTCTATTACGCCTTCAATACTATCATTAATGACCGAGTTGTGACATTTGCAGTGTTATGGCACAGGCCAACCTCGTCCATTTGTACCGGTGTGTTTGACAACAAAACACAGAGCAAATCCTTTATATTAGGACTTCGAAATAACTGTCTTATATCGCAAATTCAACTAATTATAAAGTTTTTCTAGTAACACTGATGCCTGGACGTCAATTTAGTTCAATTGCGCCATCAATACTATCATTAATGGCCGAGTTGTCACGTTTGCAGTGTTATGACACAGGCCAAGCTCTTCCATTTGTACCGCTGTGTTTGACAACAATATACAGAGCAAATCCTTTATCTTGGGACTTCGAAATAACTGTGTCATATCGCAAATTCAACCAATTATCAAGTTTTCCTAGTAATACTGATGCCTGGAGGTGAATTTAGTTCTATTGCGCAATCAATACCATCATTAATGGGCGAGTTATCACGTTTGCAGTGTTATAGCACAGGCCAAGCTCTTCCATTTGTACCGATGTGTTTGACAACAAAATACAGACCAAATCCTTTCTCTTGGGACTTCGAAATAACTGTATCAACTAATTATCCAGTTTTCCTAGAAATACTGATGCCTGGACGTCAATTTAGTTCAATTGCGCCATCAATACTATCATTAATGGCCGAGTTGTCACGTTTGCAGTGTTATGGCACAGGCCAAGCTCTTCCATTTGTACCGGTGTGTTTGACAACAAAATACAGACCAAATCCTTTATCTTGGGACTTCGAAATAACTGTGACATATTGCAAATTCAACTAATTATCAAGTTTTGCTAGTAAAACTGATGCCTGGCGGTCATTTTAGTTCTATTGCGCCTTCAATACTATCATTAATGACCGAGTTGTCGCATTTTCAGTGTTATGGCAACACCAAGCTCTTCCATTTGTACCGGTGTGTTTGACAACAAAACACAGAGCAAATCCTTTATTTGGGACTTCGAAATAACTGTGTTATCTTGCCAATTCAACTAATTATATAGCTTTCCTAGTCACTCTGATGCCTGGAGGTAATTTTTGTTCTATTGCGCCATAAATACTATCATTAATGGCCGAGTTGTCACATTTTCAGTGTTGTGGCACCGCCAAGCCCTTCCATTTGTACCACCGCTGTGTTTGACAACAAAATACAGAGCAAATCCTTTCTCTTGGGACTATGAAATAACTGTATCAACTAATTATCCAGTTTTCCTAGAAATACTGATGCCTGGAGGTCAATTTAGTTCTATTGCGCCTTCAATACTATCATTAATGGGCGAGTTATCACGTTTGCAGTGTTATAGCACAGGCCAAGCTCTTCCATTTGTACCGGTGTGTTTGACAACAAAATACAGACCAAATCCTTTATCTTGGGACTTCGAAATAACTGTGACATATTGCAAATTCAACTAATTATCCAGTTTTGCTAGTAAAACTGATGCCTGGAGGTCATTTTAGTTCTATTGCGCCTTCAAAACTATCATTAATGACCGAGTTGTCGCATTTTCAGTGTTATGGCACCACCAAGCTCTTCCATTTGTACCGGTGTGTTTGACAACAAAACACAGAGCAAATCCTTTATTTGGGACTTCGAAATAACTGTGTTATCTTGCCAATTCAACTAATTATATAGTTTTCCTAGTCACTCTGATGCCTGGAGGTAATTTTTGTTCTATTGCGCCATAAATACTATCATTAATGGCCGAGTTGTCACATTTTCAGTGTTGTGGCACCGCCAAGCCCTTCCATTTGTACCACCGGTGTGTTTGACAACAAAATACAGAGCAAATCCTTTATCTTGGGACTTCGAAATAACTGTGTCATATCGCAAATTCAACTAATTATCCAGTTTTTCTGGTAACACTGATGCCTGGAAGTCAATTTAGTTCTATTGCGCCTTCAATACTATCATTAATGGCCGAGTTGTGACATTTGCAGTGTTATGGCACAGGCCAACCTCGTCCATTTGTACCGGTGTGTTTGACAACAAAACACAGAGCAAATCCTTTATATTAGGACTTCGAAATAACTGTCTTATATCGCAAATTCAACTAATTATAAAGTTTTTCTACTAACACTGATGCCTGGACGTCAATTTAGTTCAATTGCGCCATCAATACTATCATTAATGGCCGAGTTGTCACGTTTGCAGTGTTATGGCACAGGCCAAGCTCTTCCATTTGTACCGCTGTGTTTGACAACAAAACACAGAGCAAATCCTTTATATTAGGACTTCGAAATAACTGTATTATATCGCAAATTCAACTAATTATCCAGTTTTTCTGGTAACACTGATGCCTGGAAGTCAATTTAGTTCTATTACGCCTTCAATACTATCATTAATGGCCGAGTTGTGACATTTGCAGTGTTATGGCACAGGCCAACCTCGTCCATTTGTACCGGTGTGTTTGACAACAAAACACAGAGCAAATCCTTTATATTAGGACTTCGAAATAACTGTCTTATATCGCAAATTCAACTAATTATAAAGTTTTTCTAGTAACACTGATGCCTGGACGTCAATTTAGTTCAATTGCGCCATCAATACTATCATTAATGGCCGAGTTGTCACGTTTGCAGTGTTATGACACAGGCCAAGCTCTTCCATTTGTACCGCTGTGTTTGACAACAATATACAGAGCAAATCCTTTATCTTGGGACTTCGAAATAACTGTGTCATATCGCAAATTCAACCAATTATCAAGTTTTCCTAGTAATACTGATGCCTGGAGGTGAATTTAGTTCTATTGCGCAATCAATACCATCATTAATGGGCGAGTTATGACGTTTGCAGTGTTATAGCACAGGCCAAGCTCTTCCATTTGTACCGGTGTGTTTGACAACAAAATACAGACCAAATCCTTTCTCTTGGGACTTCGAAATAACTGTATCAACTAATTATCCAGTTTTCCTAGAAATACTGATGCCTGGACGTCAATTTAGTTCAATTGCGCCATCAATACTATCACTAATGGCCGAGTTGTCACGTTTGCAGTGTTATGGCACAGGCCAAGCTCTTCCATTTGTACCGGTGTGTTTGACAACAAAATATAGACCAAATCCTTTATCTTGGGACTTCGAAATAACTGTGACATATTGCAAATTCAACTAATTATCCAGTTTTGCTAGTAAAACTGATGCCTGGAGGTCATTTTAGTTCTATTGCGCCTTCAATACTATCATTAATGACCGAGTTGTCGCATTTTCAGTGTTATGGCACCACCAAGCTCTTCCATTTGTACCGGTGTGTTTGACAACAAAACACAGAGCAAATCCTTTATTTGGGACTTCGAAATAACTGTGTTATCTTGCCAATTCAACTAATTATATAGTTTTCCTAGTCACTCTGATGCCTGGAGGTAATTTTTGTTCTATTGCGCCATAAATACTATCATTAATGGCCGAGTTGTCACATTTTCAGTGTTGTGGCACCGCCAAGCCCTTCCATTTGTACCACCGGTGTGTTTGACAACAAAATACAGAGCAAATCCTTTATCTTGGGACTTCGAAATAACTGTGTCATATCGCAAATTCAACTAATTATCCAGTTTTTCTGGTAACACTGATGCCTGGAAGTCAATTTAGTTCTATTGCGCCTTCAATACTATCATTAATGGCCGAGTTGTGACATTTGCAGTGTTATGGCACAGGCCAACCTCGTCCATTTGTACCGGTGTGTTTGACAACAAAACACAGAGCAAATCCTTTATATTAGGACTTCGAAATAACTGTCTTATATCGCAAATTCAACTAATTATAAAGTTTTTCTAGTAACACTGATGCCTGGACGTCAATTTAGTTCAATTGCGCCATCAATACTATCATTAATGGCCGAGTTGTCACGTTTGCAGTGTTATGGCACAGGCCAAGCTCTTCCATTTGTACCGCTGTGTTTGACAACAAAACACAGAGCAAATCCTTTATATTAGGACTTCGAAATAACTGTATTATATCGCAAATTCAACTAATTATCCAGTTTTTCTGGTAACACTGATGCCTGGAAGTCAATTTAGTTCTATTACGCCTTCAATACTATCATTAATGGCCGAGTTGTGACATTTGCAGTGTTATGGCACAGGCCAACCTCGTCCATTTGTACCGGTGTGTTTGACAACAAAACACAGAGCAAATCCTTTATATTAGGACTTCGAAATAACTGTCTTATATCGCAAATTCAACTAATTATAAAGTTTTTCTAGTAACACTGATGCCTGGACGTCAATTTAGTTCAATTGCGCCATCAATACTATCATTAATGGCCGAGTTGTCACGTTTGCAGTGTTATGACACAGGCCAAGCTCTTCCATTTGTACCGCTGTGTTTGACAACAATATACAGAGCAAATCCTTTATCTTGGGACTTCGAAATAACTGTGTCATATCGCAAATTCAACCAATTATCAAGTTTTCCTAGTAATACTGATGCCTGGAGGTGAATTTAGTTCTATTGCGCAATCAATACCATCATTAATGGGCGAGTTATGACGTTTGCAGTGTTATAGCACAGGCCAAGCTCTTCCATTTGTACCGGTGTGTTTGACAACAAAATACAGACCAAATCCTTTCTCTTGGGACTTCGAAATAACTGTATCAACTAATTATCCAGTTTTCCTAGAAATACTGATGCCTGGACGTCAATTTAGTTCAATTGCGCCATCAATACTATCACTAATGGCCGAGTTGTCACGTTTGCAGTGTTATGGCACAGGCCAAGCTCTTCCATTTGTACCGGTGTGTTTGACAACAAAATACAGACCAAATCCTTTATCTTGGGACTTCGAAATAACTGTGACATATTGCAAATTCAACTAATTATCCAGTTTTGCTAGTAAAACTGATGCCTGGAGGTCATTTTAGTTCTATTGCGCCTTCAATACTATCATTAATGACCAAGTTGTCGCATTTTCAGTGTTATGGCACCACCAAGCTCTTCTATTTGTACCGGTGTGTTTGACAACAAAACACAGAGCAAATCCTTTATTTGGGACTTCGAAATAACTGTGTTATCTTGCCAATTCAACTAATTATATAGTTTTCCTAGTCACTCTGATGCCTGGAGGTAATTGTTGTTCTATTGCGCCATAAATACTATCATTAATGGCCGAGTTGTCACATTTTCAGTGTTGTGGCACCGCCAAGCCCTTCCATTTGTACCACCGGTGTGTTTGACAACAAAATACAGAGCAAATCCTTTATCTTGGGACTTCGAAATAACTGTGTCATATCGCAAATTCAACTAATTATCCAGTTTTTCTGGTAACACTGATGCCTGGAAGTCAATTTAGTTCTATTGCGCCTTCAATACTATCATTAATGGCCGAGTTGTGACATTTGCAGTGTTATGGCACAGGCCAACCTCGTCCATTTGTACCGGTGTGTTTGACAACAAAACACAGAGCAAATCCTTTATATTAGGACTTCGAAATAACTGTCTTATATCGCAAATTCAACTAATTATAAAGTTTTTCTAGTAACACTGATGCCTGGACGTCAATTTAGTTCAATTGCGCCATCAATACTATCATTAATGGCCGAGTTGTCACGTTTGCAGTGTTATGGCACAGACCAAGCTCTTCCATTTGTACCGCTGTGTTTGACAACAAAACACAGAGCAAATCCTTTATATTAGGACTTCGAAATAACTGTATTATATCGCAAATTCAACTAATTATCCAGTTTTTCTGGTAACACTGATGCCTGGAAGTCAATTTAGTTCTATTACGCCTTCAATACTATCATTAATGGCCGAGTTGTGACATTTGCAGTGTTATGGCACAGGCCAACCTCGTCCATTTGTACCGGTGTGTTTGACAACAAAACACAGAGCAAATCCTTTATATTAGGACTTCGAAATAACTGTCTTATATAACAAATTCAACTAATTATAAAGTTTTTCTAGTAACACTGATGCCTGGACGTCAATTTAGTTCAATTGCGCCATCAATACTATCATTAATGGCCGAGTTGTCACGTTTGCAGTGTTATGACACAGGCCAAGCTCTTCCATTTGTACCGCTGTGTTTGACAACAAAATACAGAGCAAATCCTTTATATTAGGACTTCCAAATAACTGTATTATATCGCAAATTCAACTAATTATCAAGTTTTTCTAGTAACACTGATGCATGGAGGTCAATTTAGTTCTATTGCGCCTTCAATACTATCATTAATGGCCGAGTTGTCACGTTTGCAGTGTTATGGCACAGACCAAGCTCTTCCATTTGTAACGGTGTGTTTTACAAGAAAATACAGACCAAATCCTTTATTTTGGGACTTCGAAATAACTGTGTCATATCGCAAATTCAACTAATTATCCAGATTTGCTAGTAACACTGATGCCTGGAGGTCATTTTAGTTCTATTGCGCCTTCAATACTATCATTACTGACCGAGTTGTCGCATTTTCAGTGTTATGGCACCACCAAGCTCTTCCATTTGTACCGCTGTGTTTGACAACAAAATACAGAGCAAATCCTTTATCTTGGGACTTCGAAATAACTGTGTCATATCGCAAATTCAACTAATTATCCAGTTTTTCTGGTAACACTGATGCCTGGAAGTCAATTTAGTTCTATTACGCCTTCAATACTATCATTAATGGCCGAGTTGTGACATTTGCAGTGTTATGGCACAGGCCAAGCTCTTCCATTTGTACCGCTGTGTTTGACAACAAAATACAGAGCAAATCCTTTATCTTGGGACTTCGAAATAACTGTATCAACTAATTATCCAGTTTTCCTAGAAATACTGATGCCTGGAGGTCAATTTAGTTCTATTGCGCCTTCAATACTATCATTAATGGCCGAGTTGTGACATTTGCAGTGTTATGGCACAGGCCAACCTCGTCCATTTGTACCGGTGTGTTTGACAACAAAACACAGAGCAAATCCTTTATATTAGGACTTCGAAATAACTGTCTTATATCGCAAATTCAACTAATTATAAAGTTATTCTAGTAACACTGATGCCTGGACGTCAATGTAGTTCAATTGCGCCATCAATACTATCATTAATGGCCGAGTTGTCACGTTTGCAGTGTTATGGCACAGACCAAGCTCTTCCATTTGTACCGCTGTGTTTGACAACAAAACACAGAGCAAATCCTTTATATTAGGACTTCGAAATAACTGTATTATATCGCAAATTCAACTAATTATCCAGTTTTTCTGGTAACACTGATGCCTGGAAGTCAATTTAGTTCTATTACGCCTTCAATACTATCATTAATGGCCGAGTTGTGACATTTGCAGTGTTATGGCACAGGCCAACCTCGTCCATTTGTACCGGTGTGTTTGACAACAAAACACAGAGCAAATCCTTTATATTAGGACTTCGAAATAACTGTCTTATATCGCAAATTCAACTAATTATAAAGTTTTTCTAGTAACACTGATGCCTGGACGTCAATTTAGTTCAATTGCGCCATCAATACTATCATTAATGGCCGAGTTGTCACGTTTGCAGTGTTATGACACAGGCCAAGCTCTTCCATTTGTACCGCTGTGTTTGACAACAATATACAGAGCAAATCCTTTATCTTGGGACTTCGAAATAACTGTGTCATATCGCAAATTCAACCAATTATCAAGTTTTCCTAGTAATACTGATGCCTGGAGGTGAATTTAGTTCTATTGCGCAATCAATACCATCATTAATGGGCGAGTTATCACGTTTGCAGTGTTATAGCACAGGCCAAGCTCTTCCATTTGTACCGGTGTGTTTGACAACAAAACACAGAGCAAATCCTTTATATTAGGACTTCGAAATAACTGTATTATATCGCAAATTCAACTAATTATAAAGTTTTTCTAGTAACACTGATGCCTGGAGGTCAATTTAGTTCTATTGCGCCTTCAATACTATCATTAATGGCCGAGTTGTCACGTTTGCAGTGTTATGGCACAGACCAAGCTCTTCCATTTGTAACGGTGTGTTTTACAACAAAATACAGACCAAATCTTTTATCTTGGGACTTCGAAATAACTGTGACATATTGCAAATTCAACTAATTATCCAGTTTTGCTAGTAACACTGATGCCTGGAGGTCATTTTAGTTCTATTGCGCCTTCAATACTATCATTAATGACCGAGTTGTCGCATTTTCAGTGTTATGGCACCACCAAGCTCTTCCATTTGTACCGGTGTGTTTGACAACAAAACACAGAGCAAATCCTTTATTTGGGACTTCTTAATAACTGTGTTATCTTGCCAATTCAACTAATTATCTAGTTTTCCTAGTCACTCTGATGCCTGGAGGTCATTTTTGTTCTATTGCGCCATAAATACTATCATTAATGGCCGAGTTGTCACGTTTGCAGTGTTATGGCACAGGCCAAGCTCTTCCATTTGTACCGCTGTGTTTGACAACAAAATACAGAGCAAATCCTTTATCTTGGGACTTCGAAATAACTGTGTCATAACGCAAATTCAACCAATTATCAAGTTTTCCTAGTAATACTGAAGCCTGGAGGTGAATTTAGTTATATTGCGCCATCAATACCATCATTAATGGGCGAGTTATCACGTTTGCAGTGTTATAGCACAGGCCAAGCTCTTCCATTTGTACCGGTGTGTTTGACAACAAAATACAGACCAAATCCTTTATCTTGGGACTTCGAAATAACTGTATCAACTAATTATCCAGTTTTCCTAGAAATACTGATGCCTGGAGGTCAATTTAGTTCTATTGCGCCATCAATACTATCATTAATGGGCGAGTTATCACGTTTGATGTGTTATAGCACAGGCCAAGCTCTTCCATTTGTACCGCTGTGTTTGACAACAAAATACAGAGCAAATCTTTTATTTTGCGACTTCGAAATAACTGTGTGATATCGCAAATTCAACTAATTATCAAGTTTTTCTGGTAACACTGATGCCTCGAGGTCAATTTAGTTCTATTGCGCCTTCAATACTATCATTAATGGCCGAGTTGTCACGTTTGCAGTGTTATGGAACAGACCAAGCTCTTCCATTTGTAACGGTGTATTTTACAAGAAAATACAGACCAAATCCTTTATATTGGGACTTCGAAATAACTGTGTCATATCGCAAATTCAACTAATTATCCAGATTTGCTAGTAACACTGATGCCTGGAGGTCATTTTAGTTCTATTGCGCCTTCAATACTATCATTACTGACCGAGTTGTCGCATTTTCAGTGTTATGGCACCACCAAGCTCTTCCATTTGTACCGCTGTGTTTGACAACAAAATACAGAGCAAATCCTTTATCTTGGGACTTCGAAATAACTGTGTCATATCGCAAATTCAACTAATTATCCAGTTTTTCTTGTAACACTGATGCCTGGAAGTCAATTTAGTTCTATTACGCCTTCAATACTATCATTAATGGCCGAGTTGTGACATTTGCAGTGTTATGGCACAGGCCAAGCTCTTCCATTTGTACCGCTGTGTTTGACAACAAAATACAGAGCAAATCCTTTATCTTGGGACTTCGAAATAACTGTATCAACTAATTATCCAGTTTTCCTAGAAATACTGATGCCTGGAGGTCAATTTAGTTCTATTGCGCCTTCAATACTATCATTAATGGCCGAGTTGTGACATTTGCACTGTTATGGCACAGGCCAACCTCGTCCATTTGTACCGGTGTGTTTGACAACAAAACACAGAGCAAATCCTTTATATTAGGACTTCGAAATAACTGTCTTATATCGCAAATTCAACTAATTATAAAGTTTTTCTAGTAACACTGATGCCTGGACGTCAAATTAGTTCAATTGCGCCATCAATACTATCATTAATGGCCGAGTTGTCACGTTTGCAGTGTTATGGCACAGGCCAAGCTCTTCCATTTGTACCGCTGTGTTTGACAACAAAATACAGAGCAAATCCTTTATCTTGGGACTTCGAAATAACTGTATCAACTAATTATCCAGTTTTCCTAGAAATACTGATGCCTGGAGGTCAATTTAGTTCTATTGCGCCTTCAATACTATCATTAATGGCCGAGTTGTGACATTTGCACTGTTATGGCACAGGCCAACCTCGTCCATTTGTACCGGTGTGTTTGACAACAAAACACAGAGCAAATCCTTTATCTTGGGACTTCGAAATAACTGTGTCATAACGCAAATTCAACCAATTATCAAGTTTTCCTAGTAATACTGAAGCCTGGAGGTGAATTTAGTTCTATTGCGCCATCAATACCATCATTAATGGGCGAGTTATCACGTTTGCAGTGTTATAGCACAGGCCAAGCTCTTCCATTTGTACCGGTGTGTTTGACAACAAAATACAGACCAAATCCTTTATCTTGGGACTTCGAAATAACTGTATCAACTAATTATCCAGTTTTCCTAGAAATACTGATGCCTGGAGGTCAATTTAGTTCTATTGCGCCATCAATACTATCATTAATGGGCGAGTTATCACGTTTGATGTGTTATAGCACAGGCCAAGCTCTTCCATTTGTACCGCTGTGTTTGACAACAAAATACAGAGCAAATCCTTTATTTTGCGACTTCGAAATAACTGTGTCATATCGCAAATTCAACTAATTATCAAGTTTTTCTGGTAACACTGATGCCTGGAGGTCAATTTAGTTCTATTGCGCCTTCAATACTATCATTAATGGCCGAGTTGTCACGTTTGCAGTGTTATGGCACAGACCAAGCTCTTCCATTTGTACCGCTGTGTTTGACAACAAAACACAGAGCAAATCCTTTATATTAGGACTTCGAAATAACTGTCTTATATCGCAAATTCAACTAATTATAAAGTTTTTCTAGTAACACTGATGCCTGGACGTCAAATTAGTTCAATTGCGCCATCAATACTATCATTAATGGCCGAGTTGTCACGTTTGCAGTGTTATGGCACAGGCCAAGCTCTTCCATTTGTACCGCTGTGTTTGACAACAAAATTCAGAGCAAATCCTTTATCTTGGGACTTCGAAATAACTGTGTCATAACGCAAATTCAACCAATTATCAAGTTTTCCTAGTAATACTGAAGCCTGGAGGTGAATTTAGTTCTATTGCGCCATCAATACCATCATTAATGGGCGAGTTATCACGTTTGCAGTGTTATAGCACAGGCCAAGCTCTTCCATTTGTACCGGTGTGTTTGACAACAAAATACAGACCAAATCCTTTATCTTGGGACTTCGAAATAACTGTATCAACTAATTATCCAGTTTTCCTAGAAATACTGATGCCTGGAGGTCAATTTAGTTCTATTGCGCCATCAATACTATCATTAATGGGCGAGTTATCACGTTTGATGTGTTATAGCACAGGCCAAGCTCTTCCATTTGTACCGCTGTGTTTGACAACAAAATACAGAGCAAATCCTTTATTTTGCGACTTCGAAATAACTGTGTCATATCGCAAATTCAACTAATTATCAAGTTTTTCTGGTAACACTGATGCCTGGAGGTCAATTTAGTTCTATTGCGCCTTCAATACTATCATTAATGGCCGAGTTGTCACGTTTGCAGTGTTATGGCACAGACCAAGCTCTTCCATTTGTAACGGTGTGTTTTACAAGAAAATACAGACCAAATCCTTTATCTTGGGACTTCGAAATAACTGTGTCATATCGCAAATTCAACTAATTATCCAGATTTGCTAGTAACACTGATGCCTGGAGGTCATTTTAGTTCTATTGCGCCTTCAATACTATCATTACTGACCGAGTTGTCGCATTTTCAGTGTTATGGCACCACCAAGCTCTTCCATTTGTACCGCTGTGTTTGACAACAAAATACAGAGCAAATCCTTTATCTTGGGACTTCGAAATAACTGTGTCATATCGCAAATTCAACTAATTATCCAGTTTTTCTGGTAACACTGATGCCTGTAAGTCAATTTAGTTCTATTACGCCTTCAATACTATCATTAATGGCCGAGTTGTGACATTTGCAGTGTTATGGCACAGGCCAAGCTCTTCCATTTGTACCGCTGTGTTTGACAACAAAATACAGAGCAAATCCTTTATCTTGGGACTTCGAAATAACTGTATCAACTAATTATCTAGTTTTCCTAGAAATACTGATGCCTGGAGGTCAATTTAGTTCTATTGCGCCTTCAATACTATCATTAATGACCGAGTTGTCGCATTTTCAGTGTTATGGCACCACCAAGCTCTTCCATTTGTACCGGTGTGTTTGACAACAAAATACAGAGCAAATCCTTTATTTGGGACTTCTTAATAACTGTGTTATCTTGCCAATTCAACTAATTATCTAGTTTTCCTAGTCACTCTGATGCCTGGAGGTCAATTTAGTTCTATTGCGCCATAAATACTATCATTAATGGCCGAGTTGTGACATTTGCAGTGTTATGGCACAGGCCAAGCTATTCCATTTGTACCGGTGTGTTTTACAACAAAAGAGAGAGCAACTCCTTTATATTAGGACTTCGAAATAACTGTATTATATGGCAAATTCAACCAATTATCTAGTTTTCCTAGTAATACTGATGCCTGGAGGTGAATTTAGTTCTATTGCGCCATCAATACCATCATTAATGGGCGAGTTATCACGTTTGCAGTGTTATAGCACAGGCCAAGCTCTTCCATTTGTACCGGTGTGTTTGACAACAAAACAGAGAGAAACTCCTTTATCTTGGGACTTCGAAATAACTGTATCAACTAATTATCCAGTTTTCCTAGAAATACTGATGCCTGGAGGTCAATTTAGTTCTATTGCGCCTTCAATACTATCATTAATGGCCGAGTTGTGACATTTGCAGTGTTATGGCACAGGCCAACCTCGTCCATTTGTACCGGTGTGTTTGACAACAAAACACAGAGCAAATCCTTTATATTAGGACTTCGAAATAACTGTCTTATATCGCAAATTCAACTAATTATAAAGTTTTTCTAGTAACACTGATGCCTGGACGTCAAATTAGTTCAATTGCGCCATCAATACTATCATTAATGGCCGAGTTGTCACGTTTGCAGTGTTATGGCACAGGCCAAGCTCTTCCATTTGTACCGCTGTGTTTGACAACAAAATACAGAGCAAATCCTTTATCTTGGGACTTCGAAATAACTGTGTCATAACGCAAATTCAACCAATTATCAAGTTTTCCTAGTAATACTGAAGCCTGGAGGTGAATTTAGTTCTATTGCGCCATCAATACCATCATTAATGGGCGAGTTATCACGTTTGCAGTGTTATAGCACAGGCCAAGCTCTTCCATTTGTACCGGTGTGTTTGACAACAAAATACAGACCAAATCCTTTATCTTGGGACTTCGAAATAACTGTATCAACTAATTATCCAGTTTTCCTAGAAATACTGATGCCTGGAGGTCAATTTAGTTCTATTGCGCCATCAATACTATCATTAATGGGCGAGTTATCACGTTTGATGTGTTATAGCACAGGCCAAGCTCTTCCATTTGTACCGCTGTGTTTGACAACAAAATACAGAGCAAATCCTTTATTTTGCGACTTCGAAATAACTGTGTCATATCGCAAATTCAACTAATTATCAAGTTTTTCTGGTAACACTGATGCCTGGAGGTCAATTTAGTTCTATTGCGCCTTCAATACTATCATTAATGGCCGAGTTGTCACGTTTGCAGTGTTATGGCACAGACCAAGCTCTTCCATTTGTAACGGTGTGTTTTACAAGAAAATACAGACCAAATCCTTTATCTTGGGACTTCGAAATAACTGTGTCATATCGCAAATTCAACTAATTATCCAGTTTTTCTGGTAACACTGATGCCTGTAAGTCAATTTAGTTCTATTACGCCTTCAATACTATCATTAATGGCCGAGTTGTGACATTTGCAGTGTTATGGCACAGGCCAAGCCCTTCCATTTGTACCGCTGTGTTTGACAACAAAATACAGAGCAAATCCTTTATCTTGGGACTTCGAAATAACTGTATCAACTAATTATCCAGTTTTCCTAGAAATACTGATGCCTGGAGGTCAATTTAGTTCTATTGCGCCATCAATACTATCATTAATGGGCGAGTTGTCACGTTTGATGTGTTATAGCACAGGCCAAGCTCTTCCATTTGTACCGCTGTGTTTGACAACAAAATACAGAGCAAATCCTTTATATTGGGACTTCGAAATAACTGTGTCATATCGCAAATTCAACTAATTATCCAGTTTTTCTGGTAACACTGATGCCTGGAGGTCAATTTAGTTCTATTGCGCCTTCAATACTATCATTAATGGCCGAGTTGTGATATTTGCAGTGTTATGGCACCACCAAGCTCTTCCATTTGTACCGCTGTGTTTGACAACAAAATACAGAGCAAATCCTTTATCTTGGGACTTCGAAATAACTGTGTCATATCGCAAATTCAACTAATTATCCAGTTTTTCTGGTAACACTGATGCCTGTAAGTCAATTTAGTTCTATTACGCCTTCAATACTATCATTAATGGCCGAGTTGTGACATTTGCAGTGTTATGGCACAGGCCAAGCTCTTCCATTTGTACCGCTGTGTTTGACAACAAAATACAGAGCAAATCCTTTATCTTGGGACTTCGAAATAACTGTATCAACTAATTATCTAGTTTTCCTAGAAATACTGATGCCTGGAGGTCAATTTAGTTCTATTGCGCCATCAATACTATCATTAATGGGCGAGTTGTCACGTTTGATGTGTTATAGCACAGGCCAAGCTCTTCCATTTGTACCGCTGTGTTTGACAACAAAATACAGAGCAAATCCTTTATCTTGGGACTTCGAAATAACTGTGTCATATCGCAAATTCAACTAATTATCCAGTTTTTCTGGTAACACTGATGCCTGGAGGTCCATTTAGTTCTATTGCGCCTTCAATACTATCATTAATGGCCGAGTTGTGATATTTGCAGTGTTATGGCACAGGCCAAGCTCTTCCATTTGTACCGGTGTGTTTGACAACAAAACACAGAGCAAATCCTTTATATTAGGACTTCCAAATAATTGTATTATATCGCAAATTCAACTAATTATCAAGTTTTTCTAGTAACACCGATGCATGGAGGTCAATTTAGTTCTATTGCGCCTTCAATACTATCATTAATGGCCGAGTTGTGACATTTGCAGTGTTATGGCACAGGCCAACCTCGTCCATTTGTACCGGTGTGTTTGACAACAAAACACAGAGCAAATCCTTTATCTTGGGACTTCGAAATAACTGTCTTATATCGCAAATTCAACTAATTATAAAGTTTTTCTAGTAACACTGATGCATGGAGGTCAATTTAGTTCTATTGCGCCATCAATACTATCATTAATGGTCGAGTTGTCACGTTTGCAGTGTTATGACACAGGCCAAGCTCTTCCATTTGTACCGCTGTGTTTGACAACAAAATACAGAGCAACTCCTTTATCTTGGGACTTCGAAATAACTGTGTCATATCGCAAATTCAACCGATTATCAAGTTTTCCTAGTAATACTGATGCCTGGAGGTGAATTTAGTTCTATTGCGCCATCAATACTATCATTAATGGCCGAGTTGTCACGTTTGCAGTGTTATAGCACAGGCCAAGCTCTTCCATTTGTAACGGTGTGTTTGACAACAAAATACAGAGCAAATCTTTTATCTTGGGACTTCGAAATAACTGTGACATATTGCAAATTCAACTAATTATCCAGTTTTGCTAGTAACACTGACGCCTGGAGGTCAATTTAGTTCTATTGCGCCTTCAATACTATCATTAATGACCGAGTTGTCGCATTTTCAGTGTTATGGCACCACCAAGCTCTTCCATTTGTACCGGTGTGTTTGACAACAAAATACAGAGCAAATCCTTTATTTGGGACTTCTTAATAACTGTGTTATCTTGCCAATTCAACTAATTATCTAGTTTTCCTAGTCACTCTGATGCCTGGAGGTCAATTTAGTTCTATTGCGCCATAAATACTATCATTAATGGCCGAGTTGTCACATTTTTAGTGTTGTGGCACCGCCAAGCCCTTCCATTTGTACCACCGGTGTGTTTGACAACAAAATACAGAGCAAATCCTTTATCTTGGGACTTCGAAATAACTGTGTCATATCGCAAATTCAACTAATTATCAAGTTTTTCTAGTAACACTGATGCCTGGAGGTCAATTTAGTTCTATTGCGCCTTCAATACTATCATTAATGGCCGAGTTGTGACATTTGCAGTGTTATGGCACAGGCCAAGCTATTCCATTTGTACCGGTGTGTTTTACAACAAAAGAGAGAGCAACTCCTTTATATTAGGACTTCGAAATAACTGTATTATATGGCAAATTCAACCAATTATCTAGTTTTCCTAGTAATACTGATGCCTGGAGGTGAATTTAGTTCTATTGCGCCATCAATACCATCATTAATGGGCGAGTTATCACGTTTGCAGTGTTATAGCACAGGCCAAGCTCTTCCATTTGTACCGGTGTGTTTGACAACAAAACAGAGAGAAACTCCTTTATCTTGGGACTTCGAAATAACTGTATCAACTAATTATCCAGTTTTCCTAGAAATACTGATGCCTGGAGGTCAATTTAGTTCTATTGCGCCTTCAATACTATCATTAATGGCCGAGTTGTGACATTTGCAGTGTTATGGCACAGGCCAACCTCGTCCATTTGTACCGGTGTGTTTGACAACAAAACACAGAGCAAATCCTTTATATTAGGACTTCGAAATAACTGTCTTATATCGCAAATTCAACTAATTATAAAGTTTTTCTAGTAACACTGATGCCTGGACGTCAAATTAGTTCAATTGCGCCATCAATACTATCATTAATGGCCGAGTTGTCACGTTTGCAGTGTTATGGCACAGGCCAAGCTCTTCCATTTGTACCGCTGTGTTTGACAACAAAATACAGAGCAAATCCTTTATCTTGGGACTTCGAAATAACTGTGTCATAACGCAAATTCAACCAATTATCAAGTTTTCCTAGTAATACTGAAGCCTGGAGGTGAATTTAGTTCTATTGCGCTATCAATACCATCATTAATGGGCGAGTTATCACGTTTGCAGTGTTATAGCACAGGCCAAGCTCTTCCATTTGTACCGGTGTGTTTGACAACAAAATACAGACCAAATCCTTTATCTTGGGACTTCGAAATAACTGTATCAACTAATTATCCAGTTTTCCTAGAAATACTGATGCCTGGAGGTCAATTTAGTTCTATTGCGCCATCAATACTATCATTAATGGGCGAGTTATCACGTTTGATGTGTTATAGCACAGGCCAAGCTCTTCCATTTGTACCGCTGTGTTTGACAACAAAATACAGAGCAAATCCTTTATTTTGCGACTTCGAAATAACTGTGTCATATCGCAAATTCAACTAATTATCAAGTTTTTCTGGTAACACTGATGCCTGGAGGTCAATTTAGTTCTATTGCGCCTTCAATACTATCATTAATGGCCGAGTTGTCACGTTTGCAGTGTTATGGCACAGACCAAGCTCTTCCATTTGTAACGGTGTGTTTTACAAGAAAATACAGACCAAATCCTTTATCTTGGGACTTCGAAATAACTGTGTCATATCGCAAATTCAACTAATTATCCAGTTTTTCTGGTAACACTGATGCCTGTAAGTCAATTTAGTTCTATTACGCCTTCAATACTATCATTAATGGCCGAGTTGTGACATTTGCAGTGTTATGGCACAGGCCAAGCTCTTCCATTTGTACCGCTGTGTTTGACAACAAAATACAGAGCAAATCCTTTATCTTGGGACTTCGAAATAACTGTATCAACTAATTATCCAGTTTTCCTAGAAATACTGATGCCTGGAGGTCAATTTAGTTCTATTGCGCCATCAATACTATCATTAATGGGCGAGTTGTCACGTTTGATGTGTTATAGCACAGGCCAAGCTCTTCCATTTGTACCGCTGTGTTTGACAACAAAATACAGAGCAAATCCTTTATATTGGGACTTCGAAATAACTGTGTCATATCGCAAATTCAACTAATTATCCAGTTTTTCTGGTAACACTGATGCCTGGAGGTCAATTTAGTTCTATTGCGCCTTCAATACTATCATTAATGGCCGAGTTGTGATATTTGCAGTGTTATGGCACAGGCCAAGCTCTTCCATTTGTACCGGTGTGTTTGACAACAAAACACAGAGCAAATCCTTTATATTAGGACTTCCAAATAATTGTATTATATCGCAAATTCAACTAATTATCAAGTTTTTCTAGTAACACCGATGCATGGAGGTCAATTTAGTTCTATTGCGCCTTCAATACTATCATTAATGGCCGAGTTGTGACATTTGCAGTGTTATGGCACAGGCCAACCTCGTCCATTTGTACCGGTGTGTTTGACAACAAAACACAGAGCAAATCCTTTATCTTGGGACTTCGAAATAACTGTCTTATATCGCAAATTCAACTAATTATAAAGTTTTTCTAGTAACACTGATGCATGGAGGTCAATTTAGTTCTATTGCGCCATCAATACTATCATTAATGGTCGAGTTGTCACGTTTGCAGTGTTATGACACAGGCCAAGCTCTTCCATTTGTACCGCTGTGTTTGACAACAAAATACAGAGCAAATCCTTTATCTTGGGACTTCGAAATAACTGTGTCATATCGCAAATTCAACCGATTATCAAGTTTTCCTAGTAATACTGATGCCTGGAGGTGAATTTAGTTCTATTGCGCCATCAATACTATCATTAATGGCCGAGTTGTCACGTTTGCAGTGTTATAGCACAGGCCAAGCTCTTCCATTTGTAACGGTGTGTTTGACAACAAAATACAGAGCAAATCTTTTATCTTGGGACTTCGAAATAACTGTGACATATTGCAAATTCAACTAATTATCCAGTTTTGCTAGTAACACTGATGCCTGGAGGTCATTTTAGTTCTATTGTGCCTTCAATACTATCATTAATGACCGAGTTGTCGCATTTTCAGTGTTATGGCACCACCAAGCTCTTCCATTTGTACCGGTGTGTTTGACAACAAAATACAGAGCAAATCCTTTATTTGGGACTTCTTAATAACTGTGTTATCTTGCCAATTCAACTAATTATCTAGTTTTCCTAGTCACTCTGATGCCTGGAGGTCAATTTAGTTCTATTGCGCCATAAATACTATCATTAATGGCCGAGTTGTCACATTTTTAGTGTTGTGGCACCGCCAAGCCCTTCCATTTGTACCACCGGTGTGTTTGACAACAAAATACAGAGCAAATCCTTTATCTTGGGACTTCGAAATAACTGTGTCATATCGCAAATTCAACTAATTATCAAGTTTTTCTAGTAACACTGATGCCTGGAGGTCAATTTAGTTCTATTGCGCCTTCAATACTATCATTAATGGCCGAGTTGTGACATTTGCAGTGTTATGGCACAGGCCAAGCTATTCCATTTGTACCGGTGTGTTTTACAACAAAAGAGAGAGCAACTCCTTTATATTAGGACTTCGAAATAACTGTATTATATGGCAAATTCAACCAATTATCTAGTTTTCCTAGTAATACTGATGCCTGGAGGTGAATTTAGTTCTATTGCGCCATCAATACCATCATTAATGGGCGAGTTATCACGTTTGCAGTGTTATAGCACAGGCCAAGCTCTTCCATTTGTACCGGTGTGTTTGACAACAAAACAGAGAGAAACTCCTTTATCTTGGGACTTCGAAATAACTGTATCAACTAATTATCCAGTTTTCCTAGAAATACTGATGCCTGGAGGTCAATTTAGTTCTATTGCGCCTTCAATACTATCATTAATGGCCGAGTTGTGACATTTGCAGTGTTATGGCACAGGCCAACCTCGTCCATTTGTACCGGTGTGTTTGACAACAAAACACAGAGCAAATCCTTTATATTAGGACTTCGAAATAACTGTCTTATATCGCAAATTCAACTAATTATAAAGTTTTTCTAGTAACACTGATGCCTGGACGTCAAATTAGTTCAATTGCGCCATCAATACTATCATTAATGGCCGAGTTGTCACGTTTGCAGTGTTATGGCACAGGCCAAGCTCTTCCATTTGTACCGCTGTGTTTGACAACAAAATACAGAGCAAATCCTTTATCTTGGGACTTCGAAATAACTGTGTCATAACGCAAATTCAACCAATTATCAAGTTTTCCTAGTAATACTGAAGCCTGGAGGTGAATTTAGTTCTATTGCGCCATCAATACCATCATTAATGGGCGAGTTATCACGTTTGCAGTGTTATAGCACAGGCCAAGCTCTTCCATTTGTACCGGTGTGTTTGACAACAAAATACAGACCAAATCCTTTATCTTGGGACTTCGAAATAACTGTATCAACTAATTATCCAGTTTTCCTAGAAATACTGATGCCTGGAGGTCAATTTAGTTCTATTGCGCCATCAATACTATCATTAATGGGCGAGTTATCACGTTTGATGTGTTATAGCACAGGCCAAGCTCTTCCATTTGTACCGCTGTGTTTGACAACAAAATACAGAGCAAATCCTTTATTTTGCGACTTCGAAATAACTGTGTCATATCGCAAATTCAACTAATTATCCAGTTTTTCTGGTAACACTGATGCCTGGAGGTCAATTTAGTTCTATTGCGCCTTCAATACTATCATTAATGGCCGAGTTGTCACGTTTGCAGTGTTATGGCACAGACCAAGCTCTTCCATTTGTAACGGTGTGTTTTACAAGAAAATACAGACCAAATCCTTTATCTTGGGACTTCGAAATAACTGTGTCATATCGCAAATTCAACTAATTATCCAGATTTGCTAGTAACACTGATGCCTGGAGGTCATTTTAGTTCTATTGCGCCTTCAATACTATCATTACTGACCGAGTTGTCGCATTTTCAGTGTTATGGCACCACCAAGCTCTTCCATTTGTACCGCTGTGTTTGACAACAAAATACAGAGCAAATCCTTTATCTTGGGACTTCGAAATAACTGTGTCATATCGCAAATTCAACTAATTATCCAGTTTTTCAGGTAACACTGATGCCTGTAAGTCAATTTAGTTCTATTACGCCTTCAATACTATCATTAATGGCCGAGTTGTGACATTTGCAGTGTTATGGCACAGGCCAAGCTCTTCCATTTGTACCGCTGTGTTTGACAACACAATACAGAGCAAATCCTTTATCTTGGGACTTCGAAATAACTGTATCAACTAATTATCCAGTTTTCCTAGAAATACTGATGCCTGGAGGTCAATTTAGTTCTATTGCGCCATCAATACTATCATTAATGGGCGAGTTGTCACGTTTGATGTGTTATAGCACAGGCCAAGCTCTTCCATTTGTACCGCTGTGTTTGACAACAAAATACAGAGCAAATCCTTTATCTTGGGACTTCGAAATAACTGTGTCATATCGCAAATTCAACTAATTATCCAGTTTTTCTGGTAACACTGATGCCTGGAGGTCAATTTAGTTCTATTGCGCCTTCAATACTATCATTAATGGCCGAGTTGTGATATTTGCAGTGTTATGGCACAGGCCAAGCTCTTCCATTTGTACCGGTGTGTTTGACAACAAAACAGAGAGCAAATCCTTTATATTAGGACTTCCAAATAATTGTATTATATCGCAAATTCAACTAATTATCAAGTTTTTCTAGTAACACTGATGCATGGAGGTCAATTTAGTTCTATTGCGCCTTCAATACTATCATTAATGGCCGAGTTGTGACATTTGCAGTGTTATGGCACAGGCCAACCTCGTCGATTTGTACCGGTGTGTTTGACAACAAAACACAGAGCAAATCCTTTATCTTGGGACTTCGAAATAACTGTCTTATATCGCAAATTCAACTAATTATAAAGTTTTTCTAGTAACACTGATGCATGGAGGTCAATTTAGTTCTATTGCGCCATCAATACTATCATTAATGGTCGAGTTGTCACGTTTGCAGTGTTATGACACAGGCCAAGCTCTTCCATTTGTACCGCTGTGTTTGACAACAAAATACAGAGCAAATCCTTTATCTTGGGACTTCGAAATAACTGTGTCATATCGCAAATTCAACCGATTATCAAGTTTTCCTAGTAATACTGATGCCTGGAGGTGAATTTAGTTCTATTGCGCCATCAATACTATCATTAATGGCCGAGTTGTCACGTTTGCAGTGTTATAGCACAGGCCAAGCTCTTCCATTTGTAACGGTGTGTTTGACAACAAAATACATACCAAATCTTTTATCTTGGGACTTCGAAATAACTGTGACATATTGCAAATTCAACTAATTATCCAGTTTTGCTAGTAACACTGATGCCTGGAGGTCATTTTAGTTCTATTGCGCCTTCAATACTATCATTAATGACCGAGTTGTCGCATTTTCAGTGTTATGGCACCACCAAGCTCTTCCATTTGTACCGGTGTGTTTGACAACAAAATACAGAGCAAATCCTTTATTTGGGACTTCTTAATAACTGTGTTATCTTGCCAATTCAACTAATTATCTAGTTTTCCTAGTCACTCTGATGCCTGGAGGTCAATTTAGTTCTATTGCGCCATAAATACTATCATTAATGGCCGAGTTGTCACATTTTCAGTGTTGTGGCACCGCCAAGCCCTTCCATTTGTACCACCGGTGTGTTTGACAACAAAATACAGAGCAAATCCTTTATCTTGGGACTTCGAAATAACTGTGTCATATCGCAAATTCAACTAATTATCAAGTTTTTCTAGTAACACTGATGCCTGGAGGTCAATTTAGTTCTATTGCGCCTTCAATACTATCATTAATGGCCGAGTTGTGACATTTGCAGTGTTATGGCACAGGCCAAGCTATTCCATTTGTACCGGTGTGTTTTACAACAAAAGAGAGAGCAACTCCTTTATATTAGGACTTCGAAATAACTGTATTATATGGCAAATTCAACCAATTATCTAGTTTTTCTGGTAACACTGATGCCTGTAAGTCAATTTAGTTCTATTACGCCTTCAATACTATCATTAATGGCCGAGTTGTGACATTTGCAGTGTTATGGCACAGGCCAAGCTCTTCCATTTGTACCGCTGTGTTTGACAACACAATACAGAGCAAATCCTTTATCTTGGGACTTCGAAATAACTGTATCAACTAATTATCCAGTTTTCCTAGAAATACTGATGCCTGGAGGTCAATTTAGTTCTATTGCGCCATCAATACTATCATTAATGGGCGAGTTGTCACGTTTGATGTGTTATAGCACAGGCCAAGCTCTTCCATTTGTACCGCTGTGTTTGACAACAAAATACAGAGCAAATCCTTTATCTTGGGACTTCGAAATAACTGTGTCATATCGCAAATTCAACTAATTATCCAGTTTTTCTGGTAACACTGATGCCTGGAGGTCAATTTAGTTCTATTGCGCCTTCAATACTATCATTAATGGCCGAGTTGTGATATTTGCAGTGTTATGGCACAGGCCAAGCTCTTCCATTTGTACCGGTGTGTTTGACAACAAAACAGAGAGCAAATCCTTTATATTAGGACTTCCAAATAATTGTATTATATCGCAAATTCAACTAATTATCAAGTTTTTCTAGTAACACTGATGCATGGAGGTCAATTTAGTTCTATTGCGCCTTCAATACTATCATTAATGGCCGAGTTGTGACATTTGCAGTGTTATGGCACAGGCCAACCTCGTCCATTTGTACCGGTGTGTTTGACAACAAAACACAGAGCAAATCCTTTATCTTGGGACTTCGAAATAACTGTCTTATATCGCAAATTCAACTAATTATAAAGTTTTTCTAGTAACACTGATGCATGGAGGTCAATTTAGTTCTATTGCGCCATCAATACTATCATTAATGGTCGAGTTGTCACGTTTGCAGTGTTATGACACAGGCCAAGCTCTTCCATTTGTACCGCTGTGTTTGACAACAAAATACAGAGCAAATCCTTTATCTTGGGACTTCGAAATAACTGTGTCATATCGCAAATTCAACCGATTATCAAGTTTTCCTAGTAATACTGATGCCTGGAGGTGAATTTAGTTCTATTGCGCCATCAATACTATCATTAATGGCCGAGTTGTCACGTTTGCAGTGTTATAGCACAGGCCAAGCTCTTCCATTTGTAACGGTGTGTTTGACAACAAAATACAGACCAAATCTTTTATCTTGGGACTTCGAAATAACTGTGACATATTGCAAATTCAACTAATTATCCAGTTTTGCTAGTAACACTGATGCCTGGAGGTCATTTTAGTTCTATTGCGCCTTCAATACTATCATTAATGACCGAGTTGTCGCATTTTCAGTGTTATGGCACCACCAAGCTCTTCCATTTGTACCGGTGTGTTTGACAACAAAATACAGAGCAAATCCTTTATTTGGGACTTCTTAATAACTGTGTTATCTTGCCAATTCAACTAATTATCTAGTTTTCCTAGTCACTCTGATGCCTGGAGGTCAATTTAGTTCTATTGCGCCATAAATACTATCATTAATGGCCGAGTTGTCACATTTTCAGTGTTGTGGCACCGCCAAGCCCTTCCATTTGTACCACCGGTGTGTTTGACAACAAAATACAGAGCAAATCCTTTATCTTGGGACTTCGAAATAACTGTGTCATATCGCAAATTCAACTAATTATCAAGTTTTTCTAGTAACACTGATGCCTGGAGGTCAATTTAGTTCTATTGCGCCTTCAATACTATCATTAATGGCCGAGTTGTGACATTTGCAGTGTTATGGCACAGGCCAAGCTATTCCATTTGTACCGGTGTGTTTTACAACAAAAGAGAGAGCAACTCCTTTATATTAGGACTTCGAAATAACTGTATTATATGGCAAATTCAACCAATTATCTAGTTTTCCTAGTAATACTGATGCCTGGAGGTGAATTTAGTTCTATTGCGCCATCAATACCATCATTAATGGGCGAGTTATCACGTTTGCAGTGTTATAGCACAGGCCAAGCTCTTCCATTTGTACCGGTGTGTTTGACAACAAAACAGAGAGAAACTCCTTTATATTAAGACTTCGAAATAACTGTATCAACTAATTATCCAGTTTTCCTAGAAATACTGATGCCTGGAGGTCAATTTAATTCTATTGCGCCATCAATACTATCATTAATGGGCGAGTTATCACGTTTGATGTGTTATAGCACAGGCCAAGCTCTTCCATTTGTACCGCTGTGTTTGACAAAAAAACACAGAGGAAATCCTTTATTTGGGACTTCGAAATAACTGTCTTATATCGCAAATTCAACTAATTATAAAGTTTTTCTAGTAACACTGATGCCTGGACGTCAATTTAGTTCAATTGCGCCATCAATACTATCATTAATGGCCGAGTTGTCACGTTTGCAGTGATATGGCACAGGCCAAGCTCTTCCATTTGTACCGGTGTGTTTGACAACAAAACACAGAGCAAATCCTTTATATTAGGACTTCGAAATAACTGTATTATATCGCAAATTCAACTAATTATCCAGTTTTCCTAGTGATACTGATGCCTGGAGGTGAACTTAGTTCTATTGCGCCATCAATACCATCATTAATGGGCGAGTTATCACGTTTGCAGTGTTATAGCACAGGCCAAGCTCTTCCATTTGTACCGGTGTGTTTGACAACAAAATACAGACCAAATCCTTTATCTTGGGACTTCGAAATAACTGTATCAACTAATTATCCAGTTTTCCTAGAAATACTGATGCCTGGAGGTGAATTTAGTTCTATTGCGCCATCAATAGTATCATTAATGGGCGAGTTATCACTTTTGATGTGTTATAGCACAGGCCAAGGTCTTCCATTTGTACCGCTGTGTTTGACAACAAAATACAGAGGAAATCCTTTATTTTGCGACTTCGAAATAACTGTGTCATATCGCAAATTCAACTAATTATCAAGTTTTTCTGGTAACACTGATGCCTGGAGGTCAATTTAGTTCTATTGCGCCATCAATACTATCATTAATGGCCGAGTTGTCACACTTGCAGTGTTATGGCACAGGCCAAGCTCTTCCATTTGTACCGGTGTGTTTTACAACAAAAGAGAGAGCAACTCCTTTATATTAGGACTTCGAAATAACTGTATTATATGGCAAATTCAACCAATTATCTAGTTTTCCTAGTAATACTGATGCCTGGAGGTGAATTTAGTTCTATTGCGCCATCAATACTATCATTAATGGGCGAGTTATCACGTTTGCAGTGTTATAGCACAGGCCAAGCTCTTCCATTTGTACCGGTGTGTTTGACAACAATATACAGAGCAAATCCTTTATCTTGGGACTTCGAAATAACTGTGTCATATGGCAAATTCAACCAATTATCAAGTTTTCCTAGTAATACTGATGCCTGGAGGTGAATTTAGTTCTATTGCGCAATCAATACTATCATTAATGGCCGAGTTGTCACGTTTGCAGTGTTATGGCACAGACCAAGCTCTTCCATTTGTAACGGTGTGTTTTACAAGAAAATACAGACCAAATCCTTTATCTTGGGACTTCGAAATAACTGTGTCATATCGCAAATTCAACTAATTATCCAGATTTGCTAGTAACACTGATGCCTGGAGGTCATTTTAGTTCTATTGCGCCTTCAATACTATCATTACTGACCGAGTTGTCGCATTTTCAGTGTTATGGCACCACCAAGCTCTTCCATTTGTACCGCTGTGTTTGACAACAAAATACAGAGCAAATCCTTTATCTTGGGACTTCGAAATAACTGTGTCATATCGCAAATTCAACTAATTATCCAGTTTTTCTTGTAACACTGATGCCTGGAAGTCAATTTAGTTCTATTACGCCTTCAATACTATCATTAATGGCCGAGTTGTGACATTTGCAGTGTTATGGCACAGGCCAAGCTCTTCCATTTGTACCGCTGTGTTTGACAACAAAATACAGAGCAAATCCTTTATCTTGGGACTTCGAAATAACTGTATCAACTAATTATCCAGTTTTCCTAGAAATACTGATGCCTGGAGGTCAATTTAGTTCTATTGCGCCTTCAATACTATCATTAATGGCCGAGTTGTGACATTTGCAGTGTTATGGCACAGGCCAACCTCGTCCATTTGTACCGGTGTGTTTGACAACAAAACACAGAGCAAATCCTTTATATTAGGACTTCGAAATAACTGTCTTATATCGCAAATTCAACTAATTATAAAGTTTTTCTAGTAACACTGATGCCTGGACGTCAAATTAGTTCAATTGCGCCATCAATACTATCATTAATGGCCGAGTTGTCACGTTTGCAGTGTTATGGCACAGGCCAAGCTCTTCCATTTGTACCGCTGTGTTTGACTACAAAATACAGAGCAAATCCTTTATCTTGGGACTTCGAAATAACTGTGTCATAACGCAAATTCAACCAATTATCAAGTTTTCCTAGTAATACTGAAGCCTGGAGGTGAATTTAGTTCTATTGCGCCATCAATACCATCATTAATGGGCGAGTTATCACGTTTGCAGTGTTATGGCACAGGCCAAGCTCTTCCATTTGTACCGGTGTGTTTGACAACAAAATACAGACCAAATCCTTTATCTTGGGACTTCGAAATAACTGTATCAACTAATTATCCAGTTTTCCTAGAAATACTGATGCCTGGAGGTCAATTTAGTTCTATTGCGCCATCAATACTATCATTAATGGGCGAGTTATCACGTTTGATGTGTTATAGCACAGGCCAAGCTCTTCCATTTGTACCGCTGTGTTTGACAACAAAATACAGAGCAAATCCTTTATTTTGCGACTTCGAAATAACTGTGTCATATCGCAAATTCAACTAATTATCAAGTTTTTCTGGTAACACTGATGCCTGGAGGTCAATTTAGTTCTATTGCGCCTTCAATACTATCATTAATGGCCGAGTTGTCACGTTTGCAGTGTTATGGCACAGACCAAGCTCTTCCATTTGTAACGGTGTGTTTTACAAGAAAATACAGACCAAATCCTTTATCTTGAGACTTCGAAATAACTGTGTCATATCGCAAATTCAACTAATTATAAAGTTTTTCTAGTAACACTGATGCCTGGACGTCAATTTAGTTCAATTGCGCCATCAATACTATCATTAATGGCCGAGTTGTCACGTTTGCAGTGTTATGACACAGGCCAAGCTCTTCCATTTGTACCGCTGTGTTTGACAACAATATACAGAGCAAATCCTTTATCTTGGGACTTCGAAATAACTGTGTCATATCGCAAATTCAACCAATTATCAAGTTTTCCTAGTAATACTGATGCCTGGAGGTGAATTTAGTTCTATTGCGCAATCAATACCATCATTAATGGGCGAGTTATCACGTTTGCAGTGTTATAGCACAGGCCAAGCTCTTCCATTTGTACCGGTGTGTTTGACAACAAAACACAGAGCAAATCCTTTATATTAGGACTTCGAAATAACTGTATTATATCGCAAATTCAACTAATTATAAAGTTTTTCTAGTAACACTGATGCCTGGAGGTCAATTTAGTTCTATTGCGCCTTCAATACTATCATTAATGGCCGAGTTGTCACGTTTGCAGTGTTATGGCACAGACCAAGCTCTTCCATTTGTAACGGTGTGTTTTACAACAAAATACAGACCAAATCTTTTATCTTGGGACTTCGAAATAACTGTGACATATTGCAAATTCAACTAATTATCCAGTTTTGCTAGTAACACTGATGCCTGGAGGTCATTTTAGTTCTATTGCGCCTTCAATACTATCATTAATGACCGAGTTGTCGCATTTTCAGTGTTATGGCACCACCAAGCTCTTCCATTTGTACCGGTGTGTTTGACAACAAAACACAGAGCAAATCCTTTATTTGGGACTTCTTAATAACTGTGTTATCTTGCCAATTCAACTAATTATCTAGTTTTCCTAGTCACTCTGATGCCTGGAGGTCATTTTTGTTCTATTGCGCCATAAATACTATCATTAATGGCCGAGTTGTCACGTTTGCAGTGTTATGGCACAGGCCAAGCTCTTCCATTTGTACCGCTGTGTTTGACAACAAAATACAGAGCAAATCCTTTATCTTGGGACTTCGAAATAACTGTGTCATAACGCAAATTCAACCAATTATCAAGTTTTCCTAGTAATACTGAAGCCTGGAGGTGAATTTAGTTATATTGCGCCATCAATACCATCATTAATGGGCGAGTTATCACGTTTGCAGTGTTATAGCACAGGCCAAGCTCTTCCATTTGTACCGGTGTGTTTGACAACAAAATACAGACCAAATCCTTTATCTTGGGACTTCGAAATAACTGTATCAACTAATTATCCAGTTTTCCTAGAAATACTGATGCCTGGAGGTCAATTTAGTTCTATTGCGCCATCAATACTATCATTAATGGGCGAGTTATCACGTTTGATGTGTTATAGCACAGGCCAAGCTCTTCCATTTGTACCGCTGTGTTTGACAACAAAATACAGAGCAAATCTTTTATTTTGCGACTTCGAAATAACTGTGTCATATCGCAAATTCAACTAATTATCAAGTTTTTCTGGTAACACTGATGCCTCGAGGTCAATTTAGTTCTATTGCGCCTTCAATACTATCATTAATGGCCGAGTTGTCACGTTTGCAGTGTTATGGCACAGACCAAGCTCTTCCATTTGTAACGGTGTGTTTTACAAGAAAATACAGACCAAATCCTTTATATTGGGACTTCGAAATAACTGTGTCATATCGCAAATTCAACTAATTATCCAGATTTGCTAGTAACACTGATGCCTGGAGGTCATTTTAGTTCTATTGCGCCTTCAATACTATCATTACTGACCGAGTTGTCGCATTTTCAGTGTTATGGCACCACCAAGCTCTTCCATTTGTACCGCTGTGTTTGACAACAAAATACAGAGCAAATCCTTTATCTTGGGACTTCGAAATAACTGTGTCATATCGCAAATTCAACTAATTATCCAGTTTTTCTTGTAACACTGATGCCTGGAAGTCAATTTAGTTCTATTACGCCTTCAATACTATCATTAATGGCCGAGTTGTGACATTTGCAGTGTTATGGCACAGGCCAAGCTCTTCCATTTGTACCGCTGTGTTTGACAACAAAATACAGAGCAAATCCTTTATCTTGGGACTTCGAAATAACTGTATCAACTAATTATCCAGTTTTCCTAGAAATACTGATGCCTGGAGGTCAATTTAGTTCTATTGCGCCTTCAATACTATCATTAATGGCCGAGTTGTGACATTTGCAGTGTTATGGCACAGGCCAACCTCGTCCATTTGTACCGGTGTGTTTGACAACAAAACACAGAGCAAATCCTTTATATTAGGACTTCGAAATAACTGTCTTATATCGCAAATTCAAGTAATTATAAAGTTTTTCTAGTAACACTGATGCCTGGACGTCAAATTAGTTCAATTGCGCCATCAATACTATCATTAATGGCCGAGTTGTCACGTTTGCAGTGTTATGGCACAGGCCAAGCTCTTCCATTTGTACCGCTGTGTTTGACAACAAAATTCAGAGCAAATCCTTTATCTTGGGACTTCGAAATAACTGTGTCATAACGCAAATTCAACCAATTATCAAGTTTTCCTAGTAATACTGAAGCCTGGAGGTGAATTTAGTTCTATTGCGCCATCAATACCATCATTAATGGGCGAGTTATCACGTTTGCAGTGTTATAGCACAGGCCAAGCTCTTCCATTTGTACCGGTGTGTTTGACAACAAAATACAGACCAAATCCTTTATCTTGGGACTTCGAAATAACTGTATCAACTAATTATCCAGTTTTCCTAGAAATACTGATGCCTGGAGGTCAATTTAGTTCTATTGCGCCATCAATACTATCATTAATGGGCGAGTTATCACGTTTGATGTGTTATAGCACAGGCCAAGCTCTTCCATTTGTACCGCTGTGTTTGACAACAAAATACAGAGCAAATCCTTTATTTTGCGACTTCGAAATAACTGTGTCATATCGCAAATTCAACTAATTATCAAGTTTTTCTGGTAACATTGATGCCTGGAGGTCAATTTAGTTCTATTGCGCCTTCAATACTATCATTAATGGCCGAGTTGTCACGTTTGCAGTGTTATGGCACAGACCAAGCTCTTCCATTTGTAACGGTGTGTTTTACAAGAAAATACAGACCAAATCCTTTATCTTGGGACTTCGAAATAACTGTGTCATATCGCAAATTCAACTAATTATCCAGATTTGCTAGTAACACTGATGCCTGGAGGTCATTTTAGTTCTATTGCGCCTTCAATACTATCATTACTGACCGAGTTGTCGCATTTTCAGTGTTATGGCACCACCAAGCTCTTCCATTTGTACCGCTGTGTTTGACAACAAAATACAGAGCAAATCCTT
Organism: Actinernus sp. WN-2022; assembly: GCA_030867875.1. Lineage (NCBI taxonomy): Eukaryota > Metazoa > Cnidaria > Anthozoa > Actiniaria > Actinernidae > Actinernus > Actinernus sp. WN-2022. The sequence continues at coordinate 105,646,087 of JAOWCC010001634.1, read as the reverse complement.
TATCTTGGGACTTCGAAATAACTGTGTCATATCGCAAATTCAACTAATTATCCAGTTTTTCTGGTAACACTGATGCCTGTAAGTCAATTTAGTTCTATTACGCCTTCAATACTATCATTAATGGCCGAGTTGTGACATTTGCAGTGTTATGGCACAGGCCAAGCTCTTCCATTTGTACCGCTGTGTTTGACAACAAAATACAGAGCAAATCCTTTATCTTGGGACTTCGAAATAACTGTATCAACTAATTATCTAGTTTTCCTAGAAATACTGATGCCTGGAGGTCAATTTAGTTCTATTGCGCCATCAATACTATCATTAATGGGCGAGTTGTCACGTTTGATGTGTTATAGCACAGGCCAAGCTCTTCCATTTGTACCGCTGTGTTTGACAACAAAATACAGAGCAAATCCTTTATCTTGGGACTTCGAAATAACTGTGTCATATCGCAAATTCAACTAATTATAAAGTTTTTCTAGTAACACTGATGCCTGGAGGTCAATTTAGTTCTATTGCGCCTTCAATACTATCATTAATGGCCGAGTTGTCACGTTTGCAGTGTTATGGCACAGACCAAGCTCTTCCATTTGTAACGGTGTGTTTTACAACAAAATACAGACCAAATCTTTTATCTTGGGACTTCGAAATAACTGTGACATATTGCAAATTCAACTAATTATCCAGTTTTGCTAGTAACACTGATGCCTGGAGGTCATTTTAGTTCTATTGCGCCTTCAATACTATCATTAATGACCGAGTTGTCGCATTTTCAGTGTTATGGCACCACCAAGCTCTTCCATTTGTACCGGTGTGTTTGACAACAAAACACAGAGCAAATCCTTTATTTGGGACTTCTTAATAACTGTGTTATCTTGCCAATTCAACTAATTATCTAGTTTTCCTAGTCACTCTGATGCCTGGAGGTCATTTTTGTTCTATTGCGCCATAAATACTATCATTAATGGCCGAGTTGTCACGTTTGCAGTGTTATGGCACAGGCCAAGCTCTTCCATTTGTACCGCTGTGTTTGACAACAAAATACAGAGCAAATCCTTTATCTTGGGACTTCGAAATAACTGTGTCATAACGCAAATTCAACCAATTATCAAGTTTTCCTAGTAATACTGAAGCCTGGAGGTGAATTTAGTTATATTGCGCCATCAATACCATCATTAATGGGCGAGTTATCACGTTTGCAGTGTTATAGCACAGGCCAAGCTCTTCCATTTGTACCGGTGTGTTTGACAACAAAATACAGACCAAATCCTTTATCTTGGGACTTCGAAATAACTGTATCAACTAATTATCCAGTTTTCCTAGAAATACTGATGCCTGGAGGTCAATTTAGTTCTATTGCGCCATCAATACTATCATTAATGGGCGAGTTATCACGTTTGATGTGTTATAGCACAGGCCAAGCTCTTCCATTTGTACCGCTGTGTTTGACAACAAAATACAGAGCAAATCTTTTATTTTGCGACTTCGAAATAACTGTGTCATATCGCAAATTCAACTAATTATCAAGTTTTTCTGGTAACACTGATGCCTCGAGGTCAATTTAGTTCTATTGCGCCTTCAATACTATCATTAATGGCCGAGTTGTCACGTTTGCAGTGTTATGGCACAGACCAAGCTCTTCCATTTGTAACGGTGTGTTTTACAAGAAAATACAGACCAAATCCTTTATATTGGGACTTCGAAATAACTGTGTCATATCGCAAATTCAACTAATTATCCAGATTTGCTAGTAACACTGATGCCTGGAGGTCATTTTAGTTCTATTGCGCCTTCAATACTATCATTACTGACCGAGTTGTCGCATTTTCAGTGTTATGGCACCACCAAGCTCTTCCATTTGTACCGCTGTGTTTGACAACAAAATACAGAGCAAATCCTTTATCTTGGGACTTCGAAATAACTGTGTCATATCGCAAATTCAACTAATTATCCAGTTTTTCTTGTAACACTGATGCCTGGAAGTCAATTTAGTTCTATTACGCCTTCAATACTATCATTAATGGCCGAGTTGTGACATTTGCAGTGTTATGGCACAGGCCAAGCTCTTCCATTTGTACCGCTGTGTTTGACAACAAAATACAGAGCAAATCCTTTATCTTGGGACTTCGAAATAACTGTATCAACTAATTATCCAGTTTTCCTAGAAATACTGATGCCTGGAGGTCAATTTAGTTCTATTGCGCCTTCAATACTATCATTAATGGCCGAGTTGTGACATTTGCAGTGTTATGGCACAGGCCAACCTCGTCCATTTGTACCGGTGTGTTTGACAACAAAACACAGAGCAAATCCTTTATATTAGGACTTCGAAATAACTGTCTTATATCGCAAATTCAAGTAATTATAAAGTTTTTCTAGTAACACTGATGCCTGGACGTCAAATTAGTTCAATTGCGCCATCAATACTATCATTAATGGCCGAGTTGTCACGTTTGCAGTGTTATGGCACAGGCCAAGCTCTTCCATTTGTACCGCTGTGTTTGACAACAAAATTCAGAGCAAATCCTTTATCTTGGGACTTCGAAATAACTGTGTCATAACGCAAATTCAACCAATTATCAAGTTTTCCTAGTAATACTGAAGCCTGGAGGTGAATTTAGTTCTATTGCGCCATCAATACCATCATTAATGGGCGAGTTATCACGTTTGCAGTGTTATAGCACAGGCCAAGCTCTTCCATTTGTACCGGTGTGTTTGACAACAAAATACAGACCAAATCCTTTATCTTGGGACTTCGAAATAACTGTATCAACTAATTATCCAGTTTTCCTAGAAATACTGATGCCTGGAGGTCAATTTAGTTCTATTGCGCCATCAATACTATCATTAATGGGCGAGTTATCACGTTTGATGTGTTATAGCACAGGCCAAGCTCTTCCATTTGTACCGCTGTGTTTGACAACAAAATACAGAGCAAATCCTTTATTTTGCGACTTCGAAATAACTGTGTCATATCGCAAATTCAACTAATTATCAAGTTTTTCTGGTAACATTGATGCCTGGAGGTCAATTTAGTTCTATTGCGCCTTCAATACTATCATTAATGGCCGAGTTGTCACGTTTGCAGTGTTATGGCACAGACCAAGCTCTTCCATTTGTAACGGTGTGTTTTACAAGAAAATACAGACCAAATCCTTTATCTTGGGACTTCGAAATAACTGTGTCATATCGCAAATTCAACTAATTATCCAGATTTGCTAGTAACACTGATGCCTGGAGGTCATTTTAGTTCTATTGCGCCTTCAATACTATCATTACTGACCGAGTTGTCGCATTTTCAGTGTTATGGCACCACCAAGCTCTTCCATTTGTACCGCTGTGTTTGACAACAAAATACAGAGCAAATCCTTTATCTTGGGACTTCGAAATAACTGTGTCATATCGCAAATTCAACTAATTATCCAGTTTTTCTGGTAACACTGATGCCTGTAAGTCAATTTAGTTCTATTACGCCTTCAATACTATCATTAATGGCCGAGTTGTGACATTTGCAGTGTTATGGCACAGGCCAAGCTCTTCCATTTGTACCGCTGTGTTTGACAACAAAATACAGAGCAAATCCTTTATCTTGGGACTTCGAAATAACTGTATCAACTAATTATCTAGTTTTCCTAGAAATACTGATGCCTGGAGGTCAATTTAGTTCTATTGCGCCATCAATACTATCATTAATGGGCGAGTTGTCACGTTTGATGTGTTATAGCACAGGCCAAGCTCTTCCATTTGTACCGCTGTGTTTGACAACAAAATACAGAGCAAATCCTTTATCTTGGGACTTCGAAATAACTGTGTCATATCGCAAATTCAACTAATTATCCAGTTTTTCTGGTAACACTGATGCCTGGAGGTCAATTTAGTTCTATTGCGCCTTCAATACTATCATTAATGGCCGAGTTGTGATATTTGCAGTGTTATGGCACAGGCCAAGCTCTTCCATTTGTACCGGTGTGTTTGACAACAAAACACAGAGCAAATCCTTTATATTAGGACTTCCAAATAATTGTATTATATCGCAAATTCAACTAATTATCAAGTTTTTCTAGTAACACCGATGCATGGAGGTCAATTTAGTTCTATTGCGCCTTCAATACTATCATTAATGGCCGAGTTGTGACATTTGCAGTGTTATGGCACAGGCCAACCTCGTCCATTTGTACCGGTGTGTTTGACAACAAAACACAGAGCAAATCCTTTATCTTGGGACTTCGAAATAACTGTCTTATATCGCAAATTCAACTAATTATAAAGTTTTTCTAGTAACACTGATGCATGGAGGTCAATTTAGTTCTATTGCGCCATCAATACTATCATTAATGGTCGAGTTGTCACGTTTGCAGTGTTATGACACAGGCCAAGCTCTTCCATTTGTAACGGTGTGTTTTACAACAAAATACAGACCAAATCTTTTATCTTGGGACTTCGAAATAACTGTGACATATTGCAAATTCAACTAATTATCCAGTTTTGCTAGTAACACTGATGCCTGGAGGTCATTTTAGTTCTATTGCGCCTTCAATACTATCATTAATGACCGAGTTGTCGCATTTTCAGTGTTATGGCACCACCAAGCTCTTCCATTTGTACCGGTGTGTTTGACAACAAAACACAGAGCAAATCCTTTATTTGGGACTTCTTAATAACTGTGTTATCTTGCCAATTCAACTAATTATCTAGTTTTCCTAGTCACTCTGATGCCTGGAGGTCATTTTTGTTCTATTGCGCCATAAATACTATCATTAATGGCCGAGTTGTCACGTTTGCAGTGTTATGGCACAGGCCAAGCTCTTCCATTTGTACCGCTGTGTTTGACAACAAAATACAGAGCAAATCCTTTATCTTGGGACTTCGAAATAACTGTGTCATAACGCAAATTCAACCAATTATCAAGTTTTCCTAGTAATACTGAAGCCTGGAGGTGAATTTAGTTATATTGCGCCATCAATACCATCATTAATGGGCGAGTTATCACGTTTGCAGTGTTATAGCACAGGCCAAGCTCTTCCATTTGTACCGGTGTGTTTGACAACAAAATACAGACCAAATCCTTTATCTTGGGACTTCGAAATAACTGTATCAACTAATTATCCAGTTTTCCTAGAAATACTGATGCCTGGAGGTCAATTTAGTTCTATTGCGCCATCAATACTATCATTAATGGGCGAGTTATCACGTTTGATGTGTTATAGCACAGGCCAAGCTCTTCCATTTGTACCGCTGTGTTTGACAACAAAATACAGAGCAAATCTTTTATTTTGCGACTTCGAAATAACTGTGTCATATCGCAAATTCAACTAATTATCAAGTTTTTCTGGTAACACTGATGCCTCGAGGTCAATTTAGTTCTATTGCGCCTTCAATACTATCATTAATGGCCGAGTTGTCACGTTTGCAGTGTTATGGCACAGACCAAGCTCTTCCATTTGTAACGGTGTGTTTTACAAGAAAATACAGACCAAATCCTTTATATTGGGACTTCGAAATAACTGTGTCATATCGCAAATTCAACTAATTATCCAGATTTGCTAGTAACACTGATGCCTGGAGGTCATTTTAGTTCTATTGCGCCTTCAATACTATCATTACTGACCGAGTTGTCGCATTTTCAGTGTTATGGCACCACCAAGCTCTTCCATTTGTACCGCTGTGTTTGACAACAAAATACAGAGCAAATCCTTTATCTTGGGACTTCGAAATAACTGTGTCATATCGCAAATTCAACTAATTATCCAGTTTTTCTTGTAACACTGATGCCTGGAAGTCAATTTAGTTCTATTACGCCTTCAATACTATCATTAATGGCCGAGTTGTGACATTTGCAGTGTTATGGCACAGGCCAAGCTCTTCCATTTGTACCGCTGTGTTTGACAACAAAATACAGAGCAAATCCTTTATCTTGGGACTTCGAAATAACTGTATCAACTAATTATCCAGTTTTCCTAGAAATACTGATGCCTGGAGGTCAATTTAGTTCTATTGCGCCTTCAATACTATCATTAATGGCCGAGTTGTGACATTTGCAGTGTTATGGCACAGGCCAACCTCGTCCATTTGTACCGGTGTGTTTGACAACAAAACACAGAGCAAATCCTTTATATTAGGACTTCGAAATAACTGTCTTATATCGCAAATTCAAGTAATTATAAAGTTTTTCTAGTAACACTGATGCCTGGACGTCAAATTAGTTCAATTGCGCCATCAATACTATCATTAATGGCCGAGTTGTCACGTTTGCAGTGTTATGGCACAGGCCAAGCTCTTCCATTTGTACCGCTGTGTTTGACAACAAAATTCAGAGCAAATCCTTTATCTTGGGACTTCGAAATAACTGTGTCATAACGCAAATTCAACCAATTATCAAGTTTTCCTAGTAATACTGAAGCCTGGAGGTGAATTTAGTTCTATTGCGCCATCAATACCATCATTAATGGGCGAGTTATCACGTTTGCAGTGTTATAGCACAGGCCAAGCTCTTCCATTTGTACCGGTGTGTTTGACAACAAAATACAGACCAAATCCTTTATCTTGGGACTTCGAAATAACTGTATCAACTAATTATCCAGTTTTCCTAGAAATACTGATGCCTGGAGGTCAATTTAGTTCTATTGCGCCATCAATACTATCATTAATGGGCGAGTTATCACGTTTGATGTGTTATAGCACAGGCCAAGCTCTTCCATTTGTACCGCTGTGTTTGACAACAAAATACAGAGCAAATCCTTTATTTTGCGACTTCGAAATAACTGTGTCATATCGCAAATTCAACTAATTATCAAGTTTTTCTGGTAACATTGATGCCTGGAGGTCAATTTAGTTCTATTGCGCCTTCAATACTATCATTAATGGCCGAGTTGTCACGTTTGCAGTGTTATGGCACAGACCAAGCTCTTCCATTTGTAACGGTGTGTTTTACAAGAAAATACAGACCAAATCCTTTATCTTGGGACTTCGAAATAACTGTGTCATATCGCAAATTCAACTAATTATCCAGATTTGCTAGTAACACTGATGCCTGGAGGTCATTTTAGTTCTATTGCGCCTTCAATACTATCATTACTGACCGAGTTGTCGCATTTTCAGTGTTATGGCACCACCAAGCTCTTCCATTTGTACCGCTGTGTTTGACAACAAAATACAGAGCAAATCCTTTATCTTGGGACTTCGAAATAACTGTGTCATATCGCAAATTCAACTAATTATCCAGTTTTTCTGGTAACACTGATGCCTGTAAGTCAATTTAGTTCTATTACGCCTTCAATACTATCATTAATGGCCGAGTTGTGACATTTGCAGTGTTATGGCACAGGCCAAGCTCTTCCATTTGTACCGCTGTGTTTGACAACAAAATACAGAGCAAATCCTTTATCTTGGGACTTCGAAATAACTGTATCAACTAATTATCTAGTTTTCCTAGAAATACTGATGCCTGGAGGTCAATTTAGTTCTATTGCGCCATCAATACTATCATTAATGGGCGAGTTGTCACGTTTGATGTGTTATAGCACAGGCCAAGCTCTTCCATTTGTACCGCTGTGTTTGACAACAAAATACAGAGCAAATCCTTTATCTTGGGACTTCGAAATAACTGTGTCATATCGCAAATTCAACTAATTATCCAGTTTTTCTGGTAACACTGATGCCTGGAGGTCAATTTAGTTCTATTGCGCCTTCAATACTATCATTAATGGCCGAGTTGTGATATTTGCAGTGTTATGGCACAGGCCAAGCTCTTCCATTTGTACCGGTGTGTTTGACAACAAAACACAGAGCAAATCCTTTATATTAGGACTTCCAAATAATTGTATTATATCGCAAATTCAACTAATTATCAAGTTTTTCTAGTAACACCGATGCATGGAGGTCAATTTAGTTCTATTGCGCCTTCAATACTATCATTAATGGCCGAGTTGTGACATTTGCAGTGTTATGGCACAGGCCAACCTCGTCCATTTGTACCGGTGTGTTTGACAACAAAACACAGAGCAAATCCTTTATCTTGGGACTTCGAAATAACTGTCTTATATCGCAAATTCAACTAATTATAAAGTTTTTCTAGTAACACTGATGCATGGAGGTCAATTTAGTTCTATTGCGCCATCAATACTATCATTAATGGTCGAGTTGTCACGTTTGCAGTGTTATGACACAGGCCAAGCTCTTCCATTTGTACCGCTGTGTTTGACAACAAAATACAGAGCAACTCCTTTATCTTGGGACTTCGAAATAACTGTGTCATATCGCAAATTCAACCGATTATCAAGTTTTCCTAGTAATACTGATGCCTGGAGGTGAATTTAGTTCTATTGCGCCATCAATACTATCATTAATGGCCGAGTTGTCACGTTTGCAGTGTTATAGCACAGGCCAAGCTCTTCCATTTGTAACGGTGTGTTTGACAACAAAATACAGAGCAAATCTTTTATCTTGGGACTTCGAAATAACTGTGACATATTGCAAATTCAACTAATTATCCAGTTTTGCTAGTAACACTGACGCCTGGAGGTCAATTTAGTTCTATTGCGCCTTCAATACTATCATTAATGACCGAGTTGTCGCATTTTCAGTGTTATGGCACCACCAAGCTCTTCCATTTGTACCGGTGTGTTTGACAACAAAATACAGAGCAAATCCTTTATTTGGGACTTCTTAATAACTGTGTTATCTTGCCAATTCAACTAATTATCTAGTTTTCCTAGTCACTCTGATGCCTGGAGGTCAATTTAGTTCTATTGCGCCATAAATACTATCATTAATGGCCGAGTTGTCACATTTTTAGTGTTGTGGCACCGCCAAGCCCTTCCATTTGTACCACCGGTGTGTTTGACAACAAAATACAGAGCAAATCCTTTATCTTGGGACTTCGAAATAACTGTGTCATATCGCAAATTCAACTAATTATCAAGTTTTTCTAGTAACACTGATGCCTGGAGGTCAATTTAGTTCTATTGCGCCTTCAATACTATCATTAATGGCCGAGTTGTGACATTTGCAGTGTTATGGCACAGGCCAAGCTATTCCATTTGTACCGGTGTGTTTTACAACAAAAGAGAGAGCAACTCCTTTATATTAGGACTTCGAAATAACTGTATTATATGGCAAATTCAACCAATTATCTAGTTTTCCTAGTAATACTGATGCCTGGAGGTGAATTTAGTTCTATTGCGCCATCAATACCATCATTAATGGGCGAGTTATCACGTTTGCAGTGTTATAGCACAGGCCAAGCTCTTCCATTTGTACCGGTGTGTTTGACAACAAAACAGAGAGAAACTCCTTTATCTTGGGACTTCGAAATAACTGTATCAACTAATTATCCAGTTTTCCTAGAAATACTGATGCCTGGAGGTCAATTTAGTTCTATTGCGCCTTCAATACTATCATTAATGGCCGAGTTGTGACATTTGCAGTGTTATGGCACAGGCCAACCTCGTCCATTTGTACCGGTGTGTTTGACAACAAAACACAGAGCAAATCCTTTATATTAGGACTTCGAAATAACTGTCTTATATCGCAAATTCAACTAATTATAAAGTTTTTCTAGTAACACTGATGCCTGGACGTCAAATTAGTTCAATTGCGCCATCAATACTATCATTAATGGCCGAGTTGTCACGTTTGCAGTGTTATGGCACAGGCCAAGCTCTTCCATTTGTACCGCTGTGTTTGACAACAAAATACAGAGCAAATCCTTTATCTTGGGACTTCGAAATAACTGTGTCATAACGCAAATTCAACCAATTATCAAGTTTTCCTAGTAATACTGAAGCCTGGAGGTGAATTTAGTTCTATTGCGCCATCAATACCATCATTAATGGGCGAGTTATCACGTTTGCAGTGTTATAGCACAGGCCAAGCTCTTCCATTTGTACCGGTGTGTTTGACAACAAAATACAGACCAAATCCTTTATCTTGGGACTTCGAAATAACTGTATCAACTAATTATCCAGTTTTCCTAGAAATACTGATGCCTGGAGGTCAATTTAGTTCTATTGCGCCATCAATACTATCATTAATGGGCGAGTTATCACGTTTGATGTGTTATAGCACAGGCCAAGCTCTTCCATTTGTACCGCTGTGTTTGACAACAAAATACAGAGCAAATCCTTTATTTTGCGACTTCGAAATAACTGTGTCATATCGCAAATTCAACTAATTATCAAGTTTTTCTGGTAACACTGATGCCTGGAGGTCAATTTAGTTCTATTGCGCCTTCAATACTATCATTAATGGCCGAGTTGTCACGTTTGCAGTGTTATGGCACAGACCAAGCTCTTCCATTTGTAACGGTGTGTTTTACAAGAAAATACAGACCAAATCCTTTATCTTGGGACTTCGAAATAACTGTGTCATATCGCAAATTCAACTAATTATCCAGTTTTTCTGGTAACACTGATGCCTGTAAGTCAATTTAGTTCTATTACGCCTTCAATACTATCATTAATGGCCGAGTTGTGACATTTGCAGTGTTATGGCACAGGCCAAGCTCTTCCATTTGTACCGCTGTGTTTGACAACAAAATACAGAGCAAATCCTTTATCTTGGGACTTCGAAATAACTGTATCAACTAATTATCCAGTTTTCCTAGAAATACTGATGCCTGGAGGTCAATTTAGTTCTATTGCGCCATCAATACTATCATTAATGGGCGAGTTGTCACGTTTGATGTGTTATAGCACAGGCCAAGCTCTTCCATTTGTACCGCTGTGTTTGACAACAAAATACAGAGCAAATCCTTTATATTGGGACTTCGAAATAACTGTGTCATATCGCAAATTCAACTAATTATCCAGTTTTTCTGGTAACACTGATGCCTGGAGGTCAATTTAGTTCTATTGCGCCTTCAATACTATCATTAATGGCCGAGTTGTGATATTTGCAGTGTTATGGCACAGGCCAAGCTCTTCCATTTGTACCGGTGTGTTTGACAACAAAACACAGAGCAAATCCTTTATCTTGGGACTTCGAAATAACTGTCTTATATCGCAAATTCAACTAATTATAAAGTTTTTCTAGTAACACTGATGCATGGAGGTCAATTTAGTTCTATTGCGCCATCAATACTATCATTAATGGTCGAGTTGTCACGTTTGCAGTGTTATGACACAGGCCAAGCTCTTCCATTTGTACCGCTGTGTTTGACAACAAAATACAGAGCAAATCCTTTATCTTGGGACTTCGAAATAACTGTGTCATATCGCAAATTCAACCGATTATCAAGTTTTCCTAGTAATACTGATGCCTGGAGGTGAATTTAGTTCTATTGCGCCATCAATACCATCATTAATGGGCGAGTTATCACGTTTGCAGTGTTATAGCACAGGCCAAGCTCTTCCATTTGTACCGGTGTGTTTGACAACAAAACAGAGAGAAACTCCTTTATCTTGGGACTTCGAAATAACTGTATCAACTAATTATCCAGTTTTCCTAGAAATACTGATGCCTGGAGGTCAATTTAGTTCTATTGCGCCTTCAATACTATCATTAATGGCCGAGTTGTGACATTTGCAGTGTTATGGCACAGGCCAACCTCGTCCATTTGTACCGGTGTGTTTGACAACAAAACACAGAGCAAATCCTTTATATTAGGACTTCGAAATAACTGTCTTATATCGCAAATTCAACTAATTATAAAGTTTTTCTAGTAACACTGATGCCTGGACGTCAAATTAGTTCAATTGCGCCATCAATACTATCATTAATGGCCGAGTTGTCACGTTTGCAGTGTTATGGCACAGGCCAAGCTCTTCCATTTGTACCGCTGTGTTTGACAACAAAATACAGAGCAAATCCTTTATCTTGGGACTTCGAAATAACTGTGTCATAACGCAAATTCAACCAATTATCAAGTTTTCCTAGTAATACTGAAGCCTGGAGGTGAATTTAGTTCTATGGCGCCATCAATACCATCATTAATGGGCGAGTTATCACGTTTGCAGTGTTATAGCACAGGCCAAGCTCTTCCATTTGTACCGGTGTGTTTGACAACAAAATACAGACCAAATCCTTTATCTTGGGACTTCGAAATAACTGTATCAACTAATTATCCAGTTTTCCTAGAAATACTGATGCCTGGAGGTCAATTTAGTTCTATTGCGCCATCAATACTATCATTAATGGGCGAGTTATCACGTTTGATGTGTTATAGCACAGGCCAAGCTCTTCCATTTGTACCGCTGTGTTTGACAACAAAATACAGAGCAAATCCTTTATTTTGCGACTTCGAAATAACTGTGTCATATCGCAAATTCAACTAATTATCAAGTTTTTCTGGTAACACTGATGCCTGGAGGTCAATTTAGTTCTATTGCGCCTTCAATACTATCATTAATGGCCGAGTTGTCACGTTTGCAGTGTTATGGCACAGACCAAGCTCTTCCATTTGTAACGGTGTGTTTTACAAGAAAATACAGACCAAATCCTTTATCTTGGGACTTCGAAATAACTGTGTCATATCGCAAATTCAACTAATTATCCAGTTTTTCTGGTAACACTGATGCCTGTAAGTCAATTTAGTTCTATTACGCCTTCAATACTATCATTAATGGCCGAGTTGTGACATTTGCAGTGTTATGGCACAGGCCAAGCTCTTCCATTTGTACCGCTGTGTTTGACAACAAAATACAGAGCAAATCCTTTATCTTGGGACTTCGAAATAACTGTATCAACTAATTATCCAGTTTTCCTAGAAATACTGATGCCTGGAGGTCAATTTAGTTCTATTGCGCCATCAATACTATCATTAATGGGCGAGTTGTCACGTTTGATGTGTTATAGCACAGGCCAAGCTCTTCCATTTGTACCGCTGTGTTTGACAACAAAATACAGAGCAAATCCTTTATATTGGGACTTCGAAATAACTGTGTCATATCGCAAATTCAACTAATTATCCAGTTTTTCTGGTAACACTGATGCCTGGAGGTCAATTTAGTTCTATTGCGCCTTCAATACTATCATTAATGGCCGAGTTGTGATATTTGCAGTGTTATGGCACAGGCCAAGCTCTTCCATTTGTACCGGTGTGTTTGACAACAAAACACAGAGCAAATCCTTTATCTTGGGACTTCGAAATAACTGTCTTATATCGCAAATTCAACTAATTATAAAGTTTTTCTAGTAACACTGATGCATGGAGGTCAATTTAGTTCTATTGCGCCATCAATACTATCATTAATGGTCGAGTTGTCACGTTTGCAGTGTTATGACACAGGCCAAGCTCTTCCATTTGTACCGCTGTGTTTGACAACAAAATACAGAACAAATCCTTTATCTTGGGACTTCGAAATAACTGTGTCATATCGCAAATTCAACCGATTATCAAGTTTTCCTAGTAATACTGATGCCTGGAGGTGAATTTAGTTCTATTGCGCCATCAATACTATCATTAATGGCCGAGTTGTCACGTTTGCAGTGTTATAGCACAGGCCAAGCTCTTCCATTTGTAACGGTGTGTTTGACAACAAAATACAGAGGAAATCTTTTATCTTGGGACTTCGAAATAACTGTGACATATTGCAAATTCAACTAATTATCCAGTTTTGCTAGTAACACTGATGCCTGGAGGTCATTTTAGTTCTATTGTGCCTTCAATACTATCATTAATGACCGAGTTGTCGCATTTTCAGTGTTATGGCACCACCAAGCTCTTCCATTTGTACCGGTGTGTTTGACAACAAAATACAGAGCAAATCCTTTATTTGGGACTTCTTAATAACTGTGTTATCTTGCCAATTCAACTAATTATCTAGTTTTCCTAGTCACTCTGATGCCTGGAGGTCAATTTAGTTCTATTGCGCCATAAATACTATCATTAATGGCCGAGTTGTCACATTTTTAGTGTTGTGGCACCGCCAAGCCCTTCCATTTGTACCACCGGTGTGTTTGACAACAAAATACAGAGCAAATCCTTTATCTTGGGACTTCGAAATAACTGTGTCATATCGCAAATTCAACTAATTATCAAGTTTTTCTAGTAACACTGATGCCTGGAGGTCAATTTAGTTCTATTGCGCCTTCAATACTATCATTAATGGCCGAGTTGTGACATTTGCAGTGTTATGGCACAGGCCAAGCTATTCCATTTGTACCGGTGTGTTTTACAACAAAAGAGAGAGCAACTCCTTTATATTAGGACTTCGAAATAACTGTATTATATGGCAAATTCAACCAATTATCTAGTTTTCCTAGTAATACTGATGCCTGGAGGTGAATTTAGTTCTATTGCGCCATCAATACCATCATTAATGGGCGAGTTATCACGTTTGCAGTGTTATAGCACAGGCCAAGCTCTTCCATTTGTACCGGTGTGTTTGACAACAAAACAGAGAGAAACTCCTTTATCTTGGGACTTCGAAATAACTGTATCAACTAATTATCCAGTTTTCCTAGAAATACTGATGCCTGGAGGTCAATTTAGTTCTATTGCGCCTTCAATACTATCATTAATGGCCGAGTTGTGACATTTGCAGTGTTATGGCACAGGCCAACCTCGTCCATTTGTACCGGTGTGTTTGACAACAAAACACAGAGCAAATCCTTTATATTAGGACTTCGAAATAACTGTCTTATATCGCAAATTCAACTAATTATAAAGTTTTTCTAGTAACACTGATGCCTGGACGTCAAATTAGTTCAATTGCGCCATCAATACTATCATTAATGGCCGAGTTGTCACGTTTGCAGTGTTATGGCACAGGCCAAGCTCTTCCATTTGTACCGCTGTGTTTGACAACAAAATACAGAGCAAATCCTTTATCTTGGGACTTCGAAATAACTGTGTCATAACGCAAATTCAACCAATTATCAAGTTTTCCTAGTAATACTGAAGCCTGGAGGTGAATTTAGTTCTATTGCGCCATCAATACCATCATTAATGGGCGAGTTATCACGTTTGCAGTGTTATAGCACAGGCCAAGCTCTTCCATTTGTACCGGTGTGTTTGACAACAAAATACAGACCAAATCCTTTATCTTGGGACTTCGAAATAACTGTATCAACTAATTATCCAGTTTTCCTAGAAATACTGATGCCTGGAGGTCAATTTAGTTCTATTGCGCCATCAATACTATCATTAATGGGCGAGTTATCACGTTTGATGTGTTATAGCACAGGCCAAGCTCTTCCATTTGTACCGCTGTGTTTGACAACAAAATACAGAGCAAATCCTTTATTTTGCGACTTCGAAATAACTGTGTCATATCGCAAATTCAACTAATTATCAAGTTTTTCTGGTAACACTGATGCCTGGAGGTCAATTTAGTTCTATTGCGCCTTCAATACTATCATTAATGGCCGAGTTGTCACGTTTGCAGTGTTATGGCACAGACCAAGCTCTTCCATTTGTAACGGTGTGTTTTACAAGAAAATACAGACCAAATCCTTTATCTTGGGACTTCGAAATAACTGTGTCATATCGCAAATTCAACTAATTATCCAGATTTGCTAGTAACACTGATGCCTGGAGGTCATTTTAGTTCTATTGCGCCATAAATACTATCATTACTGACCGAGTTGTCGCATTTTCAGTGTTATGGCACCACCAAGCTCTTCCATTTGTACCGCTGTGTTTGACAACAAAATACAGAGCAAATCCTTTATCTTGGGACTTCGAAATAACTGTGTCATATCGCAAATTCAACTAATTATCCAGTTTTTCTGGTAACACTGATGCCTGTAAGTCAATTTAGTTCTATTACGCCTTCAATACTATCATTAATGGCCGAGTTGTGACATTTGCAGTGTTATGGCACAGGCCAAGCTCTTCCATTTGTACCGCTGTGTTTGACAACACAATACAGAGCAAATCCTTTATATTAGGACTTCGAAATAACTGTCTTATATCGCAAATTCAACTAATTATAAAGTTTTTCTAGTAACACTGATGCCTGGACGTCAAATTAGTTCAATTGCGCCATCAATACTATCATTAATGGCCGAGTTGTCACGTTTGCAGTGTTATGGCACAGGCCAAGCTCTTCCATTTGTACCGCTGTGTTTGACAACAAAATACAGAGCAAATCCTTTATCTTGGGACTTCGAAATAACTGTGTCATAACGCAAATTCAACCAATTATCAAGTTTTCCTAGTAATACTGAAGCCTGGAGGTGAATTTAGTTCTATTGCGCCATCAATACCATCATTAATGGGCGAGTTATCACGTTTGCAGTGTTATAGCACAGGCCAAGCTCTTCCATTTGTACCGGTGTGTTTGACAACAAAATACAGACCAAATCCTTTATCTTGGGACTTCGAAATAACTGTATCAACTAATTATCCAGTTTTCCTAGAAATACTGATGCCTGGAGGTCAATTTAGTTCTATTGCGCCATCAATACTATCATTAATGGGCGAGTTATCACGTTTGATGTGTTATAGCACAGGCCAAGCTCTTCCATTTGTACCGCTGTGTTTGACAACAAAATACAGAGCAAATCCTTTATTTTGCGACTTCGAAATAACTGTGTCATATCGCAAATTCAACTAATTATCAAGTTTTTCTGGTAACACTGATGCCTGGAGGTCAATTTAGTTCTATTGCGCCTTCAATACTATCATTAATGGCCGAGTTGTCACGTTTGCAGTGTTATGGCACAGACCAAGCTCTTCCATTTGTAACGGTGTGTTTTACAAGAAAATACAGACCAAATCCTTTATCTTGGGACTTCGAAATAACTGTGTCATATCGCAAATTCAACTAATTATCCAGATTTGCTAGTAACACTGATGCCTGGAGGTCATTTTAGTTCTATTGCGCCTTCAATACTATCATTACTGACCGAGTTGTCGCATTTTCAGTGTTATGGCACCACCAAGCTCTTCCATTTGTACCGCTGTGTTTGACAACAAAATACAGAGCAAATCCTTTATCTTGGGACTTCGAAATAACTGTGTCATATCGCAAATTCAACTAATTATCCAGTTTTTCTGGTAACACTGATGCCTGTAAGTCAATTTAGTTCTATTACGCCTTCAATACTATCATTAATGACCGAGTTGTCGCATTTTCAGTGTTATGGCACCACCAAGCTCTTCCATTTGTACCGCTGTGTTTGACAACACAATACAGAGCAAATCCTTTATCTTGGGACTTCGAAATAACTGTATCAACTAATTATCCAGTTTTCCTAGAAATACTGATGCCTGGAGGTCAATTTAGTTCTATTGCGCCATCAATACTATCATTAATGGGCGAGTTGTCACGTTTGATGTGTTATAGCACAGGCCAAGCTCTTCCATTTGTACCGCTGTGTTTGACAACAAAATACAGAGCAAATCCTTTATCTTGGGACTTCGAAATAACTGTGTCATATCGCAAATTCAACTAATTATCCAGTTTTTCTGGTAACACTGATGCCTGGAGGTCAATTTAGTTCTATTGCGCCTTCAATACTATCATTAATGGCCGAGTTGTGATATTTGCAGTGTTATGGCACAGGCCAAGCTCTTCCATTTGTACCGGTGTGTTTGACAACAAAACAGAGAGCAAATCCTTTATATTAGGACTTCCAAATAATTGTATTATATCGCAAATTCAACTAATTATCAAGTTTTTCTAGTAACACTGATGCATGGAGGTCAATTTAGTTCTATTGCGCCTTCAATACTATCATTAATGGCCGAGTTGTGACATTTGCAGTGTTATGGCACAGGCCAACCTCGTCGATTTGTACCGGTGTGTTTGACAACAAAACACAGAGCAAATCCTTTATCTTGGGACTTCGAAATAACTGTCTTATATCGCAAATTCAACTAATTATAAAGTTTTTCTAGTAACACTGATGCATGGAGGTGAATTTAGTTCTATTGCGCCATCAATACTATCATTAATGGTCGAGTTGTCACGTTTGCAGTGTTATGACACAGGCCAAGCTCTTCCATTTGTACCGCTGTGTTTGACAACAAAATACAGAGCAAATCCTTTATCTTGGGACTTCGAAATAACTGTGTCATATCGCAAATTCAACCGATTATCAAGTTTTCCTAGTAATACTGATGCCTGGAGGTGAATTTAGTTCTATTGCGCCATCAATACTATCATTAATGGCCGAGTTGTCACGTTTGCAGTGTTATAGCACAGGCCAAGCTCTTCCATTTGTAACGGTGTGTTTGACAACAAAATACAGACCAAATATTTTATCTTGGGACTTCGAAATAACTGTGACATATTGCAAATTCAACTAATTATCCAGTTTTGCTAGTAACACTGATGCCTGGAGGTCATTTTAGTTCTATTGCGCCTTCAATACTATCATTAATGACCGAGTTGTCGCATTTTCAGTGTTATGGCACCACCAAGCTCTTCCATTTGTACCGGTGTGTTTGACAACAAAATACAGAGCAAATCCTTTATTTGGGACTTCTTAATAACTGTGTTATCTTGCCAATTCAACTAATTATCTAGTTTTCCTAGTCACTCTGATGCCTGGAGGTCAATTTAGTTCTATTGCGCCATAAATACTATCATTAATGGCCGAGTTGTCACATTTTCAGTGTTGTGGCACCGCCAAGCCCTTCCATTTGTACCACCGGTGTGTTTGACAACAAAATACAGAGCAAATCCTTTATCTTGGGACTTCGAAATAACTGTGTCATATCGCAAATTCAACTAATTATCAAGTTTTTCTAGTAACACTGATGCCTGGAGGTCAATTTAGTTCTATTGCGCCTTCAATACTATCATTAATGGCCGAGTTGTGACATTTGCAGTGTTATGGCACAGGCCAAGCTATTCCATTTGTACCGGTGTGTTTTACAACAAAAGAGAGAGCAACTCCTTTATATTAGGACTTCGAAATAACTGTATTATATGGCAAATTCAACCAATTATCTAGTTTTTCTGGTAACACTGATGCCTGTAAGTCAATTTAGTT
The DNA here is from genome assembly GCA_030867875.1 of Actinernus sp. WN-2022. Taxonomy (NCBI): domain Eukaryota; kingdom Metazoa; phylum Cnidaria; class Anthozoa; order Actiniaria; family Actinernidae; genus Actinernus; species Actinernus sp. WN-2022. Next base: position 105,627,205 of record JAOWCC010001634.1, on the reverse strand, counting down.
CTATTACGCCTTCAATACTATCATTAATGGCCGAGTTGTGACATTTGCAGTGTTATGGCACAGGCCAAGCTCTTCCATTTGTACCGCTGTGTTTGACAACACAATACAGAGCAAATCCTTTATCTTGGGACTTCGAAATAACTGTATCAACTAATTATCCAGTTTTCCTAGAAATACTGATGCCTGGAGGTCAATTTAGTTCTATTGCGCCATCAATACTATCATTAATGGGCGAGTTGTCACGTTTGATGTGTTATAGCACAGGCCAAGCTCTTCCATTTGTACCGCTGTGTTTGACAACAAAATACAGAGCAAATCCTTTATCTTGGGACTTCGAAATAACTGTGTCATATCGCAAATTCAACTAATTATCCAGTTTTTCTGGTAACACTGATGCCTGGAGGTCAATTTAGTTCTATTGCGCCTTCAATACTATCATTAATGGCCGAGTTGTGATATTTGCAGTGTTATGGCACAGGCCAAGCTCTTCCATTTGTACCGGTGTGTTTGACAACAAAACAGAGAGCAAATCCTTTATATTAGGACTTCCAAATAATTGTATTATATCGCAAATTCAACTAATTATCAAGTTTTTCTAGTAACACTGATGCATGGAGGTCAATTTAGTTCTATTGCGCCTTCAATACTATCATTAATGGCCGAGTTGTGACATTTGCAGTGTTATGGCACAGGCCAACCTCGTCCATTTGTACCGGTGTGTTTGACAACAAAACACAGAGCAAATCCTTTATCTTGGGACTTCGAAATAACTGTCTTATATCGCAAATTCAACTAATTATAAAGTTGTTCTAGTAACACTGATGCCTGGAGGTGAATTTAGTTCTATTGCGCCATCAATACTATCATTAATGGCCGAGTTGTCACGTTTGCAGTGTTATAGCACAGGCCAAGCTCTTCCATTTGTAACGGTGTGTTTGACAACAAAATACAGACCAAATCTTTTATCTTGGGACTTCGAAATAACTGTGACATATTGCAAATTCAACTAATTATCCAGTTTTGCTAGTAACACTGATGCCTGGAGGTCATTTTAGTTCTATTGCGCCTTCAATACTATCATTAATGACCGAGTTGTCGCATTTTCAGTGTTATGGCACCACCAAGCTCTTCCATTTGTACCGGTGTGTTTGACAACAAAATACAGAGCAAATCCTTTATTTGGGACTTCTTAATAACTGTGTTATCTTGCCAATTCAACTAATTATCTAGTTTTCCTAGTCACTCTGATGCCTGGAGGTCAATTTAGTTCTATTGCGCCATAAATACTATCATTAATGGCCGAGTTGTGACATTTGCAGTGTTATGGCACAGGCCAAGCTATTCCATTTGTACCGGTGTGTTTTACAACAAAAGAGAGAGCAACTCCTTTATATTAGGACTTCGAAATAACTGTATTATATGGCAAATTCAACCAATTATCTAGTTTTCCTAGTAATACTGATGCCTGGAGGTGAATTTAGTTCTATTGCGCCATCAATACCATCATTAATGGGCGAGTTATCACGTTTGCAGTGTTATAGCACAGGCCAAGCTCTTCCATTTGTACCGGTGTGTTTGACAACAAAACAGAGAGAAACTCCTTTATATTAAGACTTCGAAATAACTGTATCAACTAATTATCCAGTTTTCCTAGAAATACTGATGCCTGGAGGTCAATTTAATTCTATTGCGCCATCAATACTATCATTAATGGGCGAGTTATCACGTTTGATGTGTTATAGCACAGGCCAAGCTCTTCCATTTGTACCGCTGTGTTTGACAAAAAAACACAGAGGAAATCCTTTATTTGGGACTTCGAAATAACTGTCTTATATCGCAAATTCAACTAATTATAAAGTTTTTCTAGTAACACTGATGCCTGGACGTCAATTTAGTTCAATTGCGCCATCAATACTATCATTAATGGCCGAGTTGTCACGTTTGCAGTGATATGGCACAGGCCAAGCTCTTCCATTTGTACCGGTGTGTTTGACAACAAAACACAGAGCAAATCCTTTATATTAGGACTTCGAAATAACTGTATTATATCGCAAATTCAACTAATTATCCAGTTTTCCTAGTGATACTGATGCCTGGAGGTGAATTTAGTTCTATTGCGCCATCAATACCATCATTAATGGGCGAGTTATCACGTTTGCAGTGTTATAGCACAGGCCAAGCTCTTCCATTTGTACCGGTGTGTTTGACAACAAAATACAGACCAAATCCTTTATCTTGGGACTTCGAAATAACTGTATCAACTAATTATCCAGTTTTCCTAGAAATACTGATGCCTGGAGGTGAATTTAGTTCTATTGCGCCATCAATAGTATCATTAATGGGCGAGTTATCACTTTTGATGTGTTATAGCACAGGCCAAGGTCTTCCATTTGTACCGCTGTGTTTGACAACAAAATACAGAGGAAATCCTTTATTTTGCGACTTCGAAATAACTGTATCATATCGCAAATTCAACTAATTATCAAGTTTTTCTGGTAACACTGATGCCTGGAGGTCAATTTAGTTCTATTGCGCCATCAATACTATCATTAATGGCCGAGTTGTCACACTTGCAGTGTTATGGCACAGGCCAAGCTCTTCCATTTGTACCGCTGTGTTTGACAACAAAACACAGAGCAAATGCTTTATCTTGGGACTTCGAAATAACTGTGTCATATCGCAAATTCAACTAATTATCAAGTTTTTCTAGTAACACTGATGCCTGGAGGTCAATTTAGTTCTATTGCGCCTTCAATACTATCATTAATGGCCGAGTTGTCACATTTGCAGTGTTATGGCACAGGCCAAGCTATTCCATTTGTACCGGTGTGTTTTACAACAAAAGAGAGAGCAACTCCTTTATATTAGGACTTCGAAATAACTGTATTATATGGCAAATTCAACCAATTATCTAGTTTTCCTAGTAATACTGATGCCTGGAGGTGAATTTAGTTCTATTGCGCCATCAATACTATCATTAATGGGCGAGTTATCACGTTTGCAGTGTTATAGCACAGGCCAAGCTCTTCCATTTGTACCGGTGTGTTTGACAACAATATACAGAGCAAATCCTTTATCTTGGGACTTCGAAATAACTGTGTCATATCGCAAATTCAACCAATTATCAAGTTTTCCTAGTAATACTGATGCCTGGAGGTGAATTTAGTTCTATTGCGCAATCAATACCATCATTAATGGGCGAGTTATCACGTTTGCAGTGTTATAGCACAGGCCAAGCTCTTCCATTTGTACCGGTGTGTTTGACAACAAAACACAGAGCAAATCCTTTATATTAGGACTTCGAAATAACTGTATTATATCGCAAATTCAACTAATTATCCAGTTTTGCTAGTAACACTGATGCCTGGAGGTCATTTTAGTTCTATTGCGCCTTCAATACTATCATTAATGACCGAGTTGTCGCATTTTCAGTGTTATGGCACCACCAAGCTCTTCCATTTGTACCGGTGTGTTTGACAACAAAACACAGAGCAAATCCTTTATTTGGGACTTCTTAATAACTGTGTTATCTTGCCAATTCAACTAATTATCTAGTTTTCCTAGTCACTCTGATGCCTGGAGGTCATTTTTGTTCTATTGCGCCATAAATACTATCATTAATGGCCGAGTTGTCACGTTTGCAGTGTTATGGCACAGGCCAAGCTCTTCCATTTGTACCGCTGTGTTTGACAACAAAATACAGAGCAAATCCTTTATCTTGGGACTTCGAAATAACTGTGTCATAACGCAAATTCAACCAATTATCAAGTTTTCCTAGTAATACTGAAGCCTGGAGGTGAATTTAGTTATATTGCGCCATCAATACCATCATTAATGGGCGAGTTATCACGTTTGCAGTGTTATAGCACAGGCCAAGCTCTTCCATTTGTACCGGTGTGTTTGACAACAAAATACAGACCAAATCCTTTATCTTGGGACTTCGAAATAACTGTATCAACTAATTATCCAGTTTTCCTAGAAATACTGATGCCTGGAGGTCAATTTAGTTCTATTGCGCCATCAATACTATCATTAATGGGCGAGTTATCACGTTTGATGTGTTATAGCACAGGCCAAGCTCTTCCATTTGTACCGCTGTGTTTGACAACAAAATACAGAGCAAATCTTTTATTTTGCGACTTCGAAATAACTGTGTCATATCGCAAATTCAACTAATTATCAAGTTTTTCTGGTAACACTGATGCCTCGAGGTCAATTTAGTTCTATTGCGCCTTCAATACTATCATTAATGGCCGAGTTGTCACGTTTGCAGTGTTATGGCACAGACCAAGCTCTTCCATTTGTAACGGTGTGTTTTACAAGAAAATACAGACCAAATCCTTTATCTTGGGACTTCGAAATAACTGTGTCATATCGCAAATTCAACTAATTATCCAGATTTGCTAGTAACACTGATGCCTGGAGGTCATTTTAGTTCTATTGCGCCTTCAATACTATCATTACTGACCGAGTTGTCGCATTTTCAGTGTTATGGCACCACCAAGCTCTTCCATTTGTACCGCTGTGTTTGACAACAAAATACAGAGCAAATCCTTTATCTTGGGACTTCGAAATAACTGTGTCATATCGCAAATTCAACTAATTATCCAGTTTTTCTTGTAACACTGATGCCTGGAAGTCAATTTAGTTCTATTACGCCTTCAATACTATCATTAATGGCCGAGTTGTGACATTTGCAGTGTTATGGCACAGGCCAAGCTCTTCCATTTGTACCGCTGTGTTTGACAACAAAATACAGAGCAAATCCTTTATCTTGGGACTTCGAAATAACTGTATCAACTAATTATCCAGTTTTCCTAGAAATACTGATGCCTGGAGGTCAATTTAGTTCTATTGCGCCTTCAATACTATCATTAATGGCCGAGTTGTGACATTTGCAGTGTTATGGCACAGGCCAACCTCGTCCATTTGTACCGGTGTGTTTGACAACAAAACACAGAGCAAATCCTTTATATTAGGACTTCGAAATAACTGTCTTATATCGCAAATTCAACTAATTATAAAGTTTTTCTAGTAACACTGATGCCTGGACGTCAAATTAGTTCAATTGCGCCATCAATACTATCATTAATGGCCGAGTTGTCACGTTTGCAGTGTTATGGCACAGGCCAAGCTCTTCCATTTGTACCGCTGTGTTTGACAACAAAATACAGAGCAAATCCTTTATCTTGGGACTTCGAAATAACTGTGTCATAACGCAAATTCAACCAATTATCAAGTTTTCCTAGTAATACTGAAGCCTGGAGGTGAATTTAGTTCTATTGCGCCATCAATACCATCATTAATGGGCGAGTTATCACGTTTGCAGTGTTATGGCACAGGCCAAGCTCTTCCATTTGTACCGGTGTGTTTGACAACAAAATACAGACCAAATCCTTTATCTTGGGACTTCGAAATAACTGTATCAACTAATTATCCAGTTTTCCTAGAAATACTGATGCCTGGAGGTCAATTTAGTTCTATTGCGCCATCAATACTATCATTAATGGGCGAGTTATCACGTTTGATGTGTTATAGCACAGGCCAAGCTCTTCCATTTGTACCGCTGTGTTTGACAACAAAATACAGAGCAAATCCTTTATTTTGCGACTTCGAAATAACTGTGTCATATCGCAAATTCAACTAATTATCAAGTTTTTCTGGTAACACTGATGCCTGGAGGTCAATTTAGTTCTATTGCGCCTTCAATACTATCATTAATGGCCGAGTTGTCACGTTTGCAGTGTTATGGCACAGACCAAGCTCTTCCATTTGTAACGGTGTGTTTTACAAGAAAATACAGACCAAATCCTTTATCTTGGGACTTCGAAATAACTGTGTCATATCGCAAATTCAACTAATTATCCAGATTTGCTAGTAACACTGATGCCTGGAGGTCATTTTAGTTCTATTGCGCCTTCAATACTATCATTACTGACCGAGTTGTCGCATTTTCAGTGTTATGGCACCACCAAGCTCTTCCATTTGTACCGCTGTGTTTGACAACAAAATACAGAGCAAATCCTTTATCTTGGGACTTCGAAATAACTGTGTCATATCGCAAATTCAACTAATTATCCAGTTTTTCTGGTAACACTGATGCCTGTAAGTCAATTTAGTTCTATTACGCCTTCAATACTATCATTAATGGCCGAGTTGTGACATTTGCAGTGTTATGGCACAGGCCAAGCTCTTCCATTTGTACCGCTGTGTTTGACAACAAAATACAGAGCAAATCCTTTATCTTGGGACTTCGAAATAACTGTATCAACTAATTATCTAGTTTTCCTAGAAATACTGATGCCTGGAGGTCAATTTAGTTCTATTGCGCCATCAATACTATCATTAATGGGCGAGTTGTCACGTTTGATGTGTTATAGCACAGGCCAAGCTCTTCCATTTGTACCGCTGTGTTTGACAACAAAATACAGAGCAAATCCTTTATCTTGGGACTTCGAAATAACTGTGTCATATCGCAAATTCAACTAATTATCCAGTTTTTCTGGTAACACTGATGCCTGGAGGTCAATTTAGTTCTATTGCGCCTTCAATACTATCATTAATGGCCGAGTTGTGATATTTGCAGTGTTATGGCACAGGCCAAGCTCTTCCATTTGTACCGGTGTGTTTGACAACAAAACACAGAGCAAATCCTTTATATTAGGACTTCCAAATAATTGTATTATATCGCAAATTCAACTAATTATCAAGTTTTTCTAGTAACACCGATGCATGGAGGTCAATTTAGTTCTATTGCGCCTTCAATACTATCATTAATGGCCGAGTTGTGACATTTGCAGTGTTATGGCACAGGCCAACCTCGTCCATTTGTACCGGTGTGTTTGACAACAAAACACAGAGCAAATCCTTTATCTTGGGACTTCGAAATAACTGTCTTATATCGCAAATTCAACTAATTATAAAGTTTTTCTAGTAACACTGATGCATGGAGGTCAATTTAGTTCTATTGCGCCATCAATACTATCATTAATGGTCGAGTTGTCACGTTTGCAGTGTTATGACACAGGCCAAGCTCTTCCATTTGTACCGCTGTGTTTGACAACAAAATACAGAGCAACTCCTTTATCTTGGGACTTCGAAATAACTGTGTCATATCGCAAATTCAACCGATTATCAAGTTTTCCTAGTAATACTGATGCCTGGAGGTGAATTTAGTTCTATTGCGCCATCAATACTATCATTAATGGCCGAGTTGTCACGTTTGCAGTGTTATAGCACAGGCCAAGCTCTTCCATTTGTAACGGTGTGTTTGACAACAAAATACAGAGCAAATCTTTTATCTTGGGACTTCGAAATAACTGTGACATATTGCAAATTCAACTAATTATCCAGTTTTGCTAGTAACACTGATGCCTGGAGGTCAATTTAGTTCTATTGCGCCTTCAATACTATCATTAATGACCGAGTTGTCGCATTTTCAGTGTTATGGCACCACCAAGCTCTTCCATTTGTACCGGTGTGTTTGACAACAAAATACAGAGCAAATCCTTTATTTGGGAGTTCTTAATAACTGTGTTATCTTGCCAATTCAACTAATTATCTAGTTTTCCTAGTCACTCTGATGCCTGGAGGTCAATTTAGTTCTATTGCGCCATAAATACTATCATTAATGGCCGAGTTGTCACATTTTTAGTGTTGTGGCACCGCCAAGCCCTTCCATTTGTACCACCGGTGTGTTTGACAACAAAATACAGAGCAAATCCTTTATCTTGGGACTTCGAAATAACTGTGTCATATCGCAAATTCAACTAATTATCAAGTTTTTCTAGTAACACTGATGCCTGGAGGTCAATTTAGTTCTATTGCGCCTTCAATACTATCATTAATGGCCGAGTTGTGACATTTGCAGTGTTATGGCACAGGCCAAGCTATTCCATTTGTACCGGTGTGTTTTACAACAAAAGAGAGAGCAACTCCTTTATATTAGGACTTCGAAATAACTGTATTATATGGCAAATTCAACCAATTATCTAGTTTTCCTAGTAATACTGATGCCTGGAGGTGAATTTAGTTCTATTGCGCCATCAATACCATCATTAATGGGCGAGTTATCACGTTTGCAGTGTTATAGCACAGGCCAAGCTCTTCCATTTGTACCGGTGTGTTTGACAACAAAACAGAGAGAAACTCCTTTATCTTGGGACTTCGAAATAACTGTATCAACTAATTATCCAGTTTTCCTAGAAATACTGATGCCTGGAGGTCAATTTAGTTCTATTGCGCCTTCAATACTATCATTAATGGCCGAGTTGTGACATTTGCAGTGTTATGGCACAGGCCAACCTCGTCCATTTGTACCGGTGTGTTTGACAACAAAACACAGAGCAAATCCTTTATATTAGGACTTCGAAATAACTGTCTTATATCGCAAATTCAACTAATTATAAAGTTTTTCTAGTAACACTGATGCCTGGACGTCAAATTAGTTCAATTGCGCCATCAATACTATCATTAATGGCCGAGTTGTCACGTTTGCAGTGTTATGGCACAGGCCAAGCTCTTCCATTTGTACCGCTGTGTTTGACAACAAAATACAGAGCAAATCCTTTATCTTGGGACTTCGAAATAACTGTGTCATAACGCAAATTCAACCAATTATCAAGTTTTCCTAGTAATACTGAAGCCTGGAGGTGAATTTAGTTCTATTGCGCCATCAATACCATCATTAATGGGCGAGTTATCACGTTTGCAGTGTTATAGCACAGGCCAAGCTCTTCCATTTGTACCGGTGTGTTTGACAACAAAATACAGACCAAATCCTTTATCTTGGGACTTCGAAATAACTGTATCAACTAATTATCCAGTTTTCCTAGAAATACTGATGCCTGGAGGTCAATTTAGTTCTATTGCGCCATCAATACTATCATTAATGGGCGAGTTATCACGTTTGATGTGTTATAGCACAGGCCAAGCTCTTCCATTTGTACCGCTGTGTTTGACAACAAAATACAGAGCAAATCCTTTATTTTGCGACTTCGAAATAACTGTGTCATATCGCAAATTCAACTAATTATCAAGTTTTTCTGGTAACACTGATGCCTGGAGGTCAATTTAGTTCTATTGCGCCTTCAATACTATCATTAATGGCCGAGTTGTCACGTTTGCAGTGTTATGGCACAGACCAAGCTCTTCCATTTGTAACGGTGTGTTTTACAAGAAAATACAGACCAAATCCTTTATCTTGGGACTTCGAAATAACTGTGTCATATCGCAAATTCAACTAATTATCCAGTTTTTCTGGTAACACTGATGCCTGTAAGTCAATTTAGTTCTATTACGCCTTCAATACTATCATTAATGGCCGAGTTGTGACATTTGCAGTGTTATGGCACAGGCCAAGCTCTTCCATTTGTACCGCTGTGTTTGACAACAAAATACAGAGCAAATCCTTTATCTTGGGACTTCGAAATAACTGTATCAACTAATTATCCAGTTTTCCTAGAAATACTGATGCCTGGAGGTCAATTTAGTTCTATTGCGCCATCAATACTATCATTAATGGGCGAGTTGTCACGTTTGATGTGTTATAGCACAGGCCAAGCTCTTCCATTTGTACCGCTGTGTTTGACAACAAAATACAGAGCAAATCCTTTATATTGGGACTTCGAAATAACTGTGTCATATCGCAAATTCAACTAATTATCCAGTTTTTCTGGTAACACTGATGCCTGGAGGTCAATTTAGTTCTATTGCGCCTTCAATACTATCATTAATGGCCGAGTTGTGATATTTGCAGTGTTATGGCACAGGCCAAGCTCTTCCATTTGTACCGGTGTGTTTGACAACAAAACACAGAGCAAATCCTTTATATTAGGACTTCCAAATAATTGTATTATATCGCAAATTCAACTAATTATCAAGTTTTTCTAGTAACACCGATGCATGGAGGTCAATTTAGTTCTATTGCGCCTTCAATACTATCATTAATGGCCGAGTTGTGACATTTGCAGTGTTATGGCACAGGCCAACCTCGTCCATTTGTACCGGTGTGTTTGACAACAAAACACAGAGCAAATCCTTTATATTAGGACTTCCAAATAATTGTATTATATCGCAAATTCAACTAATTATCAAGTTTTTCTAGTAACACCGATGCATGGAGGTCAATTTAGTTCTATTGCGCCTTCAATACTATCATTAATGGCCGAGTTGTGACATTTGCAGTGTTATGGCACAGGCCAACCTCGTCCATTTGTACCGGTGTGTTTGACAACAAAACACAGAGCAAATCCTTTATCTTGGGACTTCGAAATAACTGTCTTATATCGCAAATTCAACTAATTATAAAGTTTTTCTAGTAACACTGATGCCTGGAGGTCAATTTAGTTCTATTGCGCCTTCAATACTATCATTAATGGCCGAGTTGTGATATTTGCAGTGTTATGGCACAGGCCAAGCTCTTCCATTTGTACCGGTGTGTTTGACAACAAAACACAGAGCAAATCCTTTATATTAGGACTTCCAAATAATTGTATTATATCGCAAATTCAACTAATTATCAAGTTTTTCTAGTAACACCGATGCATGGAGGTCAATTTAGTTCTATTGCGCCTTCAATACTATCATTAATGGCCGAGTTGTGACATTTGCAGTGTTATGGCACAGGCCAACCTCGTCCATTTGTACCGGTGTGTTTGACAACAAAACACAGAGCAAATCCTTTATCTTGGGACTTCGAAATAACTGTCTTATATCGCAAATTCAACTAATTATAAAGTTTTTCTAGTAACACTGATGCATGGAGGTCAATTTAGTTCTATTGCGCCATCAATACTATCATTAATGGTCGAGTTGTCACGTTTGCAGTGTTATGACACAGGCCAAGCTCTTCCATTTGTACCGCTGTGTTTGACAACAAAATACAGAGCAACTCCTTTATCTTGGGACTTCGAAATAACTGTGTCATATCGCAAATTCAACCGATTATCAAGTTTTCCTAGTAATACTGATGCCTGGAGGTGAATTTAGTTATATTGCGCCATCAATACTATCATTAATGGCCGAGTTGTCACGTTTGCAGTGTTATAGCACAGGCCAAGCTCTTCCATTTGTAACGGTGTGTTTGACAACAAAATACAGAGCAAATCTTTTATCTTGGGACTTCGAAATAACTGTGACATATTGCAAATTCAACTAATTATCCAGTTTTGCTAGTAACACTGATGCCTGGAGGTCAATTTAGTTCTATTGCGCCTTCAATACTATCATTAATGAACGAGTTGTCGCATTTTCAGTGTTAAGGCACCACCAAGCTCTTCCATTTGTACCGGTGTGTTTGACAACAAAATACAGAGCAAATCCTTTATTTGGGACTTCTTAATAACTGTGTTATCTTGCCAATTCAACTAATTATCTAGTTTTCCTAGTCACTCTGATGCCTGGAGGTCAATTTAGTTCTATTGCGCCATAAATACTATCATTAATGGCCGAGTTGTCACATTTTTAGTGTTGTGGCACCGCCAAGCCCTTCCATTTGTACCACCGGTGTGTTTGACAACAAAATACAGAGCAAATCCTTTATCTTGGGACTTCGAAATAACTGTGTCATATCGCAAATTCAACTAATTATCAAGTTTTTCTAGTAACACTGATGCCTGGAGGTCAATTTAGTTCTATTGCGCCTTCAATAATATCATTAATGGCCGAGTTGTGACATTTGCAGTGTTATGGCACAGGCCAAGCTATTCCATTTGTACCGGTGTGTTTTACAACAAAAGAGAGAGCAACTCCTTTATATTAGGACTTCGAAATAACTGTATTATATGGCAAATTCAACCAATTATCTAGTTTTCCTAGTAATACTGATGCCTGGAGGTGAATTTAGTTCTATTGCGCCATCAATACCATCATTAATGGGCGAGTTATCACGTTTGCAGTGTTATAGCACAGGCCAAGCTCTTCCATTTGTACCGGTGTGTTTGACAACAAAACAGAGAGAAACTCCTTTATCTTGGGACTTCGAAATAACTGTATCAACTAATTATCCAGTTTTCCTAGAAATACTGATGCCAGGAGGTCAATTTAGTTCTATTGCGCCTTCAATACTATCATTAATGGCCGAGTTGTGACATTTGCAGTGTTATGGCACAGGCCAACCTCGTCCATTTGTACCGGTGTGTTTGACAACAAAACACAGAGCAAATCCTTTATATTAGGACTTCGAAATAACTGTCTTATATCGCAAATTCAACTAATTATAAAGTTTTTCTAGTAACACTGATGCCTGGACGTCAAATTAGTTCAATTGCGCCATCAATACTATCATTAATGGCCGAGTTGTCACGTTTGCAGTGTTATGGCACAGGCCAAGCTCTTCCATTTGTACCGCTGTGTTTGACAACAAAATACAGAGCAAATCCTTTATCTTGGGACTTCGAAATAACTGTGTCATAACGCAAATTCAACCAATTATCAAGTTTTCCTAGTAATACTGAAGCCTGGAGGTGAATTTAGTTCTATTGCGCCATCAATACCATCATTAATGGGCGAGTTATCACGTTTGCAGTGTTATAGCACAGGCCAAGCTCTTCCATTTGTACCGGTGTGTTTGACAACAAAATACAGACCAAATCCTTTATCTTGGGACTTCGAAATAACTGTATCAACTAATTATCCAGTTTTCCTAGAAATACTGATGCCTGGAGGTCAATTTAGTTCTATTGCGCCATCAATACTATCATTAATGGGCGAGTTATCACGTTTGATGTGTTATAGCACAGGCCAAGCTCTTCCATTTGTACCGCTGTGTTTGACAACAAAATACAGAGCAAATCCTTTATTTTGCGACTTCGAAATAACTGTGTCATATCGCAAATTCAACTAATTATCAAGTTTTTCTGGTAACACTGATGCCTGGAGGTCAATTTAGTTCTATTGCGCCTTCAATACTATCATTAATGGCCGAGTTGTCACGTTTGCAGTGTTATGGCACAGACCAAGCTCTTCCATTTGTAACGGTGTGTTTTACAAGAAAATACAGACCAAATCCTTTATTTGGGACTTCTTAATAACTGTGTTATCTTGCCAATTCAACTAATTATCTAGTTTTCCTAGTCACTCTGATGCCTGGAGGTCAATTTAGTTCTATTGCGCCATAAATACTATCATTAATGGCCGAGTTGTCACATTTTTAGTGTTGTGGCACCGCCAAGCCCTTCCATTTGTACCACCGGTGTGTTTGACAACAAAATACAGAGCAAATCCTTTATCTTGGGACTTCGAAATAACTGTGTCATATCGCAAATTCAACTAATTATCAAGTTTTTCTAGTAACACTGATGCCTGGAGGTCAATTTAGTTCTATTGCGCCTTCAATAATATCATTAATGGCCGAGTTGTGACATTTGCAGTGTTATGGCACAGGCCAAGCTATTCCATTTGTACCGGTGTGTTTTACAACAAAAGAGAGAGCAACTCCTTTATATTAGGACTTCGAAATAACTGTATTATATGGCAAATTCAACCAATTATCTAGTTTTCCTAGTAATACTGATGCCTGGAGGTGAATTTAGTTCTATTGCGCCATCAATACCATCATTAATGGGCGAGTTATCACGTTTGCAGTGTTATAGCACAGGCCAAGCTCTTCCATTTGTACCGGTGTGTTTGACAACAAAACAGAGAGAAACTCCTTTATCTTGGGACTTCGAAATAACTGTATCAACTAATTATCCAGTTTTCCTAGAAATACTGATGCCAGGAGGTCAATTTAGTTCTATTGCGCCTTCAATACTATCATTAATGGCCGAGTTGTGACATTTGCAGTGTTATGGCACAGGCCAACCTCGTCCATTTGTACCGGTGTGTTTGACAACAAAACACAGAGCAAATCCTTTATATTAGGACTTCGAAATAACTGTCTTATATCGCAAATTCAACTAATTATAAAGTTTTTCTAGTAACACTGATGCCTGGACGTCAAATTAGTTCAATTGCGCCATCAATACTATCATTAATGGCCGAGTTGTCACGTTTGCAGTGTTATGGCACAGGCCAAGCTCTTCCATTTGTACCGCTGTGTTTGACAACAAAATACAGAGCAAATCCTTTATCTTGGGACTTCGAAATAACTGTGTCATAACGCAAATTCAACCAATTATCAAGTTTTCCTAGTAATACTGAAGCCTGGAGGTGAATTTAGTTCTATTGCGCCATCAATACCATCATTAATGGGCGAGTTATCACGTTTGCAGTGTTATAGCACAGGCCAAGCTCTTCCATTTGTACCGGTGTGTTTGACAACAAAATACAGACCAAATCCTTTATCTTGGGACTTCGAAATAACTGTATCAACTAATTATCCAGTTTTCCTAGAAATACTGATGCCTGGAGGTCAATTTAGTTCTATTGCGCCATCAATACTATCATTAATGGGCGAGTTATCACGTTTGATGTGTTATAGCACAGGCCAAGCTCTTCCATTTGTACCGCTGTGTTTGACAACAAAATACAGAGCAAATCCTTTATTTTGCGACTTCGAAATAACTGTGTCATATCGCAAATTCAACTAATTATCAAGTTTTTCTGGTAACACTGATGCCTGGAGGTCAATTTAGTTCTATTGCGCCTTCAATACTATCATTAATGGCCGAGTTGTCACGTTTGCAGTGTTATGGCACAGACCAAGCTCTTCCATTTGTAACGGTGTGTTTTACAAGAAAATACAGACCAAATCCTTTATCTTGGGACTTCGAAATAACTGTGTCATATCGCAAATTCAACTAATTATCCAGTTTTTCTGGTAACACTGATGCCTGTAAGTCAATTTAGTTCTATTACGCCTTCAATACTATCATTAATGGCCGAGTTGTGACATTTGCAGTGTTATGGCACAGGCCAAGCTCTTCCATTTGTACCGCTGTGTTTGACAACAAAATACAGAGCAAATCCTTTATCTTGGGACTTCGAAATAACTGTATCAACTAATTATCCAGTTTTCCTAGAAATACTGATGCCTGGAGGTCAATTTAGTTCTATTGCGCCATCAATACTATCATTAATGGGCGAGTTGTCACGTTTGATGTGTTATAGCACAGGCCAAGCTCTTCCATTTGTACCGCTGTGTTTGACAACAAAATACAGAGCAAATCCTTTATATTGGGACTTCGAAATAACTGTGTCATATCGCAAATTCAACTAATTATCCAGTTTTTCTGGTAACACTGATGCCTGGAGGTCAATTTAGTTCTATTGCGCCTTCAATACTATCATTAATGGCCGAGTTGTGATATTTGCAGTGTTATGGCACAGGCCAAGCTCTTCCATTTGTACCGGTGTGTTTGACAACAAAACACAGAGCAAATCCTTTATATTAGGACTTCCAAATAATTGTATTATATCGCAAATTCAACTAATTATCAAGTTTTTCTAGTAACACCGATGCATGGAGGTCAATTTAGTTCTATTGCGCCTTCAATACTATCATTAATGGCCGAGTTGTGACATTTGCAGTGTTATGGCACAGGCCAACCTCGTCCATTTGTACCGGTGTGTTTGACAACAAAACACAGAGCAAATCCTTTATCTTGGGACTTCGAAATAACTGTCTTATATCGCAAATTCAACTAATTATAAAGTTTTTCTAGTAACACTGATGCATGGAGGTCAATTTAGTTCTATTGCGCCATCAATACTATCATTAATGGTCGAGTTGTCACGTTTGCAGTGTTATGACACAGGCCAAGCTCTTCCATTTGTACCGCTGTGTTTGACAACAAAATACAGAGCAAATCCTTTATCTTGGGACTTCGAAATAACTGTGTCATATCGCAAATTCAACCGATTATCAAGTTTTCCTAGTAATACTGAGGCCTGGAGGTGAATTTAGTTCTATTGCGCCATCAATACTATCATTAATGGCCGAGTTGTCACGTTTGCAGTGTTATAGCACAGGCCAAGCTCTTCCATTTGTAACGGTGTGTTTGACAACAAAATAGAGAGCAAATCTTTTATCTTGGGACTTCGAAATAACTGTGACATATTGCAAATTCAACTAATTATCCAGTTTTGCTAGTAACACTGATGCCTGGAGGTCATTTTAGTTCTATTGTGCCTTCAATACTATCATTAATGACCGAGTTGTCGCATTTTCAGTGTTATGGCACCACCAAGCTCTTCCATTTGTACCGGTGTGTTTGACAACAAAATACAGAGCAAATCCTTTATTTGGGACTTCTTAATAACTGTGTTATCTTGCCAATTCAACTAATTATCTAGTTTTCCTAGTCACTCTGATGCCTGGAGGTCAATTTAGTTCTATTGCGCCATAAATACTATCATTAATGGCCGAGTTGTCACATTTTTAGTGTTGTGGCACCGCCAAGCCCTTCCATTTGTACCACCGGTGTGTTTGACAACAAAATACAGAGCAAATCCTTTATCTTGGGACTTCGAAATAACTGTGTCATATCGCAAATTCAACTAATTATCAAGTTTTTCTAGTAATACTGATGCCTGGAGGTGAATTTAGTTCTATTGCGCCATCAATACCATCATTAATGGGCGAGTTATCACGTTTGCAGTGTTATAGCACAGGCCAAGCTCTTCCATTTGTACCGGTGTGTTTGACAACAAAACAGAGAGAAACTCCTTTATCTTGGGACTTCGAAATAACTGTATCAACTAATTATCCAGTTTTCCTAGAAATACTGATGCCTGGAGGTCAATTTAGTTCTATTGCGCCTTCAATACTATCATTAATGGCCGAGTTGTGACATTTGCAGTGTTATGGCACAGGCCAACCTCGTCCATTTGTACCGGTGTGTTTGACAACAAAACACAGAGCAAATCCTTTATATTAGGACTTCGAAATAACTGTCTTATATCGCAAATTCAACTAATTATAAAGTTTTTCTAGTAACACTGATGCCTGGACGTCAAATTAGTTCAATTGCGCCATCAATACTATCATTAATGGCCGAGTTCTCACGTTTGCAGTGTTATGGCACAGGCCAAGCTCTTCCATTTGTACCGCTGTGTTTGACAACAAAATACAGAGCAAATCCTTTATCTTGGGACTTCGAAATAACTGTGTCATAACGCAAATTCAACCAATTATCAAGTTTTCCTAGTAATACTGATGCCTGGAGGTGAATTTAGTTCTATTGCGCCATCAATACCATCATTAATGGGCGAGTTATCACGTTTGCAGTGTTATAGCACAGGCCAAGCTCTTCCATTTGTACCGGTGTGTTTGACAACAAAATACAGACCAAATCCTTTATCTTGGGACTTCGAAATAACTGTATCAACTAATTATCCAGTTTTACTAGAAATACTGATGCCTGGAGGTCAATTTAGTTCTATTGCGCCATCAATACTATCATTAATGGGCGAGTTATCACGTTTGATGTGTTATAGCACAGGCCAAGCTCTTCCATTTGTACCGCTGTGTTTGACAACAAAATACAGAGCAAATCCTTTATTTTGCGACTTCGAAATAACTGTGTCATATCGCAAATTCAACTAATTATCAAGTTTTTCTGGTAACACTGATGCCTGGAGGTCAATTTAGTTCTATTGCGCCTTCAATACTATCATTAATGGCCGAGTTGTCACGTTTGCAGTGTTATGGCACAGACCAAGCTCTTCCATTTGTAACGGTGTGTTTTACAAGAAAATACAGACCAAATCCTTTATCTTGGGACTTCGAAATAACTGTGTCATATCGCAAATTCAACTAATTATCCAGATTTGCTAGTAACACTGATGCCTGGAGGTCATTTTAGTTCTATTGCGCCTTCAATACTATCATTACTGACCGAGTTGTCGCATTTTCAGTGTTATGGCACCACCAAGCTCTTCCATTTGTACCGCTGTGTTTGACAACAAAATACAGAGCAAATCCTTTATCTTGGGACTTCGAAATAACTGTGTCATATCGCAAATTCAACTAATTATCCAGTTTTTCTGGTAACACTGATGCCTGTAAGTCAATTTAGTTCTATTACGCCTTCAATACTATCATTAATGGCCGAGTTGTGACATTTGCAGTGTTATGGCACAGGCCAAGCTCTTCCATTTGTACCGCTGTGTTTGACAACACAATACAGAGCAAATCCTTTATATTAGGACTTCGATATAACTGTCTTATATCGCAAATTCAACTAATTATAAAGTTTTTCTAGTAACACTGATGCCTGGACGTCAAATTAGTTCAATTGCGCCATCAATACTATCATTAATGGCCGAGTTGTCACGTTTGCAGTGTTATGGCAAAGGCCAAGCTCTTCCATTTGTACCGCTGTGTTTGACAACAAAATACAGAGCAAATCCTTTATCTTGGGACTTCGAAATAACTGTGTCATAACGCAAATTCAACCAATTATCAAGTTTTCCTAGTAATACTGAAGCCTGGAGGTGAATTTAGTTCTATTGCGCCATCAATACCATCATTAATGGGCGAGTTATCACGTTTGCAGTGTTATAGCACAGGCCAAGCTCTTCCATTTGTACCGGTGTGTTTGACAACAAAATACAGACCAAATCCTTTATCTTGGGACTTCGAAATAACTGTATCAACTAATTATCCAGTTTTCCTAGAAATACTGATGCCTGGAGGTCAATTTAGTTCTATTGCGCCATCAATACTATCATTAATGGGCGAGTTATCACGTTTGATGTGTTATAGCACAGGCCAAGCTCTTCCATTTGTACCGCTGTGTTTGACAACAAAATACAGAGCAAATCCTTTATTTTGCGACTTTGAAATAACTGTGTCATATCGCAAATTCAACTAATTATCAAGTTTTTCTGGTAACACTGATGCCTGGAGGTCAATTTAGTTCTATTGCGCCTTCAATACTATCATTAATGGCCGAGTTGTCACGTTTGCAGTGTTATGGCACAGACCAAGCTCTTCCATTTGTAACGGTGTGTTTTACAAGAAAATACAGACCAAATCCTTTATCTTGGGACTTCGAAATAACTGTGTCATATCGCAAATTCAACTAATTATCCAGATTTGCTAGTAACACTGATGCCTGGAGGTCATTTTAGTTCTATTGCGCCTTCAATACTATCATTACTGACCGAGTTGTCGCATTTTCAGTGTTATGGCACCACCAAGCTCTTCCATTTGTACCGCTGTGTTTGACAACAAAATACAGAGCAAATCCTTTATCTTGGGACTTCGAAATAACTGTGTCATATCGCAAATTCAACTAATTATCCAGTTTTTCTGGTAACACTGATGCCTGTAAGTCAATTTAGTTATATTACGCCTTCAATACTATCATTAATGGCCGAGTTGTGACATTTGCAGTGTTATGGCACAGGCCAAGCTCTTCCATTTGTACCGCTGTGTTTGACAACACAATACAGAGCAAATCCTTTATCTTGGGACTTCGAAATAACTGTATCAACTAATTATCCAGTTTTCCTAGAAATACTGATGCCTGGAGGTCAATTTAGTTCTATTGCGCCATCAATACTATCATTAATGGGCGAGTTGTCACGTTTGATGTGTTATAGCACAGGCCAAGCTCTTCCATTTGTACCGCTGTGTTTGACAACAAAATACAGAGCAAATCCTTTATCTTGGGACTTCGAAATAACTGTGTCATATCGCAAATTCAACTAATTATCCAGTTTTTCAGGTAACACTGATGCCTGGAGGTCAATTTAGTTCTATTGCGCCTTCAATACTATCATTAATGGCCGAGTTGTGATATTTGCAGTGTTATGGCACAGGCCAAGCTCTTCCATTTGTACCGGTGTGTTTGACAACAAAACAGAGAGCAAATCCTTTATATTAGGACTTCCAAATAATTGTATTATATCGCAAATTCAACTAATTATCAAGTTTTTCTAGTAACACTGATGCATGGAGGTCAATTTAGTTCTATTGCGCCTTCAATACTATCATTAATGGCCGAGTTGTGACATTTGCAGTGTTATGGCACAGGCCAACCTCGTCCATTTGTACCGGTGTGTTTGACAACAAAACACAGAGCAAATCCTTTATCTTGGGACTTCGAAATAACTGTCTTATATCGCAAATTCAACTAATTATAAAGTTTTTCTAGTAACACTGATGCATGGAGGTCAATTTAGTTCTATTGCGCCATCAATACTATCATTAATGGTCGAGTTGTCACGTTTGCAGTGTTATGACACAGGCCAAGCTCTTCCATTTGTACCGCTGTGTTTGAGAACAAAATACAGAGCAAATCCTTTATCTTGGGACTTCGAAATAACTGTGTCATATCGCAAATTCAACCGATTATCAAGTTTTCCTAGTAATACTGATGCCAGGAGGTGAATTTAGTTCTATTGCGCCATCAATACTATCATTAATGGCCGAGTTGTCACGTTTGCAGTGTTATAGCACAGGCCAAGCTCTTCCATTTGTAACGGTGTGTTTGACAACAAAATACAGACCAAATCTTTTATCTTGGGACTTCGAAATAACTGTGACATATTGCAAATTCAACTAATTATCCAGTTTTGCTAGTAACACTGATGCCTGGAGGTCATTTTAGTTCTATTGCGCCTTCAATACTATCATTAATGACCGAGTTGTCGCATTTTCAGTGTTATGGCACCACCAAGCTCTTCCATTTGTACCGGTGTGTTTGACAACAAAATACAGAGCAAATCCTTTATTTGGGACTTCTTAATAACTGTGTTATCTTGCCAATTCAACTAATTATCTAGTTTTCCTAGTCACTCTGATGCCTGGAGGTCAATTTAGTTCTATTGCGCCATAAATACTATCATTAATGGCCGAGTTGTCACATTTTCAGTGTTGTGGCACCGCCAAGCCCTTCCATTTGTACCACCGGTGTGTTTGACAACAAAATACAGAGCAAATCCTTTATCTTGGGACTTCGAAATAACTATGTCATATCGCAAATTCAACTAATTATCCAGTTTTGCTAGTAACACTGATGCCTGGAGGTCATTTTAGTTCTATTGCGCCTTCAATACTATCATTAATGACCGAGTTGTCGCATTTTCAGTGTTATGGCACCACCAAGCTCTTCCATTTGTACCGGTGTGTTTGACAACAAAATACAGAGCAAATCCTTTATTTGGGACTTCTTAATAACTGTGTTATCTTGCCAATTCAACTAATTATCTAGTTTTCCTAGTCACTCTGATGCCTGGAGGTCAATTTAGTTCTATTGCGCCATAAATACTATCATTAATGGCCGAGTTGTCACATTTTCAGTGTTGTGGCACCGCCAAGCCCTTCCATTTGTACCACCGGTGTGTTTGACAACAAAATACAGAGCAAATCCTTTATCTTGGGACTTCGAAATAACTATGTCATATCGCAAATTCAACTAATTATCAAGTTTTTCTAGTAACACTGATGCCTGGAGGTCAATTTAGTTCTATTGCGCCTTCAATACTATCATTAATGGCCGAGTTGTGACATTTGCAGTGTTATGGCACAGGCCAAGCTATTCCATTTGTACCGGTGTGTTTTACAACAAAAGAGAGAGCAACTCCTTTATATTAGGACTTCGAAATAACTGTATTATATGGCAAATTCAACCAATTATCTAGTTTTTCTGGTAACACTGATGCCTGTAAGTCAATTTAGTTCTATTACGCCTTCAATACTATCATTAATGGCCGAGTTGTGACATTTGCAGTGTTATGGCACAGGCCAAGCTCTTCCATTTGTACCGCTGTGTTTGACAACACAATACAGAGCAAATCCTTTATCTTGGGACTTCGAAATAACTGTATCAACTAATTATCCAGTTTTCCTAGAAATACTGATGCCTGGAGGTCAATTTAGTTCTATTGCGCCATCAATACTATCATTAATGGGCGAGTTGTCACGTTTGATGTGTTATAGCACAGGCCAAGCTCTTCCATTTGTACCGCTGTGTTTGACAACAAAATACAGAGCAAATCCTTTATCTTGGGACTTCGAAATAACTGTGTCATATCGCAAATTCAACTAATTATCCAGTTTTACTGGTAACACTGATGCCTGGAGGTCAATTTAGTTCTATTGCGCCTTCAATACTATCATTAATGGCCGAGTTGTGATATTTGCAGTGTTATGGCACAGGCCAAGCTCTTCCATTTGTACCGGTGTGTTTGACAACAAAACAGAGAGCAAATCCTTTATATTAGGACTTCCAAATAATTGTATTATATCGCAAATTCAACTAATTATCAAGTTTTTCTAGTAACACTGATGCATGGAGGTCAATTTAGTTCTATTGCGCCTTCAATACTATCATTAATGGCCGAGTTGTGACATTTGCAGTGTTATGGCACAGGCCAACCTCGTCCATTTGTACCGGTGTGTTTGACAACAAAACACAGAGCAAATCCTTTATCTTGGGACTTCGAAATAACTGTCTTATATCGCAAATTCAACTAATTATAAAGTTTTTCTAGTAACACTGATGCATGGAGGTCAATTTAGTTCTATTGCGCCATCAATACTATCATTAATGGTCGAGTTGTCACGTTTGCAGTGTTATGACA
The DNA here is from genome assembly GCA_030867875.1 of Actinernus sp. WN-2022. Lineage (NCBI taxonomy): Eukaryota > Metazoa > Cnidaria > Anthozoa > Actiniaria > Actinernidae > Actinernus > Actinernus sp. WN-2022. Next base: position 105,604,729 of record JAOWCC010001634.1, on the reverse strand, counting down.
CAGGCCAAGCTCTTCCATTTGTACCGCTGTGTTTGACAACAAAATACAGAGCAAATCCTTTATCTTGGGACTTCGAAATAACTGTGTCATATCGCAAATTCAACCGATTATCAAGTTTTCCTAGTAATACTGATGCCTGGAGGTGAATTTAGTTCTATTGCGCCATCAATACTATCATTAATGTTCAAATTTCGTGCATTGTACAAAATCCAAGCATGTGATTGGATAATGAGCGTGCATTATTGGTGACCACAGCACTCGACCCAGACCCTCTCTTACCTAGGGAAAGGGAGACCTAGACCTAGTCCTTCGCTTAGTTACGTGTTTGGACGGCTTGGAAAACCTCATCGCATATTAAACAGTGAAAATGCAGACAATTACTAGAAAGGTAACGGCAGGATTGAACTCTGTTGCCTGTGTGACAGAAGATATATATTTTGAGGCGAACATTTGCATAATCGCTCGTTGGAAATGGCTGATTTGCGAGTGCTGGAAGTACAACTTTACAAGTCAACATGTGTCCGAGTGAACAAAGGTTTCTACAACACTCTAGTAGTCTTACTTAAGAAATGGATTGTATTTCCGAGACCTTACTCTGTCAATAAGAGGAGAAAATTAAGCGAGAATTCAGTGGATGGTTCGAAAACCCAGGATATTTGATTTGGAAAATGTTTGCATCGGAGCCGAGCACATGGCCGGAGGCCGGTTTCAATTCACTGCCCCACTGGAATCTGCAGGTTAGTTATTTTCGAATGAAAGAAACTATTAAAGAAAGCAGACTATCTAGGAGTTAAGCCAGCTAAATAATTGATATTTGAATACATGGCTCCAAGAGAAACGTTTTCGAGTTAAATGTACAATCATACTATTCGCCTCACATTATGTTTTCAGGCAAACATTTGCATAATCGTTCGTTAGAAATGGCTGATATGCAAGCGCTGGAAGTACAACAACTAACAAGTCAACATGTGTCTGAGTAAACAAACGTTTCTACAACACTCTAGCAGTGCAAACTGAAGAAATGGATTTTATTTCCGGCGAGGCCTTACTCTGTCAATAAGAGGAGACAATGAAGCGACAATTCAGTGGAAGGTTCGAAAACCTAGGATATTTTTATTTGGAAAATGTTTGCATCAGAGCCGAGCACATGAAGGCCGGTTTCAAGATTTCAATTCACTGGAATCTGCAGGTTAGTTATTTTCGAATGAAAGAAACTATTAAAGAAAGTAGACTATCTAGGAGTTAAGTCGGCTAAATACTCGATATTTTAATACATGGCTCCAAGAGAAACGTTTTCGAGTTAAATGTACAAACATGTACTCGCAAGGCGTCAACTAAACTGACCGAACGCCAAAGTAAATTATTCTTTGCAAAGTTATCTACTTCTGTTTTTATTCATTGTCTATTGAAATGACTTTTCTTTGTGGAGATATTTACCGTAAAATGATTTAATTCATGCGAAATATTTGACTTCTTTATGAAATTGTTATTGACAACTGATTTAAATTGAAATTCACGGCTGACAGTGCACTCAGTTTGAATATTAAAAGGGTTAGAGACTTTATGTTTGTGCTTTATCGGAAAAATACAGTCACTTGCTGACTGTACGATGAACTCAAAATTTCTTCATACTGCATTCGGCCTTCGTCCTCATGCAGTATTCATTATTTTTCGTTCATCGTACAGTCAACGCGTGCCTGTATTTGTCGATAAAGAACTCACAAGCAGTCTCTAACCCTTACTTAATGGCCGAGTTGTCACGTTTGCAGTGTTATAGCACAGGCCAAGCTCTTCCATTTGTAACGGTGTGTTTGACAACAAAATACAGACCAAATCTTTTATCTTGGGACTTCGAAATAACTGTGACATATTGCAAATTCAACTAATTATCCAGTTTTGCTAGTAACACTGATGCCTGGAGGTCATTTTAGTTCTATTGCGCCTTCAATACTATCATTAATGACCGAGTTGTCGCATTTTCAGTGTTATGGCACCACCAAGCTCTTCCATTTGTACCGGTGTGTTTGACAACAAAATACAGAGCAAATCCTTTATTTGGGACTTCTTAATAACTGTGTTATCTTGCCAATTCAACTAATTATCTAGTTTTCCTAGTCACTCTGATGCCTGGAGGTCAATTTAGTTCTATTGCGCCATAAATACTATCATTAATGGCCGAGTTGTCACATTTTCAGTGTTGTGGCACCGCCAAGCCCTTCCATTTGTACCACCGGTGTGTTTGACAACAAAATACAGAGCAAATCCTTTATCTTGGGACTTCGAAATAAATGTGTCATATCGCAAATTCAACTAATTATCAAGTTTTTCTAGTAACACTGATGCCTGGAGGTCAATTTAGTTCTATTGCGCCTTCAATACTATCATTAATGGCCGAGTTGTGACATTTGCAGTGTTATGGCACAGGCCAAGCTATTCCATTTGTACCGGTGTGTTTTACAACAAAAGAGAGAGCAACTCCTTTATATTAGGACTTCGAAATAACTGTATTATATGGCAAATTCAACCAATTATCTAGTTTTCCTAGTAATACTGATGCCTGGAGGTGAATTTAGTTCTATTGCGCCATCAATACCATCATTAATGGGCGAGTTATCACGTTTGCAGTGTTATAGCACAGGCCAAGCTCTTCCATTTGTACCGGTGTGTTTGACAACAAAACAGAGAGAAACTCCTTTATATTAAGACTTCGAAATAACTGTATCAACTAATTATCCAGTTTTCCTAGAAATACTGATGCCTGGAGGTCAATTTAATTCTATTGCGCCATCAATACTATCATTAATGGGCGAGTTATCACGTTTGATGTGTTATAGCACAGGCCAAGCTCTTCCATTTGTACCGCTGTGTTTGACAAAAAAACACAGAGGAAATCCTTTATTTGGGACTTCGAAATAACTGTCTTATATCGCAAATTCAACTAATTATAAAGTTTTTCTAGTAACACTGATGCCTGGACGTCAATTTAGTTCAATTGCGCCATCAATACTATCATTAATGGCCGAGTTGTCACGTTTGCAGTGATATGGCACAGGCCAAGCTCTTCCATTTGTACCGGTGTGTTTGACAACAAAACACAGAGCAAATCCTTTATATTAGGACTTCGAAATAACTGTATTATATCGCAAATTCAACTAATTATCCAGTTTTCCTAGTGATACTGATGCCTGGAGGTGAATTTAGTTCTATTGCGCCATCAATACCATCATTAATGGGCGAGTTATCACGTTTGCAGTGTTATAGCACAGGCCAAGCTCTTCCATTTGTACCGGTGTGTTTGACAACAAAATACAGACCAAATCCTTTATCTTGGGACTTCGAAATAACTGTATCAACTAATTATCCAGTTTTCCTAGAAATACTGATGCCTGGAGGTGAATTTAGTTCTATTGCGCCATCAATAGTATCATTAATGGGCGAGTTATCACGTTTGATGTGTTATAGCACAGGCCAAGGTCTTCCATTTGTACCGCTGTGTTTGACAACAAAATACAGAGGAAATCCTTTATTTTGCGACTTCGAAATAACTGTGTCATATCGCAAATTCAACTAATTATCAAGTTTTTCTGGTAACACTGATGCCTGGAGGTCAATTTAGTTCTATTGCGCCATCAATACTATCATTAATGGCCGAGTTGTCACACTTGCAGTGTTATGGCACAGGCCAAGCTCTTCCATTTGTACCGCTGTGTTTGACAACAAAACACAGAGCAAATGCTTTATCTTGGGACTTCGAAATAACTGTGTCATATCGCAAATTCAACTAATTATCAAGTTTTTCTAGTAACACTGATGCCTGGAGGTCAATTTAGTTCTATTGCGCCTTCAATACTATCATTAATGGCCGAGTTCTCACATTTGCAGTGTTATGGCACAGGCCAAGCTATTCCATTTGTACCGGTGTGTTTTACAACAAAAGAGAGAGCAACTCCTTTATATTAGGACTTCGAAATAACTGTATTATATGGCAAATTCAACCAATTATCTAGTTTTGCTAGTAATACTGATGCCTGGAGGTGAATTTAGTTCTATTGCGCCATCAATACTATCATTAATGGGCGAGTTATCACGTTTGCAGTGTTATAGCACAGGCCAAGCTCTTCCATTTGTACCGGTGTGTTTGACAACAAAATACAGACCAAATCCTTTATCTTGGGACTTCGAAATAACTGTGACATATTGCAAATTCAACTAATTATCCAGTTTTGCTAGTAAAACTGATGCCTGGAGGTCATTTTAGTTCTATTGCGCCTTCAATACTATCATTAATGACCGAGTTGTCGCATTTTCAGTGTTATGGCACCACCAAGCTCTTCCATTTGTACCGGTGTGTTTGACAACAAAACACAGAGCAAATCCTTTATTTGGGACTTCGAAATAACTGTGTTATCTTGCCAATTCAACTAATTATCTAGTTTTCCTAGTCACTCTGATGCCTGGAGGTAATTTTTGTTCTATTGCGCCATAAATACTATCATTAATGGCCGAGTTGTCACATTTTCAGTGTTGTGGCACCGCCAAGCCCTACCATTTGTACCACCGGTGTGTTTGACAACAAAATACAGAGCAAATCCTTTATCTTGGGACTTCGAAATAACTGTGTCATATCGCAAATTCAACTAATTATCCAGTTTTTCTGGTAACACTGATGCCTGCAAGTCAATTTAGTTCTATTGCGCCTTCAATACTATCATTAATGGCCGAGTTGTGACATTTGCAGTGTTATGGCACAGGCCAACCTCGTCCATTTGTACCGGTGTGTTTGACAACAAAACACAGAGCAAATCCTTTATATTAGGACTTCGAAATAACTGTCTTATATCGCAAATTCAACCAATTATAAAGTTTTTCTAGTAACACTGATGCCTGGACGTCAATTTAGTTCAATTGCGCCATCAATACTATCATTAATGGCCGAGTTGTCACGTTTGCAGTGTTATGGCACAGGCCAAGCTCTTCCATTTGTACCGCTGTGTTTGACAACAAAACACAGAGCAAATCCTTTATATTAGGACTTCGAAATAACTGTATTATATCGGAAATTCAACTAATTATCCAGTTTTTCTGGTAACACTGATGCCTGGAAGTCAATTTAGTTCTATTACGCCTTCAATACTATCATTAATGGCCGAGTTGTGACATTTGCAGTGTTATGGCACAGGCCAACCTCGTCCATTTGTACCGGTGTGTTTGACAACAAAACACAGAGCAAATCCTTTATATTAGGACTTCGAAACAACTGTCTTATATCGCAAATTCAACTAATTGTAAAGTTTTTCTAGTAACACTGATGCCTGGACGTCAATTTAGTTCAATTGCGCCATCAATACTATCATTAATGGCCGAGTTGTCACGTTTGCAGTGTTATGGCACAGGCCAAGCTCTTCCATTTGTACCGCTGTATTTGACAACAAAATACAGAGCAAATCCTTTATCTTGGGACTTCGAAATAACTGTGTCATAACGCAAATTCAACCAATTATCAAGTTTTCCTAGTAATACTGATGCCTGGAGGTGAAATTAGTTCTATTGCGCCATCAATACCATCATTAATGGGCGAGTTATCACGTTTGCAGTGTTATAGCACAGGCCAAGCTCTTCCATTTGTACCGGTGTGTTTGACAACAAAATACAGACCAAATCCTTTATCTTGGGACTTCGAAATAACTGTATCAACTAATTATCCAGTTTTCCTAGAAATACTGATGCCTGGAGGTCAATTTAGTTCTATTGCGCCATCAATACTATCATTAATGGGCGAGTTATCACGTTTGATGTGTTATAGCACAGGCCAAGCTCTTCCATTTGTACCGCTGTGTTTGACAACAAAATACAGAGCAAATCCTTTATTTTGCGACTTCGAAATAACTGTGTCATATCGCAAATTCAACTAATTATCAAGTTTTTCTGGTAACACTGATGCCTGGAGGTCAATTTAGTTCTATTGCGCCATCAATACTATCATTAATGGCCGAGTTGTCACACTTGCAGTGTTATGGCACAGGCCAAGCTCTTCCATTTGTACCGCTGTGTTTGACAACAAAACACAGAGCAAATCCTTTATCTTGGGACTTCGAAATAACTGTGTCATATCGCAAATTCAACTAATTATCCAGTTTTGCTAGTAAAACTGATGCCTGGAGGTCAATTTAGTTCTATTGCGCCTTCAATACTATCATTAATGGCCGAGTTGTCACATTTGCAGTGTTATGGCACAGGCCAAGCTATTCCATTTGTACCGGTGTGTTTTACAACAAAAGAGAGAGCAACTCCTTTATATTAGGACTTCGAAATAATTGTATTATATGGCAAATTCAACCAATTATCTAGTTTTCCTAGTAATACTGATGCCTGGAGGTAAATTTAGTTCTATTGCGCCATCAATACTATCATTAATGGGCGAGTTATCACGTTTGCAGTGTTATAGCACAGGCCAAGCTGTTCCATTTGTACCGGTGTGTTTGACAACAAAATATAGACCAAATCCTTTATCTTGGGACTTCGAAATAACTGTGACATATTGCAAATTCAACTAATTAGCCAGTTTTGCTAGTAAAACTGATGCCTGGATGTCATTTTAGTTCTATTGCGCCTTCAATACTATCATTAATGACCGAGTTGTCGCATTTTCAGTGTTATGGCCCCACCAAGCTCTTCCATTTGTACCGGTGTGTTTGACAACAAAACACAGAGCAAATCCTTTATTTGGGACTTCGAAATAACTGTGTTATCTTGCCAATTCAACTAATTATCTAGTTTTCCTAGTCACTCTGATGCCTGGAGGTCATTTTTGTTCTATTGCGCCATAAATACTATCATTAATGGCCGAGTTGTCACATTTTCAGTGTTGTGGCACCGCCAAGCCCTTCCATTTGTACCACCGGTGTGTTTGACAACAAAATACAGAGCAAATCCTTTATCTTGGGACTTCGAAATAACTGTGTCATATCGCAAATTCAACTAATTATCCAGTTTTTCTGGTAACACTGATGCCTGCAAGTCAATTTAGTTCTATTGCGCCTTCAATACTATCATTAATGGCCGAGTTGTGACATTTGCAGTGTTATGGCACAGGCCAACCTCGTCCATTTGTACCGGTGTGTTTGACAACAAAACACAGAGCAAATCCTTTATATTAGGACTTCGAAATAACTGTCTTATATCGCAAATTCAACTAATTATAAAGTTTTTCTAGTAACACTGATGCCTGGACGTCAATTTAGTTCAATTGCGCCATCAATACTATCATTAATGGCCGAGTTGTCACGTTTGCAGTGTTATGGCACAGGCCAAGCTCTTCCATTTGTACCGCTGTGTTTGACAACAAAACACAGAGCAAATCCTTTATATTAGGACTTCGAAATAACTGTATTATATCGCAAATTCAACTAATTATCCAGTTTTTCTGGTAACACTGATGCCTGGAAGTCAATTTAGTTCTATTACGCCTTCAATACTATCATTAATGGCCGAGTTGTGACATTTGCAGTGTTATGGCACAGGCCAACCTCGTCCATTTGTACCGGTGTGTTTGACAACAAAACACAGAGCAAATCCTTTATATTAGGACTTCGAAATAACTGTCTTATATCGCAAATTCAACTAATTATAAAGTTTTTCTAGTAACACTGATGCCTGGACGTCAATTTAGTTCAATTGCGCCATCAATACTATCATTAATGGCCGAGTTGTCACGTTTGCAGTGTTATGGCACAGGCCAAGCTCTTCCATTTGTACCGCTGTATTTGACAACAAAATACAGAGCAAATCCTTTATCTTGGGACTTCGAAATAACTGTGTCATAACGCAAATTCAACCAATTATCAAGTTTTCCTAGTAATACTGATGCCTGGAGGTGAATTTAGTTCTATTGCGCCATCAATACCATCATTAATGGGCGAGTTATCACGTTTGCAGTGTTATAGCACAGGCCAAGCTCTTCCATTTGTACCGGTGTGTTTGACAACAAAATACAGACCAAATCCTTTATCTTGGGACTTCGAAATAACTGTATCAACTAATTATCCAGTTTTCCTAGAAATACTGATGCCTGGAGGTCAATTTAGTTCTATTGCGCCATCAATACTATCATTAATGGGCGAGTTATCACGTTTGATGTGTTATAGCACAGGCCAAGCTCTTCCATTTGTACCGCTGTGTTTGACAACAAAATACAGAGCAAATCCTTTATTTTGCGACTTCGAAATAACTGTGTCATATCGCAAATTCAACTAATTATCAAGTTTTTCTGGTAACACTGATGCCTGGAGGTCAATTTAGTTCTATTGCGCCATCAATACTATCATTAATGGCCGAGTTGTCACACTTGCAGTGTTATGGCACAGGCCAAGCTCTTCCATTTGTACCGCTGTGTTTGACAACAAAACACATAGCAAATCCTTTATCTTGGGACTTCGAAATAACTGTGTCATATCGCAAATTCAACTAATTATCAAGTTTTTCTAGTAACACTGATGCCTGGAGGTCAATTTAGTTCTATTGCGCCTTCAATACTATCATTAATGGCCGAGTTGTCACATTTGCAGTGTTATGGCACAGGCCAAGCTATTCCATTTGTACCGGTGTGTTTTACAACAAAAGAGAGAGCAACTCCTTTATATTAGGACTTCGAAATAACTGTATTATATGGCAAATTCAACCAATTATCTAGTTTTCCTAGTAATACTGATGCCTGGAGGTAAATTTAGTTCTATTGCGCCATCAATACTATCATTAATGGGCGAGTTATCACGTTTGCAGTGTTATAGCACAGGCCAAGCTGTTCCATTTGTACCGGTGTGTTTGACAACAAAATATAGACCAAATCCTTTATCTTGGGACTTCGAAATAACTGTGACATATTGCAAATTCAACTAATTAGCCAGTTTTGCTAGTAAAACTGATGCCTGGATGTCATTTTAGTTCTATTGCGCCTTCAATACTATCATTAATGACCGAGTTGTCGCATTTTCAGTGTTATGGCACCACCAAGCTCTTCCATTTGTACCGGTGTGTTTGACAACAAAACACAGAGCAAATCCTTTATTTGGGACTTCGAAATAACTGTGTTATCTTGCCAATTCAACTAATTATCCAGTTTTTCTGGTAACACTGATGCCTGCAAGTCAATTTAGTTCTATTGCGCCTTCAATACTATCATTAATGGCCGAGTTGTGACATTTGCAGTGTTATGGCACAGGCCAACCTCGTCCATTTGTACCGGTGTGTTTGACAACAAAACACAGAGCAAATCCTTTATATTAGGACTTCGAAATAACTGTCTTATATCGCAAATTCAACTAATTATAAAGTTTTTCTAGTAACACTGATGCCTGGACGTCAATTTAGTTCAATTGCGCCATCAATACTATCATTAATGGCCGAGTTGTCACGTTTGCAGTGTTATGGCACAGGCCAAGCTCTTCCATTTGTACCGCTGTGTTTGACAACAAAACACAGAGCAAATCCTTTATATTAGGACTTCGAAATAACTGTATTATATCGCAAATTCAACTAATTATCCAGTTTTTCTGGTAACACTGATGCCTGGAAGTCAATTTAGTTCTATTACGCCTTCAATACTATCATTAATGGCCGAGTTGTGACATTTGCAGTGTTATGGCACAGGCCAACCTCGTCCATTTGTACCGGTGTGTTTGACAACAAAACACAGAGCAAATCCTTTATATTAGGACTTCGAAACAACTGTCTTATATCGCAAATTCAACTAATTATAAAGTTTTTCTAGTAACACTGATGCCTGGACGTCAATTTAGTTCAATTGCGCCATCAATACTATCATTAATGGCCGAGTTGTCACGTTTGCAGTGTTATGGCACAGGCCAAGCTCTTCCATTTGTACCGCTGTATTTGACAACAAAATACAGAGCAAATCCTTTATCTTGGGACTTCGAAATAACTGTGTCATAACGCAAATTCAACCAATTATCAAGTTTTCCTAGTAATACTGATGCCTGGAGGTGAATTTAGTTCTATTGCGCCATCAATACCATCATTAATGGGCGAGTTATCACGTTTGCAGTGTTATAGCACAGGCCAAGCTCTTCCATTTGTACCGGTGTGTTTGACAACAAAATACAGACCAAATCCTTTATCTTGGGACTTCGAAATAACTGTATCAACTAATTATCCAGTTTTCCTAGAAATACTGATGCCTGGAGGTCAATTTAGTTCTATTGCGCCATCAATACTATCATTAATGGGCGAGTTATCACGTTTGATGTGTTATAGCACAGGCCAAGCTCTTCCATTTGTACCGCTGTGTTTGACAACAAAATACAGAGCAAATCCTTTATTTTGCGACTTCGAAATAACTGTGTCATATCGCAAATTCAACTAATTATCAAGTTTTTCTGGTAACACTGATGCCTGGAGGTCAATTTAGTTCTATTGCGCCATCAATACTATCATTAATGGCCGAGTTGTCACACTTGCAGTGTTATGGCACAGGCCAAGCTCTTCCATTTGTACCGCTGTGTTTGACAACAAAACACATAGCAAATCCTTTATCTTGGGACTTCGAAATAACTGTGTCATATCGCAAATTCAACTAATTATCAAGTTTTTCTAGTAACACTGATGCCTGGAGGTCAATTTAGTTCTATTGCGCCTTCAATACTATCATTAATGGCCGAGTTGTCACATTTGCAGTGTTATGGCACAGGCCAAGCTATTCCATTTGTACCGGTGTGTTTTACAACAAAAGAGAGAGCAACTCCTTTATATTAGGACTTCGAAATAACTGTATTATATGGCAAATTCAACCAATTATCTAGTTTTCCTAGTAATACTGATGCCTGGAGGTAAAATTAGTTCTATTGCGCCATCAATACTATCATTAATGGGCGAGTTATCACGTTTGCAGTGTTATAGCACAGGCCAAGCTGTTCCATTTGTACCGGTGTGTTTGACAACAAAATATAGACCAAATCCTTTATCTTGGGACTTCGAAATAACTGTGACATATTGCAAATTCAACTAATTAGCCAGTTTTGCTAGTAAAACTGATGCCTGGATGTCATTTTAGTTCTATTGCGCCTTCAATACTATCATTAATGACCGAGTTGTCGCATTTTCAGTGTTATGGCACCACCAAGCTCTTCCATTTGTACCGGTGTGTTTGACAACAAAACACAGAGCAAATCCTTTATTTGGGACTTCGAAATAACTGTGTTATCTTGCCAATTCAACTAATTATCTAGTTTTCCTAGTCACTCTGATGCCTGGAGGTCATTTTTGTTCTATTGCGCCATAAATACTATCATTAATGGCCGAGGTGTCACATTTTCAGTGTTGTGGCACCGCCAAGCCCTTCCATTTGTACCACCGGTGTGTTTGACAACAAAATACAGAGCAAATCCTTTATCTTGGGACTTCGAAATAACTGTGTCATATCGCAAATTCAACTAATTATCCAGTTTTTCTGGTAACACTGATGCCTGGAAGTCAATTTAGTTCTATTGCGCCTTCAATACTATCATTAATGGCCGAGTTGTGACATTTGCAGTGTTATGGCACAGGCCAACCTCGTCCATTTGTACCGGTGTGTTTGACAACAAAACACAGAGCAAATCCTTTATATTAGGACTTCGAAATAACTGTCTTATATCGCAAATTCAACTAATTATAAAGTTTTTCTAGTAACACTGATGCCTGGACGTCAATTTAGTTCAATTGCGCCTTCAATACTATCATTAATGGCCGAGTTGTCACGTTTGCAGTGTTATGGCACAGGCCAAGCTCTTCCATTTGTACCGCTGTGTTTGACAACAAAATACAGAGCAAATCCTTTATCTTGGGACTTCGAAATAACTGTGTCATAACGCAAATTCAACCAATTATCAAGTTTTCCTAGTAATACTGATGCCTGGAGGTGAATTTAGTTCTATTGCGCCATCAATACTATCATTAATGGGCGAGTTATCACGTTTGCAGTGTTATAGCACAGGCCAAGCTCTTCCATTTGTACCGGTGTGTTTGACAACAAAATACAGACCAAATCCTTTATCTTGGGACTTCGAAATAACTGTATCAACTAATTATCCAGTTTTCCTAGAAATACTGATGCCTGGAGGTCAATTTAGTTCTATTGCGCCATCAATACTATCATTAATGGGCGAGTTATCACGTTTGATGTGTTATAGCACAGGCCAAGCTCTTCCATTTGTACCGCTGTGTTTGACAACAAAATACAGTGCAAATCCTTTATCTTGGGACTTCGAAATAACTGTGTCATATCGCAAATTCAACTAATTATCCAGTTTGTCTGGTAACACTGATGCCTGGAGGTCAATTTAGTTCTATTGCGCCTTCAATACTATCATTAATGGCCGAGTTGTGACATTTGCAGTGTTATGGCACAGGCCAAGCTCTTCCATTTGTACCGGTGTGTTTGACAACAAAACACAGAGCAAATCCTTTATATTAGGACTTCGAAATAACTGTATTATATGGCAAATTCAACCAATTATCTAGTTTTCCTAGTAATACTGATGCCTGGAGGTGAATTTAGTTCTATTGCGCCATCAATACTATCATTAATGGGCGAGTTATCACGTTTGCAGTGTTATAGCACAGGCCAAGCTGTTCCATTTGTACCGGTGTGTTTGACAACAAAATACAGACCAAATCCTTTATCTTGGGACTTCGAAATAACTGTGACATATTGCAAATTCAACTAATTAGCCAGTTTTGCTAGTAAAACTGATGCCTGGAGGTCATTTTAGTTCTATTGCGCCTTCAATACTATCATTAATGACCGAGTTGTCGCATTTTCAGTGTTATGGCACCACCAAGCTCTTCCATTTGTACCGGTGTGTTTAACAACAAAATACAGACCAAATCCTTTATCTTGGGACTTCGAAATAACTGTATCAACTAATTATCCAGTTTTCCTAGAAATACTGATGCCTGGAGGTGAATTTAGTTCTATTGCGCCATCAATAGTATCATTAATGGGCGAGTTGTGACATTTGCAGTGTTATGGCACAGGCCAACCTCGTCCATTTGTACCGGTGTGTTTGACAACAAAACACAGAGCAAATCCTTTATATTAGGACTTCGAAATAACTGTCTTATATCGCAAATTCAACTAATTATAAAGTTTTTCTAGTAACACTGATGCCTGGACGTCAATTTAGTTCAATTGCGCCTTCAATACTATCATTAATGGCCGAGTTGTCACGTTTGCAGTGTTATGGCACAGGCCAAGCTCTTCCATTTGTACCGCTGTGTTTGACAACAAAATACAGAGCAAATCCTTTATCTTGGGACTTCGAAATAACTGTGTCATATCGCAAATTCAACCCATTATCAAGTTTTCCTAGTAATACTGATGCCTGGAGGTGAATTTAGTTCTATTGCGCCATCAATACCATCATTAATGGGCGAGTTATCACGTTTGCAGTGTTATAGGACAGGCCAAGCTCTTCCATTTGTACCGGTGTGTTTGACAACAAAATACAGACCAAATCCTTTATCTTGGGACTTCGAAATAACTGTATCAACTAATTATCCAGTTTTCCTAGAAATACTGATGCCTGGAGGTCAATTTAGTTCTATTGCGCCATCAATACTATCATTAATGGGCGAGTTATCACGTTTGATGTGTTATAGCACAGGCCAAGCTCTTCCATTTGTACCGCTGTGTTTGACAACAAAATACAGAGGAAATCCTTTATTTTGCGACTTCGAAATAACTGTGTCATATCGCAAATTCAACTAATTATCAAGTTTTTCTTGTAACACTGATGCCTGGAGGTCAATTTAGTTCTATTGCGCCATCAATACTATCATTAATGGCCGAGTTGTCACACTTGCAGTGTTATGGCACAGGCCAAGCTATTCCATTTGTACCGGTGTGTTTGACAACAAAAGAGAGAGCAACTCCTTTATATTAGGACTTCGAAATAACTGTATTATATCGCAAATTCAACTAATTATCCAGTTTTTCTGGTAACACTGATGCCTGGAAGTCAATTTAGTTCTATTACGCCTTCAATACTATCATTAATGGCCGAGTTGTGACATTTGCAGTGTTATGGCACAGGCCAACCTCGTCCATTTGTACCGGTGTGTTTGACAACAAAACACAGAGCAAATCCTTTATATTAGGACTTCGAAATAACTGTCTTATATCGCAAATTCAACTAATTATAAAGTTTTTCTAGTAACACTGATGCCTGGACGTCAATTTAGTTCAATTGCGCCATCAATACTATCATTAATGGCCGAGTTGTCACGTTTGCAGTGTTATGGCACAGGCCAAGCTCTTCCATTTGTACCGCTGTGTTTGACAAGAAAATACAGAGCAAATCCTTTATCTTGGGACTTCGAAATAACTGTGTCATAACGCAAATTCAACCAATTATCAAGTTTTCCTAGTAATACTGATGCCTGGAGGTGAATTTAGTTCTATTGCGCCATCAATCCTATCATTAATGGGCGAGTTATCACGTTTGCAGTGTTATAGCACAGGCCAAGCTCTTCCATTTGTACCGGTGTGTTTGACAACAAAATACAGACCAAATCCTTTATCTTGGGACTTCGAAATAACTGTATCAACTAATTATCCAGTTTTCCTAGAAATACTGATGCCTGGAGGTCAATTTAGTTCTATTGCGCCATCAATACTATCATTAATGGGCGAGTTATCACGTTTGATGTGTTATAGCACAGGCCAAGCTCTTCCATTTGTACCGCTGTGTTTGACAACAAAATACAGTGCAAATCCTTTATCTTGGGACTTCGAAATAACTGTATTATATGGCAAATTCAACCAATTATCTAGTTTTCCTAGTAATACTGATGCCTGGAGGTGAATTTAGTTCTATTGCGCCATCAATACTATCATTAATGGGCGAGTTATCACGTTTGCAGTGTTATAGCACAGGCCAAGCTGTTCCATTTGTACCGGTGTGTTTGACAACAAAATACAGACCAAATCCTTTATCTTGGGACTTCGAAATAACTGTGTCATATCGCAAATTCAACTAATTATCCAGTTTTCCTAGTGATACTGATGCCTGGAGGTGAATTTAGTTCTATTGCGCCATCAATACCATCATTAATGGGCGAGTTATCACGTTTGCAGTGTTATAGCACAGGCCAAGCTCTTCCATTTGTACCGGTGTGTTTGACAACAAAATACAGACCAAATCCTTTATCTTGGGACTTCGAAATAACTGTATCAACTAATTATCCAGTTTTCCTAGAAATACTGATGCCTGGAGGTGAATTTAGTTCTATTGCGCCATCAATAGTATCATTAATGGGCGAGTTATCACGTTTGATGTGTTATAGCACAGGCCAAGGTCTTCCATTTGTACCGCTGTGTTTGACAACAAAATACAGAGGAAATCCTTTATTTTGCGACTTCGAAATAACTGTGTCATATCGCAAATTCAACTAATTATCAAGTTTTTCTGGTAACACTGATGCCTGGAGGTCAATTTAGTTCTATTGCGCCATCAATACTATCATTAATGGCCGAGTTGTCACACTTGCAGTGTTATGGCACAGGCCAAGCTCTTCCATTTGTACCGCTGTGTTTGACAACAAAACACAGAGCAAATGCTTTATCTTGGGACTTCGAAATAACTGTGTCATATCGCAAATTCAACTAATTATCAAGTTTTTCTAGTAACACTGATGCCTGGAGGTCAATTTAGTTCTATTGCGCCTTCAATACTATCATTAATGGCCGAGTTGTCACATTTGGAGTGTTATGGCACAGGCCAAGCTATTCCATTTGTAACGGTGTGTTTTACAACAAAAGAGAGAGCAACTCCTTTATATTAGGACTTCGAAATAACTGTATTATATGGCAAATTCAACCAATTATCTAGTTTTCCTAGTAATACTGATGCCTGGAGGTGAATTTAGTTCTATTGCGCCATCAATACTATCATTAATGGGCGAGTTATCACGTTTGCAGTGTTATAGCACAGGCCAAGCTCTTCCATTTGTACCGGTGTGTTTGACAACAAAATACAGACCAAAACCTTTATCTTGGGACTTCGAAATAACTGTGACATATTGCAAATTCAACTAATTATCCAGTTTTGCTAGTAAAACTGATGCCTGGAGGTCATTTTAGTTCTATTGCGCCTTCAATACTATCATTAATGACCGAGTTGTCGCATTTTCAGTGTTATGGCACCACCAAGCTCTTCCATTTGTACCGGTGTGTTTGACAACAAAACACAGAGCAAATCCTTTATTTGGGACTTCGAAATAACTGTGTTATCTTGCCAATTCAACTAATTATCTAGTTTTCCTAGTCACTCTGATGCCTGGAGGTAATTTTTGTTCTATTGCGCCATAAATACTATCATTAATGGCCGAGTTGTCACATTTTCAGTGTTGTGGCACCGCCAAGCCCTACCATTTGTACCACCGGTGTGTTTGACAACAAAATACAGAGC
Organism: Actinernus sp. WN-2022; assembly: GCA_030867875.1. Lineage (NCBI taxonomy): Eukaryota > Metazoa > Cnidaria > Anthozoa > Actiniaria > Actinernidae > Actinernus > Actinernus sp. WN-2022. The sequence continues at coordinate 105,588,266 of JAOWCC010001634.1, read as the reverse complement.
AAATCCTTTATCTTGGGACTTCGAAATAACTGTGTCATATCGCAAATTCAACTAATTATCCAGTTTTTCTGGTAACACTGATGCCTGCAAGTCAATTTAGTTCTATTGCGCCTTCAATACTATCATTAATGGCCGAGTTGTGACATTTGCAGTGTTATGGCACAGGCCAACCTCGTCCATTTCTACCGGTGTGTTTGACAACAAAACACAGAGCAAATCCTTTATATTAGGACTTCGAAATAACTGTCTTATATCGCAAATTCAACTAATTATAAAGTTTTTCTAGTAACACTGATGCCTGGACGTCAATTTAGTTCAATTGCGCCATCAATACTATCATTAATGGCCGAGTTGGCACGTTTGCAGTGTTATGGCACAGGCCAAGCTCTTCCATTTGTACCGCTGTGTTTGACAACAAAACACAGAGCAAATCCTTTATATTAGGACTTCGAAATAACTGTATTATATCGCAAATTCAACTAATTATCCAGTTTTTCTGGTAACACTGATGCCTGGAAGTCAATTTAGTTCTATTACGCCTTCAATACTATCATTAATGGCCGAGTTGTGACATTTGCAGTGTTATGGCACAGGCCAACCTCGTCCATTTGTACCGGTGTGTTTGACAACAAAACACAGAGCAAATCCTTTATATTAGGACTTCGAAACAACTGTCTTATATCGCAAATTCAACTAATTGTAAAGTTTTTCTAGTAACACTGATGCCTGGACGTCAATTTAGTTCAATTGCGCCATCAATACTATCATTAATGGCCGAGTTGTCACGTTTGCAGTGTTATGGCACAGGCCAAGCTCTTCCATTTGTACCGCTGTATTTGACAACAAAATACAGAGCAAATCCTTTATCTTGGGACTTCGAAATAACTGTGTCATAACGCAAATTCAACCAATTATCAAGTTTTCCTAGTAATACTGATGCCTGGAGGTGAATTTAGTTCTATTGCGCCATCAATACCATCATTAATGGGCGAGTTATCACGTTTGCAGTGTTATAGCACAGGCCAAGCTCTTCCATTTGTACCGGTGTGTTTGACAACAAAATACAGACCAAATCCTTTATCTTGGGACTTCGAAATAACTGTGACATATTGCAAATTCAACTAATTATCCAGTTTTGCTAGTAAAACTGATGCCTGGAGGTCATTTTAGTTCTATTGCGCCTTCAATACTATCATTAATGACCGAGTTGTCGCATTTTCAGTGTTATGGCACCACCAAGCTCTTCCATTTGTACCGGTGTGTTTGACAACAAAACACAGAGCAAATCCTTTATTTGGGACTTCGAAATAACTGTGTTATCTTGCCAATTCAACTAATTATCTAGTTTTCCTAGTCACTCTGATGCCTGGAGGTAATTTTTGTTCTATTGCGCCATAAATACTATCATTAATGGCCGAGTTGTCACATTTTCAGTGTTGTGGCACCGCCAAGCCCTACCATTTGTACCACCGGTGTGTTTGACAACAAAATACAGAGCAAATCCTTTATCTTGGGACTTCGAAATAACTGTGTCATATCGCAAATTCAACTAATTATCCAGTTTTTCTGGTAACACTGATGCCTGCAAGTCAATTTAGTTCTATTGCGCCTTCAATACTATCATTAATGGCCGAGTTGTGACATTTGCAGTGTTATGGCACAGGCCAACCTCGTCCATTTCTACCGGTGTGTTTGACAACAAAACACAGAGCAAATCCTTTATATTAGGACTTCGAAATAACTGTCTTATATCGCAAATTCAACTAATTATAAAGTTTTTCTAGTAACACTGATGCCTGGACGTCAATTTAGTTCAATTGCGCCATCAATACTATCATTAATGGCCGAGTTGGCACGTTTGCAGTGTTATGGCACAGGCCAAGCTCTTCCATTTGTACCGCTGTGTTTGACAACAAAACACAGAGCAAATCCTTTATATTAGGACTTCGAAATAACTGTATTATATCGCAAATTCAACTAATTATCCAGTTTTTCTGGTAACACTGATGCCTGGAAGTCAATTTAGTTCTATTACGCCTTCAATACTATCATTAATGGCCGAGTTGTGACATTTGCAGTGTTATGGCACAGGCCAACCTCGTCCATTTGTACCGGTGTGTTTGACAACAAAACACAGAGCAAATCCTTTATATTAGGACTTCGAAACAACTGTCTTATATCGCAAATTCAACTAATTGTAAAGTTTTTCTAGTAACACTGATGCCTGGACGTCAATTTAGTTCAATTGCGCCATCAATACTATCATTAATGGCCGAGTTGTCACGTTTGCAGTGTTATGGCACAGGCCAAGCTCTTCCATTTGTACCGCTGTATTTGACAACAAAATACAGAGCAAATCCTTTATCTTGGGACTTCGAAATAACTGTGTCATAACGCAAATTCAACCAATTATCAAGTTTTCCTAGTAATACTGATGCCTGGAGGTGAATTTAGTTCTATTGCGCCATCAATACCATCATTAATGGGCGAGTTATCACGTTTGCAGTGTTATAGCACAGGCCAAGCTCTTCCATTTGTACCGGTGTGTTTGACAACAAAATACAGACCAAATCCTTTATCTTGGGACTTCGAAATAACTGTATCAACTAATTATCCAGTTTTCCTAGAAATACTGATGCCTGGAGGTCAATTTCGTTCTATTGCGCCATCAATACTATCATTAATGGGCGAGTTATCACGTTTGATGTGTTATAGCACAGGCCAAGCTCTTCCATTTGTACCGCTGTGTTTGACAACAAAATACAGAGCAAATCCTTTATTTTGCGACTTCGAAATAACTGTGTCATATCGCAAATTGAACTAATTATCAAGTTTTTCTGGTAACACTGATGCCTGGAGGTCAATTTAGTTCTATTGCGCCATCAATACTATCATTAATGGCCGAGTTGTCACACTTGCAGTGTTATGGCACAGGCCAAGCTCTTCCATTTGTACCGCTGTGTTTGACAACAAAACACAGAGCAAATCCTTTATCTTGGGACTTCGAAATAACTGTGTCATATCGCAAATTCAACTAATTATCCAGTTTTGCTAGTAAAACTGATGCCTGGAGGTCAATTTAGTTCTATTGCGCCTTCAATACTATCATTAATGGCCGAGTTGTCACATTTGCAGTGTTATGGCACAGGCCAAGCTATTCCATTTGTACCGGTGTGTTTTACAAGAAAAGAGAGAGCAACTCCTTTATATTAGGACTTCGAAATAACTGTATTATATGGCAAATTCAACCAATTATCTAGTTTTCCTAGTAATACTGATGCCTGGAGGTAAATTTAGTTCTATTGCGCCATCAATACTATCATTAATGGGCGAGTTATCACGTTTGCAGTGTTATAGCACAGGCCAAGCTGTTCCATTTGTACCGGTGTGTTTGACAACAAAATATAGACCAAATCCTTTATCTTGGGACTTCGAAATAACTGTGACATATTGCAAATTCAACTAATTAGCCAGTTTTGCTAGTAAAACTGATGCCTGGATGTCATTTTAGTTCTATTGCGCCTTCAATACTATCATTAATGACCGAGTTGTCGCATTTTCAGTGTTATGGCACCACCAAGCTCTTCCATTTGTACCGGTGTGTTTGACAACAAAACACAGAGCAAATCCTTTATTTGGGACTTCGAAATAACTGTGTTATCTTGCCAATTCAACTAATTATCTAGTTTTCCTAGTCACTCTGATGCCTGGAGGTCATTTTTGTTCTATTGCGCCATAAATACTATCATTAATGGCCGAGTTGTCACATTTTCAGTGTTGTGGCACCGCCAAGCCCTTCCATTTGTACCACCGGTGTGTTTGACAACAAAATACAGAGCAAATCCTTTATCTTGGGACTTCGAAATAACTGTGTCATATCGCAAATTCAACTAATTATCCAGTTTTTCTGGTAACACTGATGCCTGCAAGTCAATTTAGTTCTATTGCGCCTTCAATACTATCATTAATGGCCGAGTTGTGACATTTGCAGTGTTATGGCACAGGCCAACCTCGTCCATTTGTACCGGTGTGTTTGACAACAAAACACAGAGCAAATCCTTTATATTAGGACTTCGAAATAACTGTCTTATATCGCAAATTCAACTAATTATAAAGTTTTTCTAGTAACACTGATGCCTGGACGTCAATTTAGTTCAATTGCGCCATCAATACTATCATTAATGGCCGAGTTGTCACGTTTGCAGTGTTATGGCACAGGCCAAGCTCTTCCATTTTTACCGCTGTGTTTGACAACAAAACACAGAGCAAATCCTTTATATTAGGACTTCGAAATAACTGTATTATATCGCAAATTCAACTAATTATCCAGTTTTTCTGGTAACACTGATGCCTGGAAGTCAATTTAGTTCTATTACGCCTTCAATACTATCATTAATGGCCGAGTTGTGACATTTGCAGTGTTATGGCACAGGCCAACCTCGTCCATTTGTACCGGTGTGTTTGACAACAAAACACAGAGCAAATCCTTTATATTAGGACTTCGAAACAACTGTCTTATATCGCAAATTCAACTAATTATAAAGTTTTTCTAGTAACACTGATGCCTGGACGTCAATTTAGTTCAATTGCCTCATCAATACTATCATTAATGGCCGAGTTGTCACGTTTGCAGTGTTATGGCACAGGCCAAGCTCTTCCATTTGTACCGCTGTATTTGACAACAAAATACAGAGCAAATCCTTTATCTTGGGACTTCGAAATAACTGTGTCATAACGCAAATTCAACCAATTATCAAGTTTTCCTAGTAATACTGATGCCTGGAGGTGAATTTAGTTCTATTGCGCCATCAATACCATCATTAATGGGCGAGTTATCACGTTTGCAGTGTTATAGCACAGGCCAAGCTCTTCCATTTGTACCGGTGTGTTTGACAACAAAATACAGACCAAATCCTTTATCTTGGGACTTCGAAATAACTGTTTCAACTAATTATCCAGTTTTCCTAGAAATACTGATGCCTGGAGGTCAATTTAGTTCTATTGCGCCATCAATACTATCATTAATGGGCGAGTTATCACGTTTGATGTGTTATAGCACAGGCCAAGCTCTTCCATTTGTACCGCTGTGTTTGACAACAAAATACAGAGCAAATCCTTTATTTTGCGACTTCGAAATAACTGTGTCATATCGCAAATTCAACTAATTATCAAGTTTTTCTGGTAACACTGATGCCTGGAGGTCAATTTAGTTCTATTGCGCCATAAATACTATCATTAATGGCCGAGTTGTCACATTTTCAGTGTTGTGGCACCGCCAAGCCCTTCCATTTGTACCACCGGTGTGTTTGACAACAAAACACAGAGCAAATCCTTTATATTAGGACTTCGAAATAACTGTCTTATATCGCAAATTCAACTAATTATAAAGTTTTTCTAGTAACACTGATGCCTGGACGTCAATTTAGTTCAATTGCGCCATCAATACTATCATTAATGGCCGAGTTGTCACGTTTGCAGTGTTATGGCACAGGCCAAGCTCTTCCATTTTTACCGCTGTGTTTGACAACAAAACACAGAGCAAATCCTTTATATTAGGACTTCGAAATAACTGTATTATATCGCAAATTCAACTAATTATCCAGTTTTTCTGGTAACACTGATGCCTGGAAGTCAATTTAGTTCTATTACGCCTTCAATACTATCATTAATGGCCGAGTTGTGACATTTGCAGTGTTATGGCACAGGCCAACCTCGTCCATTTGTACCGGTGTGTTTGACAACAAAACACAGAGCAAATCCTTTATATTAGGACTTCGAAACAACTGTCTTATATCGCAAATTCAACTAATTATAAAGTTTTTCTAGTAACACTGATGCCTGGACGTCAATTTAGTTCAATTGCCTCATCAATACTATCATTAATGGCCGAGTTGTCACGTTTGCAGTGTTATGGCACAGGCCAAGCTCTTCCATTTGTACCGCTGTATTTGACAACAAAATACAGAGCAAATCCTTTATCTTGGGACTTCGAAATAACTGTGTCATAACGCAAATTCAACCAATTATCAAGTTTTCCTAGTAATACTGATGCCTGGAGGTGAATTTAGTTCTATTGCGCCATCAATACCATCATTAATGGGCGAGTTATCACGTTTGCAGTGTTATAGCACAGGCCAAGCTCTTCCATTTGTACCGGTGTGTTTGACAACAAAATACAGACCAAATCCTTTATCTTGGGACTTCGAAATAACTGTTTCAACTAATTATCCAGTTTTCCTAGAAATACTGATGCCTGGAGGTCAATTTAGTTCTATTGCGCCATCAATACTATCATTAATGGGCGAGTTATCACGTTTGATGTGTTATAGCACAGGCCAAGCTCTTCCATTTGTACCGCTGTGTTTGACAACAAAATACAGAGCAAATCCTTTATTTTGCGACTTCGAAATAACTGTGTCATATCGCAAATTCAACTAATTATCAAGTTTTTCTGGTAACACTGATGCCTGGAGGTCAATTTAGTTCTATTGCGCCATCAATACTATCATTAATGGCCGAGTTGTCACACTTGCAGTGTTATGGCACAGGCCAAGCTCTTCCATTTGTACCGCTGTGTTTGACAACAAAACACAGAGCAAATCCTTTATCTTGGGACTTCGAAATAACTGTGTCATATCGCAAATTCAACTAATTATCAAGTTTTTCTAGTAACACTGATGCCTGCAGGTAAATTTAGTTCTATTGCGCCATCAATACTATCATTAATGGGCGAGTTATTACGTTTGCAGTGTTATAGCACAGGCCAAGCTGTTCCATTTGTACCGGTGTGTTTGACAACAAAATATAGACCAAATCCTTTATCTTGGGACTTCGAAATAACTGTGACATATTGCAAATTCAACTAATTAGCCAGTTTTGCTAGTAAAACTGATGCCTGGATGTCATTTTAGTTCTATTGCGCCTTCAATACTATCATTAATGACCGAGTTGTCGCATTTTCAGTGTTATGGCACCACCAAGCTCTTCCATTTGTACCGGTGTGTTTGACAACAAAACACAGAGCAAATCCTTTATTTGGGACTTCGAAATAACTGTGTTATCTTGCCAATTCAACTAATTATCTAGTTTTCCTAGTCACTCTGATGCCTGGAGGTCATTTTTGTTCTATTGCGCCATAAATACTATCATTAATGGCCGAGGTGTCACATTTTCAGTGTTGTGGCACCGCCAAGCCCTTCCATTTGTACCACCGGTGTGTTTGACAACAAAATACAGAGCAAATCCTTTATCTTGGGACTTCGAAATAACTGTGTCAAATCGCAAATTCAACTAATTATCCAGTTTTTCTGGTAACACTGATGCCTGGAAGTCAATTTAGTTCTATTGCGCCTTCAATACTATCATTAATGGCCGAGTTGTGACATTTGCAGTGTTATGGCACAGGCCAACCTCGTCCATTTGTACCGGTGTGTTTGACAACAAAACACAGAGCAAATCCTTTATATTAGGACTTCGAAATAACTGTCTTATATCGCAAATTCAACTAATTATCAAGTTTTTCTTGTAACACTGATGCCTGGAGGTCAATTTAGTTCTATTGCGCCATCAATACTATCATTAATGGCCGAGTTGTCACGCTTGCAGTGTTATGGCACAGGCCAAGCTATTCCATTTGTACCGGTGTGTTTGACAACAAAAGAGAGAGCAACTCCTTTATGTTAGGACTTCGAAATAACTGTATTATATCGCAAATTCAACTAATTATCCAGTTTTTCTGGTAACACTGATGCCTGGAAGTCAATTTAGTTCTATTACGCCTTCAATACTATCATTAATGGCCGAGTTGTGACATTTGCAGTGTTATGGCACAGGCCAACCTCGTCCATTTGTACCGGTGTGTTTGACAACAAAACACAGAGCAAATCCTTTATATTAGGACTTCGAAATAACTGTCTTATATCGCAAATTCAACTAATTATAAAGTTTTTCTAGTAACACTGATGCCTGGACGTCAATTTAGTTCAATTGCGCCATCAATACTATCATTAATGGCCGAGTTGTCACGTTTGCAGTGTTATGGCACAGGCCAAGCTCTTCCATTTGTACCGCTGTGTTTGACAACAAAATACAGAGCAAATCCTTTATCTTGGGACTTCGAAATAACTGTGTCATAACGCAAATTCAACCAATTATCAAGTTTTCCTAGTAATACTGATGCCTGGAGGTGAATTTAGTTCTATTGCGCCATCAATACTATCATTAATGGGCGAGTTATCACGTTTGCAGTGTTATAGCACAGGCCAAGCTCTTCCATTTGTACCGGTGTGTTTGACAACAAAATACAGACCAAATCCTTTAACTTGGGACTTCGAAATAACTGTATCAACTAATTATCCAGTTTTCCTAGAAATACTGATGCCTGGAGGTGAATTTAGTTCTATTGCGCCATCAATAGTATCATTAATGGGCGAGTTATCACGTTTGATGTGTTATAGCACAGGCCAAGGTCTTCCATTTGTACCGCTGTGTTTGACAACAAAATACAGAGGAAATCCTTTATTTTGCGACTTCGAAATAACTGTGTCATATCGCAAATTCAACTAATTATCAAGTTTTTCTGGTAACACTGATGCCTGGAGGTCAATTTAGTTCTATTGCGCCATCAATACTATCATTAATGGCCGAGTTGTCACACTTGCAGTGTTATGGCACAGGCCAAGCTCTTCCATTTGTACCGCTGTGTTTGACAACAAAACACAGAGCAAATGCTTTATCTTGGGACTTCGAAATAACTGTGTCATATCGCAAATTCAACTAATTATCAAGTTTTTCTAGTAACACTGATGCCTGGAGGTCAATTTAGTTCTATTGCGCCTTCAATACTATCATTAATGGCCGAGTTGTCACATTTGGAGTGTTATGGCACAGGCCAAGCTATTCCATTTGTACCGGTGTGTTTTACAACAAAAGAGAGAGCAACTCCTTTATATTAGGACTTCGAAATAACTGTATTATATGGCAAATTCAACCAATTATCTAGTTTTCCTAGTAATACTGATGCCTGGAGGTGAATTTAGTTCTATTGCGCCATCAATACTATCATTAATGGGCGAGTTATCACGTTTGCAGTGTTATAGCACAGGCCAAGCTCTTCCATTTGTACCGGTGTGTTTGACAACAAAATACAGACCAAAACCTTTATCTTGGGACTTCGAAATAACTGTGACATATTGCAAATTCAACTAATTATCCAGTTTTGCTAGTAAAACTGATGCCTGGAGGTCATTTTAGTTCTATTGCGCCTTCAATACTATCATTAATGACCGAGTTGTCGCATTTTCAGTGTTATGGCACCACCAAGCTCTTCCATTTGTACCGGTGTGTTTGACAACAAAACACAGAGCAAATCCTTTATTTGGGACTTCGAAATAACTGTGTTATCTTGCCAATTCAACTAATTATCTAGTTTTCCTAGTCACTCTGATGCCTGGAGGTAATTTTTGTTCTATTGCGCCATAAATACTATCATTAATGGCCGAGTTGTCACATTTTCAGTGTTGTGGCACCGCCAAGCCCTACCATTTGTACCACCGGTGTGTTTGACAACAAAATACAGAGCAAATCCTTTATCTTGGGACTTCGAAATAACTGTGTCATATCGCAAATTCAACTAATTATCCAGTTTTTCTGGTAACACTGATGCCTGCAAGTCAATTTAGTTCTATTGCGCCTTCAATACTATCATTAATGGCCGAGTTGTGACATTTGCAGTGTTATGGCACAGGCCAACCTCGTCCATTTCTACCGGTGTGTTTGACAACAAAACACAGAGCAAATCCTTTATATTAGGACTTCGAAATAACTGTCTTATATCGCAAATTCAACTAATTATAAAGTTTTTCTAGTAACACTGATGCCTGGACGTCAATTTAGTTCAATTGCGCCATCAATACTATCATTAATGGCCGAGTTGGCACGTATGCAGTGTTATGGCACAGGCCAAGCTCTTCCATTTGTACCGCTGTGTTTGACAACAAAACACAGAGCAAATCCTTTATATTAGGACTTCGAAATAACTGTATTATATCGCAAATTCAACTAATTATCCAGTTTTTCTGGTAACACTGATGCCTGGAAGTCAATTTAGTTCTATTACGCCTTCAATACTATCATTAATGGCCGAGTTGTGACATTTGCAGTGTTATGGCACAGGCCAACCTCGTCCATTTGTACCGGTGTGTTTGACAACAAAACACAGAGCAAATCCTTTATATTAGGACTTCGAAACAACTGTCTTATATCGCAAATTCAACTAATTGTAAAGTTTTTCTAGTAACACTGATGCCTGGACGTCAATTTAGTTCAATTGCGCCATCAATACTATCATTAATGGCCGAGTTGTCACGTTTGCAGTGTTATGGCACAGGCCAAGCTCTTCCATTTGTACCGCTGTATTTGACAACAAAATACAGAGCAAATCCTTTATCTTGGGACTTCGAAATAACTGTGTCATAACGCAAATTCAACCAATTATCAAGTTTTCCTAGTAATACTGATGCCTGGAGGTGAATTTAGTTCTATTGCGCCATCAATACCATCATTAATGGGCGAGTTATCACGTTTGCAGTGTTATAGCACAGGCCAAGCTCTTCCATTTGTACCGGTGTGTTTGACAACAAAATACAGACCAAATCCTTTATCTTGGGACTTCGAAATAACTGTATCAACTAATTATCCAGTTTTCCTAGAAATACTGATGCCTGGAGGTCAATTTCGTTCTATTGCGCCATCAATACTATCATTAATGGGCGAGTTATCACGTTTGATGTGTTATAGCACAGGCCAAGCTCTTCCATTTGTACCGCTGTGTTTGACAACAAAATACAGAGCAAATCCTTTATTTTGCGACTTCGAAATAACTGTGTCATATCGCAAATTCAACTAATTATCAAGTTTTTCTGGTAACACTGATGCCTGGAGGTCAATTTAGTTCTATTGCGCCATCAATACTATCATTAATGGCCGAGTTGTCACACTTGCAGTGTTATGGCACAGGCCAAGCTCTTCCATTTGTACCGCTGTGTTTGACAACAAAACACAGAGCAAATCCTTTATCTTGGGACTTCGAAATAACTGTGTCATATCGCAAATTCAACTAATTATCCAGTTTTGCTAGTAAAACTGATGCCTGGAGGTCAATTTAGTTCTATTGCTTCTTCAATACTATCATTAATGGCCGAGTTGTCACATTTGCAGTGTTATGGCACAGGCCAAGCTATTCCATTTGTACCGGTGTGTTTTACAAGAAAAGAGAGAGCAACTCCTTTATATTAGGACTTCGAAATAACTGTATTATATGGCAAATTCAACCAATTATCTAGTTTTCCTAGTAATACTGATGCCTGGAGGTAAATTTAGTTCTATTGCGCCATCAATACTATCATTAATGGGCGAGTTATCACGTTTGCAGTGTTATAGCACAGGCCAAGCTGTTCCATTTGTACCGGTGTGTTTGACAACAAAATATAGACCAAATCCTTTATCTTGGGACTTCGAAATAACTGTGACATATTGCAAATTCAACTAATTAGCCAGTTTTGCTAGTAAAACTGATGCCTGGATGTCATTTTAGTTCTATTGCGCCTTCAATACTATCATTAATGACCGAGTTGTCGCATGTTCAGTGTTATGGCACCACCAAGCTCTTCCATTTGTACCGGTGTGTTTGACAACAAAACACAGAGCAAATCCTTTATTTGGGACTTCGAAATAACTGTGTTATCTTGCCAATTCAACTAATTATCTAGTTTTCCTAGTCACTCTGATGCCTGGAGGTCATTTTTGTTCTATTGCGCCATAAATACTATCATTAATGGCCGAGTTGTCACATTTTCAGTGTTGTGGCACCGCCAAGCCCTTCCATTTGTACCACCGGTGTGTTTGACAACAAAATACAGAGCAAATCCTTTATCTTGGGACTTCGAAATAACTGTGTCATATCGCAAATTCAACTAATTATCCAGTTTTTCTGGTAACACTGATGCCTGCAAGTCAATTTAGTTCTATTGCGCCTTCAATACTATCATTAATGGCCGAGTTGTGACATTTGCAGTGTTATGGCACAGGCCAACCTCGTCCATTTGTACCGGTGTGTTTGACAACAAAACACAGAGCAAATCCTTTATATTAGGACTTCGAAATAACTGTCTTATATCGCAAATTCAACTAATTATAAAGTTTTTCTAGTAACACTGATGCCTGGACGTCAATTTAGTTCAATTGCGCCATCAATACTATCATTAATGGCCGAGTTGTCACGTTTGCAGTGTTATGGCACAGGCCAAGCTCTTCCATTTTTACCGCTGTGTTTGACAACAAAACACAGAGCAAATCCTTTATATTAGGACTTCGAAATAACTGTATTATATCGCAAATTCAACTAATTATCCAGTTTTTCTGGTAACACTGATGCCTGGAAGTCAATTTAGTTCTATTACGCCTTCAATACTATCATTAATGGCCGAGTTGTGACATTTGCAGTGTTATGGCACAGGCCAACCTCGTCCATTTGTACCGGTGTGTTTGACAACAAAACACAGAGCAAATCCTTTATATTAGGACTTCGAAACAACTGTCTTATATCGCAAATTCAACTAATTATAAAGTTTTTCTAGTAACACTGATGCCTGGACGTCAATTTAGTTCAATTGCGCCATCAATACTATCATTAATGGCCGAGTTGTCACGTTTGCAGTGTTATGGCACAGGCCAAGCTCTTCCATTTGTACCGCTGTATTTGACAACAAAATACAGAGCAAATCCTTTATCTTGGGACTTCGAAATAACTGTGTCATAACGCAAATTCAACCAATTATCAAGTTTTCCTAGTAATACTGATGCCTGGAGGTGAATTTAGTTCTATTGCGCCATCAATACCATCATTAATGGGCGAGTTATCACGTTTGCAGTGTTATAGCACAGGCCAAGCTCTTCCATTTGTACCGGTGTGTTTGACAACAAAATACAGACCAAATCCTTTATCTTGGGACTTCGAAATAACTGTTTCAACTAATTATCCAGTTTTCCTAGAAATACTGATGCCTGGAGGTCAATTTAGTTCTATTGCGCCATCAATACTATCATTAATGGGCGAGTTATCACGTTTGATGTGTTATAGCACAGGCCAAGCTCTTCCATTTGTACCGCTGTGTTTGACAACAAAATACAGAGCAAATCCTTTATTTTGCGACTTCGAAATAACTGTGTCATATCGCAAATTCAACTAATTATCAAGTTTTTCTGGTAACACTGATGCCTGGAGGTCAATTTAGTTCTATTGCGCCATCAATACTATCATTAATGGCCGAGTTGTCACACTTGCAGTGTTATGGCACAGGCCAAGCTCTTACATTTGTACCGCTGTGTTTGACAACAAAACACAGAGCAAATCCTTTATGTTAGGACTTCGAAATAACTGTATTATATCGCAAATTCAACTAATTATCCAGTTTTTCTGGTAACACTGATGCCTGGAAGTCAATTTAGTTCTATTACGCCTTCAATACTATCATTAATGGCCGAGTTGTGACATTTGCAGTGTTATGGCACAGGCCAACCTCGTCCATTTGTACCGGTGTGTTTGACAACAAAACACAGAGCAAATCCTTTATATTAGGACTTCGAAACAACTGTCTTATATCGCAAATTCAACTAATTATAAAGTTTTTCTAGTAACACTGATGCCTGGACGTCAATTTAGTTCAATTGCGCCATCAATACTATCATTAATGGCCGAGTTGTCACGTTTGCAGTGTTATGGCACAGGCCAAGCTCTTCCATTTGTACCGCTGTATTTGACAACAAAATACAGAGCAAATCCTTTATCTTGGGACTTCGAAATAACTGTGTCATAACGCAAATTCAACCAATTATCAAGTTTTCCTAGTAATACTGATGCCTGGAGGTGAATTTAGTTCTATTGCGCCATCAATACCATCATTAATGGGCGAGTTATCACGTTTGCAGTGTTATAGCACAGGCCAAGCTCTTCCATTTGTACCGGTGTGTTTGACAACAAAATACAGACCAAATCCTTTATCTTGGGACTTCGAAATAACTGTTTCAACTAATTATCCAGTTTTCCTAGAAATACTGATGCCTGGAGGTCAATTTAGTTCTATTGCGCCATCAATACTATCATTAATGGGCGAGTTATCACGTTTGATGTGTTATAGCACAGGCCAAGCTCTTCCATTTGTACCGCTGTGTTTGACAACAAAATACAGAGCAAATCCTTTATTTTGCGACTTCGAAATAACTGTGTCATATCGCAAATTCAACTAATTATCAAGTTTTTCTGGTAACACTGATGCCTGGAGGTCAATTTAGTTCTATTGCGCCATCAATACTATCATTAATGGCCGAGTTGTCACACTTGCAGTGTTATGGCACAGGCCAAGCTCTTCCATTTGTACCGCTGTGTTTGACAACAAAACACAGAGCAAATCCTTTATGTTAGGACTTCGAAATAACTGTATTATATCGCAAATTCAACTAATTATCCAGTTTTTCTGGTAACACTGATGCCTGGAAGTCAATTTAGTTCTATTACGCCTTCAATACTATCATTAATGGCCGAGTTGTGACATTTGCAGTGTTATGGCACAGGCCAACCTCGTCCATTTGTACCGGTGTGTTTGACAACAAAACACAGAGCAAATCCTTTATATTAGGACTTCGAAATAACTGTCTTATATCGCAAATTCAACTAATTATAAAGTTTTTCTAGTAACACTGATGCCTGGACGTCAATTTAGTTCAATTGCGCCATCAATACTATCATTAATGGCCGAGTTGTCACGTTTGCAGTGTTATGGCACAGGCCAAGCTCTTCCATTTGTACCGCTGTGTTTGACAACAAAATACAGAGCAAATCCTTTATCTTGGGACTTCGAAATAACTGTGTCATAACGCAAATTCAACCAATTATCAAGTTTTCCTAGTAATACTGATGCCTGGAGGTGAATTTAGTTCTATTGCGCCATCAATACTATCATTAATGGGCGAGTTATCACGTTTGCAGTGTTATAGCACAGGCCAAGCTCTTCCATTTGTACCGGTGTGTTTGACAACAAAATACAGACCAAATCCTTTATCTTGGGACTTCGAAATAACTGTATCAACTAATTATCCAGTTTTCCTAGAAATACTGATGCCTGGAGGTCAATTTAGTTCTATTGCGCCATCAATACTATCATTAATGGGCGAGTTATCACGTTTGATGTGTTATAGCACAGGCCAAGCTCTTCCATTTGTACCGCTGTGTTTGACAACAAAATACAGTGCAAATCCTTTATCTTGGGACTTCGAAATAACTGTGTCATATCGCAAATTCAACTAATTATCCAGTTTTTCTGGTAACACTGATGCCTGGAGGTCAATTTAGTTCTATTGCGCCTTCAATACTATCATTAATGGCCGAGTTGTGACATTTGCAGTGTTATGGCACAGGCCAAGCTCTTCCATTTGTACCGGTGTGTTTGACAACAAAACACAGAGCAAATCCTTTATATTAGGACTTCGAAATAACTGTATTATATGGCAAATTCAACCAATTATCTAGTTTTCCTAGTAATACTGATGCCTGGAGGTGAATTTAGTTCTATTGCGCCATCAATACTATCATTAATGGGCGAGTTATCACGTTTGCAGTGTTATAGCACAGGCCAAGCTGTTCCATTTGTACCGGTGTGTTTGACAACAAAATACAGACCAAATCCTTTATCTTGGGACTTCGAAATAACTGTGTCATATCGCAAATTCAACTAATTATCAAGTTTTTCTAGTAACACTGATGCCTGGAGGTCAATTTAGTTCTATTGCGCCTTCAATACTATCATTAATGGCCGAGTTGTCACATTTGCAGTGTTATGGCACAGGCCAAGCTATTCCATTTGTACCGGTGTGTTTTACAACAAAAGAGAGAGCAACTCCTTTATTTGGGACTTCGAAATAACTGTGTTATCTTGCCAATTCAACTAATTATCTAGTTTTCCTAGTCACTCTGATGCCTGGAGGTCATTTTTGTTTTATTGCGCCATAAATACTATCATTAATGGCCGAGGTGTCACATTTTCAGTGTTGTGGCACCGCCAAGCCCTTCCATTTGTACCACCGGTGTGTTTGACAACAAAATACAGAGCAAATCCTTTATTTTGCGACTTCGAAATAACTGTGTCATATCGCAAATTCAACTAATTATCAAGTTTTTCTGGTAACACTGATGCCTGGAGGTCAATTTAGTTCTATTGCGCCATCAATACTATCATTAATGGCCGAGTTGTCACACTTGCAGTGTTATGGCACAGGCCAACCTCTTCCATTTGTACCGCTGTGTTTGACAACAAAACACAGAGCAAATCCTTTATGTTAGGACTTCGAAATAACTGTATTATATCGCAAATTCAACTAATTATCCAGTTTTTCTGGTAACACTGATGCCTGGAAGTCAATTTAGTTCTATTACGCCTTCAATACTATCATTAATGGCCGAGTTGTGACATTTGCAGTGTTATGGCACAGGCCAACCTCGTCCATTTGTACCGGTGTGTTTGACAACAAAACACAGAGCAAATCCTTTATATTAGGACTTCGAAATAACTGTCTTATATCGCAAATTCAACTAATTATAAAGTTTTTCTAGTAACACTGATGCCTGGACGTCAATTTAGTTCAATTGCGCCATCAATACTATCATTAATGGCCGAGTTGTCACGTTTGCAGTGTTATGGCACAGGCCAAGCTCTTCCATTTGTACCGCTGTGTTTGACAACAAAATACAGAGCAAATCCTTTATCTTGGGACTTCGAAATAACTGTGTCATAACGCAAATTCAACCAATTATCAAGTTTTCCTAGTAATACTGATGCCTGGAGGTGAATTTAGTTCTATTGCGCCATCAATACTATCATTAATGGGCGAGTTATCACGTTTGCAGTGTTATAGCACAGGCCAAGCTCTTCCATTTGTACCGGTGTGTTTGACAACAAAATACAGACCAAATCCTTTATCTTGGGACTTCGAAATAACTGTATCAACTAATTATCCAGTTTTCCTAGAAATACTGATGCCTGGAGGTCAATTTAGTTCTATTGCGCCATCAATACTATCATTAATGGGCGAGTTATCACGTTTGATGTGTTATAGCACAGGCCAAGCTCTTCCATTTGTACCGCTGTGTTTGACAACAAAATACAGTGCAAATCCTTTATCTTGGGACTTCGAAATAACTGTGTCATATCGCAAATTCAACTAATTATCCAGTTTTTCTGGTAACACTGATGCCTGGAGGTCAATTTAGTTCTATTGCGCCTTCAATACTATCATTAATGGCCGAGTTGTGACATTTGCAGTGTTATGGCACAGGCCAAGCTCTTCCATTTGTACCGGTGTGTTTGACAACAAAACACAGAGCAAATCCTTTATATTAGGACTTCGAAATAACTGTATTATATGGCAAATTCAACCAATTATCTAGTTTTCCTAGTAATACTGATGCCTGGAGGTGAATTTAGTTCTATTGCGCCATCAATACTATCATTAATGGGCGAGTTATCACGTTTGCAGTGTTATAGCACAGGCCAAGCTGTTCCATTTGTACCGGTGTGTTTGACAACAAAATACAGACCAAATCCTTTATCTTGGGACTTCGAAATAACTGTGTCATATCGCAAATTCAACTAATTATCAAGTTTTTCTAGTAACACTGATGCCTGGAGGTCAATTTAGTTCTATTGCGCCTTCAATACTATCATTAATGGCCGAGTTGTCACATTTGCAGTGTTATGGCACAGGCCAAGCTATTCCATTTGTACCGGTGTGTTTTACAACAAAAGAGAGAGCAACTCCTTTATTTGGGACTTCGAAATAACTGTGTTATCTTGCCAATTCAACTAATTATCTAGTTTTCCTAGTCACTCTGATGCCTGGAGGTCATTTTTGTTTTATTGCGCCATAAATACTATCATTAATGGCCGAGGTGTCACATTTTCAGTGTTGTGGCACCGCCAAGCCCTTCCATTTGTACCACCGGTGTGTTTGACAACAAAATACAGAGCAAATCCTTTATCTTGGGACTTCGAAATAACTGTGTCATATCGCAAATTCAACTAATTATCCAGTTTTTCTGGTAACACTGATGCCTGGAAGTCAATTTAGTTCTATTGCGCCTTCAATACTATCATTAATGGCCGAGTTGTGACATTTGCAGTGTTATGGCACAGGCCAACCTCGTCCATTTGTACCGGTGTGTTTGACAACAAAACACAGAGCAAATCCTTTATATTAGGACTTCGAAATAACTGTCTTATATCGCAAATTCAACTAATTATAAAGTTTTTCTAGTAACACTGATGCCTGGACGTCAATTTAGTTCAATTGCGCCTTCAATACTATCATTAATGGCCGAGTTGTCACGTTTGCAGTGTTATGGCACAGGCCAAGCTCTTCCATTTGTACCGCTGTGTTTGACAACAAAATACAGAGCAAATCCTTTATCTTGGGACTTCGAAATAACTGTGTCATATCGCAAATTCAACCCATTATCAAGTTTTCCTAGTAATACTGATGCCTGGAGGTGAATTTAGTTCTATTGCGCCATCAATACCATCATTAATGGGCGAGTTATCACGTTTGCAGTGTTATAGGACAGGCCAAGCTCTTCCATTTGTACCGGTGTGTTTGACAACAAAATACAGACCAAATCCTTTATCTTGGGACTTCGAAATAACTGTATCAACTAATTATACAGTTTTCCTAGAAATACTGATGCCTGGAGGTCAATTTAGTTCTATTGCGCCATCAATACTATCATTAATGGGCGAGTTATCACGTTTGATGTGTTATAGCACAGGCCAAGCTCTTCCATTTGTACCGCTGTGTTTGACAACAAAATACAGTGCAAATCCTTTATCTTGGGACTTCGAAATAACTGTGTCATATCGCAAATTCAACTAATTATCCAGTTTTTCTGGTAACACTGATGCCTGGAGGTCAATTTAGTTCTATTGCGCCTTCAATACTATCATTAATGGCCGAGTTGTGACATTTGCAGTGTTATGGCACAGGCCAAGCTCTTCCATTTGTACCGGTGTGTTTGACAACAAAACACAGAGCAAATCCTTTATATTAGGACTTCGAAATAACTGTATTATATGGCAAATTCAACCAATTATCTAGTTTTCCTAGTAATACTGATGCCTGGAGGTGAATTTAGTTCTATTGCGCCATCAATGCTATCATTAATGGGCGAGTTATCACGTTTGCAGTGTTATAGCACAGGCCAAGCTGTTCCATTTGTACCGGTGTGTTTGACAACAAAATACAGACCAAATCCTTTATCTTGGGACTTCGAAATAACTGTGTCATATCGCAAATTCAACTAATTATCCAGTTTTTCTGGTAACACTGATGCCTGGAAGTCAATTTAGTTCTATTACGCCTTCAATACTATCATTAATGGCCGAGTTGTGACATTTGCAGTGTTATGGCACAGGCCAACCTCGTCCATTTGTACCGGTGTGTTTGACAACAAAACACAGAGCAAATCCTTTATATTAGGACTTCGAAATAACTGTCTTATATCGCAAATTCAACTAATTATAAAGTTTTTCTAGTAACACTGATGCCTGGACGTCAATTTAGTTCAATTGCGCCATCAATACTATCATTAATGGCCGAGTTGTCACGTTTGCAGTGTTATGGCACAGGCCAAGCTCTTCCATTTGTACCGCTGTGTTTGACAACAAAATACAGAGCAAATCCTTTATCTTGGGACTTCGAAATAACTGTGTCATAACGCAAATTCAACCAATTATCAAGTTTTCCTAGTAATACTGATGCCTGGAGGTGAATTTAGTTCTATTGCGCCATCAATACTATCATTAATGGGCGAGTTATCACGTTTGCAGTGTTATAGCACAGGCCAAGCTCTTCCATTTGTACCGGTGTGTTTGACAACAAAATACAGACCAAATCCTTTATCTTGGGACTTCGAAATAACTGTATCAACTAATTATCCAGTTTTCCTAGAAATACTGATGCCTGGAGGTCAATTTAGTTCTATTGCGCCATCAATACTATCATTAATGGGCGAGTTATCACGTTTGATGTGTTATAGCACAGGCCAAGCTCTTCCATTTGTACCGCTGTGTTTGACAACAAAATACAGTGCAAATCCTTTATCTTGGGACTTCGAAATAACTGTGTCATATCGCAAATTCAACTAATTATCCAGTTTTTCTGGTAACACTGATGCCTGGAGGTCAATTTAGTTCTATTGCGCCTTCAATACTATCATTAATGGCCGAGTTGTGACATTTGCAGTGTTATGGCACAGGCCAAGCTCTTCCATTTGTACCGGTGTGTTTGACAACAAAACACAGAGCAAATCCTTTATATTAGGACTTCGAAATAACTGTATTATATGGCAAATTCAACCAATTATCTAGTTTTCCTAGTAATACTGATGCCTGGAGGTGAATTTAGTTCTATTGCGCCATCAATACTATCATTAATGGGCGAGTTATCACGTTTGCAGTGTTATAGCACAGGCCAAGCTGTTCCATTTGTACCGGTGTGTTTGACAACAAAATACAGACCAAATCCTTTATCTTGGGACTTCGAAATAACTGTGTCATATCGCAAATTCAACTAATTATCAAGTTTTTCTAGTAACACTGATGCCTGGAGGTCAATTTAGTTCTATTGCGCCTTCAATACTATCATTAATGGCCGAGTTGTCACATTTGCAGTGTTATGGCACAGGCCAAGCTATTCCATTTGTACCGGTGTGTTTTACAACAAAAGAGAGAGCAACTCCTTTATTTGGGACTTCGAAATAACTGTGTTATCTTGCCAATTCAACTAATTATCTAGTTTTCCTAGTCACTCTGATGCCTGGAGGTCATTTTTGTTTTATTGCGCCATAAATACTATCATTAATGGCCGAGGTGTCACATTTTCAGTGTTGTGGCACCGCCAAGCCCTTCCATTTGTACCACCGGTGTGTTTGACAACAAAATACAGAGCAAATCCTTTATCTTGGGACTTCGAAATAACTGTGTCATATCGCAAATTCAACTAATTATCCAGTTTTTCTGGTAACACTGATGCCTGGAAGTCAATTTAGTTCTATTGCGCCTTCAATACTATCATTAATGGCCGAGTTGTGACATTTGCAGTGTTATGGCACAGGCCAACCTCGTCCATTTGTACCGGTGTGTTTGACAACAAAACACAGAGCAAATCCTTTATATTAGGACTTCGAAATAACTGTCTTATATCGCAAATTCAACTAATTATAAAGTTTTTCTAGTAACACTGATGCCTGGACGTCAATTTAGTTCAATTGCGCCTTCAATACTATCATTAATGGCCGAGTTGTCACGTTTGCAGTGTTATGGCACAGGCCAAGCTCTTCCATTTGTACCGCTGTGTTTGACAACAAAATACAGAGCAAATCCTTTATCTTGGGACTTCGAAATAACTGTGTCATATCGCAAATTCAACCCATTATCAAGTTTTCCTAGTAATACTGATGCCTGGAGGTGAATTTAGTTCTATTGCGCCATCAATACCATCATTAATGGGCGAGTTATCACGTTTGCAGTGTTATAGGACAGGCCAAGCTCTTCCATTTGTACCGGTGTGTTTGACAACAAAATACAGACCAAATCCTTTATCTTGGGACTTCGAAATAACTGTATCAACTAATTATCCAGTTTTCCTAGAAATACTGATGCCTGGAGGTCAATTTAGTTCTATTGCGCCATCAATACTATCATTAATGGGCGAGTTATCACGTTTGATGTGTTATAGCACAGGCCAAGCTCTTCCATTTGTACCGCTGTGTTTGACAACAAAATACAGAGGAAATCCTTTATTTTGCGACTTCGAAATAACTGTGTCATATCGCAAATTCAACTAATTATCAAGTTTTTCTTGTAACACTGATGCCTGGAGGTCAATTTAGTTCTATTGCGCCATCAATACTATCATTAATGGCCGAGTTGTCACACTTGCAGTGTTATGGCACAGGCCAAGCTATTCCATTTGTACCGGTGTGTTTGACAACAAAAGAGAGAGCAACTCCTTTATATTAGGACTTCGAAATAACTGTATTATATCGCAAATTGAACTAATTATCCAGTTTTTCTGGTAACACTGATGCCTGGAAGTCAATTTAGTTCTATTACGCCTTCAATACTATCATTAATGGCCGAGTTGTGACATTTGCAGTGTTATGGCACAGGCCAACCTCGTCCATTTGTACCGGTGTGTTTGACAACAAAACACCGAGCAAATCCTTTATATTAGGACTTCGAAATAACTGTCTTATATCGCAAATTCAACTAATTATAAAGTTTTTCTAGTAACACTGATGCCTGGACGTCAATTTAGTTCAATTGCGCCATCAATACTATCATTAATGGCCGAGTTGTCACGTTTGCAGTGTTATGGCACAGGCCAAGCTCTTCCATTTGTACCGCTGTGTTTGACAACAAAATACAGAGCAAATCCTTTATCTTGGGACTTCGAAATAACTGTGTCATAACGCAAATTCAACCAATTATCAAGTTTTCCTAGTAATACTGATGCCTGGAGGTGAATTTAGTTCTATTGCGCCATCAATACTATCAATAATGGGCGAGTTATCACGTTTGCAGTGTTATAGCACAGGCCAAGCTCTTCCATTTGTACCGGTGTGTTTGACAACAAAATACAGACCAAATCCTTTATCTTGGGACTTCGAAATAACTGTATCAACTAATTATCCAGTTTTCCTAGAAATACTGATGCCTGGAGGTCAATTTAGTTCTATTGCGCCATCAATACTATCATTAATGGGCGAGTTATCACGTTTGATGTGTTATAGCACAGGCCAAGCTCTTCCATTTGTACCGCTGTGTTTGACAACAAAATACAGTGCAAATCCTTTATCTTGGGACTTCGAAATAACTGTGTCATATCGCAAATTCAACTAATTATCCAGTTTTTCTGGTAACACTGATGCCTGGAGGTCAATTTAGTTCTATTGCGCCTTCAATACTATCATTAATGGCCGAGTTGTGACATTTGCAGTGTTATGGCACAGGCCAAGCTCTTCCATTTGTACCGGTGTGTTTGACAACAAAACACAGAGCAAATCCTTTATATTAGGACTTCGAAATAACTGTATTATATGGCAAATTCAACCAATTATCTAGTTTTCCTAGTAATACTGATGCCTGGAGGTGAATTTAGTTCTATTGCGCCATCAATACTATCATTAATGGGCGAGTTATCACGTTTGCAGTGTTATAGCACAGGCCAAGCTGTTCCATTTGTACCGGTGTGTTTGACAACAAAATACAGACCAAATCCTTTATCTTGGGACTTCGAAATAACTGTGACATATTGCAAATTCAACTAATTAGCCAGTTTTGCTAGTAAAACTGATGCCTGGAGGTCATTTTAGTTCTATTGCGCCTTCAATACTATCATTAATGACCGAGTTGTCGCATTTTCAGTGTTATGGCACCACCAAGCTCTTCCATTTGTACCGGTGTGTTTGACAACAAAACACAGAGCAAATCCTTTATTTGGGACTTCGAAATAACTGTGTTATCTTGCCAATTCAACTAATTATCTAGTTTTGCTAGTCACTCTGATGCCTGGAGGTCATTTTTGTTCTATTGCGCTATAAATACTATCATTAATGGCCGAGTTGTCACATTTTCAGTGTTGTGGCACCGCCAAGCCCTTCCATTTGAACCACCGGTGTGTTTGACAACAAAATACAGAGCAAATCCTTTATCTTGGGACTTCGAAATAACTGTGTCATATCGCAAATTCAACTAATTATCCAGTTTTTCTGGTAACACTGATGCCTGGAAGTCAATTTAGTTATATTGCGCCTTCAATACTATCATTAATGGCCGAGTTGTGACCTTTGCAGTGTTATGGCACAGGCCAACCTCGTCCATTTGTACCGGTGTGTTTGACAACAAAACACAGAGCAAATCCTTTATATTAGGACTTCGAAATAACTGTCTTATATCGCAAATTCAACTAATTATAAAGTTTTTCTAGTAACACTGATGCCTGGACGTCAATTTAGTTCAATTGCGCCATCAATACTATCATTAATGGCCGAGTTGTCACGTTTGCAGTGTTATGGCACAGGCCAAGCTCTTCCATTTGTACCGCTGTGTTTGACAACAAAATACAGAGCAAATCCTTTATCTTGGGACTTCGAAATAACTGTGTCATATCGCAAATTCAACCCATTATCAAGTTTTCCTAGTAATACTGATGCCTGGAGGTGAATTTAGTTCTATTGCGCCATCAATACCATCATTAATGGGCGAGTTATCACGTTTGCAGTGTTATAGGACAGGCCAAGCTCTTCCATTTGTACCGGTGTGTTTGACAACAAAATACAGACCAAATCCTTTATCTTGGGACTTCGAAATAACTGTATCAACTAATTATCCAGTTTTCCTAGAAACACTGATGCCTGGAGGTCAATTTAGTTCTATTGCGCCATCAATACTATCATTAATGGGCGAGATATCACGTTTGATGTGTTATAGCACAGGCCAAGCTCTTCCATTTGTACCGCTGTGTTTAACAACAAAATACAGAGCAAATCCTTTATCTTGGGACTTCGAAATAACTGTGTCATATCGCAAATTCAACTAATTATCCAGTTTTTCTGGTAACACTGATGCCTGGAGGTCAATTTAGTTCTATTGCGCCATCAATACTATCATTAATGGCCGAGTTGTCACACTTGCAGTGTTATGGCACAGGCCAAGCTCTTCCATTTGTACCGGTGTGTTTTACAACAAAAGAGAGAGCAACTCCTTTATATTAGGACTTCGAAATAACTGTATTATATGGCAAATTCAACCAATTATCTAGTTTTCCTAGTAATACTGATGCCTGGAGGTGAATTTAGTTCTATTGCGCCATCAATACTATCATTAATGGGCGAGTTATCACGTTTGCAGTGTTATAGCACAGGCCAAGCTCTTCCATTTGTACCGGTGTGTTTGACAACAAAATACAGACCAAAACCTTTATCTTGGGACTTCGAAATAACTGTGACATATTGCAAATTCAACTAATTATCCAGTTTTGCTAGTAAAACTGATGCCTGGAGGTCATTTTAGTTCTATTGCGCCTTCAATACTATCATTAATGACCGAGTTGTCGCATTTTCAGTGTTATGGCACCACCAAGCTCTTCCATTTGTACCGGTGTGTTTGACAACAAAACACAGAGCAAATCCTTTATTTGGGACTTCGAAATAACTGTGTTATCTTGCCAATTCAACTAATTATCTAGTTTTCCTAGTCACTCTGATGCCTGGAGGTAATTTTTGTTCTATTGCGCCATAAATACTATCATTAATGGCCGAGTTGTCACATTTTCAGTGTTGTGGCACCGCCAAGCCCTACCATTTGTACCACCGGTGTGTTTGACAACAAAATACAGAGCAAATCCTTTATCTTGGGACTTCGAAATAACTGTGTCATATCGCAAATTCAACTAATTATCCAGTTTTTCTGGTAACACTGATGCCTGCAAGTCAATTTAGTTCTATTGCGCCTTCAATACTATCATTAATGGCCGAGTTGTGACATTTGCAGTGTTATGGCACAGGCCAACCTCGTCCATTTCTACCGGTGTGTTTGACAACAAAACACAGAGCAAATCCTTTATATTAGGACTTCGAAATAACTGTCTTATATCGCAAATTCAACTAATTATAAAGTTTTTCTAGTAACACTGATGCCTGGACGTCAATTTAGTTCAATTGCGCCATCAATACTATCATTAATGGCCGAGTTGGCACGTTTGCAGTGTTATGGCACAGGCCAAGCTCTTCCATTTGTACCGCTGTGTTTGACAACAAAACACAGAGCAAATCCTTTATATTAGGACTTCGAAATAACTGTATTATATCGCAAATTCAACTAATTATCCAGTTTTTCTGGTAACACTGATGCCTGGAAGTCAATTTAGTTCTATTACGCCTTCAATTCTATCATTAATGGCCGAGTTGTGACATTTGCAGTGTTATGGCACAGGCCAACCTCGTCCATTTGTACCGGTGTGTTTGACAACAAAACACAGAGCAAATCCTTTATATTAGGACTTCGAAACAACTGTCTTATATCGCAAATTCAACTAATTGTAAAGTTTTTCTAGTAACACTGATGCCTGGACGTCAATTTAGTTCAATTGCGCCATCAATACTATCATTAATGGCCGAGTTGTCACGTTTGCAGTGTTATGGCACAGGCCAAGCTCTTCCATTTGTACCGCTGTATTTGACAACAAAATACAGAGCAAATCCTTTATCTTGGGACTTCGAAATAACTGTGTCATAACGCAAATTCAACCAATTATCAAGTTTTCCTAGTAATACTGATGCCTGGAGGTGAATTTAGTTCTATTGCGCCATCAATACCATCATTAATGGGCGAGTTATCACGTTTGCAGTGTTATAGCACAGGCCAAGCTCTTCCATTTGTACCGGTGTGTTTGACAACAAAATACAGACCAAATCCTTTATCTTGGGACTTCGAAATAACTGTATCAACTAATTATCCAGTTTTCCTAGAAATACTGATGCCTGGAGGTCAATTTCGTTCTATTGCGCCATCAATACTATCATTAATGGGCGAGTTATCACGTTTGATGTGTTATAGCACAGGCCAAGCTCTTCCATTTGTACCGCTGTGTTTGACAACAAAATACAGAGCAAATCCTTTATTTTGCGACTTCGAAATAACTGTGTCATATCGCAAATTCAACTAATTATCAAGTTTTTCTGGTAACACTGATGCCTGGAGGTCAATTTAGTTCTATTGCGCCATCAATACTATCATTAATGGCCGAGTTGTCACACTTGCAGTGTTATGGCACAGGCCAAGCTCTTCCATTTGTACCGGTGTGTTTGATAACAAAATACAGACCAAATCCTTTATCTTGGGACTTCGAAATAACTGTTTCAACTAATTATCCAGTTTTCCTAGAAATACTGATGCCTGGAGGTCAATTTAGTTCTATTGCGCCATCAATACTATCATTAATGGGCGAGTTATCACGTTTGATGTGTTATAGCACAGGCCAAGCTCTTCCATTTGTACCGCTGTGTTTGACAACAAAATACAGAGCAAATCCTTTATTTTGCGACTTCGAAATAACTGTGTCATATCGCAAATTCAACTAATTATCAAGTTTTTCTGGTAACACTGATGCCTGGAGGTCAATTTAGTTCTATTGCGCCATCAATACTATCATTAATGGCCGAGTTGTCACACTTGCAGTGTTAAGGCACAGGCCAAGCTCTTCCATTTGTACCGCTGTGTTTGACAACAAAACACAGAGCAAATCCTTTATGTTAGGACTTCGAAATAACTGTATTATATCGCAAATTCAACTAATTATCCAGTTTTTCTGGTAACACTGATGCCTGGAAGTCAATTTAGTTCTATTACGCCTTCAATACTATCATTAATGGCCGAGTTGTGACATTTGCAGTGTTATGGCACAGGCCAACCTCGTCCATTTGTACCGGTGTGTTTGACAACAAAACACAGAGCAAATCCTTTATATTAGGACTTCGAAATAACTGTCTTATATCGCAAATTCAACTAATTATAAAGTTTTTCTAGTAACACTGATGCCTGGACGTCAATTTAGTTCAATTGCGCCATCAATACTATCATTAATGGCCGAGTTGTCACGTTTGCAGTGTTATGGCACAGGCCAAGCTCTTCCATTTGTACCGCTGTGTTTGACAACAAAATACAGAGCAAATCCTTTATCTTGGGACTTCGAAATAACTGTGTCATAACACAAATTCAACCAATTATCAAGTTTTCCTAGTAATACTGATGCCTGGAGGTGAATTTAGTTCTATTGCGCCATCAATACTATCATTAATGGGCGAGTTATCACGTTTGCAGTGTTATAGCACAGGCCAAGCTCTTCCATTTGTACCGGTGTGTTTGACAACAAAATACAGACCAAATCCTTTATCTTGGGACTTCGAAATAACTGTATCAACTAATTATCCAGTTTTCCAAGAAATACTGATGCCTGGAGGTCAATTTAGTTCTATTGCGCCATCAATACTATCATTAATGGGCGAGTTATCACGTTTGATGTGTTATAGCACAGGCCAAGCTCTTCCATTTGTACCGCTGTGTTTGACAACAAAATACAGTGCAAATCCTTTATCTTGGGACTTCGAAATAACCGTGTCATATCGCAAATTCAACTAATTATCCAGTTTTTCTGGTAACACTGATGCCTGGAGGTCAATTTAGTTCTATTGCGCCTTCAATACTATCATTAATGGCCGAGTTGTGACATTTGCAGTGTTATGGCACAGGCCAAGCTTTTCCATTTGTACCGGTGTGTTTGACAACAAAACACAGAGCAAATCCTTTATATTAGGACTTCGAAATAACTGTATTATATGGCAAATTCAACCAATTATCTAGTTTTCCTAGTAATACTGATGCCTGGAGGTGAATTTAGTTCTATTGCGCCATCAATACTATCATTAATGGGCGAGTTATCACGTTTGCAGTGTTATAGCACAGGCCAAGCTGTTCCATTTGTACCGGTGTGTTTGACAACAAAATACAGACCAAATCCTTTATCTTGGGACTTCGAAATAACTGTGTCATATCGCAAATTCAACTAATTATCAAGTTTTTCTAGTAACACTGATGCCTGGAGGTCAATTTAGTTCTATTGCGCCTTCAATACTATCATTAATGGCCGAGTTGTCACATTTGCAGTGTTATGGCACAGGCCAAGCTATTCCATTTGTACCGGTGTGTTTTACAACAAAAGAGAGAGCAACTCCTTTATTTGGGACTTCGAAATAACTGTGTTATCTTGCCAATTCAACTAATTATCTAGTTTTCCTAGTCACTCTGATGCCTGGAGGTCATTTTTGTTTTATTGCGCCATAAATACTATCATTAATGGCCGAGGTGTCACATTTTCAGTGTTGTGGCACCGCCAAGCCCTTCCATTTGTACCACCGGTGTGTTTGACAACAAAATACAGAGCAAATCCTTTATCTTGGGACTTCGAAATAACTGTGTCATATCGCAAATTCAACTAATTATCCAGTTTTTCTGGTAACACTGATGCCTGGAAGTCAATTTAGTTCTATTGCGCCTTCAATACTATCATTAATGGCCGAGTTGTGACATTTGCAGTGTTATGGCACAGGCCAACCTCGTCCATTTGTACCGGTGTGTTTGACAACAAAACACAGAGCAAATCCTTTATATTAGGACTTCGAAATAACTGTCTTATATCGCAAATTCAACTAATTATCCAGTTTTTCTGGTAACACTGATGCCTGCAAGTCAATTTAGTTCTATTGCGCCTTCAATACTATCATTAATGGCCGAGTTGTGACATTTGCAGTGTTATGGCACAGGCCAACCTCGTCCATTTCTACCGGTGTGTTTGACAACAAAACACAGAGCAAATCCTTTATATTAGGACTTCGAAATAACTGTCTTATATCGCAAATTCAACTAATTATAAAGTTTTTCTAGTAACACTGATGCCTGGACGTCAATTTAGTTCAATTGCGCCATCAATACTATCATTAATGGCCGAGTTGGCACGTTTGCAGTGTTATGGCACAGGCCAAGCTCTTCCATTTGTACCGCTGTGTTTGACAACAAAACACAGAGCAAATCCTTTATATTAGGACTTCGAAATAACTGTATTATATCGCAAATTCAACTAATTATCCAGTTTTTCTGGTAACACTGATGCCTGGAAGTCAATTTAGTTCTATTACGCCTTCAATACTATCATTAATGGCCGAGTTGTGACATTTGCAGTGTTATGGCACAGGCCAACCTCGTCCATTTGTACCGGTGTGTTTGACAACAAAACACAGAGCAAATCCTTTATATTAGGACTTCGAAACAACTGTCTTATATCGCAAATTCAACTAATTATAAAGTTTTTCTAGTAACACTGATGCCTGGACGTCAATTTAGTTCAATTGCGCCATCAATACTATCATTAATGGCCGAGTTGTCACGTTTGCAGTGTTATGGCACAGGCCAAGCTCTTCCATTTGTACCGCTGTGTTTGACAACAAAATACAGAGCAAATCCTTTATCTTGGGACTTCGAAATAACTGTGTCATAACGCAAATTCAACCAATTATCAAGTTTTCCTAGTAATACTGATGCCTGGAGGTGAATTTAGTTCTATTGCGCCATCAATACTATCATTAATGGGCGAGTTATCACGTTTGCAGTGTTATAGCA
This sequence comes from Actinernus sp. WN-2022, assembly GCA_030867875.1. Classification (NCBI taxonomy): domain Eukaryota; kingdom Metazoa; phylum Cnidaria; class Anthozoa; order Actiniaria; family Actinernidae; genus Actinernus; species Actinernus sp. WN-2022. The sequence continues at coordinate 105,557,931 of JAOWCC010001634.1, read as the reverse complement.
CAGGCCAAGCTCTTCCATTTGTACCGGTGTGTTTGACAACAAAATACAGACCAAATCCTTTATCTTGGGACTTCGAAATAACTGTATCAACTAATTATCCAGTTTTCCAAGAAATACTGATGCCTGGAGGTCAATTTAGTTCTATTGCGCCATCAATACTATCATTAATGGGCGAGTTATCACGTTTGATGTGTTATAGCACAGGCCAAGCTCTTCCATTTGTACCGCTGTGTTTGACAACAAAATACAGTGCAAATCCTTTATCTTGGGACTTCGAAATAACCGTGTCATATCGCAAATTCAACTAATTATCCAGTTTTTCTGGTAACACTGATGCCTGGAGGTCAATTTAGTTCTATTGCGCCTTCAATACTATCATTAATGGCCGAGTTGTGACATTTGCAGTGTTATGGCACAGGCCAAGCTTTTCCATTTGTACCGGTGTGTTTGACAACAAAACACAGAGCAAATCCTTTATATTAGGACTTCGAAATAACTGTATTATATGGCAAATTCAACCAATTATCTAGTTTTCCTAGTAATACTGATGCCTGGAGGTGAATTTAGTTCTATTGCGCCATCAATACTATCATTAATGGGCGAGTTATCACGTTTGCAGTGTTATAGCACAGGCCAAGCTGTTCCATTTGTACCGGTGTGTTTGACAACAAAATACAGACCAAATCCTTTATCTTGGGACTTCGAAATAACTGTGTCATATCGCAAATTCAACTAATTATCAAGTTTTTCTAGTAACACTGATGCCTGGAGGTCAATTTAGTTCTATTGCGCCTTCAATACTATCATTAATGGCCGAGTTGTCACATTTGCAGTGTTATGGCACAGGCCAAGCTATTCCATTTGTACCGGTGTGTTTTACAACAAAAGAGAGAGCAACTCCTTTATTTGGGACTTCGAAATAACTGTGTTATCTTGCCAATTCAACTAATTATCTAGTTTTCCTAGTCACTCTGATGCCTGGAGGTCATTTTTGTTTTATTGCGCCATAAATACTATCATTAATGGCCGAGGTGTCACATTTTCAGTGTTGTGGCACCGCCAAGCCCTTCCATTTGTACCACCGGTGTGTTTGACAACAAAATACAGAGCAAATCCTTTATCTTGGGACTTCGAAATAACTGTGTCATATCGCAAATTCAACTAATTATCCAGTTTTTCTGGTAACACTGATGCCTGGAAGTCAATTTAGTTCTATTGCGCCTTCAATACTATCATTAATGGCCGAGTTGTGACATTTGCAGTGTTATGGCACAGGCCAACCTCGTCCATTTGTACCGGTGTGTTTGACAACAAAACACAGAGCAAATCCTTTATATTAGGACTTCGAAATAACTGTCTTATATCGCAAATTCAACTAATTATCCAGTTTTTCTGGTAACACTGATGCCTGCAAGTCAATTTAGTTCTATTGCGCCTTCAATACTATCATTAATGGCCGAGTTGTGACATTTGCAGTGTTATGGCACAGGCCAACCTCGTCCATTTCTACCGGTGTGTTTGACAACAAAACACAGAGCAAATCCTTTATATTAGGACTTCGAAATAACTGTCTTATATCGCAAATTCAACTAATTATAAAGTTTTTCTAGTAACACTGATGCCTGGACGTCAATTTAGTTCAATTGCGCCATCAATACTATCATTAATGGCCGAGTTGGCACGTTTGCAGTGTTATGGCACAGGCCAAGCTCTTCCATTTGTACCGCTGTGTTTGACAACAAAACACAGAGCAAATCCTTTATATTAGGACTTCGAAATAACTGTATTATATCGCAAATTCAACTAATTATCCAGTTTTTCTGGTAACACTGATGCCTGGAAGTCAATTTAGTTCTATTACGCCTTCAATACTATCATTAATGGCCGAGTTGTGACATTTGCAGTGTTATGGCACAGGCCAACCTCGTCCATTTGTACCGGTGTGTTTGACAACAAAACACAGAGCAAATCCTTTATATTAGGACTTCGAAACAACTGTCTTATATCGCAAATTCAACTAATTGTAAAGTTTTTCTAGTAACACTGATGCCTGGACGTCAATTTAGTTCAATTGCGCCATCAATACTATCATTAATGGCCGAGTTGTCACGTTTGCAGTGTTATGGCACAGGCCAAGCTCTTCCATTTGTACCGCTGTATTTGACAACAAAATACAGAGCAAATCCTTTATCTTGGGACTTCGAAATAACTGTGTCATAACGCAAATTCAACCAATTATCAAGTTTTCCTAGTAATACTGATGCCTGGAGGTGAATTTAGTTCTATTGCGCCATCAATACCATCATTAATGGGCGAGTTATCACGTTTGCAGTGTTATAGCACAGGCCAAGCTCTTCCATTTGTACCGGTGTGTTTGACAACAAAATACAGACCAAATCCTTTATCTTGGGACTTCGAAATAACTGTATCAACTAATTATCCAGTTTTCCTAGAAATACTGATGCCTGGAGGTCAATTTCGTTCTATTGCGCCATCAATACTATCATTAATGGGCGAGTTATCACGTTTGATGTGTTATAGCACAGGCCAAGCTCTTCCATTTGTACCGCTGTGTTTGACAACAAAATACAGAGCAAATCCTTTATTTTGCGACTTCGAAATAACTGTGTCATATCGCAAATTCAACTAATTATCAAGTTTTTCTGGTAACACTGATGCCTGGAGGTCAATTTAGTTCTATTGCGCCATCAATACTATCATTAATGGCCGAGTTGTCACACTTGCAGTGTTATGGCACAGGCCAAGCTCTTCCATTTGTACCGGTGTGTTTGACAACAAAATACAGACCAAATCCTTTATCTTGGGACTTCGAAATAACTGTTTCAACTAATTATCCAGTTTTCCTAGAAATACTGATGCCTGGAGGTCAATTTAGTTCTATTGCGCCATCAATACTATCATTAATGGGCGAGTTATCACGTTTGATGTGTTATAGCACAGGCCAAGCTCTTCCATTTGTACCGCTGTGTTTGACAACAAAATACAGAGCAAATCCTTTATTTTGCGACTTCGAAATAACTGTGTCATATCGCAAATTCAACTAATTATCAAGTTTTTCTGGTAACACTGATGCCTGGAGGTCAATTTAGTTCTATTGCGCCATCAATACTATCATTAATGGCCGAGTTGTCACACTTGCAGTGTTAAGGCACAGGCCAAGCTCTTCCATTTGTACCGCTGTGTTTGACAACAAAACACAGAGCAAATCCTTTATGTTAGGACTTCGAAATAACTGTATTATATCGCAAATTCAACTAATTATCCAGTTTTTCTGGTAACACTGATGCCTGGAAGTCAATTTAGTTCTATTACGCCTTCAATACTATCATTAATGGCCGAGTTGTGACATTTGCAGTGTTATGGCACAGGCCAACCTCGTCCATTTGTACCGGTGTGTTTGACAACAAAACACAGAGCAAATCCTTTATATTAGGACTTCGAAATAACTGTCTTATATCGCAAATTCAACTAATTATAAAGTTTTTCTAGTAACACTGATGCCTGGACGTCAATTTAGTTCAATTGCGCCATCAATACTATCATTAATGGCCGAGTTGTCACGTTTGCAGTGTTATGGCACAGGCCAAGCTCTTCCATTTGTACCGCTGTGTTTGACAACAAAATACAGAGCAAATCCTTTATCTTGGGACTTCGAAATAACTGTGTCATAACGCAAATTCAACCAATTATCAAGTTTTCCTAGTAATACTGATGCCTGGAGGTGAATTTAGTTCTATTGCGCCATCAATACTATCATTAATGGGCGAGTTATCACGTTTGCAGTGTTATAGCACAGGCCAAGCTCTTCCATTTGTACCGGTGTGTTTGACAACAAAATACAGACCAAATCCTTTATCTTGGGACTTCGAAATAACTGTATCAACTAATTATCCAGTTTTCCAAGAAATACTGATGCCTGGAGGTCAATTTAGTTCTATTGCGCCATCAATACTATCATTAATGGGCGAGTTATCACGTTTGATGTGTTATAGCACAGGCCAAGCTCTTCCATTTGTACCGCTGTGTTTGACAACAAAATACAGTGCAAATCCTTTATCTTGGGACTTCGAAATAACCGTGTCATATCGCAAATTCAACTAATTATCCAGTTTTTCTGGTAACACTGATGCCTGGAGGTCAATTTAGTTCTATTGCGCCTTCAATACTATCATTAATGGCCGAGTTGTGACATTTGCAGTGTTATGGCACAGGCCAAGCTCTTCCATTTGTACCGGTGTGTTTGACAACAAAACACAGAGCAAATCCTTTATATTAGGACTTCGAAATAACTGTATTATATGGCAAATTCAACCAATTATCTAGTTTTCCTAGTAATACTGATGCCTGGAGGTGAATTTAGTTCTATTGCGCCATCAATACTATCATTAATGGGCGAGTTATCACGTTTGCAGTGTTATAGCACAGGCCAAGCTGTTCCATTTGTACCGGTGTGTTTGACAACAAAATACAGACCAAATCCTTTATCTTGGGACTTCGAAATAACTGTGTCATATCGCAAATTCAACTAATTATCAAGTTTTTCTAGTAACACTGATGCCTGGAGGTCAATTTAGTTCTATTGCGCCTTCAATACTATCATTAATGGCCGAGTTGTCACATTTGCAGTGTTATGGCACAGGCCAAGCTATTCCATTTGTACCGGTGTGTTTTACAACAAAAGAGAGAGCAACTCCTTTATTTGGGACTTCGAAATAACTGTGTTATCTTGCCAATTCAACTAATTATCTAGTTTTCCTAGTCACTCTGATGCCTGGAGGTCATTTTTGTTTTATTGCGCCATAAATACTATCATTAATGGCCGAGGTGTCACATTTTCAGTGTTGTGGCACCGCCAAGCCCTTCCATTTGTACCACCGGTGTGTTTGACAACAAAATACAGAGCAAATCCTTTATCTTGGGACTTCGAAATAACTGTGTCATATCGCAAATTCAACTAATTATCCAGTTTTTCTGGTAACACTGATGCCTGGAAGTCAATTTAGTTCTATTGCGCCTTCAATACTATCATTAATGGCCGAGTTGTGACATTTGCAGTGTTATGGCACAGGCCAACCTCGTCCATTTGTACCGGTGTGTTTGACAACAAAACACAGAGCAAATCCTTTATATTAGGACTTCGAAATAACTGTCTTATATCGCAAATTCAACTAATTATAAAGTTTTTCTAGTAACACTGATGCCTGGACGTCAATTTAGTTCAATTGCGCCTTCAATACTATCATTAATGGCCGAGTTGTCACGTTTGCAGTGTTATGGCACAGGCCAAGCTCTTCCATTTGTACCGCTGTGTTTGACAACAAAATACAGAGCAAATCCTTTATCTTGGGACTTCGAAATAACTGTGTCATATCGCAAATTCAACCCATTATCAAGTTTTCCTAGTAATACTGATGCCTGGAGGTGAATTTAGTTCTATTGCGCCATCAATACCATCATTAATGGGCGAGTTATCACGTTTGCAGTGTTATAGGACAGGCCAAGCTCTTCCATTTGTACCGGTGTGTTTGACAACAAAATACAGACCAAATCCTTTATCTTGGGACTTCGAAATAACTGTATCAACTAATTATCCAGTTTTCCTAGAAATACTGATGCCTGGAGGTCAATTTAGTTCTATTGCGCCATCAATACTATCATTAATGGGCGAGTTATCACGTTTGATGTGTTATAGCACAGGCCAAGCTCTTCCATTTGTACCGCTGTGTTTGACAACAAAATACAGAGGAAATCCTTTATTTTGCGACTTCGAAATAACTGTGTCATATCGCAAATTCAACTAATTATCAAGTTTTTCTTGTAACACTGATGCCTGGAGGTCAATTTAGTTCTATTGCGCCATCAATACTATCATTAATGGCCGAGTTGTCACACTTGCAGTGTTATGGCACAGGCCAAGCTATTCCATTTGTACCGGTGTGTTTGACAACAAAAGAGAGAGCAACTCCTTTATATTAGGACTTCGAAATAACTGTATTATATCGCAAATTGAACTAATTATCCAGTTTTTCTGGTAACACTGATGCCTGGAGGTCAATTTAGTTCTATTGCGCCTTCAATACTATCATTAATGGCCGAGTTGTGACATTTGCAGTGTTATGGCACAGGCCAAGCTCTTCCATTTGTACCGGTGTGTTTGACAACAAAACACAGAGCAAATCCTTTATATTAGGACTTCGAAATAACTGTATTATATGGCAAATTCAACCAATTATCTAGTTTTCCTAGTAATACTGATGCCTGGAGGTGAACTTAGTTCTATTGCGCCATCAATACTATCATTAATGGGCGAGTTATCACGTTTGCAGTGTTATAGCACAGGCCAAGCTGTTCCATTTGTACCGGTGTGTTTGACAACAAAATACAGACCAAATCCTTTATCTTGGGACTTCGAAATAACTGTGACATATTGCAAATTCAACTAATTAGCCAGTTTTGCTAGTAAAACTGATGCCTGGAGGTCATTTTAGTTCTATTGCGCCTTCAATACTATCATTAATGACCGAGTTGTCGCATTTTCAGTGTTATGGCACCACCAAGCTCTTCCATTTGTACCGGTGTGTTTGACAACAAAACACAGAGCAAATCCTTTATTTGGGACTTCGAAATAACTGTGTTATCTTTCCAATTCAACTAATTATCTAGTTTTGCTAGTCACTCTGATGCCTGGAGGTCATTTTTGTTCTATTGCGCTATAAATACTATCATTAATGGCCGAGTTGTCACATTTTCAGTGTTGTGGCACCGCCAAGCCCTTCCATTTGAACCACCGGTGTGTTTGACAACAAAATACAGAGCAAATCCTTTATCTTGGGACTTCGAAATAACTGTGTCATATCGCAAATTCAACTAATTATCCAGTTTTTCTGGTAACACTGATGCCTGGAAGTCAATTTAGTTATATTGCGCCTTCAATACTATCATTAATGGCCGAGTTGTGACCTTTGCAGTGTTATGGCACAGGCCAACCTCGTCCATTTGTACCGGTGTGTTTGACAACAAAACACAGAGCAAATCCTTTATATTAGGACTTCGAAATAACTGTCTTATATCGCAAATTCAACTAATTATAAAGTTTTTCTAGTAACACTGATGCCTGGACGTCAATTTAGTTCAATTGCGCCATCAATACTATCATTAATGGCCGAGTTGTCACGTTTGCAGTGTTATGGCACAGGCCAAGCTCTTCCATTTGTACCGCTGTGTTTGACAACAAAATACAGAGCAAATCCTTTATCTTGGGACTTCGAAATAACTGTGTCATATCGCAAATTCAACCCATTATCAAGTTTTCCTAGTAATACTGATGCCTGGAGGTGAATTTAGTTCTATTGCGCCATCAATACCATCATTAATGGGCGAGTTATCACGTTTGCAGTGTTATAGGACAGGCCAAGCTCTTCCATTTGTACCGGTGTGTTTGACAACAAAATACAGACCAAATCCTTTATCTTGGGACTTCGAAATAACTGTATCAACTAATTATCCAGTTTTCCTAGAAACACTGATGCCTGGAGGTCAATTTAGTTCTATTGCGCCATCAATACTATCATTAATGGGCGAGTTATCACGTTTGATGTGTTATAGCACAGGCCAAGCTCTTCCATTTGTACCGGTGTGTTTGACAACAAAATACAGACCAAATCCTTTATCTTGGGACTTCGAAATAACTGTATCAACTAATTATCCAGTTTTCCTAGAAATACTGATGCCTGGAGGTCAATTTAGTTCTATTGCGCCATCAATACTATCATTAATGGGCGAGTTATCACGTTTGATGTGTTATAGCACAGGCCAAGCTCTTCCATTTGTACCGCTGTGTTTGACAACAAAATACAGTGCAAATCCTTTATCTTGGGACTTCGAAATAACTGTGTCATATCGCAAATTCAACTAATTATCCAGTTTTTCTGGTAACACTGATGCCTGGAGGTCAATTTAGTTCTATTGCGCCTTCAATACTATCATTAATGGCCGAGTTGTGACCTTTGCAGTGTTATGGCACAGGCCAACCTCGTCCATTTGTACCGGTGTGTTTGACAACAAAGCACAGAGCAAATCCTTTATATTAGGACTTCGAAATAACTGTCTTATATCGCAAATTCAACTAATTATAAAGTTTTTCTAGTAACACTGATGCCTGGACGTCAATTTAGTTCAATTGCGCCATCAATACTATCATTAATGGCCGAGTTGTCACGTTTGCAGTGTTATGGCACAGGCCAAGCTCTTCCATTTGTACCGCTGTGTTTGACAACAAAATACAGAGCAAATCCTTTATCTTGGGACTTCGAAATAACTGTGTCATAACGCAAATTCAACCAATTATCAAGTTTTCCTAGTAATACTGATGCCTGGAGGTGAATTTAGTTCTATTGCGCCATCAATACTATCATTAATGGGCGAGTTATCACGTTTGCAGTGTTATAGCACAGGCCAAGTTCTTCCATTTGTACCGGTGTGTTTGACAACAAAATACAGACCAAATCCTTTATCTTGGGACTTCGAAATAACTGTATCAACTAATTATCCAGTTTTCCTAGAAATACTGATGCCTGGAGGTCAATTTAATTCTATTGCGCCATCAATACTATCATTAATGGGCGAGTTATCACGTTTGGTGTGTTATAGCACAGGCCAAGCTCTTCCATTTGTACCGCTGTGTTTGACAACAAAATACAGTGCAAATCCTTTATCTTGGGACTTCGAAATAACTGTGTCATATCGCAAATTCAACTAATTATCCAGTTTTTCTGGTAACACTGATGCCTGGAGGTCAATTTAGTTCTATTGCGCCTTCAATACTATCATTAATGGCCGAGTTGTGACATTTGCAGTGTTATGGCACAGGCCAAGCTCTTCCATTTGTACTGGTGTGTTTGACAACAAAACACAGAGCAAATCCTTTATATTAGGACTTCGAAATAACTGTATTATATGGCAAATTCAACCAATTATCTAGTTTTCCTAGTAATACTGATGCCTGGAGGTGAATTTAGTTCTATTGCGCCATCAATACTATCATTAATGGGCGAGTTATCACGTTTGCAGTGTTATAGCACAGGCCAAGCTGTTCCATTTGTACCGGTGTGTTTGACAACAAAATACAGACCAAATCCTTTATCTTGGGTCTTCGAAATAACTGTGACATATTGCAAATTCAACTAATTAGCCAGTTTTGCTAGTAAAACTGATGCCTGGAGGTCATTTAAGTTCTATTGCGCCTTCAATACTATCATTAATGGGCGAGTTATCACGTTTGATGTGTTATAGCACAGGCCAAGCTCTTCCATTTGTACCGGTGTGTTTGACAACAAAACACAGAGGAAATCCTTTATTTTGCGACTTCGAAATAACTGTGTCATATCGCAAATTCAACTAATTATCAAGTTTTTCTTGTAACACTGATGCCTGGAGGTCAATTTAGTTCTATTGCGCCATCAATACTATCATTAATGGCCGAGTTGTCACACTTGCAGTGTTATGGCACAGGCCAAGCTATTCCATTTGTACCGGTGTGTTTGACAACAAAAGAGAGAGCAACTCCTTTATATTAGGACTTCGAAATAACTGTCTTATATCGCAAATTCAACTAATTATAAAGTTTTTCTAGTAACACTGATGCCTGGACGTCAATTTAGTTCAATTGCGCCATCAATACTATCATTAATGGCCGAGTTGTCACGTTTGCAGTGTTATGGCACAGGCCAAGCTCTTCCATTTGTACCGCTGTGTTTGACAACAAAATACAGAGCAAATCCTTTATCTTGGGACTTCGAAATAACTGTGTCATAACGCAAATTCAACCAATTATCAAGTTTTCCTAGTAATACTGATGCCTGGAGGTGAATTTAGTTCTATTGCGCCATCAATACTATCAATAATGGGCGAGTTATCAGGTTTGCAGTGTTATAGCACAGGCCAAGCTCTTCCATTTGTACCGGTGTGTTTGACAACAAAATACAGACCAAATCCTTTATCTTGGGACTTCGAAATAACTGTATCAACTAATTATCCAGTTTTCCTAGAAATACTGATGCCTGGAGGTCAATTTAGTTCTATTGCGCCATCAATACTATCATTAATGGGCGAGTTATCACGTTTGATGTGTTATAGCACAGGCCAAGCTCTTCCATTTGTACCGCTGTGTTTGACAACAAAATACAGTGCAAATCCTTTATCTTGGGACTTCGAAATAACTGTGTCATATCGCAAATTCAACTAATTATCCAGTTTTTCTGGTAACACTGATGCCTGGAGGTCAATTTAGTTCTATTGCGCCTTCAATACTATCATTAATGGCCGAGTTGTGACATTTGCAGTGTTATGGCACAGGCCAAGCTCTTCCATTTGTACCGGTGTGTTTGACAACAAAACACAGAGCAAATCCTTTATATTAGGACTTCGAAATAACTGTATTATATGGCAAATTCAACCAATTATCTAGTTTTCCTAGTAATACTGATGCCTGGAGGTGAATTTAGTTCTATTGCGCCATCAATACTATCATTAATGGGCGAGTTATCACGTTTGCAGTGTTATAGCACAGGCCAAGCTGTTCCATTTGTACCGGTGTGTTTGACAACAAAATACAGACCAAATCCTTTATCTTGGGACTTCGAAATAACTGTGACATATTGCAAATTCAACTAATTAGCCAGTTTTGCTAGTAAAACTGATGCCTGGAGGTCATTTTAGTTCTATTGCGCCTTCAATACTATCATTAATGACCGAGTTGTCGCATTTTCAGTGTTATGGCACCACCAAGCTCTTCCATTTGTACCGGTGTGTTTGACAACAAAACACAGAGCAAATCCTTTATTTGGGACTTCGAAATAACTGTGTTATCTTGCCAATTCAACTAATTATCTAGTTTTGCTAGTCACTCTGATGCCTGGAGGTCATTTTTGTTCTATTGCGCTATAAATACTATCATTAATGGCCGAGTTGTCACATTTTCAGTGTTGTGGCACCGCCAAGCCCTTCCATTTGAACCACCGGTGTGTTTGACAACAAAATACAGAGCAAATCCTTTATCTTGGGACTTCGAAATAACTGTGTCATATCGCAAATTCAACTAATTATCCAGTTTTTCTGGTAACACTGATGCCTGGAAGTCAATTTAGTTATATTGCGCCTTCAATACTATCATTAATGGCCGAGTTGTGACCTTTGCAGTGTTATGGCACAGGCCAACCTCGTCCATTTGTACCGGTGTGTTTGACAACAAAACACAGAGCAAATCCTTTATATTAGGACTTCGAAATAACTGTCTTATATCGCAAATTCAACTAATTATAAAGTTTTTCTAGTAACACTGATGCCTGGACGTCAATTTAGTTCAATTGCGCCATCAATACTATCATTAATGGCCGAGTTGTCACGTTTGCAGTGTTATGGCACAGGCCAAGCTCTTCCATTTGTACCGCTGTGTTTGACAACAAAATACAGAGCAAATCCTTTATCTTGGGACTTCGAAATAACTGTGTCATATCGCAAATTCAACCCATTATCAAGTTTTCCTAGTAATACTGATGCCTGGAGGTGAATTTAGTTCTATTGCGCCATCAATACCATCATTAATGGGCGAGTTATCACGTTTGCAGTGTTATAGGACAGGCCAAGCTCTTCCATTTGTACCGGTGTGTTTGACAACAAAATACAGACCAAATCCTTTATCTTGGGACTTCGAAATAACTGTATCAACTAATTATCCAGTTTTCCTAGAAATACTGATGCCTGGAGGTCAATTTAGTTCTATTGCGCCATCAATACTATCATTAATGGGCGAGTTATCACGTTTGATGTGTTATAGCACAGGCCAAGCTCTTCCATTTGTACCGCTGTGTTTAACAACAAAATACAGAGCAAATCCTTTATCTTGGGACTTCGAAATAACTGTGTCATATCGCAAATTCAACTAATTATCCAGTTTTTCTGGTAACACTGATGTCTGGAGGTCAATTTAGTTCTATTGCGCCTTCAATACTATCATTAATGGGCGAGTTATCACGTTTGATGTGTTATAGCACAGGCCAAGCTCTTCCATTTGTACCGCTGTGTTTAACAACAAAATACAGAGCAAATCCTTTATCTTGGGACTTCAAAATAACTGTGTCATATCGCAAATTCAACTAATTATCCAGTTTTTCTGGTAACACTGATGCCTGGAAGTCAATTTAGTTCTATTGCGCCTTCAATACTATCATTAATGGCCGAGTTGTGACCTTTGCAGTGTTATGGCACAGGCCAACCTCGTCCATTTGTACCGGTGTGTTTGACAACAAAATACAGACCAAATCCTTTATCTTGGGTCTTCGAAATAACTGTGACATATTGCAAATTCAACTAATTAGCCAGTTTTGCTAGTAAAACTGATGCCTGGAGGTCATTTTAGTTCTATTGCGCCTTCAATACTATCATTAATGGGCGAGTTATCACGTTTGATGTGTTATAGCACAGGCCAAGCTCTTCCATTTGTACCGGTGTGTTTGACAACAAAACACAGAGGAAATCCTTTATTTTGCGACTTCGAAATAACTGTGTCATATCGCAAATTCAACTAATTATCAAGTTTTTCTTGTAACACTGATGCCTGGAGGTCAATTTAGTTCTATTGCGCCATCAATACTATCATTAATGGCCGAGTTGTCACACTTGCAGTGTTATGGCACAGGCCAAGCTATTCCATTTGTACCGGTGTGTTTGACAACAAAAGAGAGAGCAACTCCTTTATATTAGGACTTCGAAATAACTGTATTATATCGCAAATTCAACTAATTATCCAGTTTTTCTGGTAACACTGATGCCTGGAAGTCAATTTAGTTCTATTACGCCTTCAATACTATCATTAATGGCCGAGTTGTGACATTTGCAGTGTTATGGCACAGGCCAACCTCGTCCATTTGTACCGGTGTGTTTGACAACAAAACACAGAGCAAATCCTTTATATTAGGACTTCGAAATAACTGTCTTATATCGCAAATTCAACTAATTATAAAGTTTTTCTAGTAACACTGATGCCTGGACGTCAATTTAGTTCAATTGCGCCATCAATACTATCATTAATGGCCGAGTTGTCACGTTTGCAGTGTTATGGCACAGGCCAAGCTCTTCCATTTGTACCGCTGTGTTTGACAACAAAATACAGAGCAAATCCTTTATCTTGGGACTTCGAAATAACTGTGTCATAACGCAAATTCAACCAATTATCAAGTTTTCCTAGTAATACTGATGCCTGGAGGTGAATTTAGTTCTATTGCGCCATCAATACTATCAATAATGGGCGAGTTATCACGTTTGCAGTGTTATAGCACAGGCCAAGCTCTTCCATTTGTACCGGTGTGTTTGACAACAAAATACAGACCAAATCCTTTATCTTGGGACTTCGAAATAACTGTATCAACTAATTATCCAGTTTTCCTAGAAATACTGATGCCTGGAGGTCAATTTAGTTCTATTGCGCCATCAATACTATCATTAATGGGCGAGTTATCACGTTTGATGTGTTATAGCACAGGCCAAGCTCTTCCATTTGTACCGCTGTGTTTGACAACAAAATACAGTGCAAATCCTTTATCTTGGGACTTCGAAATAACTGTGTCATATCGCAACTTCAACTAATTATCCAGTTTTTCTGGTAACACTGATGCCTGGAGGTCAATTTAGTTCTATTGCGCCTTCAATACTATCATTAATGGCCGAGTTGTGACATTTGCAGTGTTATGGCACAGGCCAAGCTCTTCCATTTGTACCGGTGTGTTTGACAACAAAACACAGAGCAAATCCTTTATATTAGGACTTCGAAATAACTGTATTATATGGCAAATTCAACCAATTATCTAGTTTTCCTAGTAATACTGATGCCTGGAGGTGAATTTAGTTCTATTGCGCCATCAATACTATCATTAATGGGCGAGTTATCACGTTTGCAGTGTTATAGCACAGGCCAAGCTGTTCCATTTGTACCGGTGTGTTTGACAACAAAATACAGACCAAATCCTTTATCTTGGGACTTCGAAATAACTGTGACATATTGCAAATTCAACTAATTAGCCAGTTTTGCTAGTAAAACTGATGCCTGGAGGTCATTTTAGTTCTATTGCGCCTTCAATACTATCATTAATGACCGAGTTGTCGCATTTTCAGTGTTATGGCACCACCAAGCTTTTCCATTTGTACCGGTGTGTTTGACAACAAAACACAGAGCAAATCCTTTATTTGGGACTTCGAAATAACTGTGTTATCTTGCCAATTCAACTAATTATCTAGTTTTGCTAGTCACTCTGATGCCTGGAGGTCATTTTTGTTCTATTGCGCTATAAATACTATCATTAATGGCCGAGTTGTCACATTTTCAGTGTTGTGGCACCGCCAAGCCCTTCCATTTGAACCACCGGTGTGTTTGACAACAAAATACAGAGCAAATCCTTTATCTTGGGACTTCGAAATAACTGTGTCATATCGCAAATTCAACTAATTATCCAGTTTTTCTGGTAACACTGATGCCTGGAAGTCAATTTAGTTATATTGCGCCTTCAATACTATCATTAATGGCCGAGTTGTGACCTTTGCAGTGTTATGGCACAGGCCAACCTCGTCCATTTGTACCGGTGTGTTTGACAACAAAACACAGAGCAAATCCTTTATATTATGACTTCGAAATAACTGTCTTATATCGCAAATTCAACTAATTATAAAGTTTTTCTAGTAACACTGATGCCTGGACGTCAATTTAGTTCAATTGCGCCATCAATACTATCATTAATGGCCGAGTTGTCACGTTTGCAGTGTTATGGCACAGGCCAAGCTCTTCCATTTGTACCGCTGTGTTTGACAACAAAATACAGAGCAAATCCTTTATCTTGGGACTTCGAAATAACTGTGTCATATCGCAAATTCAACCCATTATCCAGTTTTCCTAGTAATACTGATGCCTGGAGGTGAATTTAGTTCTATTGCGCCATCAATACCATCATTAATGGGCGAGTTATCACGTTTGCAGTGTTATAGGACAGGCCAAGCTCTTCCATTTGTACCGGTGTGTTTGACAACAAAATACAGACCAAATCCTTTATCTTGGGACTTCGAAATAACTGTATCAACTAATTATCCAGTTTTCCTAGAAATACTGATGCCTGGAGGTCAATTTAGTTCTATTGCGCCATCAATACTATCATTAATGGGCGAGTTATCACGTTTGATGTGTTATAGCACAGGCCAAGCTCTTCCATTTGTACCGCTGTGTTTAACAACAAAATACAGAGCAAATCCTTTATCTTGGGACTTCGAAATAACTGTGTCATATCGCAAATTCAACTAATTATAAAGTTTTTCTAGTAACACTGATGCCTGGACGTCAATTTAGTTCAATTGCGCCATCAATACTATCAATAATGGCCGAGTTGTCACGTTTGCAGTGTTATGGCACAGGCCAAGCTCTTCCATTTGTACCGCTGTGTTTGACAACAAAATACAGAGCAAATCCTTTATCTTGGGACTTCGAAATAACTGTGTCATAACGCAAATTCAACCAATTATCAAGTTTTCCTAGTAATACTGATGCCTGGAGGTGAATTTAGTTCTATTGCGCCATCAATACTATCATTAATGGGCGAGTTATCACGTTTGCAGTGTTATAGCACAGGCCAAGCTCTTCCATTTGTACCGGTGTGTTTGACAACAAAATACAGACCAAATCCTTTATCTTGGGACTTCGAAATAACTGTATCAACTAATTATCCAGTTTTCCTAGAAATACTGATGCCTGGAGGTCAATTTAGTTCTATTGCGCCATCAATACTATCATTAATGGGCGAGTTATCACGTTTGATGTGTTATAGCACAGGCCAAGCTCTTCCATTTGTACCGCTGTGTTTGACAACAAAATACAGTGCAAATCCTTTATCTTGGGACTTCGAAATAACTGTGTCATATCGCAAATTCAACTAATTATCCAGTTTTTCTGGTAACACTGATGCCTGGAGGTCAATTTAGTTCTATTGCGCCTTCAATACTATCATTAATGGCCGAGTTGTGACCTTTGCAGTGTTATGGCACAGGCCAACCTCGTCCATTTGTACCGGTGTGTTTGACAACAAAGCACAGAGCAAATCCTTTATATTAGGACTTCGAAATAACTGTCTTATATCGCAAATTCAACTAATTATAAAGTTTTTCTAGTAACACTGATGCCTGGACGTCAATTTAATTCAATTGCGCCATCAATACTATCATTAATGGCCGAGTTGTCACGTTTGCAGTGTTATGGCACAGGCCAAGCTCTTCCATTTGTACCGCTGTGTTTGACAACAAAATACAGAGCAAATCCTTTATCTTGGGACTTCGAAATAACTGTGTCATAACGCAAATTCAACCAATTATCAAGTTTTCCTAGTAATACTGATGCCTGGAGGTGAATTTAGTTCTATTGCGCCATCAATACTATCATTAATGGGCGAGTTATCACGTTTGCAGTGTTATAGCACAGGCCAAGCTCTTCCATTTGTACCGGTGTGTTTGACAACAAAATACAGACCAAATCCTTTATCTTGGGACTTCGAAATAACTGTATCAACTAATTATCCAGTTTTCCTAGAAATACTGATGCCTGGAGGTCAATTTAGTTCTATTGCGCCATCAATACTATCATTAATGGGCGAGTTATCACGTTTGGTGTGTTATAGCACAGGCCAAGCTCTTCCATTTGTACCGCTGTGTTTGACAACAAAATACAGTGCAAATCCTTTATCTTGGGACTTCGAAATAACTGTGTCATATCGCAAATTCAACTAATTATCCAGTTTTTCTGGTAACACTGATGCCTGGAGGTCAATTTAGTTCTATTGCGCCTTCAATACTATCATTAATGGCCGAGTTGTGACATTTGCAGTGTTATGGCACAGGCCAAGCTCTTCCATTTGTACCGGTGTGTTTGACAACAAAACACAGAGCAAATCCTTTATATTAGGACTTCGAAATAACTGTATTATATGGCAAATTCAACCAATTATCTAGTTTTCCTAGTAATACTGATGCCTGGAGGTGAATTTAGTTATATTGCGCCATCAATACTATCATTAATGGGCGAGTTATCACGTTTGCAGTGTTATAGCACAGGCCAAGCTGTTCCATTTGTACCGGTGTGTTTGACAACAAAATACAGACCAAATCCTTTATCTTGGGTCTTCGAAATAACTGTGACATATTGCAAATTCAACTAATTAGCCAGTTTTGCTTGTAAAACTGATGCCTGGAGGTCATTTTAGTTCTATTGCGCCTTCAATACTATCATTAATGACCGAGTTGTCGCATTTTCAGTGTTATGGCACCACCAAGCTCTTCCATTTGTACCGGTGTGTTTGACAACAAAACACAGAGCAAATCCTTTATTTGGGACTTCGAAATAACTGTGTTATCTTGCCAATTCAACTAATTATCTAGTTTTGCTAGTCACTCTGATGCCTGGAGGTCATTTTTGTTCTATTGCGCTATAAATACTATCATTAATGGCCGAGTTGTCACATTTTCAGTGTTGTGGCACCGCCAAGCCCTTCCATTTGTACCACCGGTGTGTTTGACAACAAAATACAGAGCAAATCCTTTATCTTGGGACTTCGAAATAACTGTGTCATATCGCAAATTCAACTAATTATCCAGTTTTTCTGGTAACACTGATGCCTGGAAGTCAATTTAGTTCTATTGCGCCTTCAATACTATCATTAATGGCCGAGTTGTGACCTTTGCAGTGTTATGGCACAGGCCAACCTCGTCCATTTGTACCGGTGTGTTTGACAACAAAACACAGAGCAAATCCTTTATATTAGGACTTCGAAATAACTGTCTTATATCGCAAATTCAACTAATTATAAAGTTTTTCTAGTAACACTGATGCCTGGACGTCAATTTAGTTCAATTGCGCCATCAATACTATCATTAATGGCCGAGTTGTCACGTTTGCAGTGTTATGGCACAGTCCAAGCTCTTCCATTTGTACCGCTGTGTTTGACAACAAAATACAGAGCAAATCCTTTATCTTGGGACTTCGAAATAACTGTGTCATATCGCAAATTCAACCCATTATCAAGTTTTCCTAGTAATACTGATGCCTGGAGGTGAATTTAGTTCTATTGCGCCATCAATACCATCATTAATGGGCGAGTTATCACGTTTGCAGTGTTATAGGACAGGCCAAGCTCTTCCATTTGTACCGGTGTGTTTGACAACAAAATACAGACCAAATCCTTTATCTTGGGACTTCGAAATAACTGTATCAACTAATTATCCAGTTTTCCTAGAAATACTGATGCCTGGAGGTCAATTTAGTTCTATTGCGCCATCAATACTATCATTAATGGGCGAGTTATCACGTTTGATGTGTTATAGCACAGGCCAAGCTCTTCCATTTGTACCGCTGTGTTTAACAACAAAATACAGAGCAAATCCTTTATCTTGGGACTTCGAAATAACTGTGTCATATCGCAAATTCAACTAATTATCCAGTTTTTCTGGTAACACTGATGTCTGGAGGTCAATTTAGTTCTATTGCGCCTTCAATACTATCATTAATGGGCGAGTTATCACGTTTGATGTTTTATAGCACAGGCCAAGCTCTTCCATTTGTACCGCTGTGTTTAACAACAAAATACAGAGCAAATCCTTTATCTTGGGACTTCAAAATAACTGTGTCATATCGCAAATTCAACTAATTATCCAGTTTTTCTGGTAACACTGATGCCTGGAAGTCAATTTAGTTCTATTGCGCCTTCAATACTATCATTAATGGCCGAGTTGTGACCTTTGCAGTGTTATGTCACAGGCCAACCTCGTCCATTTGTACCGGTGTGTTTGACAACAAAACACAGAGCAAATCCTTTATATTAGGACTTCGAAATAACTGTCTTATATCGCAAATTCAACTAATTATAAAGTTTTTCTAGTAACACTGATGCCTGGACGTCAATTTAGTTCAATTGCGCCATCAATACTATCATTAATGGCCGAGTTGTCACGTTTGCAGTGTTATGGCACAGGCCAAGCTCTTCCATTTGTACCGCTGTGTTTGACAACAAAATACAGAGCAAATCCTTTATCTTGGGACTTCGAAATAACTGTGTCATAACGCAAATTCAACCAATTATCAAGTTTTCCTAGTAATATTGATGCCTGGAGGTGAATTTAGTTCTATTGCGCCATCAATACTATCATTAATGGGCGAGTTATCACGTTTGCAGTGTTATAGCACAGGCCAAGCTCTTCCATTTGTACCGGTGTGTTTGACAACAAAATACAGACCAAATCCTTTATCTTGGGACTTCGAAATAACTGTATCAACTAATTATCCAGTTTTCCTAGAAATACTGATGCCTGGAGGTCAATTTAGTTCTATTGCGCCATCAATACTATCATTAATGGGCGAGTTATCACGTTTGATGTGTTATAGCACAGGCCAAGCTCTTCCATTTGTACCGCTGTGTTTGACAACAAAATACAGTGCAAATCCTTTATCTTGGGACTTCGAAATAACTGTGTCATATCGCAAATTCAACTAATTATCCAGTTTTTCTGGTAACACTGATGCCTGGAGGTCAATTTAGTTCTATTGCGCCTTCAATACTATCATTAATGGCCGAGTTGTGACCTTTGCAGTGTTATGGCACAGGCCAACCTCGTCCATTTGTACCGGTGTGTTTGACAACAAAGCACAGAGCAAATCCTTTATATTAGGACTTCGAAATAACTGTCTTATATCGCAAATTCAACTAATTATAAAGTTTTTCTAGTAACACTGATGCCTGGACGTCAATTTAGTTCAATTGCGCCATCAATACTATCATTAATGGCCGAGTTGTCACGTTTGCAGTGTTATGGCACAGGCCAAGCTCTTCCATTTGTACCGCTGTGTTTGACAACAAAATACAGAGCAAATCCTTTATCTTGGGACTTCGAAATAACTGTGTCATAACGCAAATTCAACCAATTATCAAGTTTTCCTAGTAATACTGATGCCTGCAGGTGAATTTAGTTCTATTGCGCCATCAATACTATCATTAATGGGCGAGTTATCACGTTTGCAGTGTTATAGCACAGGCCAAGCTCTTCCATTTGTACCGGTGTGTTTGACAACAAAATACAGACCAAATCCTTTATCTTGGGACTTCGAAATAACTGTATCAACTAATTACCCAGTTTTCCTAGAAATACTGATGCCTGGAGGTCAATTTAGTTCTATTGCGCCATCAATACTATCATTAATGGGCGAGTTATCACGTTTGGTGTGTTATAGCACAGGCCAAGCTCTTCCATTTGTACCGCTGTGTTTGACAACAAAATACAGTGCAAATCCTTTATCTTGGGACTTCGAAATAACTGTGTCATATCGCAAATTCAACTAATTATCCAGTTTTTCTGGTAACACTGATGCCTGGAGGTCAATTTAGTTCTATTGCGCCTTCAATACTATCATTAATGGCCGAGTTGTGACATTTGCAGTGTTATGGCACAGGCCAAGCTCTTCCATTTGTACCGGTGTGTTTGACAACAAAACACAGAGCAAATCCTTTATATTAGGACTTCGAAATAACTGTCTTATATCGCAAATTCAACTAATTATAAAGTTTTTCTAGTAACACTGATGCCTGGACGTCAATTTAGTTCAATTGCGCCATCAATACTATCATTAATGGCCGAGTTGTCACGTTTGCAGTGTTATGGCACAGGCCAAGCTCTTCCATTTGTACCGCTGTGTTTGACAACAAAATACAGAGCAAATCCTTTATCTTGGGACTTCGAAATAACTGTGTCATAACGCAAATTCAACCAATTATCAAGTTTTCCTAGTAATACTGATGCCTGGAGGTGAATTTAGTTCTATTGCGCCATCAATACTATCATTAATGGGCGAGTTATCACGTTTGCAGTGTTATAGCACAGGCCAAGCTCTTCCATTTGTACCGGTGTGTTTGACAACAAAATACAGACCAAATCCTTTATCTTGGGACTTCGAAATAACTGTATCAACTAATTATCCAGTTTTCCTAGAAATACTGATGCCTGGAGGTCAATTTAGTTCTATTGCGCCATCAATACTATCATTAATGGGCGAGTTATCACGTTTGGTGTGTTATAGCACAGGCCAAGCTCTTCCATTTGTACCGCTGTGTTTGACAACAAAATACAGTGCAAATCCTTTATCTTGGGACTTCGAAATAACTGTGTCATATCGCAAATTCAACTAATTATCCAGTTTTTCTGGTAACACTGATGCCTGGAGGTCAATTTAGTTCTATTGCGCCTTCAATACTATCATTAATGGCCGAGTTGTGACATTTGCAGTGTTATGGCACAGGCCAAGCTCTTCCATTTGTACCGGTGTGTTTGACAACAAAACACAGAGCAAATCCTTTATATTAGGACTTCGAAATAACTGTATTATATGGCAAATTCAACCAATTATCTAGTTTTCCTAGTAATACTGATGCCTGGAGGTGAATTTAGTTATATTGCGCCATCAATACTATCATTAATGGGCGAGTTATCACGTTTGCAGTGTTATAGCACAGGCCAAGCTATTCCATTTGTACCGGTGTGTTTGACAACAAAATACAGACCAAATCCTTTATCTTGGGTCTTCGAAATAACTGTGACATATTGCAAATTCAACTAATTAGCCAGTTTTGCTTGTAAAACTGATGCCTGGAGGTCATTTTAGTTCTATTGCGCCTTCAATACTATCATTAATGACCGAGTTGTCACATTTTCAGTGTTGTGGCACCGCCAAGCCCTTCCATTTGTACCACCGGTGTGTTTGACAACAAAATACAGAGCAAATCCTTTATCTTGGGACTTCGAAATAACTGTGTCATATCGCAAATTCAACTAATTATCCAGTTTTTCTGGTAACACTGATGCCTGGAAGTCAATTTAGTTCTATTGCGCCTTCAATACTATCATTAATGGCCGAGTTGTGACCTTTGCAGTGTTATGGCACAGGCCAACCTCGTCCATTTGTACCGGTGTGTTTGACAACAAAACACAGAGCAAATCCTTTATATTAGGACTTCGAAATAACTGTCTTATATCGCAAATTCAACTAATTATAAAGTTTTTCTAGTAACACTGATGCCTGGACGTCAATTTAGTTCAATTGCGCCATCAATACTATCATTAATGGCCGAGTTGTCACGTTTGCAGTGTTATGGCACAGGCCAAGCTCTTCCATTTGTACCGCTGTGTTTGACAACAAAATACAGAGCAAATCCTTTATCTTGGGACTTCGAAATAACTGTGTCATATCGCAAATTCAACCCATTATCAAGTTTTCCTAGTAATACTGATGCCTGGAGGTGAATTTAGTTCTATTGCGCCATCAATACCATCATTAATGGGCGAGTTATCACGTTTGCAGTGTTATAGGACAGGCCAAGCTCTTCCATTTGTACCGGTGTGTTTGACAACAAAATACAGACCAAATCCTTTATCTTGGGACTTCGAAATAACTGTATCAACTAATTATCCAGTTTTCCTAGAAATACTGATGCCTGGAGGTCAATTTAGTTCTATTGCGCCATCAATACTATCATTAATGGGCGAGTTATCACGTTTGATGTGTTATAGCACAGGCCAAGCTCTTCCATTTGTACCGCTGTGTTTAACAACAAAATACAGAGCAAATCCTTTATCTTGGGACTTCGAAATAACTGTGTCATATCGCAAATTCAACTAATTATCCAGTTTTTCTGGTAACACTGATGTCTGGAGGTCAATTTAGTTCTATTGCGCCTTCAATACTATCATTAATGGGCGAGTTATCACGTTTGATGTTTTATAGCACAGGCCAAGCTCTTCCATTTGTACCGCTGTGTTTAACAACAAAATACAGAGCAAATCCTTTATCTTGGGACTTCAAAATAACTGTGTCATATCGCAAATTCAACTAATTATCCAGTTTTTCTGGTAACACTGATGCCTGGAAGTCAATTTAGTTCTATTGCGCCTTCAATACTATCATTAATGGCCGAGTTGTGACCTTTGCAGTGTTATGTCACAGGCCAACCTCGTCCATTTGTACCGGTGTGTTTGACAACAAAACACAGAGCAAATCCTTTATATTAGGACTTCGAAATAACTGTCTTATATCGCAAATTCAACTAATTATAAAGTTTTTCTAGTAACACTGATGCCTGGACGTCAATTTAGTTCAATTGCGCCATCAATACTATCATTAATGGCCGAGTTGTCACGTTTGCAGTGTTATGGCACAGGCCAAGCTCTTCCATTTGTACCGCTGTGTTTGACAACAAAATACAGAGCAAATCCTTTATCTTGGGACTTCGAAATAACTGTGTCATAACGCAAATTCAACCAATTATCAAGTTTTCCTAGTAATACTGATGCCTGGAGGTGAATTTAGTTCTATTGCGCCATCAATACTATCATTAATGGGCGAGTTATCACGTTTGCAGTGTTATAGCACAGGCCAAGCTCTTCCATTTGTACCGGTGTGTTTGACAACAAAATACAGACCAAATCCTTTATCTTGGGACTTCGAAATAACTGTATCAACTAATTATCCAGTTTTCCTAGAAATACTGATGCCTGGAGGTCAATTTAGTTCTATTGCGCCATCAATACTATCATTAATGGGCGAGTTATCACGTTTGATGTGTTATAGCACAGGCCAAGCTCTTCCATTTGTACCGCTGTGTTTGACAACAAAATACAGTGCAAATCCTTTATCTTGGGACTTCGAAATAACTGTGTCATATCGCAAATTCAACTAATTATCCAGTTTTTCTGGTAACACTGATGCCTGGAGGTCAATTTAGTTCTATTGCGCCTTCAATACTATCATTAATGGCCGAGTTGTGACCTTTGCAGTGTTATGGCACAGGCCAACCTCGTCCATTTGTACCGGTGTGTTTGACAACAAAGCACAGAGCAAATCCTTTATATTAGGACTTCGAAATAACTGTCTTATATCGCAAATTCAACTAATTATAAAGTTTTTCTAGTAACACTGATGCCTGGACGTCAATTTAGTTCAATTGCGCCATCAATACTATCATTAATGGCCGAGTTGTCACGTTTGCAGTGTTATGGCACAGGCCAAGCTCTTCCATTTGTACCGCTGTGTTTGACAACAAAATACAGAGCAAATCCTTTATCTTGGGACTTCGAAATAACTGTGTCATAACGCAAATTCAACCAATTATCAAGTTTTCCTAGTAATACTGATGCCTGCAGGTGAATTTAGTTCTATTGCGCCATCAATACTATCATTAATGGGCGAGTTATCACGTTTGCAGTGTTATAGCACAGGCCAAGCTCTTCCATTTGTACCGGTGTGTTTGACAACAAAATACAGACCAAATCCTTTATCTTGGGACTTCGAAATAACTGTATCAACTAATTACCCAGTTTTCCTAGAAATACTGATGCCTGGAGGTCAATTTAGTTCTATTGCGCCATCAATACTATCATTAATGGGCGAGTTATCACGTTTGGTGTGTTATAGCACAGGCCAAGCTCTTCCATTTGTACCGCTGTGTTTGACAACAAAATACAGTGCAAATCCTTTATCTTGGGACTTCGAAATAACTGTGTCATATCGCAAATTCAACTAATTATCCAGTTTTTCTGGTAACACTGATGCCTGGAGGTCAATTTAGTTCTATTGCGCCTTCAATACTATCATTAATGGCCGAGTTGTGACATTTGCAGTGTTATGGCACAGGCCAAGCTCTTCCATTTGTACCGGTGTGTTTGACAACAAAACACAGAGCAAATCCTTTATATTAGGACTTCGAAATAACTGTATTATATGGCAAATTCAACCAATTATCTAGTTTTCCTAGTAATACTGATGCCTGGAGGTGAATTTAGTTCTATTGCGCCATCAATACTATCATTAATGGGCGAGTTATCACGTTTGCAGTGTTATAGCACAGGCCAAGCTGTTCCATTTGTACCGGTGTGTTTGACAACAAAATACAGACCAAATCCTTTATCTTGGGTCTTCGAAATAACTGTGACATATTGCAAATTCAACTAATTAGCCAGTTTTGCTAGTAAAACTGATGCCTGGAGGTCATTTTAGTTCTATTGCGCCTTCAATACTATCATTAATGACCGAGTTGTCGCATTTTCAGTGTTATGGCACCACCAAGCTCTTCCATTTGTACCGGTGTGTTTGACAACAAAACACAGAGCAAATCCTTTATTTGGGACTTCGAAATAACTGTGTTATCTTGCCAATTCAACTAATTATCTAGTTTTGCTAGTCACTCTGATGCCTGGAGGTCATTTTTGTTCTATTGCGCTATAAATACTATCATTAATGGGCGAGTTATCACGTTTGATGTGTTATAGCACAGGCCAAGCTCTTCCATTTGTACCGGTGTGTTTGACAACAAAATACAGACCAAATCCTTTATCTTGGGACTTCGAAATAACTGTATCAACTAATTATCCAGTTTTCCTAGAAATACTGATGCCTGGAGGTCAATTTAGTTCTATTGCGCCATCAATACTATCATTAATGGGCGAGTTATCACGTTTGATGTGTTATAGCACAGGCCAAGCTCTTCCATTTGTACCGCTGTGTTTGACAACAAAATACAGTGCAAATCCTTTATCTTGGGACTTCGAAATAACTGTGTCATATCGCAAATTCAACTAATTATCCAGTTTTTCTGGTAACACTGATGCCTGGAGGTCAATTTAGTTCTATTGCGCCTTCAATACTATCATTAATGGCCGAGTTGTGACCTTTGCAGTGTTATGGCACAGGCCAAGCTCTTCCATTTGTACCGCTGTGTTTGACAACAAAATACAGAGCAAATCCTTTATCTTGGGACTTCGAAATAACTGTGTCATAACGCAAATTCAACCAATTAACAAGTTTTCCTAGTAATACTGATGCCTGGAGGTGAATTTAGTTCTATTGCGCCATCAATACTATCATTAATGGGCGAGTTATCACGTTTGCAGTGTTATAGCACAGGCCAAGCTCTTCCATTTGTACCGGTGTGTTTGACAACAAAATACAGACCAAATCCTTTATCTTGGGACTTTGAAATAACTGTATCAACTAATTATCCAGTTTTCCTAGAAATACTGATGCCTGGAGGTCAATTTAGTTCTATTGCGCCATCAATACTATCATTAATGGGCGAGTTATCACGTTTGGTGTGTTATAGCACAGGCCAAGCTCTTCCATTTGTACCGCTGTGTTTGACAACAAAATACAGTGCAAATCCTTTATCTTGGGACTTCGAAATAACTGTGTCATATCGCAAATTCAACTAATTATCCAGTTTTTCTGGTAACACTGATGCCTGGAGGTCAATTTAGTTCTATTGCGCCTTCAATACTATCATTAATGGCCGAGTTGTGACATTTGCAGTGTTATGGCACAGGCCAAGCTCTTCCATTTGTACCGGTGTGTTTGACAACAAAACACAGAGCAAATCCTTTATATTAGGACTTCGAAATAACTGTATTATATGGCAAATTCAACCAATTATCTAGTTTTCCTAGTAATACTGATGCCTGGAGGTGAATTTAGTTCTATTGCGCCATCAATACTATCATTAATGGGCGAGTTATCACGTTTGCAGTGTTATAGCACAGGCCAAGCTGTTCCATTTGTACCGGTGTGTTTGACAACAAAATACAGACCAAATCCTTTATCTTGGGTCTTCGAAATAACTGTGACATATTGCAAATTCAACTAATTAGCCAGTTTTGCTAGTAAAACTGATGCCTGGAGGTCATTTTAGTTCTATTGCGCCTTCAATACTATCATTAATGACCGAGTTGTCGCATTTTCAGTGTTATGGCACCACCAAGCTCTTCCATTTGTACCGGTGTGTTTGACAACAAAACACAGAGCAAATCCTTTATTTGGGACTTCGGAATAACTGTGTTATCTTGCCAATTCAACTAATTATCTAGTTTTGCTAGTCACTCTGATGCCTGGAGGTCATTTTTGTTCTATTGCGCTATAAATACTATCATTAATGGCCGAGTTGTCACATTTTCAGTGTTGTGGCACCGCCAAGCCCTTCCATTTGTACCACCGGTGTGTTTGACAACAAAATACAGAGCAAATCCTTTATCTTGGGACTTCGAAATAACTGTGTCATATCGCAAATTCAACTAATTATCCAGTTTTTCTGGTAACACTGATGCCTGGAAGTCAATTTAGTTCTATTGCGCCTTCAATACTATCATTAATGGCCGAGTTGTGACCTTTGCAGTGTTATGGCACAGGCCAACCTCGTCCATTTGTACCGGTGTGTTTGACAACAAAACACAGAGCAAATCCTTTATATTAGGACTTCGAAATAACTGTCTTATATCGCAAATTCAACTAATTATAAAGTTTTTCTAGTAACACTGATGCCTGGACGTCAATTTAGTTCAATTGCGCCATCAATACTATCATTAATGGCCGAGTTGTTACGTTTGCAGTGTTATGGCACAGGCCAAGCTCTTCCATTTGTACCGCTGTGTTTGACAACAAAATACAGAGCAAATCCTTTATCTTGGGACTTCGAAATAACTGTTTCATATCGCAAATTCAACCAATTATCAAGTTTTCCTAGTAATACTGATGCCTGGAGGTGAATTTAGTTCTATTGCGCCATCAATACCATCATTAATGGGCGAGTTATCACGTTTGCAGTGTTATAGCACAGGCCAAGCTCTTCCATTTGTACCGGTGTGTTTGACAACAAAATACAGACCAAATCCTTTATCTTGGGACTTCGAAATAACTGTATCAACTAATTATCCAGTTTTCCTAGAAATACTGATGCCTGGAGGTCAATTTAGTTCTATTGCGCCATCAATACTATCATTAATGGGCAAGTTATTACGTTTGATGTGTTATAGCACAGGCCAAGCTCTTCCATTGGTACCGCTGTGTTTGACAACAAAACACAGAGCAAATCCTTTATATTGGGACTTCGAAATAACTGTCTTATATCGCAAATTCAACTAATTATAAAGTTTTTCTAGTAACACTGATGCCTGGAGGTGAATTTAGTTCTATTGCGCCATCAATACTATCATTAATGGGCGAGTTATCACGTTTGATGTGTTATAGCACAGGCCAAGCTCTTCCATTTGTACCGCTGTGTTTGACAACAAAATACAGTGCAAATCCTTTATCTTGGGACTTCGAAATAACTGTGTCATATCGCAAATTCAACTAATTATCCAGTTTTTCTGGTAACACTGATGCCTGGAGGTCAATTTAGTTCTATTGCGCCTTCAATACTATCATTAATGGCCGAGTTGTGACCTTTGCAGTGTTATGGCACAGGCCAACCTCGTCCATTTGTACCGGTGTGTTTGACAACAAAGCACAGAGCAAATCCTTTATATTAGGACTTCGAAATAACTGTCTTATATCGCAAATTCAACTAATTATAAAGTTTTTCTAGTAACACTGATGCCTGGACGTCAATTTAGTTCAATTGCGCCATCAATACTATCATTAATGGCCGAGTTGTCACGTTTGCAGTGTTATGGCACAGGCCAAGCTCTTCCATTTGTACCGCTGTGTTTGACAACAAAATACAGAGCAAATCCTTTATCTTGGGACTTCGAAATAACTGTGTCATAACGCAAATTCAACCAATTATCAAGTTTTCCTAGTAATACTGATGCCTGCAGGTGAATTTAGTTCTATTGCGCCATCAATACTATCATTAATGGGCGAGTTATCACGTTTGCAGTGTTATAGCACAGGCCAAGCTCTTCCATTTGTACCGGTGTGTTTGACAACAAAATACAGACCAAATCCTTTATCTTGGGACTTCGAAATAACTGTATCAACTAATTACCCAGTTTTCCTAGAAATACTGATGCCTGGAGGTCAATTTAGTTCTATTGCGCCATCAATACTATCATTAATGGGCGAGTTATCACGTTTGGTGTGTTATAGCACAGGCCAAGCTCTTCCATTTGTACCGCTGTGTTTGACAACAAAATACAGTGCAAATCCTTTATCTTGGGACTTCGAAATAACTGTGTCATATCGCAAATTCAACTAATTATCCAGTTTTTCTGGTAACACTGATGCCTGGAGGTCAATTTAGTTCTATTGCGCCTTCAATACTATCATTAATGGCCGAGTTGTGACATTTGCAGTGTTATGGCACAGGCCAAGCTCTTCCATTTGTACCGGTGTGTTTGACAACAAAACACAGAGCAAATCCTTTATATTAGGACTTCGAAATAACTGTCTTATATCGCAAATTCAACTAATTATAAAGTTTTTCTAGTAACACTGATGCCTGGACGTCAATTTAGTTCAATTGCGCCATCAATACTATCATTAATGGCCGAGTTGTCACGTTTGCAGTGTTATGGCACAGGCCAAGCTCTTCCATTTGTACCGCTGTGTTTGACAACAAAATACAGAGCAAATCCTTTATCTTGGGACTTCGAAATAACTGTGTCATAACGCAAATTCAACCAATTATCAAGTTTTCCTAGTAATACTGATGCCTGGAGGTGAATTTAGTTCTATTGCGCCATCAATACTATCATTAATGGGCGAGTTATCACGTTTGCAGTGTTATAGCACAGGCCAAGCTCTTCCATTTGTACCGGTGTGTTTGACAACAAAATACAGACCAAATCCTTTATCTTGGGACTTCGAAATAACTGTATCAACTAATTATCCAGTTTTCCTAGAAATACTGATGCCTGGAGGTCAATTTAGTTCTATTGCGCCATCAATACTATCATTAATGGGCGAGTTATCACGTTTGGTGTGTTATAGCACAGGCCAAGCTCTTCCATTTGTACCGCTGTGTTTGACAACAAAATACAGTGCAAATCCTTTATCTTGGGACTTCGAAATAACTGTGTCATATCGCAAATTCAACTAATTATCCAGTTTTTCTGGTAACACTGATGCCTGGAGGTCAATTTAGTTCTATTGCGCCTTCAATACTATCATTAATGGCCGAGTTGTGACATTTGCAGTGTTATGGCACAGGCCAAGCTCTTCCATTTGTACCGGTGTGTTTGACAACAAAACACAGAGCAAATCCTTTATATTAGGACTTCGAAATAACTGTATTATATGGCAAATTCAACCAATTATCTAGTTTTCCTAGTAATACTGATGCCTGGAGGTGAATTTAGTTATATTGCGCCATCAATACTATCATTAATGGGCGAGTTATCACGTTTGCAGTGTTATAGCACAGGCCAAGCTGTTCCATTTGTACCGGTGTGTTTGACAACAAAATACAGACCAAATCCTTTATCTTGGGTCTTCGAAATAACTGTGACATATTGCAAATTCAACTAATTAGCCAGTTTTGCTTGTAAAACTGATGCCTGGAGGTCATTTTAGTTCTATTGCGCCTTCAATACTATCATTAATGACCGAGTTGTCGCATTTTCAGTGTTATGGCACCACCAAGCTCTTCCATTTGTACCGGTGTGTTTGACAACAAAACACAGAGCAAATCCTTTATTTGGGACTTCGAAATAACTGTGTTATCTTGCCAATTCAACTAATTATCTAGTTTTGCTAGTCACTCTGATGCCTGGAGGTCATTTTTGTTCTATTGCGCTATAAATACTATCATTAATGGCCGAGTTGTCACATTTTCAGTGTTGTGGCACCGCCAAGCCCTTCCATTTGTACCACCGGTGTGTTTGACAACAAAATACAGAGCAAATCCTTTATCTTGGGACTTCGAAATAACTGTGTCATATCGCAAATTCAACTAATTATCCAGTTTTTCTGGTAACACTGATGCCTGGAAGTCAATTTAGTTCTATTGCGCCTTCAATACTATCATTAATGGCCGAGTTGTGACCTTTGCAGTGTTATGGCACAGGCCAACCTCGTCCATTTGTACCGGTGTGTTTGACAACAAAACACAGAGCAAATCCTTTATATTAGGACTTCGAAATAACTGTCTTATATCGCAAATTCAACTAATTATAAAGTTTTTCTAGTAACACTGATGCCTGGACGTCAATTTAGTTCAATTGCGCCATCAATACTATCATTAATGGCCGAGTTGTCACGTTTGCAGTGTTATGGCACAGGCCAAGCTCTTCCATTTGTACCGCTGTGTTTGACAACAAAATACAGAGCAAATCCTTTATCTTGGGACTTCGAAATAACTGTGTCATATCGCAAATTCAACCCATTATCAAGTTTTCCTAGTAATACTGATGCCTGGAGGTGAATTTAGTTCTATTGCGCCATCAATACCATCATTAATGGGCGAGTTATCACGTTTGCAGTGTTATAGGACAGGCCAAGCTCTTCCATTTGTACCGGTGTGTTTGACAACAAAATACAGACCAAATCCTTTATCTTGGGACTTCGAAATAACTGTATCAACTAATTATCCAGTTTTCCTAGAAATACTGATGCCTGGAGGTCAATTTAGTTCTATTGCGCCATCAATACTATCATTAATGGGCGAGTTATCACGTTTGATGTGTTATAGCACAGGCCAAGCTCTTCCATTTGTACCGCTGTGTTTAACAACAAAATACAGAGCAAATCCTTTATCTTGGGACTTCGAAATAACTGTGTCATATCGCAAATTCAACTAATTATCCAGTTTTTCTGGTAACACTGATGTCTGGAGGTCAATTTAGTTCTATTGCGCCTTCAATACTATCATTAATGGGCGAGTTATCACGTTTGATGTTTTATAGCACAGGCCAAGCTCTTCCATTTGTACCGCTGTGTTTAACAACAAAATACAGAGCAAATCCTTTATCTTGGGACTTCAAAATAACTGTGTCATATCGCAAATTCAACTAATTATCCAGTTTTTCTGGTAACACTGATGCCTGGAAGTCAATTTAGTTCTATTGCGCCTTCAATACTATCATTAATGGCCGAGTTGTGACCTTTGCAGTGTTATGTCACAGGCCAACCTCGTCCATTTGTACCGGTGTGTTTGACAACAAAACACAGAGCAAATCCTTTATATTAGGACTTCGAAATAACTGTCTTATATCGCAAATTCAACTAATTATAAAGTTTTTCTAGTAACACTGATGCCTGGACGTCAATTTAGTTCAATTGCGCCATCAATACTATCATTAATGGCCGAGTTGTCACGTTTGCAGTGTTATGGCACAGGCCAAGCTCTTCCATTTGTACCGCTGTGTTTGACAACAAAATACAGAGCAAATCCTTTATCTTGGGACTTCGAAATAACTGTGTCATAACGCAAATTCAACCAATTATCAAGTTTTCCTAGTAATACTGATGCCTGGAGGTGAATTTAGTTCTATTGCGCCATCAATACTATCATTAATGGGCGAGTTATCACGTTTGCAGTGTTATAGCACAGGCCAAGCTCTTCCATTTGTACCGGTGTGTTTGACAACAAAATACAGACCAAATCCTTTATCTTGGGACTTCGAAATAACTGTATCAACTAATTATCCAGTTTTCCTAGAAATACTGATGCCTGGAGGTCAATTTAGTTCTATTGCGCCATCAATACTATCATTAATGGGCGAGTTATCACGTTTGATGTGTTATAGCACAGGCCAAGCTCTTCCATTTGTACCGCTGTGTTTGACAACAAAATACAGTGCAAATCCTTTATCTTGGGACTTCGAAATAACTGTGTCATATCGCAAATTCAACTAATTATCCAGTTTTTCTGGTAACACTGATGCCTGGAGGTCAATTTAGTTCTATTGCGCCTTCAATACTATCATTAATGGCCGAGTTGTGACCTTTGCAGTGTTATGGCACAGGCCAACCTCGTCCATTTGTACCGGTGTGTTTGACAACAAAGCACAGAGCAAATCCTTTATATTAGGACTTCGAAATAACTGTCTTATATCGCAAATTCAACTAATTAT
Source organism: Actinernus sp. WN-2022 (assembly GCA_030867875.1). Taxonomy (NCBI): domain Eukaryota; kingdom Metazoa; phylum Cnidaria; class Anthozoa; order Actiniaria; family Actinernidae; genus Actinernus; species Actinernus sp. WN-2022. The sequence continues at coordinate 105,525,012 of JAOWCC010001634.1, read as the reverse complement.
AAAGTTTTTCTAGTAACACTGATGCCTGGACGTCAATTTAGTTCAATTGCGCCATCAATACTATCATTAATGGCCGAGTTGTCACGTTTGCAGTGTTATGGCACAGGCCAAGCTCTTCCATTTGTACCGCTGTGTTTGACAACAAAATACAGAGCAAATCCTTTATCTTGGGACTTCGAAATAACTGTGTCATAACGCAAATTCAACCAATTATCAAGTTTTCCTAGTAATACTGATGCCTGCAGGTGAATTTAGTTCTATTGCGCCATCAATACTATCATTAATGGGCGAGTTATCACGTTTGCAGTGTTATAGCACAGGCCAAGCTCTTCCATTTGTACCGGTGTGTTTGACAACAAAATACAGACCAAATCCTTTATCTTGGGACTTCGAAATAACTGTATCAACTAATTACCCAGTTTTCCTAGAAATACTGATGCCTGGAGGTCAATTTAGTTCTATTGCGCCATCAATACTATCATTAATGGGCGAGTTATCACGTTTGGTGTGTTATAGCACAGGCCAAGCTCTTCCATTTGTACCGCTGTGTTTGACAACAAAATACAGTGCAAATCCTTTATCTTGGGACTTCGAAATAACTGTGTCATATCGCAAATTCAACTAATTATCCAGTTTTTCTGGTAACACTGATGCCTGGAGGTCAATTTAGTTCTATTGCGCCTTCAATACTATCATTAATGGCCGAGTTGTGACATTTGCAGTGTTATGGCACAGGCCAAGCTCTTCCATTTGTACCGGTGTGTTTGACAACAAAACACAGAGCAAATCCTTTATATTAGGACTTCGAAATAACTGTATTATATGGCAAATTCAACCAATTATCTAGTTTTCCTAGTAATACTGATGCCTGGAGGTGAATTTAGTTCTATTGCGCCATCAATACTATCATTAATGGGCGAGTTATCACGTTTGCAGTGTTATAGCACAGGCCAAGCTGTTCCATTTGTACCGGTGTGTTTGACAACAAAATACAGACCAAATCCTTTATCTTGGGTCTTCGAAATAACTGTGACATATTGCAAATTCAACTAATTAGCCAGTTTTGCTAGTAAAACTGATGCCTGGAGGTCATTTTAGTTCTATTGCGCCTTCAATACTATCATTAATGACCGAGTTGTCGCATTTTCAGTGTTATGGCACCACCAAGCTCTTCCATTTGTACCGGTGTGTTTGACAACAAAACACAGAGCAAATCCTTTATTTGGGACTTCGAAATAACTGTGTTATCTTGCCAATTCAACTAATTATCTAGTTTTGCTAGTCACTCTGATGCCTGGAGGTCATTTTTGTTCTATTGCGCTATAAATACTATCATTAATGGGCGAGTTATCACGTTTGATGTGTTATAGCACAGGCCAAGCTCTTCCATTTGTACCGGTGTGTTTGACAACAAAATACAGACCAAATCCTTTATCTTGGGACTTCGAAATAACTGTATCAACTAATTATCCAGTTTTCCTAGAAATACTGATGCCTGGAGGTCAATTTAGTTCTATTGCGCCATCAATACTATCATTAATGGGCGAGTTATCACGTTTGATGTGTTATAGCACAGGCCAAGCTCTTCCATTTGTACCGCTGTGTTTGACAACAAAATACAGTGCAAATCCTTTATCTTGGGACTTCGAAATAACTGTGTCATATCGCAAATTCAACTAATTATCCAGTTTTTCTGGTAACACTGATGCCTGGAGGTCAATTTAGTTCTATTGCGCCTTCAATACTATCATTAATGGCCGAGTTGTGACCTTTGCAGTGTTATGGCACAGGCCAAGCTCTTCCATTTGTACCGCTGTGTTTGACAACAAAATACAGAGCAAATCCTTTATCTTGGGACTTCGAAATAACTGTGTCATAACGCAAATTCAACCAATTAACAAGTTTTCCTAGTAATACTGATGCCTGGAGGTGAATTTAGTTCTATTGCGCCATCAATACTATCATTAATGGGCGAGTTATCACGTTTGCAGTGTTATAGCACAGGCCAAGCTCTTCCATTTGTACCGGTGTGTTTGACAACAAAATACAGACCAAATCCTTTATCTTGGGACTTTGAAATAACTGTATCAACTAATTATCCAGTTTTCCTAGAAATACTGATGCCTGGAGGTCAATTTAGTTCTATTGCGCCATCAATACTATCATTAATGGGCGAGTTATCACGTTTGGTGTGTTATAGCACAGGCCAAGCTCTTCCATTTGTACCGCTGTGTTTGACAACAAAATACAGTGCAAATCCTTTATCTTGGGACTTCGAAATAACTGTGTCATATCGCAAATTCAACTAATTATCCAGTTTTTCTGGTAACACTGATGCCTGGAGGTCAATTTAGTTCTATTGCGCCTTCAATACTATCATTAATGGCCGAGTTGTGACATTTGCAGTGTTATGGCACAGGCCAAGCTCTTCCATTTGTACCGGTGTGTTTGACAACAAAACACAGAGCAAATCCTTTATATTAGGACTTCGAAATAACTGTATTATATGGCAAATTCAACCAATTATCTAGTTTTCCTAGTAATACTGATGCCTGGAGGTGAATTTAGTTCTATTGCGCCATCAATACTATCATTAATGGGCGAGTTATCACGTTTGCAGTGTTATAGCACAGGCCAAGCTGTTCCATTTGTACCGGTGTGTTTGACAACAAAATACAGACCAAATCCTTTATCTTGGGTCTTCGAAATAACTGTGACATATTGCAAATTCAACTAATTAGCCAGTTTTGCTAGTAAAACTGATGCCTGGAGGTCATTTTAGTTCTATTGCGCCTTCAATACTATCATTAATGACCGAGTTGTCGCATTTTCAGTGTTATGGCACCACCAAGCTCTTCCATTTGTACCGGTGTGTTTGACAACAAAACACAGAGCAAATCCTTTATTTGGGACTTCGAAATAACTGTGTTATCTTGCCAATTCAACTAATTATCTAGTTTTGCTAGTCACTCTGATGCCTGGAGGTCATTTTTGTTCTATTGCGCTATAAATACTATCATTAATGGCCGAGTTGTCACATTTTCAGTGTTGTGGCACCGCCAAGCCCTTCCATTTGTACCACCGGTGTGTTTGACAACAAAATACAGAGCAAATCCTTTATCTTGGGACTTCGAAATAACTGTGTCATATCGCAAATTCAACTAATTATCCAGTTTTTCTGGTAACACTGATGCCTGGAAGTCAATTTAGTTCTATTGCGCCTTCAATACTATCATTAATGGCCGAGTTGTGACCTTTGCAGTGTTATGGCACAGGCCAACCTCGTCCATTTGTACCGGTGTGTTTGACAACAAAACACAGAGCAAATCCTTTATATTAGGACTTCGAAATAACTGTCTTATATCGCAAATTCAACTAATTATAAAGTTTTTCTAGTAACACTGATGCCTGGACGTCAATTTAGTTCAATTGCGCCATCAATACTATCATTAATGGCCGAGTTGTTACGTTTGCAGTGTTATGGCACAGGCCAAGCTCTTCCATTTGTACCGCTGTGTTTGACAACAAAATACAGAGCAAATCCTTTATCTTGGGACTTCGAAATAACTGTTTCATATCGCAAATTCAACCAATTATCAAGTTTTCCTAGTAATACTGATGCCTGGAGGTGAATTTAGTTCTATTGCGCCATCAATACCATCATTAATGGGCGAGTTATCACGTTTGCAGTGTTATAGCACAGGCCAAGCTCTTCCATTTGTACCGGTGTGTTTGACAACAAAATACAGACCAAATCCTTTATCTTGGGACTTCGAAATAACTGTATCAACTAATTATCCAGTTTTCCTAGAAATACTGATGCCTGGAGGTCAATTTAGTTCTATTGCGCCATCAATACTATCATTAATGGGCAAGTTATTACGTTTGATGTGTTATAGCACAGGCCAAGCTCTTCCATTGGTACCGCTGTGTTTGACAACAAAACACAGAGCAAATCCTTTATATTGGGACTTCGAAATAACTGTCTTATATCGCAAATTCAACTAATTATAAAGTTTTTCTAGTAACACTGATGCCTGGAGGTGAATTTAGTTCTATTGCGCCATCAATACCATCATTAATGGGCGAGTTATCACGTTTGCAGTGTTATAGGACAGGCCAAGCTCTTCCATTTGTACCGGTGTGTTTGACAACAAAATACAGACCAAATCCTTTATCTTGGGACTTCGAAATAACTGTATCAACTAATTATCCAGTTTTCCTTGAAATACTGATGCCTGGAGGTCAATTTAGTTCTATTGCGCCATCAATACTATCATTAATGGGCGAGTTATCACGTTTGATGTGTTATAGCACAGGCCAAGCTCTTCCATTTGTACCGGTGTGTTTGACAACAAAATACAGACCAAATCCTTTATCTTGGGACTTCGAAATAACTGTATCAACTAATTATCCAGTTTTCCTAGAAATACTGATGCCTGGAGGTCAATTTAGTTCTATTGCGCCATCAATACTATCATTAATGGGCGAGTTATCACGTTTGATGTGTTATAGCACAGGCCAAGCTCTTCCATTTGTACCGCTGTGTTTGACAACAAAATACAGAGCAAATCCTTTATCTTGGGACTTCGAAATAACTGTGTCATATCGCAAATTCAACTAATTATCTAGTTTTCCTAGTAATACTGATGCCTGGAGGTGAATTTAGTTCTATTGCGCCATCAATACTATCATTAATGGGCGAGTTATCACGTTTGCAGTGTTATAGCACAGGCCAAGCTGTTCCATTTGTACCGGTGTGTTTGACAACAAAATACAGACCAAATCCTTTATCTTGGGACTTCGAAATAACTGTGACATATTGCAAATTCAACTAATTAGCCAGTTTTCCTAGTCACTCTGATGCCTGGAGGTCATTTTTGTTCTATTGCGCCATAAATACTATCATTAATGGCCGAGTTGTCACATTTTCAGTGTTGTGGCACCGCCAAGCCCTTCCATTTGTACCACCGGTGTGTTTGACAACAAAATACAGAGCAAATCCTTTATCTTGGGACTTCGAAATAACTGTGTCATATCGCAAATTCAACTAATTATCCAGTTTGTCTGGTAACACTGATGCCTGGAAGTCAATTTAGTTCTATTGCGCCTTCAATACTATCATTAATGGCCGAGTTGTGACCTTTGCAGTGTTATGGCACAGGCCAACCTCGTCCATTTGTACCGGTGTGTTTGACAACAAAACACAGAGCAAATCCTTTATATTAGGACTTCGAAATAACTGTCTTATATCGCAAATTCAACTAATTATAAAGTTTTTCTAGTAACACTGATGCCTGGACGTCAATTTAGTTCAATTGCGCCATCAATACTATCATTAATGGCCGAGTTGTTACGTTTGCAGTGTTATGGCACAGGCCAAGCTCTTCCATTTGTACCGCTGTGTTTGACAACAAAATACAGAGCAAATCCTTTATCTTGGGACTTCGAAATAACTGTTTCATATCGCAAATTCAACCAATTATCAAGTTTTTCTAGTAACACTGATGCCTGGACGTCAATTTAGTTCAATTGCGCCATCAATACTATCATTAATGGGCGAGTTATCACGTTTGCAGTGTTATAGCACAGGCCAAGCTCTTCCATTTGTACCGGTGTGTTTGACAACAAAATACAGACCAAATCCTTTATCTTGGGACTTCGAAATAACTGTATCAACTAATTATCCAGTTTTCCTAGAAATACTGATGCCTGGAGGTCAATTTAGTTCTATTGCGCCATCAATACTATCATTAATGGCCGAGTTGTGACCTTTGCAGTGTTATGGCACAGGCCAACCTCGTCCATTTGTACCGGTGTGTTTGACAACAAAACACAGAGCAAATCCTTTATATTAGGACTTCGAAATAACTGTCTTATATCGCAAATTCAACTAATTATAAAGTTTTTCTAGTAACACTGATGCCTGGACGTCAATTTAGTTCAATTGCGCCATCAATACTATCATTAATGGCCGAGTTGTTACGTTTGCAGTGTTATGGCACAGGCCAAGCTCTTCCATTTGTACCGCTGTGTTTGACAACAAAATACAGAGCAAATCCTTTATCTTGGGACTTCGAAATAACTGTTTCATATCGCAAATTCAACCACTTATCAAGTTTTCCTAGTAATACTGGTGCCTGGAGGTGAATTTAGTTCTATTGCGCCATCAATACCATCATTAATGGGCGAGTTATCACGTTTGCAGTGTTATAGCACAGGCCAAGCTCTTCCATTTGTACCGGTGTGTTTGACAACAAAATACAGACCAAATCCTTTATCTTGGGACTTCGAAATAACTGTATCAACTAATTATCCAGTTTTCCTAGAAATACTGATGCCTGGAGGTCAATTTAGTTCTATTGCGCCATCAATACTATCATTAATGGGCAAGTTATTACGTTTGATGTGTTATAGCACAGGCCAAGCTCTTCCATTGGTACCGCTGTGTTTGACAACAAAACACAGAGCAATTCCTTTATATTGGGACTTCGAAATAACTGTCTTATATCGCAAATTCAACTAATTATAAAGTTTTTCTAGTAACACTGATGCCTGGAGGTGAATTTAGTTCTATTGCGCCATCAATACCATCATTAATGGGCGAGTTATCACGTTTGCAGTGTTATAGGACAGGCCAAGCTCTTCCATTTGTACCGGTGTGTTTGACAACAAAATACAGACCAAATCCTTTATCTTGGGACTTCGAAATAACTGTATCAACTAATTATCCAGTTTTCCTAGAAATACTGATGCCTGGAGGTCAATTTAGTTCTATTGCGCCATCAATACTATCATTAATGGGCGAGTTATCACGTTTGATGTGTTATAGCACAGGCCAAGCTCTTCCATTTGTACCGGTGTGTTTGACAACAAAATACAGACCAAATCCTTTATCTTGGGACTTCGAAATAACTGTATCAACTAATTATCCAGTTTTCCTAGAAATACTGATGCCTGGAGGTCAATTTAGTTCTATTGCGCCATCAATACTATCATTAATGGGCGAGTTATCACGTTTGATGTGTTATAGCACAGGCCAAGCTCTTCCATTTGTACCGCTGTGTTTGACAACAAAATACAGAGCAAATCCTTTATCTTGGGACTTCGAAATAACTGTGTCATATCGCAAATTCAACTAATTATCTAGTTTTCCTAGTAATACTGATGCCTGGAGGTGAATTTAGTTCTATTGCGCCATCAATACTATCATTAATGGGCGAGTTATCACGTTTGCAGTGTTATAGCACAGGCCAAGCTGTTCCATTTGTACCGGTGTGTTTGACAACAAAATACAGACCAAATCCTTTATCTTGGGACTTCGAAATAACTGTGACATATTGCAAATTCAACTAATTAGCCAGTTTTGCTAGTAAAACTGATGCCTGGAGGTCATTTTAGTTCTATTGCGCCTTCAATACTATCATTAATGACCGAGTTGTCGCATTTTCAGTGTTATGGCACCACCAAGCTCTTCCATTTGTACCGGTGTGTTTGACAACAAAACACAGAGCAAATCCTTTATTTGGGACTTCGAAATAACTGTGTTATCTTTCCAATTCAACTAATTATCTAGTTTTCCTAGTCACTCTGATGCCTGGAGGTCATTTTTGTTCTATTGCGCCATAAATACTATCATTAATGGCCGAGTTGTCACATGTTCAGTGTTGTGGCACCGCCAAGCCCTTCCATTTGTACCACCGGTGTGTTTGACAACAAAATACAGAGCAAATCCTTTATCTTGGGACTTCGAAATAACTGTGTCATATCGCAAATTCAACTAATTATCCAGTTTTTCTGGTAACACTGATGCCTGGAAGTCAATTTAGTTCTATTGCGCCTTCAATACTATCATTAATGGCCGAGTTGTGACCTTTGCAGTGTTATGGCACAGGCCAACCTCGTCCATTTGTACCGGTGTGTTTGACAACAAAACACAGAGCAAATCCTTTATATTAGGACTTCGAAATAACTGTCTTATATCGCAAATTCAACTAATTATAAAGTTTTTCTAGTAACACTGATGCCTGGACGTCAATTTAGTTCAATTGCGCCATCAATACTATCATTAATGGCCGAGTTGTCACGTTTGCAGTGTTATGGCACAGGCCAAGCTCTTCCATTTGTACCGCTGTGTTTGACAACAAAATACAGAGCAAATCCTTTATCTTGGGACTTCGAAATAACTGTGTCATATCGCAAATTCAACCCATTATCAAGTTTTCCTAGTAATACTGATGCCTGGAGGTGAATTTAGTTCTATTGCGCCATCAATACCATCATTAATGGGCGAGTTATCACGTTTGCAGTGTTATAGGACAGGCCAAGCTCTTCCATTTGTACCGGTGTGTTTGACAACAAAATACAGACCAAATCCTTTATCTTGGGACTTCGAAATAACTGTATCAACTAATTATCCAGTTTTCCTAGAAATACTGATGCCTGGAGGTCAATTTAGTTCTATTGCGCCATCAATACTATCATTAATGGGCGAGTTATCACGTTTGATGTGTTATAGCACAGGCCAAGCTCTTCCATTTGTACCGCTGTGTTTGACAACAAAATACAGAGCAAATCCTTTATCTTGGGACTTCGAAATAACTGTGTCATATCGCAAATTCAACTAATTATCCAGTTTTTCTGGTAACACTGATGTCTGGAGGTCAATTTAGTTCTATTGCGCCTTCAATACTATCATTAATGGCCGAGTTGTGATATTTGCAGTGTTATGGCACAGGCCAAGCTCTTCCATTTGTACCGCTGTGTTTGACAACAAAATACAGAGCAAATCCATTATCTTGGGACTTCGAAATAACTGTATCAACTAATTATCCAGTTTTCCTAGAAATACTGATGCCTGGAGGTCAATTTAGTTCTATTGCGCCATCAACACTATCATTAATGGGCGAGTTATCAAGTTTGATGTGTTATAGCACAGGCCAAGCTCTTCCATTTGTACCGCTGTGTTTGACAACAAAATACAGAGCAAATCCTTTATCTTGGGACTTCGAAATAACTGTGTCATATCGCAAATTCAACTAATTATCCAGTTTTTCTGGTAACACTGATGTCTGGAGGTCACTTTAGTTCTATTGCGCCTTCAATACTATCATTAATGGCCGAGTTGTGATATTTGCAGTGTTATGGCACAGGCCAAGCTCTTCCATTTGTACCGGTGTGTTTGACAACAAAACACAGAGCAAATCCTTTATATTAGGACTTCGAAATAACTGTCTTATATCGCAAATTCAACTAATTATAAAGTTTTTCTAGTAACACTGATGCCTGGACGTCAATTTAGTTCAATTGCGTCATCAATACTATCATTAATGGCCGAGTTGCCACGTTTGCAGTGTTATGGCACAGGCCAAGCTCTTCCATTTGTACCGCTGTGTTTGACAACAAAATACAGAGCAAATCCATTATCTTGTGACTTCGAAATAACTGTGTCATATCGCAAATTCAACCTATTATCCAGTTTTCCTAGTAATACTGATGCCTGGAGGTGAATTTAGTTCTATTGCGCCATCAATACCATCATTAATGGGCGAGTTATCACGTTTGCAGTGTTATAGCACAGGCCAAGCTCTTCCATTTGTACCGGTGTGTTTGACAACAAAATACAGACCAAATCCTTTATCTTGGGACTTCGAAATAACTGTATCAACTAATTATCCAGTTTTCCTAGAAATACTGATGCCTGGAGGTCAATTTAGTTCTATTGCGCCATCAATACTATCATTAATGGGCAAGTTATTACGTTTGATGTGTTATAGCACAGGCCAAGCTCTTCCATTGGTACCGCTGTGTTTGACAACTAAACACAGAGCAAATCCTTTATCTTGGGACTTCGAAATAACTGTCTTATATCGCAAATTCAACTAATTATAAAGTTTTTCTAGTAACACTGATGCCTGGAGGTGAATTTAGTTCTATTGCGCCATCAATACCATCATTAATGGGCGAGTTATCACGTTTGCAGTGTTATAGGACAGGCCAAGCTCTTCCATTTGTACCGGTGTGTTTGACAACAAAATACAGACCAAATCCTTTATCTTGGGACTTCGAAATAACTGTATCAACTAATTATCCAGTTTTCCTAGAAATACTGATGCCTGGAGGTCAATTTAGTTCTATTGCGCCATCAATACTATCATTAATGGGCGAGTTATCACGTTTGATGTGTTATAGCACAGGCCAAGCTCTTCCATTTGTACCGCTGTGTTTGACAACAAAATACAGAGCAAATCCATTATCTTGGGACTTCGAAATAACTGTGTCATATCGCAAATTCAACCAATTATCAAGTTTTCCTAGTAATACTGATGCCTGGAGGTGAATTTAGTTCTATTGCGCCATCAATACCATCATTAATGGGCGAGTTATCACGTTTGCAGTGTTATAGCACAGGCCAAGCTCTTCCATTTGTACCGGTGTGTTTGACAACAAAATACAGACCAAATCCTTTATCTTGGGACTTCGAAATAAGTGTATCAACTAATTATCCAGTTTTCCTAGAAATACTGATGCCTGGAGGTCAATTTAGTTCTATTGCGCCATCAATACTATCATTAATGGGCAAGTTATTACGTTTGATGTGTTATAGCACAGGCCAAGCTCTTCCATTGGTACCGCTGTGTTTGACAACAAAACACAGAGCAAATCCTTTATCTTGGGACTTCGAAATAACTGTCTTATATCGCAAATTCAACTAATTATAAAGTTTTTCTAGTAACACTGATGCCTGGAGGTGAATTTAGTTCTATTGCGCCATCAATACCATCATTAATGGGCGAGTTATCACGTTTGCAGTGTTATAGGACAGGCCAAGCTCTTCCATTTGTACCGGTGTGTTTGACAACAAAATACAGACCAAATCCTTTATCTTGGGACTTCGAAATAACTGTATCAACCAATTATCCAGTTTTCCTAGAAATACTGATGCCTGGAGGTCAATTTAGTTCTATTGCGCCATCAATACTATCATTAATGGGCGAGTTATCACGTTTGATGTGTTATAGCACAGGACAAGCTATTCCATTTGTACCGCTGTGTTTGACAACAAAATACAGAGCAAATCCTTTATCTTGGGACTTCGAAATAACTGTGTTATATCGCAAATTCAACTAATTATCCAGTTTTTCTGGTAACACTGATGTCTGGAGGTCAATTTAGTTCTATTGCGCCTTCAATACTATCATTAATGGCCGAGTTGTGACATTTGCAGTGTTATGGCACAGGCCAAGCTCTTCCATTTGTACCGGTGTGTTTGACAACAAAACACAGAGCAAATCCTTTATATTAGGACTTCGAAATAACTGTATTATATGGCAAATTCAACCAATTATCTAGTTTTCCTAGTAATACTGATGCCTGGAGGTGAATTTAGTTCTATTGCGCCATCAATACTATCATTAATGGGCGAGTTATCACGTTTGCAGTGTTATAGCACAGGCCAAGCTGTTCCATTTGTACCGGTGTGTTTGACAACAAAATACAGACCAAATCCTTTATCTTGGGACTTCGAAATAACTGTGACATATTGTAAATTCAACTAATTAGCCAGTATTGCTAGTAAAACTGATGCCTGGAGGTCATTTTAGTTCTATTGCGCCTTCAGTACTATCATTAATGACCGAGTTGTCGCATTTTCAGTGTTATGGCACCACCAAGCTCTTCCATTTGTACCGGTGTGTTTGACAACAAAACACAGAGCAAATCCTTTATTTGGGACTTCGAAATAACTGTGTTATCTTGCCAATTCAACTAATTATCTAGTTTTCCTAGTCACTCTGATGCCTGGAGGTCATTTTTGTTCTATTGCGCCATAAATACTATCATTAATGGCCGAGTTGTCACATTTTCAGTGTTGTGGCACCGCCAAGCCCTTCCATTTGTACCACCGGTGTGTTTGACAACAAAATACAGAGCAAATCCTTTATCTTGGGACTTCGAAATAACTGTGTCATATCGCAAATTCAACTAATTATCCAGTTTTTCTGGTAACACTGATGCCTGGAAGTCAATTTAGTTCTATTGCGCCTTCAATACTATCATTAATGGCCGAGTTGTGATATTTGCAGTGTTATGGCACAGGCCAAGCTCTTCCATTTGTACCGCTGTGTTTGACAACAAAATACAGAGCAAATCCATTATCTTGGGACTTCGAAATAACTGTATCAACTAATTATCCAGTTTTCCTAGAAATACTGATGCCTGGAGGTCAATTTAGTTCTATTGCGCCATCAACACTATCATTAATGGGCGAGTTATCACGTTTGATGTGTTATAGCACAGGCCAAGCTCTTCCATTTGTACCGCTGTGTTTGACAACAAAATACAGAGCAAATCCTTTATATTGGGACTTCGAAATAACTGTGTCATATCGCAAATTCAACTAATTATCCAGTTTTTCTGGTAACACTGATGTCTGGAGGTCACTTTAGTTCTATTGCGCCTTCAATACTATCATTAATGGCCGAGTTGTGATATTTGCAGTGTTATGGCACAGGCCAAGCTCTTCCATTTGTACCGGTGTGTTTGACAACAAAACACAGAGCAAATCCTTTATATTAGGACTTCGAAATAACTGTCTTATATCGCAAATTCAACTAATTATAAAGTTTTTCTAGTAACACTGATGCCTGGACGTCAATTTAGTTCACTTGCGCCATCAATACTATCATTAATGGCCGAGTTGCCACGTTTGCAGTGTTATGGCACAGGCCAAGCTCTTCCATTTGTACCGCTGTGTTTGACAACAAAATACAGAGCAAATCCATTATCTTGGGACTTCGAAATAACTGTGTCATATCGCAAATTCAACCAATTATCCAGTTTTCCTAGTAATACTGATGCCTGGAGGTGAATTTAGTTCTATTGCGCCATCAATACCATCATTAATGGGCGAGTTATCACGTTTGCAGTGTTATAGCACAGGCCAAGCTCTTCCATTTGTACCGGTGTGTTTGACAACAAAATACAGACCAAATCCTTTATCTTGGGACTTCGAAATAACTGTATCAACTAATTATCCAGTTTTCCTAGAAATACTGATGCCTGGAGGTCAATTTAGTTCTATTGCGCCATCAATACTATCATTAATGGGCAAGTTGTTACGTTTGATGTGTTATAGCACAGGCCAAGCTCTTCCATTGGTACCGCTGTGTTTGACAACTAAACACAGAGCAAATCCTTTATCTTGGGACTTCGAAATAACTGTCTTATATCGCAAATTCAACTAATTATAAAGTTTTTCTAGTAACACTGATGCCTGGAGGTGAATTTAGTTCTATTGCGCCATCAATACCATCATTAATGGGCGAGTTATCACGTTTGCAGTGTTATAGGACAGGCCAAGCTCTTCCATTTGTACCGGTGTGTTTGACAACAAAATACAGACCAAATCCTTTATCTTGGGACTTCGAAATAACTGTATCAACTAATTATCCAGTTTTCCTAGAAATACTGATGCCTGGAGGTCAATTTAGTTCTATTGCGCCATCAATACTATCATTAATGGGCGAGTTATCACGTTTGATGTGTTATAGCACAGGCCAAGCTCTTCCATTTGTACCGCTGTGTTTGACAACAAAATACAGAGCAAATCCATTATCTTGGGACTTCGAAATAACTGTGTCATATCGCAAATTCAACCAATTATCAAGTTTGCCTAGTAATACTGATGCCTGGAGGTGAATTTAGTTCTATTGCGCCATCAATACCATCATTAATGGGCGAGTTATCACGTTTGCAGTGTTATAGCACAGGCCAAGCTCTTCCATTTGTACCGTTGTGTTTGACAACAAAATACAGACCAAATCCTTTATCTTGGGACTTCGAAATAAGTGTATCAACTAATTATCCAGTTTTCCTAGAAATACTGATGCCTGGAGGTCAATTTAGTTCTATTGCGCCATCAATACTATCATTAATGGGCAAGTTATTACGTTTGATGTGTTATAGCACAGGCCAAGCTCTTCCATTGGTACCGCTGTGTTTGACAACAAAACACAGAGCAAATCCTTTATCTTGGGACTTCGAAATAACTGTCTTATATCGCAAATTCAACTAATTATAAAGTTTTTCTAGTAACACTGATGCCTGGAGGTAAATTTAGTTCTATTGCGCCATCAATACCATCATTAATGGGCGAGTTATCACGTTTGCAGTGTTATAGGACAGGCCAAGCTCTTCCATTTGTACCGGTGTGTTTGACAACAAAATACAGACCAAATCCTTTATCTTGGGACTTCGAAATAACTGTATCAACTAATTATCCAGTTTTCCTAGAAATACTGATGCCTGGAGGTCAATTTAGTTCTATTGCGCCATCAATACTATCATTAATGGGCGAGTTATCACGTTTGATGTGTTATAGCACAGGCCAAGCTATTCCATTTGTACCGCTGTGTTTGACAACAAAATACAGAGCAAATCCTTTATCTTGGGACTTCGAAATAACTGTGTCATATCGCAAATTCAACTAATTATCCAGTTTTTCTGGTAACACTGATGTCTGGAGGTCAATTTAGTTCTATTGCGCCTTCAATACTATCATTAATGGCCGAGTTGTGACATTTGCAGTGTTATGGCACAGGCCAAGCTCTTCCATTTGTACCGGTGTGTTTGACAACAAAACACAGAGCAAATCCTTTATATTAGGACTTGGAAATAACTGTATTATATGGCAAATTCAACCAATTATCTAGTTTTCCTAGTAATACTGATGCCTGGAGGTGAATTTAGTTCTATTGCGCCATCAATACTATCATTAATGGGCGAGTTATCACGTTTGCAGTGTTATAGCACAGGCCAAGCTGTTCCATTTGTACCGGTGTGTTTGACAACAAAATACAGACCAAATCCTTTATCTTGGGACTTCGAAATAACTGTGACATATTGTAAATTCAACTAATTAGCCAGTATTGCTAGTAAAACTGATGCCTGGAGGTCATTTTAGTTCTATTGCGCCTTCAATACTATCATTAATGACCGAGTTGTCGCATTTTCAGTGTTATGGCACCACCAAGCTCTTCCATTTGTACCGGTGTGTTTGACAACAAAACACAGAGCAAATCCTTTATTTGGGACTTCGAAATAACTGTGTTATCTTGCCAATTCAACTAATTATCTAGTTTTCCTAGTCACTCTGATGCCTGGAGGTCATTTTTGTTCTATTGCGCCATAAATACTATCATTAATGGCCGAGTTGTCACATTTTCAGTGTTGTGGCACCGCCAAGCCCTTCCATTTGTACCACCGGTGTGTTTGACAACAAAATACAGAGCAAATCCTTTATCTTGGGACTTCGAAATAACTGTGTCATATCGCAAATTCAACTAATTATCCAGTTTTTCTGGTAACACTGATGCCTGGAAGTCAATTTAGTTCTATTGCGCCTTCAATACTATCATTAATGGCCGAGTTGTGACCTTTGCAGTGTTATGGCACAGGCCAACCTCGTCCATTTGTACCGGTGTGTTTGACAACAAAACACAGAGCAAATCCTTTATATTAGGACTTCGAAATAACTGTCTTATATCGCAAATTCAACTAATTATAAAGTTTTTCTAGTAACACTGATGCCTGGACGTCAATTTAGTTCAATTGCGCCATCAATACTATCATTAATGGCCGAGTTGTCACGTTTGCAGTGTTATGGCACAGGCCAAGCTCTTCCATTTGTACCGCTGTGTTTGACAACAAAATACAGAGCAAATCCTTTATCTTGGGACTTCGAAATAACTGTGTCATATCGCAAATTCAACCCATTATCAAGTTTTCCTAGTAATACTGATGCCTGGAGGTGAATTTAGTTCTATTGCGCCATCAATACCATCATTAATGGGCGAGTTATCACGTTTGCAGTGTTATAGGACAGGCCAAGCTCTTCCATTTGTACCGGTGTGTTTGACAACAAAATTCAGACCAAATCCTTTATCTTGGGACTTCGAAATAACTGTATCAACTAATTATCCAGTTTTCTTAGAAATACTGATGCCTGGAGGTCAATTTAGTTCTATTGCGCCATCAATACTATCATTAATGGCCAAGTTATTACGTTTGATGTGTTATAGCACAGGCCAAGCTCTTCCATTGGTACCGCTGTGTTTGACAACAAAACACAGAGCAAATCCTTTATCTTGGGACTTCGAAATAACTGTCTTATATCGCAAATTCAACTAATTATAAAGTTTTTCTAGTAACACTGATGCCTGGAGGTGAATTTAGTTCTATTGCGCCATCAATACCATCATTAATGGGCGAGTTATCACGTTTGCAGTGTTATAGGACAGGCCAAGCTCTTCCATTTGTACCGGTGTGTTTGACAACAAAATACAGACCAAATCCTTTATCTTGGGACTTCGAAATAACTGTATCAACTAATTACCCAGTTTTCCTAGAAATACTGATGCCTGGAGGTCAATTTAGTTCTATTGCGCCACCAATACTATCATTAATGGGCGAGTTGTCACGTTTGCAGTGTTATGGCACAGGCCAAGCTCTTCCATTTGTACCGCTGTGTTTGACAACAAAATACAGAGCAAATCCTTTATCTTGGGACTTCGAAATAACTGTGTCATATCGCAAATTCAACCCATTATCAAGTTTTCCTAGTAATACTGATGCCTGGAGGTGAATTTAGTTCTATTGCGCCATCAATACCATCATTAATGGGCGAGTTATCACGTTTGCAGTGTTATAGGACAGGCCAAGCTCTTCCATTTGTACCGGTGTGTTTGACAACAAAATACAGACCAAATCCTTTATCTTGGGACTTCGAAATAACTGTATCAACTAATTATCCAGTTTTCCTAGAAATACTGATGCCTGGAGGTCAATTTAGTTCTATTGCGCCATCAATACTATCATTAATGGGCGAGTTATCACGTTTGATGTGTTATAGCACAGGCCAAGCTATTCCATTTGTACCGCTGTGTTTGACAACAAAATACAGAGCAAATCCTTTATCTTGGGACTTCGAAATAACTGTGTCATATCGCAAATTCAACTAATTATCCAGTTTTTCTGGTAACACTGATGTCTGGAGGTCAATTTAGTTCTATTGCGCCTTCAATACTATCATTAATGGCCGAGTTGTGACATTTGCAGTGTTATGGCACAGGCCAAGCTCTTCCATTTGTACCGGTGTGTTTGACAACAAAACACAGAGCAAATCCTTTATATTAGGACTTCGAAATAACTGTATTATATGGCAAATTCAACCAATTATCTAGTTTTCCTAGTAATACTGATGCCTGGAGGTGAATTTAGTTCTATTGCGCCATCAATACTATCATTAATGGGCGAGTTATCACGTTTGCAGTGTTATAGCACAGGCCAAGCTGTTCCATTTGTACCGGTGTGTTTGACAACAAAATACAGACCAAATCCTTTATCTTGGGACTTCGAAATAACTGTGACATATTGTAAATTCAACTAATTAGCCAGTTTTGCTAGTAAAACTGATGCCTGGAGGTCATTTTAGTTCTATTGCGCCTTCAATACTATCATTAATGACCGAGTTGTCGCATTTTCAGTGTTATGGCACCACCAAGCTCTTCCATTTGTACCGGTGTGTTTGACAACAAAACACAGAGCAAATCCTTTATTTGGGACTTCGAAATAACTGTGTTATCTTGCCAATTCAACTAATTATCTAGTTTTCCTAGTCACTCTGATGCCTGGAGGTCATTTTTTGTTCTATTGCGCCATAAATACTATCATTAATGGCCGAGTTGTCACATTTTCAGTGTTGTGGCACCGCCAAGCCCTTCCATTTGTACCACCGGTGTGTTTGACAACAAAATACAGAGCAAATCCTTTATCTTGGGACTTCGAAATAACTGTGTCATATCGCAAATTCAACTAATTATCCAGTTTTTCTGGTAACACTGATGCCTGGAAGTCAATTTAGTTCTATTGCGCCTTCAATACTATCATTAATGGCCGAGTTGTGACCTTTGCAGTATTATGGCACAGGCCAACCTCGTCCATTTGTACCGGTGTGTTTGACAACAAAACACAGAGCAAATCCTTTATATTAGGACTTCGAAATAACTGTCTTATATCGCAAATTCAACTAATTATAAAGTTTTTCTAGTAACACTGATGCCTGGACGTCAATTTAGTTCAATTGCGCCATCAATACTATCATTAATGGCCGAGTTGTCACGTTTGCAGTGTTATGGCACAGGCCAAGCTCTTCCATTTGTACCGCTGTGTTTGACAACAAAATACAGAGCAAATCCTTTATCTTGGGACTTCGAAATAACTGTGTCATATCGCAAATTGAACCCATTATCAAGTTTTCCTAGTAATACTGATGCCTGGAGGTGAATTTAGTTCTATTGCGCCATCAATACCATCATTAATGGGCGAGTTATCATGTTTGCAGTGTTATAGGACAGGCCAAGCTCTTCCATTTGTACCGGTGTGTTTGACAACAAAATACAGACCAAATCCTTTATCTTGGGACTTCGAAATAACTGTATCAACTAATTATCCAGTTTTCCTAGAAATACTGATGCCTGGAGGTCAATTTAGTTCTATTGCGCCATCAATACTATCATTAATGGGCGAGTTATCACGTTTGATGTGTTATAGCACAGGCCAAGCTCTTCCATTTGTACCGCTGTGTTTGACAACAAAATACAGAGCAACTCCTTTATCTTGGGACTTCGAAATAACTGTGTCATATCGCAAATTCAACTAATTATCCAGTTTTTCTGGTAACACTGATGTCTGGAGGTCAATTTAGTTCTATTGTGCCTTCAATACTATCATTAATGGCCGAGTTGTGATATTTGCAGTGTTATGGCACAGGCCAAGCTCTTCCATTTGTACCGGTGTGTTTGACAACAAAACACATGGCAAATCCTTTATATTAGGACTTCGAAATAACTGTCTTATATCGCAAATTCAACTAATTATAAAGTTTTCCTAGTAATACTGATGCCTGGAGGTGAATTTAGTTCTATTGCGCCATCAATACCATCATTAATGGGCGAGTTATCACGTTTGCAGTGTTATAGCACAGGCCAAGCTCTTCCATTTGTACCGGTGTGTTTGACAACAAAATACAGACCAAATCCTTTATCTTGGGACTTCGAAATAACTGTATCAACTAATTATCCAGTTTTCCTAGAAATACTGATGCCTGGAGGTCAATTTAGTTCTATTGCGCCATCAATACTATCATTAATGGGCAAGTTATTACGTTTGATGTGTTATAGCACAGGCCAAGCTCTTCCATTGGTACCGCTGTGTTTGACAACAAAACACAGAGCAAATCTTTTATCTTGGGACTTCGAAATAACTGTCTTATATCGCAAATTCAACTAATTATAAAGTTTTTCTAGTAACACTGATGCCTGGAGGTGAATTTAGTTCTATTGCGCCATCAATACCATCATTAATGGGCGAGTTATCACGTTTGCAGTGTTATAGGACAGGCCAAGCTCTTCCATTTGTACCGGTGTGTTTGACAACAAAACACAGACCAAATCCTTTATCTTGGGACTTCGAAATAACTGTATCAACTAATTATCCAGTTTTCCTAGAAATACTGATGCCTGGAGGTCAATTTAGTTCTATTGCGCCATCAATACTATCATTAATGGGCGAGTTATCACGTTTGATGTGTTATAGCACAGGCCAAGCTCTTCCATTTGTACCGCTGTGTTTGACAACAAAATACAGAGCAAATCCTTTATCTTGGGACTTCGAAATAACTGTGTCATATCGCAAATTCAACTAATTATCCAGTTTTTCTGGTAACACTGATGTCTGGAGGTCAATTTAGTTCTATTGCGCCTTCAATACTATCATTAATGGCCGAGTTGTGACATTTGCAGTGTTATGGCACAGGCCAAGCTCTTCCATTTGTACCGGTGTGTTTGACAACAAAACACAGAGCAAATCCTTTATATTAGGACTTCGAAATAACTGTATTATATGGCAAATTCAACCAATTATCTAGTTTTCCTAGTAATACTGATGCCTGGAGGTGAATTTAGTTCTATTGCGCCATCAATACCATCATTAATGGGCGAGTTATCACGTTTGCAGTGTTATAGGACAGGCCAAGCTCTTCCATTTGTACCGGTGTGTTTGACAACAAAATACAGACCAAATCCTTTATCTTGGGACTTCGAAATAACTGTATCAACTAATTATCCAGTTTTCCTAGAAATACTGATGCCTGGAGGTCAATTTAGTTCTATTGCGCCATCAATACTATCATTAATGGGCGAGTTATCACGTTTGCAGTGTTATAGCACAGGCCAAGCTGTTCCATTTGTACCGGTGTGTTTGACAACAAAATACAGACCAAATCCTTTATCTTGGGACTTCGAAATAACTGTGACATATTGCAAATTCAACTAATTAGCCAGTTTTGCTAGTAAAACTGATGCCTGGAGGTCATTTTAGTTCTATTGCGCCTTCAATACTATCATTAATGACCGAGTTGTCGCATTTTCAGTGTTATGGCACCACCAAGCTCTTCCATTTGTACCGGTGTGTTTGACAACAAAACACAGAGCAAATCCTTTATTTGGGACTTCGAAATAACTGTGTTATCTTGCCAATTCAACTAATTATCTAGTTTTCCTAGTCACTCTGATGCCTGGAGGTCATTTTTGTTCTATTGCGCCATAAATACTATCATTAATGGCCGAGTTGTCACATTTTCAGTGTTGTGGCACCGCCAAGCCCTTCCATTTGTACCACCGGTGTGTTTGACAACAAAATACAGAGCAAATCCTTTATCTTGGGACTTCGAAATAACTGTGTCATATCGCAAATTCAACTAATTATCCAGTTTTTCTGGTAACACTGATGCCTGGAAGTCAATTTAGTTATATTGCGCCTTCAATACTATCATTAATGGCCGAGTTGTGACCTTTGCAGTGTTATGGCACAGGCCAACCTCGTCCATTTGTACCGGTGTGTTTGACAACAAAACACAGAGCAAATCCTTTATATTAGGACTTCGAAATAACTGTCTTATATCGCAAATTCAACTAATTATAAAGTTTTTCTAGTAACACTGATGCCTGGACGTCAATTTAGTTCAATTGCGCCATCAATACTATCATTAATGGCCGAGTTGTCACGTTTGCAGTGTTATAGGACATGCCAAGCTCTTCCATTTGTACCGGTGTGTTTGACAACAAAATACAGACCAAATCCTTTATCTTGGGACTTCGAAATAACTGTATCAACTAATTATCCAGTTTTCCTAGAAATACTGATGCCTGGAGGTCAATTTAGTTCTATTGCGCCATCAATACTATCATTAATGGGCGAGTTATCACGTTTGATGTGTTATAGCACAGGCCAAGCTCTTCCATTTGTACCGCTGTGTTTGACAACAAAATACAGAGCAAATCCTTTATCTTGGGACTTCGAAATAACTGTGTCATATCGCAAATTCAACTAATTATCCAGTTTTTCTAGTAACACTGATGTCTGGAGGTCAATTTAGTTCTATTGCGCCTTCAATACTATCATTAATGGCCGAGTTGTGACATTTGCAGTGTTATGGCACAGGCCAAGCTCTTCCATTTGTACCGGTGTGTTTGACAACAAAACACAGAGCAAATCCTTTATCTTGGGACTTCGAAAAAACTGTCTTATATCGCAAATTCAACTAATTATAAAGTTTTTCTAGTAACACTGATGCCTGGAGGTGAATTTAGTTCTATTGCGCCATCAATACCATCATTAATGGGCGAGTTATCACGTTTGCAGTGTTATAGGACAGGCCAAGCTCTTCCATTTGTACCGGTGTGTTTGACAACAAAATACAGACCAAATCCTTTATCTTGGGACTTCGAAATAACTGTATCAACTAATTATCCAGTTTTCCTAGAAATACTGATGCCTGGAGGTCAATTTAGTTCTATTGCGCCATCAATACTATCATTAATGGGCGAGTTATCACGTTTGATGTGTTATAGCACAGGCCAAGCTCTTCCATTTGTACCGCTGTGTTTGACAACAAAATACAGAGCAAATCCTTTATCTTGGGACTTCGAAATAACTGTGTCATATCGCAAATTCAACTAATTATCCAGTTTTTCTGGTAACACTGATGTCTGGAGGTCAATTTAGTTCTATTGCGCCTTCAATACTATCATTAATGGCCGAGTTGTGACATTTGCAGTGTTATGGCACAGGCCAAGCTCTTCCATTTGTACCGGTGTGTTTGACAACAAAACACAGAGCAAATCCTTTATATTAGGACTTCGAAATAACTGTATTATATGGCAAATTCAACCAATTATCTAGTTTTCCTAGTAATACTGATGCCTGGAGGTGAATTTAGTTCTATTGCGCCATCAATACTATCATTAATGGGCGAGTTATCACGTTTGCAGTGTTATAGCACAGGCCAAGCTGTTCCATTTGTACCGGTGTGTTTGACAACAAAACACAGAGCAAATCCTTTATTTGGGACTTCTAAATAACTGTGTTATCTTGCCAATTCAACTAATTATCTAGTTTTCCTAGTCACTCTGATGCCTGGAGGTCATTTTTGTTCTATTGCGCCATAAATACTATCATTAATGGCCGAGTTGTCACATTTTCAGTGTTGTGGCACCGCCAAGCCCTTCCATTTGTACCACCGGTGTGTTTGACAACAAAATACAGAGCAAATCCTTTATCTTGGGACTTCGAAATAACTGTGTCATATCGCAAATTCAACTAATTATCCAGTTTTTCTGGTAACACTGATGCCTGGAAGTCAATTTAGTTATATTGCGCCTTCAATACTATCATTAATGGCCGAGTTGTGACCTTTGCAGTGTTATGGCACAGGCCAACCTCGTCCATTTGTACCGCTGTGTTTGACAACAAAATACAGAGCAAATCCTTTATCTTGGGACTTCGAAATAACTGTGTCATATCGCAAATTCAACTAATTATCCAGTTTTTCTGGTAACACTGATGTCTGGAGGTCAATTTAGTTCTATTGCGCCTTCAATACTATCATTAATGGCCGAGTTGTGACATTTGCAGTGTTATGGCACAGGCCAAGCTCTTCCATTTGTACCGGTGTGTTTGACAACAAAACACAGAGCAAATCCTTTATATTAGGACTTGGAAATAACTGTATTATATGGCAAATTCAACCAATTATCTAGCTTTCCTAGTAATACTGATGCCTGGAGGTGAATTTAGTTCTATTGCGCCATCAATACTATCATTAATGGGCGAGTTATCACGTTTGCAGTGTTATAGCACAGGCCAAGCTGTTCCATTTGTACCGGTGTGTTTGACAACAAAATACAGACCAAATCCTTTATCTTGGGACTTCGAAATAACTGTATCAACTAATTATCCAGTTTTCCTAGAAATACTGATGCCTGGAGGTCAATTTAGTTCTATTGCGCCATCAATACTATCATTAATGGGCGAGTTATCACGTTTGATGTGTTATAGCACAGGCCAAGCTCTTCCATTTGTACCGCTGTGTTTGACAACAAAATACAGAGCAAATCCTTTATCTTGGGACTTCGAAATAACTGTGTCATATCGCAAATTCAACTAATTATCCAGTTTTTCTGGTAACACTGATGTCTGGAGGTCAATTTAGTTCTATTGCGCCTTCAATACTATCATTAATGGCCGAGTTGTGACATTTGCAGTGTTATGGCACAGGCCAAGCTCTTCCATTTGTACCGGTGTGTTTGACAACAAAACACAGAGCAAATCCTTTATATTAGGACTTCGAAATAACTGTATTATATGGCAAATTCAACCAATTATCTAGTTTTCCTAGTAATACTGATGCCTGGAGGTGAATTTAGTTCTATTGCGCCATCAATACTATCATTAATGGGCGAGTTATCACGTTTGCAGTGTTATAGCACAGGCCAAGCTGTTCCATTTGTACCGGTGTGTTTGACAACAAAATACAGACCAAATCCTTTATCTTGGGACTTCGAAATAACTGTGAGATATTGCAAATTCAACTAATTAGCCAGTTTTGCTAGTAAAACTGATGCCTGGAGGTCATTTTAGTTCTATTGCGCCTTCAATACTATCATTAATGACCGAGTTGTCGCATTTTCAGTGTTATGGCACCACCAAGCTCTTCCATTTGTACCGGTGTGTTTGACAACAAAACACAGAGCAAATCCTTTATATTAGGACTTCGAAATAACTGTATTATATGGCAAATTCAACCAATTATCTAGTTTTCCTAGTAATACTGATGCCTGGAGGTGAATTTAGTTCTATTGCGCCATCAATACTATCATTAATGGGCGAGTTATCACGTTTGCAGTGTTATAGCACAGGCCAAGCTGTTCCATTTGTACCGGTGTGTTTGACAACAAAATACAGACCAAATCCTTTATCTTGGGACTTCGAAATAACTGTGTCATATCGCAAATTCAACTAATTATCCAGTTTGTCTGGTAACACTGATGCCTGGAAGTCAATTTAGTTCTATTGCGCCTTCAATACTATCATTAATGGCCGAGTTGTGACCTTTGCAGTGTTATGGCACAGGCCAACCTCGTCCATTTGTACCGGTGTGTTTGACAACAAAACACAGAGCAAATCCTTTATATTAGGACTTCGAAATAACTGTCTTATATCGCAAATTCAACTAATTATAAAGTTTTTCTAGTAACACTGATGCCTGGACGTCAATTTAGTTCAATTGCGCCATCAATACTATCATTAATGGCCGAGTTGTCACGTTTGCAGTGTTATGGCACAGGCCAAGCTCTTCCATTTGTACCGCTGTGTTTGACAACAAAATACAGAGCAAATCCTTTATCTTGGGACTTCGAAATAACTGTGTCATATCGCAAATTCAACCCATTATCAAGTTTTCCTAGTAATACTGATGCCTGGAGGTGAATTTAGTTCTATTGCGCCATCAATACCATCATTAATGGGCGAGTTATCACGTTTGCAGTGTTATAGGACAGGCCAAGCTCTTCCATTTGTACCGGTGTGTTTGACAACAAAATACAGACCAAATCCTTTATCTTGGGACTTCGAAATAACTGTATCAACTAATTATCCAGTTTTCCTAGAAATACTGATGCCTGGAGGTCAATTTAGTTCTATTGCGCCATCAATACTATCATTAATGGGCGAGTTATCACGTTTGATGTGTTATAGCACAGGCCAAGCTCTTCCATTTGTACCGCTGTGTTTGACAACAAAATACAGAGCAAATCCTTTATCTTGGGACTTCGAAATAACTGTGTCATATCGCAAATTCAACTAATTATCCAGTTTTTCTGGTAACACTGATGTCTGGAGGTCAATTTAGTTCTATTGCGCCTTCAATACTATCATTAATGGCCGAGTTGTGACATTTGCAGTGTTATGGCACAGGCCAAGCTCTTCCATTTGTACCGGTGTGTTTGACAACAAAACACAGAGCAAATCCTTTATATTAGGACTTCGAAATAACTGTATTATATGGCAAATTCAACCAATTATCTAGTTTTCCTAGTAATACTGATGCCTGGAGGTGAAATTAGTTCTATTGCGCCATCAATACTATCATTAATGGGCGAGTTATCACGTTTGCAGTGTTATAGCACAGGCCAAGCTGTTCCATTTGTACCGGTGTGTTTGACAACAAAACACAGAGCAAATCCTTTATTTGGGACTTCTAAATAACTGTGTTATCTTGCCAATTCAACTAATTATCTAGTTTTCCTAGTCACTCTGATGCCTGGAGGTCATTTTTGTTCTATTGCGCCATAAATACTATCATTAATGGCCGAGTTGTCACATTTTCAGTGTTGTTGCACCGCCAAGCCCTTCCATTTGTACCACCGGTGTGTTTGACAACAAAATACAGAGCAAATCCTTTATCTTGGGACTTCGAAATAACTGTGTCATATCGCAAATTCAACTAATTATCCAGTTTTTCTGGTAACACTGATGCCTGGAAGTCAATTTAGTTATATTGCGCCTTCAATACTATCATTAATGGCCGAGTTGTGACCTTTGCAGTGTTATGGCACAGGCCAACCTCGTCCATTTGTACCGGTGTGTTTGACAACAAAACACAGAGCAAATCCTTTATATTAGGACTTCGAAATAACTGTCTTATATCGCAAATTCAACTAATTATAAAGTGTTTCTAGTAACACTGATGCCTGGACGTCAATTTAGTTCAATTGCGCCATCCATACTATCATTAATGGCCGAGTTGTCACGTTTGCAGTGTTATGGCACAGGCCAAGCTCTTCCATTTGTACCGCTGTGTTTGACAACAAAATACAGAGCAAATCCTTTATCTTGGGACTTCGAAATAACTGTGTCATATCGCAAATTCAACCCATTATCAAGTTTTCCTAGTAATACTGATGCCTGGAGGTGAATTTAGTTCTATTGCGCCATCAATACCATCATTAATGGGCGAGTTATCACGTTTGCAGTGTTATAGGACAGGCCAAGCTCTTCCATTTGTACCGGTGTGTTTGACAACAAAATACAGACCAAATCCTTTATCTTGGGACTTCGAAATAACTGTATCAACTAATTATCCAGTTTTCCTAGAAATACTGATGCCTGGAGGTCAATTTAGTTCTATTGCGCCATCAATACTATCATTAATGGGCAAGTTATTACGTCGATGTGTTATAGCACAGGCCAAGCTCTTCCATTGGTACCGCTGTGTTTGACAACAAAACACAGAGCAAATCCTTTATCTTGGGACTTCGAAATAACTGTCTTATATCGCAAATTCAACTAATTATAAAGTTTTTCTAGTAACACTGATGCCTGGAGGTGAATTTAGTTCTATTGCGCCATCAATACCATCATTAATGGGCGAGTTATCACGTTTGCAGTGTTATAGGACAGGCCAAGCTCTTCCATTTGTACCGGTGTGTTTGACAACAAAATACAGACCAAATCCTTTATCTTGGGACTTCGAAATAACTGTATCAACTAATTATCCAGTTTTCCTAGAAATACTGATGCCTGGAGGTCAATTTAGTTCTATTGCGCCATCAATACTATCATTAATGGGCGAGTTATCACGTTTGATGTGTTATAGCACAGGCCAAGCTATTCCATTTGTACCGCTGTGTTTGACAACAAAATACAGAGCAAATCCTTTATCTTGGGACTTCGAAATAACTGTGTCATATCGCAAATTCAACTAATTATCCAGTTTTTCTGGTAACACTGATGTCTGGAGGTCAATTTAGTTCTATTGCGCCTTCAATACTATCATTAATGGCCGAGTTGTGACATTTGCAGTGTTATGGCACAGGCCAAGCTCTTCCATTTGTACCGGTGTGTTTGACAACAAAACACAGAGCAAATCCTTTATATTAGGACTTCGAAATAACTGTATTATATGGCAAATTCAACCAATTATCTAGTTTTCCTAGTAATACTGATGCCTGGAGGTGAATTTAGTTCTATTGCGCCATCAATACTATCATTAATGGGCGAGTTATCACGTTTGCAGTGTTATAGCACAGGCCAAGCTGTTCCATTTGTACCGGTGTGTTTGACAACAAAATACAGACCAAATCCTTTATCTTGGGACTTCGAAATAACTGTGACATATTGTAAATTCAACTAATTAGCCAGTTTTGCTAGTAAAACTGATGCCTGGAGGTCATTTTAGTTCTATTGCGCCTTCAATACTATCATTAATGACCGAGTTGTCGCATTTTCAGTGTTATGGCACCACCAAGCTCTTCCATTTGTACCGGTGTGTTTGACAACAAAACACAGAGCAAATCCTTTATTTGGGACTTCGAAATAACTGTGTTATCTTGCCAATTCAACTAATTATCTAGTTTTCCTAGTCACTCTGATGCCTGGAGGTCATTTTTGTTCTATTGCGCCATAAATACTATCATTAATGGCCGAGTTGTCACATTTTCAGTGTTGTGGCACCGCCAAGCCCTTCCATTTGTACCACCGGTGTGTTTGACAACAAAATACAGAGCAAATCCTTTATCTTGGGACTTCGAAATAACTGTGTCATATCGCAAATTCAACTAATTATCCAGTTTGTCTGGTAACACTGATGCCTGGAAGTCAATTTAGTTCTATTGCGCCTTCAATACTATCATTAATGGCCGAGTTGTGACCTTTGCAGTGTTATGGCACAGGCCAACCTCGTCCATTTGTACCGGTGTGTTTGACAACAAAACACAGAGCAAATCCTTTATATTAGGACTTCGAAATAACTGTCTTATATCGCAAATTCAACTAATTATAAAGTTTTTCTAGTAACACTGATGCCTGGACGTCAATTTAGTTCAATTGCGCCATCAATACTATCATTAATGGCCGAGTTGTCACGTTTGCAGTGTTATGGCACAGGCCAAGCTCTTCCATTTGTACCGCTGTGTTTGACAACAAAATACAGAGCAAATCCTTTATCTTGGGACTTCGAAATAACTGTGTCATATCGCAAATTCAACCCATTATCAAGTTTTCCTAGTAATACTGATGCCTGGAGGTGAATTTAGTTCTATTGCGCCATCAATACCATCATTAATGGGCGAGTTATCACGTTTGCAGTGTTATAGGACAGGCCAAGCTCTTCCATTTGTACCGGTGTGTTTGACAACAAAATACAGACCAAATCCTTTATCTTGGGACTTCGAAATAACTGTGTCATATCGCAAATTCAACTAATTATCCAGTTTTTCTGGTAACACTGATGTCTGGAGGTCAATTTAGTTCTATTGCGCCTTCAATACTATCATTAATGGCCGAGTTGTGACATTTGCAGTGTTATGGCACAGGCCAAGCTCTTCCATTTGTACCGGTGTGTTTGACAACAAAACACAGAGCAAATCCTTTATATTAGGACTTGGAAATAACTGTATTATATGGCAAATTCAACCAATTATCTAGTTTTCCTAGTAATACTGATGCCTGGAGGTGAATTTAGTTCTATTGCGCCATCAATACTATCATTAATGGGCGAGTTATCACGTTTGCAGTGTTATAGCACAGGCCAAGCTGTTCCATTTGTACCGGTGTGTTTGACAACAAAATACAGACCAAATCCTTTATCTTGGGACTTCGAAATAACTGTATCAACTAATTATCCAGTTTTCCTAGAAATACTGATGCCTGGAGGTCAATTTAGTTCTATTGCGCCATCAATACTATCATTAATGGGCGAGTTATCACGTTTGATGTGTTATAGCACAGGCCAAGCTCTTCCATTTGTACCGCTGTGTTTGACAACAAAATACAGAGCAAATCCTTTATCTTGGGACTTCGAAATAACTGTGTCATATCGCAAATTCAACTAATTATCCAGTTTTTCTGGTAACACTGATGTCTGGAGGTCAATTTAGTTCTATTGCGCCTTCAATACTATCATTAATGGCCGAGTTGTGACATTTGCAGTGTTATGGCACAGGCCAAGCTCTTCCATTTGTACCGGTGTGTTTGACAACAAAACACAGAGCAAATCCTTTATATTAGGACTTCGAAATAACTGTATTATATGGCAAATTCAACCAATTATCTAGTTTTCCTAGTAATACTGATGCCTGGAGGTGAATTTAGTTCTATTGCGCCATCAATACTATCATTAATGGGCGAGTTATCACGTTTGCAGTGTTATAGCACAGGCCAAGCTGTTCCATTTGTACCGGTGTGTTTGACAACAAAATACAGACCAAATCCTTTATCTTGGGACTTCGAAATAACTGTGAGATATTGCAAATTCAACTAATTAGCCAGTTTTGCTAGTAAAACTGATGCCTGGAGGTCATTTTAGTTCTATTGCGCCTTCAATACTATCATTAATGACCGAGTTGTCGCATTTTCAGTGTTATGGCACCACCAAGCTCTTCCATTTGTACCGGTGTGTTTGACAACAAAACACAGAGCAAATCCTTTATATTAGGACTTCGAAATAACTGTATTATATGGCAAATTCAACCAATTATCTAGTTTTCCTAGTAATACTGATGCCTGGAGGTGAATTTAGTTCTATTGCGCCATCAATACTATCATTAATGGGCGAGTTATCACGTTTGCAGTGTTATAGCACAGGCCAAGCTGTTCCATTTGTACCGGTGTGTTTGACAACAAAATACAGACCAAATCCTTTATCTTGGGACTTCGAAATAACTGTGTCATATCGCAAATTCAACTAATTATCCAGTTTGTCTGGTAACACTGATGCCTGGAAGTCAATTTAGTTCTATTGCGCCTTCAATACTATCATTAATGGCCGAGTTGTGACCTTTGCAGTGTTATGGCACAGGCCAACCTCGTCCATTTGTACCGGTGTGTTTGACAACAAAACACAGAGCAAATCCTTTATATTAGGACTTCGAAATAACTGTCTTATATCGCAAATTCAACTAATTATAAAGTTTTTCTAGTAACACTGATGCCTGGACGTCAATTTAGTTCAATTGCGCCATCAATACTATCATTAATGGCCGAGTTGTCACGTTTGCAGTGTTATGGCACAGGCCAAGCTCTTCCATTTGTACCGCTGTGTTTGACAACAAAATACAGAGCAAATCCTTTATCTTGGGACTTCGAAATAACTGTGTCATATCGCAAATTCAACCCATTATCAAGTTTTCCTAGTAATACTGATGCCTGGAGGTGAATTTAGTTCTATTGCGCCATCAATACCATCATTAATGGGCGAGTTATCACGTTTGCAGTGTTATAGGACAGGCCAAGCTCTTCCATTTGTACCGGTGTGTTTGACAACAAAATACAGACCAAATCCTTTATCTTGGGACTTCGAAATAACTGTATCAACTAATTATCCAGTTTTCCTAGAAATACTGATGCCTGGAGGTCAATTTAGTTCTATTGCGCCATCAATACTATCATTAATGGGCGAGTTATCACGTTTGATGTGTTATAGCACAGGCCAAGCTCTTCCATTTGTACCGCTGTGTTTGACAACAAAATACAGAGCAAATCCTTTATCTTGGGACTTCGAAATAACTGTGTCATATCGCAAATTCAACTAATTATCCAGTTTTTCTGGTAACACTGATGTCTGGAGGTCAATTTAGTTCTATTGCGCCTTCAATACTATCATTAATGGCCGAGTTGTGACATTTGCAGTGTTATGGCACAGGCCAAGCTCTTCCATTTGTACCGGTGTGTTTGACAACAAAACACAGAGCAAATCCTTTATATTAGGACTTCGAAATAACTGTATTATATGGCAAATTCAACCAATTATCTAGTTTTCCTAGTAATACTGATGCCTGGAGGTGAAATTAGTTCTATTGCGCCATCAATACTATCATTAATGGGCGAGTTATCACGTTTGCAGTGTTATAGCACAGGCCAAGCTGTTCCATTTGTACCGGTGTGTTTGACAACAAAACACAGAGCAAATCCTTTATTTGGGACTTCTAAATAACTGTGTTATCTTGCCAATTCAACTAATTATCTAGTTTTCCTAGTCACTCTGATGCCTGGAGGTCATTTTTGTTCTATTGCGCCATAAATACTATCATTAATGGCCGAGTTGTCACATTTTCAGTGTTGTTGCACCGCCAAGCCCTTCCATTTGTACCACCGGTGTGTTTGACAACAAAATACAGAGCAAATCCTTTATCTTGGGACTTCGAAATAACTGTGTCATATCGCAAATTCAACTAATTATCCAGTTTTTCTGGTAACACTGATGCCTGGAA
Source organism: Actinernus sp. WN-2022 (assembly GCA_030867875.1). Lineage (NCBI taxonomy): Eukaryota > Metazoa > Cnidaria > Anthozoa > Actiniaria > Actinernidae > Actinernus > Actinernus sp. WN-2022. The sequence continues at coordinate 105,493,348 of JAOWCC010001634.1, read as the reverse complement.
GTCAATTTAGTTATATTGCGCCTTCAATACTATCATTAATGGCCGAGTTGTGACCTTTGCAGTGTTATGGCACAGGCCAACCTCGTCCATTTGTACCGGTGTGTTTGACAACAAAACACAGAGCAAATCCTTTATATTAGGACTTCGAAATAACTGTCTTATATCGCAAATTCAACTAATTATAAAGTGTTTCTAGTAACACTGATGCCTGGACGTCAATTTAGTTCAATTGCGCCATCCATACTATCATTAATGGCCGAGTTGTCACGTTTGCAGTGTTATGGCACAGGCCAAGCTCTTCCATTTGTACCGCTGTGTTTGACAACAAAATACAGAGCAAATCCTTTATCTTGGGACTTCGAAATAACTGTGTCATATCGCAAATTCAACCCATTATCAAGTTTTCCTAGTAATACTGATGCCTGGAGGTGAATTTAGTTCTATTGCGCCATCAATACCATCATTAATGGGCGAGTTATCACGTTTGCAGTGTTATAGGACAGGCCAAGCTCTTCCATTTGTACCGGTGTGTTTGACAACAAAATACAGACCAAATCCTTTATCTTGGGACTTCGAAATAACTGTATCAACTAATTATCCAGTTTTCCTAGAAATACTGATGCCTGGAGGTCAATTTAGTTCTATTGCGCCATCAATACTATCATTAATGGGCAAGTTATTACGTCGATGTGTTATAGCACAGGCCAAGCTCTTCCATTGGTACCGCTGTGTTTGACAACAAAACACAGAGCAAATCCTTTATCTTGGGACTTCGAAATAACTGTCTTATATCGCAAATTCAACTAATTATAAAGTTTTTCTAGTAACACTGATGCCTGGAGGTGAATTTAGTTCTATTGCGCCATCAATACCATCATTAATGGGCGAGTTATCACGTTTGCAGTGTTATAGGACAGGCCAAGCTCTTCCATTTGTACCGGTGTGTTTGACAACAAAATACAGACCAAATCCTTTATCTTGGGACTTCGAAATAACTGTATCAACTAATTATCCAGTTTTCCTAGAAATACTGATGCCTGGAGGTCAATTTAGTTCTATTGCGCCATCAATACTATCATTAATGGGCGAGTTATCACGTTTGATGTGTTATAGCACAGGCCAAGCTATTCCATTTGTACCGCTGTGTTTGACAACAAAATACAGAGCAAATCCTTTATCTTGGGACTTCGAAATAACTGTGTCATATCGCAAATTCAACTAATTATCCAGTTTTTCTGGTAACACTGATGTCTGGAGGTCAATTTAGTTCTATTGCGCCTTCAATACTATCATTAATGGCCGAGTTGTGACATTTGCAGTGTTATGGCACAGGCCAAGCTCTTCCATTTGTACCGGTGTGTTTGACAACAAAACACAGAGCAAATCCTTTATATTAGGACTTCGAAATAACTGTATTATATGGCAAATTCAACCAATTATCTAGTTTTCCTAGTAATACTGATGCCTGGAGGTGAATTTAGTTCTATTGCGCCATCAATACTATCATTAATGGGCGAGTTATCACGTTTGCAGTGTTATAGCACAGGCCAAGCTGTTCCATTTGTACCGGTGTGTTTGACAACAAAATACAGACCAAATCCTTTATCTTGGGACTTCGAAATAACTGTGACATATTGTAAATTCAACTAATTAGCCAGTTTTGCTAGTAAAACTGATGCCTGGAGGTCATTTTAGTTCTATTGCGCCTTCAATACTATCATTAATGACCGAGTTGTCGCATTTTCAGTGTTATGGCACCACCAAGCTCTTCCATTTGTACCGGTGTGTTTGACAACAAAACACAGAGCAAATCCTTTATTTGGGACTTCGAAATAACTGTGTTATCTTGCCAATTCAACTAATTATCTAGTTTTCCTAGTCACTCTGATGCCTGGAGGTCATTTTTGTTCTATTGCGCCATAAATACTATCATTAATGGCCGAGTTGTCACATTTTCAGTGTTGTGGCACCGCCAAGCCCTTCCATTTGTACCACCGGTGTGTTTGACAACAAAATACAGAGCAAATCCTTTATCTTGGGACTTCGAAATAACTGTGTCATATCGCAAATTCAACTAATTATCCAGTTTGTCTGGTAACACTGATGCCTGGAAGTCAATTTAGTTCTATTGCGCCTTCAATACTATCATTAATGGCCGAGTTGTGACCTTTGCAGTGTTATGGCACAGGCCAACCTCGTCCATTTGTACCGGTGTGTTTGACAACAAAACACAGAGCAAATCCTTTATATTAGGACTTCGAAATAACTGTCTTATATCGCAAATTCAACTAATTATAAAGTTTTTCTAGTAACACTGATGCCTGGACGTCAATTTAGTTCAATTGCGCCATCAATACTATCATTAATGGCCGAGTTGTCACGTTTGCAGTGTTATGGCACAGGCCAAGCTCTTCCATTTGTACCGCTGTGTTTGACAACAAAATACAGAGCAAATCCTTTATCTTGGGACTTCGAAATAACTGTGTCATATCGCAAATTCAACCCATTATCAAGTTTTCCTAGTAATACTGATGCCTGGAGGTGAATTTAGTTCTATTGCGCCATCAATACCATCATTAATGGGCGAGTTATCACGTTTGCAGTGTTATAGGACAGGCCAAGCTCTTCCATTTGTACCGGTGTGTTTGACAACAAAATACAGACCAAATCCTTTATCTTGGGACTTCGAAATAACTGTATCAACTAATTATCCAGTTTTCCTAGAAATACTGATGCCTGGAGGTCAATTTAGTTCTATTGCGCCATCAATACTATCATTAATGGGCGAGTTATCACGTTTGATGTGTTATAGCACAGGCCAAGCTCTTCCATTTGTACCACCGGTGTGTTTGACAACAAAATACAGAGCAAATCCTTTATCTTTGGACTTCGAAATAACTGTGTCATATCGCAAATTCAACTAATTATCCAGTTTTTCTGGTAACACTGATGTCTGGAGGTCAATTTAGTTCTATTGCGCCTTCAATACTATCATTAATGGCCGAGTTGTGATATTTGCAGTGTTATGGCACAGGCCAAGCTATTCCATTTGTACCGGTGTGTTTTACAACAAAATACAGAGCAAATCCATTATCTTGGGACTTCGAAATAACTGTGTCATATCGCAAATTCAACTAATTATCCAGTTTGTCTGGTAACACTGATGCCTGGAAGTCAATTTAGTTCTATTGCGCCTTCAATACTATCATTAATGGCCGAGTTGTGACCTTTGCAGTGTTATGGCACAGGCCAACCTCGTCCATTTGTACCGGTGTGTTTGACAACAAAACACAGAGCAAATCCTTTATATTAGGACTTCGAAATAACTGTCTTATATCGCAAATTCAACTAATTATAAAGTTTTTCTAGTAACACTGATGCCTGGACGTCAATTTAGTTCAATTGCGCCATCAATACTATCATTAATGGCCGAGTTGTCACGTTTGCAGTGTTATGGCACAGGCCAAGCTCTTCCATTTGTACCGCTGTGTTTGACAACAAAATACAGAGCAAATCCTTTATCTTGGGACTTCGAAATAACTGTGTCATATCGCAAATTCAACCCATTATCAAGTTTTCCTAGTAATACTGATGCCTGGAGGTGAATTTAGTTCTATTGCGCCATCAATACCATCATTAATGGGCGAGTTATCACGTTTGCAGTGTTATAGGACAGGCCAAGCTCTTCCATTTGTACCGGTGTGTTTGACAACAAAATACAGACCAAATCCTTTATCTTGGGACTTCGAAATAACTGTATCAACTAATTATCCAGTTTTCCTAGAAATACTGATGCCTGGAGGTCAATTTAGTTCTATTGCGCCATCAATACTATCATTAATGGGCGAGTTATCACGTTTGATGTGTTATAGCACAGGCCAACCTCTTCCATTTGTACCGCTGTGTTTGACAACAAAATACAGAGCAAATCCTTTATCTTTGGACTTCGAAATAACTGTGTCATATCGCAAATTCAACTAATTATCCAGTTTTTCTGGTAACACTGATGTCTGGAGGTCAATTTAGTTCTATTGCGCCTTCAATACTATCATTAATGGCCGAGTTGTGATATTTGCAGTGTTATGGCACAGGCCAAGCTATTCCATTTGTACCGGTGTGTTTTACAACAAAATACAGAGCAAATCCATTATCTTGGGACTTCGAAATAACTGTATCAACTAATTATCCAGTTTTCCTAGAAATACTGATGCCTGGAGGTCAATTTAGTTCTATTGCGCCATCAATACTATCATTAATGGGCGAGTTATCACGTTTGATGTGTTATAGCACAGGCCAAGCTCTTCCATTTGTACCGCTGTGTTTGACAACAAAATACAGAGCAAATCCTTTATCTTGGGACTTCGAAATAACTGTGTCATATCGCAAATTCAACTAATTATCCAGTTTTTCTGGTAACACTGATGTCTGGAGGTCAATTTAGTTCTATTGCGCCTTCAATATTATCATTAATGGCCGAGTTGTGATATTTGCAGTGTTATGGCACAGGCCAAGCTCTTCCATTTGTACCGGGGTGTTTGACAACAAAACACATGGCAAATCCTTTATATTAGGACTTCGAAATAACTGTCTTATATCGCAAATTCAACTAATTATAAAGTTTTTCTAGTAACACTGATGCCTGGACGTCAATTTAGTTCAATTGCGCCATCAATACTATCATTAATGGCCGAGTTGTCACGTTTGCAGTGTTGTGGCACCGCCAAGCCCTTCCATTTGTACCACCGGTGTGTTTGACAACAAAATACAGAGCAAATCCTTTATCTTGGGACTTCGAAATAACTGTGTCATATCGCAAATTCAACTAATTATCCAGTTTTTCTGGTAACACTGATGCCTGGAAGTCAATTTAGTTATATTGCGCCTTCAATACTATCATTAATGGCCGAGTTGTGACCTTTGCAGTGTTATGGCACAGGCCAACCTCGTCCATTTGTACCGGTGTGTTTGACAACAAAACACAGAGCAAATCCTTTATATTAGGACTTCGAAATAACTGTCTTATATCGCAAATTCAACTAATTATAAAGTGTTTCTAGTAACACTGATGCCTGGACGTCAATTTAGTTCAATTGCGCCATCCATACTATCATTAATGGCCGAGTTGTCACGTTTGCAGTGTTATGGCACAGGCCAAGCTCTTCCATTTGTACCGCTGTGTTTGACAACAAAATACAGAGCAAATCCTTTATCTTGGGACTTCGAAATAACTGTGTCATATCGCAAATTCAACCCATTATCAAGTTTTCCTAGTAATACTGATGCCTGGAGGTGAATTTAGTTCTATTGCGCCATCAATACCATCATTAATGGGCGAGTTATCACGTTTGCAGTGTTATAGGACAGGCCAAGCTCTTCCATTTGTACCGGTGTGTTTGACAACAAAATACAGACCAAATCCTTTATCTTGGGACTTCGAAATAACTGTATCAACTAATTATCCAGTTTTCCTAGAAATACTGATGCCTGGAGGTCAATTTAGTTCTATTGCGCCATCAATACTATCATTAATGGGCAAGTTATTACGTCGATGTGTTATAGCACAGGCCAAGCTCTTCCATTGGTACCGCTGTGTTTGACAACAAAACACAGAGCAAATCCTTTATCTTGGGACTTCGAAATAACTGTCTTATATCGCAAATTCAACTAATTATAAAGTTTTTCTAGTAACACTGATGCCTGGAGGTGAATTTAGTTCTATTGCGCCATCAATACCATCATTAATGGGCGAGTTATCACGTTTGCAGTGTTATAGGACAGGCCAAGCTCTTCCATTTGTACCGGTGTGTTTGACAACAAAATACAGACCAAATCCTTTATCTTGGGACTTCGAAATAACTGTATCAACTAATTATCCAGTTTTCCTAGAAATACTGATGCCTGGAGGTCAATTTAGTTCTATTGCGCCATCAATACTATCATTAATGGGCGAGTTATCACGTTTGATGTGTTATAGCACAGGCCAAGCTATTCCATTTGTACCGCTGTGTTTGACAACAAAATACAGAGCAAATCCTTTATCTTGGGACTTCGAAATAACTGTGTCATATCGCAAATTCAACTAATTATCCAGTTTTTCTGGTAACACTGATGTCTGGAGGTCAATTTAGTTCTATTGCGCCTTCAATACTATCATTAATGGCCGAGTTGTGACATTTGCAGTGTTATGGCACAGGCCAAGCTCTTCCATTTGTACCGGTGTGTTTGACAACAAAACACAGAGCAAATCCTTTATATTAGGACTTCGAAATAACTGTCTTCTATCGCAAATTCAACTAATTATAAAGTTTTTCTAGTAACACTGATGCCTGGACGTCAATTTAGTTCTATTGCGCCTTCAATACTATCATTAATGGCCGAGTTGTCACGTTTGCAGTGTTATGGCACAGGCCAAGCTCTTCCATTTGTACCGCTGTGTTTGACAACAAAATACAGAGCAAATCCTTTATCTTGGGACTTCGAAATAACTGTGTCATATCGCAAATTCAACCCATTATCAAGTTTTCCTAGTAATACTGATGCCTGGAGGTGAATTTAGTTCTATTGCGCCATCAATACCATCATTAATGGGCGAGTTATCACGTTTGCAGTGTTATAGGACAGGCCAAGCTCTTCCATTTGTACCGGTGTGTTTGACAACAAAATACAGACCAAATCCTTTATCTTGGGAGTTCGAAATAACTGTATCAACTAATTATCCAGTTTTCCTAGAAATACTGATGCCTGGAGGTCAATTTAGTTCTATTGCGCCATCAATACTATCATTAATGGGCGAGTTATCACGTTTGATGTGTTATAGCACAGGCCAAGCTCTTCCATTTGTACCGCTGTGTTTGACAACAAAATACAGAGCAAATCCTTTATCTTTGGACTTCGAAATAACTGTGTCATATCGCAAATTCAACTAATTATCCAGTTTTTCTGGTAACACTGATGTCTGGAGGTCAATTTAGTTCTATTGCGCCTTCAATACTATCATTAATGGCCGAGTTGTGATATTTGCAGTGTTATGGCACAGGCCAAGCTATTCCATTTGTACCGGTGTGTTTTACAACAAAATACAGAGCAAATCCATTATCTTGGGACTTCGAAATAACTGTGTCATATCGCAAATTCAACTAATTATCCAGTTTGTCTGGTAACACTGATGCCTGGAAGTCAATTTAGTTCTATTGCGCCTTCAATACTATCATTAATGGCCGAGTTGTGACCTTTGCAGTGTTATGGCACAGGCCAACCTCGTCCATTTGTACCGGTGTGTTTGACAACAAAACACAGAGCAAATCCTTTATTTTTGGACTTCGAAATAACTGTCTTATATCGCAAATTCAACTAATTATCCAGTTTTTCTGGTAACACTGATGTCTGGAGGTCAATTTAGTTCTATTGCGCCTTCAATACTATCATTAATGGCCGAGTTGTGATATTTGCAGTGTTATGGCACAGGCCAAGCTATTCCATTTGTACCGGTGTGTTTTACAACAAAATACAGAGCAAATCCATTATCTTGGGACTTCGAAATAACTGTATCAACTAATTATCCAGTTTTCCTAGAAATACTGATGCCTGGAGGTCAATTTAGTTCTATTGCGCCATCAATACTATCATTAATGGGCGAGTTATCACGTTTGATGTGTTATAGCACAGGCCAAGCTCTTCCATTTGTACCGCTGTGTTTGACAACAAAATACAGAGCAAATCCTTTATCTTGGGACTTCGAAATAACTGTGTCATATCGCAAATTCAACTAATTATCCGGTTTTTCTGGTAACACTGATGTCTGGAGGTCAATTTAGTTCTATTGCGCCTTCAATATTATCATTAATGGCCGAGTTGTGATATTTGCAGTGTTATGGCACAGGCCAAGCTCTTCCATTTGTACCGGTGTGTTTGACAACAAAACACATGGCAAATCCTTTATATTAGGACTTCGAAATAACTGTCTTATATCGCAAATTCAACTAATTATAAAGTTTTTCTAGTAACACTGATGCCTGGACGTCAATTTAGTTCAATTGCGCCATCAATACTATCATTAATGGCCGAGTTGTCACGTTTGCAGTGTTGTGGCACCGCCAAGCCCTTCCATTTGTACCACCGGTGTGTTTGACAACAAAATACAGAGCAAATCCTTTATCTTGGGACTTCGAAATAACTGTGTCATATCGCAAATTCAACTAATTATCCAGTTTTTCTGGTAACACTGATGCCTGGAAGTCAATTTAGTTCTATTGCGCCTTCAATACTATCATTAATGGCCGAGTTGTGACCTTTGCAGTGTTATGGCACAGGCCAACCTCGTCCATTTGTACCGGTGTGTTTGACAACAAAACACAGAGCAAATCCTTTATATTAGGACTTCGAAATAACTGTCTTATATCGCAAATTCAACTAATTATAAAGTTTTTCTAGTAACACTGATGCCTGGACGTCAATTTAGTTCTATTGCGCCTTCAATACTATCATTAATGGCCGAGTTGTGACCTTTGCAGTGTTATGGCACAGGCCAACCTCGTCCATTTGTACCGGTGTGTTTGACAACAAAACACAGAGCAAATCCTTTATATTAGGACTTCGAAATAACTGTCTTATATCGCAAATTCAACTAATTATAAAGTTTTTCTAGTAACACTGATGCCTGGACGTCAATTTAGTTCAATTGCGCCATCAATACTATCATTAATGGCCGAGTTGTCACGTTTGCAGTGTTATGGCACAGGCCAAGCTCTTCCATTTGTACCGCTGTGTTTGACAACAAAATACAGAGCAAATCCTTTATCTTGGGACTTCGAAATAACTGTGTCATATCGCAAATTCAACCCATTATCAAGTTTTCCTAGTAATACTGATGCCTGGAGGTGAATTTAGTTCTATTGCGCCATCAATACCATCATTAATGGGCGAGTTATCACGTTTGCAGTGTTATAGGACAGGCCAAGCTCTTCCATTTGTACCGGTGTGTTTGACAACAAAATACAGACCAAATCCTTTATCTTGGGAGTTCGAAATAACTGTATCAACTAATTATCCAGTTTTCCTAGAAATACTGATGCCTGGAGGTCAATTTAGTTCTATTGCGCCATCAATACTATCATTAATGGGCGAGTTATCACGTTTGATGTGTTATAGCACAGGCCAAGCTCTTCCATTTGTACCGCTGTGTTTGACAACAAAATACAGAGCAAATCCTTTATCTTTGGACTTCGAAATAACTGTGTCATACCGCAAATTCAACTAATTATCCAGTTTTTCTGGTAACACTGATGTCTGGAGGTCAATTTAGTTCTATTGCGCCTTCAATACTATCATTAATGGCCGAGTTGTGATATTTGCAGTGTTATGGCACAGGCCAAGCTATTCCATTTGTACCGGTGTGTTTTACAACAAAATACAGAGCAAATCCATTATCTTGGGACTTCGAAATAACTGTATCAACTAATTATCCAGTTTTCCTGGAAATACTGATGCCTGGAGGTCAATTTAGTTCTATTGCGCCATCAATACTATCATTAATGGGCGAGTTATCACGTTTGATGTGTTATAGCACAGGCCAAGCTCTTCCATTTGTACCGCTGTGTTTGACAACAAAATACAGAGCAAATCCTTTATCTTTGGACTTCGAAATAACTGTGTCATATCGCAAATTCAACTAATTATCCAGTTTTTCTGGTAACACTGATGTCTGGAGGTCAATTTAGTTCTATTGCGCCTTCAATACTATCATTAATGGCCGAGTTGTGATATTTGCAGTGTTATGGCACAGGCCAAGCTATTCCATTTGTACCGGTGTGTTTTACAACAAAATACAGAGCAAATCCATTATCTTGGGACTTCGAAATAACTGTGTCATATCGCAAATTCAACTAATTATCCAGTTTGTCTGGTAACACTGATGCCTGGAAGTCAATTTAGTTCTATTGCGCCTTCAATACTATCATTAATGGCCGAGTTGTGACCTTTGCAGTGTTATGGCACAGGCCAACCTCGTCCATTTGTACCGGTGTGTTTGACAACAAAACACAGAGCAAATCCTTTATCTTTGGACTTCGAAATAACTGTCTTATATCGCAAATTCAACTAATTATCCAGTTTTTCTGGTAACACTGATGTCTGGAGGTCAATTTAGTTCTATTGCGCCTTCAATACTATCATTAATGGCCGAGTTGTGATATTTGCAGTGTTATGGCACAGGCCAAGCTATTCCATTTGTACCGGTGTGTTTTACAACAAAATACAGAGCAAATCCATTATCTTGGGACTTCGAAATAACTGTATCAACTAATTATCCAGTTTTCCTAGAAATACTGATGCCTGGAGGTCAATTTAGTTCTATTGCGCCATCAATACTATCATTAATGGGCGAGTTATCACGTTTGATGTGTTATAGCACAGGCCAAGCTCTTCCATTTGTACCGCTGTGTTTGACAACAAAATACAGAGCAAATCCTTTATCTTGGGACTTCGAAATAACTGTATCATATCGCAAATTCAACTAATTATCCAGTTTTTCTGGTAACACTGATGTCTGGAGGTCAATTTAGTTCTATTGCGCCTTCAATATTATCATTAATGGCCGAGTTGTGATATTTGCAGTGTTATGGCACAGGCCAAGCTCTTCCATTTGTACCGGTGTGTTTGACAACAAAACACATGGCAAATCCTTTATATTAGGACTTCGAAATAACTGTCTTATATCGCAAATTCAACTAATTATAAAGTTTTTCTAGTAACACTGATGCCTGGACGTCAATTTAGTTCAATTGCGCCATCAATACTATCATTAATGGCCGAGTTGTCACGTTTGCAGTGTTGTGGCACCGCCAAGCCCTTCCATTTGTACCACCGGTGTGTTTGACAACAAAATACAGAGCAAATCCTTTATCTTGGGACTTCGAAATAACTGTGTCATATCGCAAATTCAACTAATTATCCAGTTTTTCTGGTAACACTGATGCCTGGAAGTCAATTTAGTTATATTGCGCCTTCAATACTATCATTAATGGCCGAGTTGTGACCTTTGCAGTGTTATGGCACAGGCCAACCTCGTCCATTTGTACCGGTGTGTTTGACAACAAAACACAGAGCAAATCCTTTATATTAGGACTTCGAAATAACTGTCTTATATCGCAAATTCAACTAATTATAAAGTTTTTCTAGTAACACTGATGCCTGGACGTCAATTTAGTTCTATTGCGCCTTCAATACTATCATTAATGGCCGAGTTGTGACCTTTGCAGTGTTATGGCACAGGCCAACCTCGTCCATTTGTACCGGTGTGTTTGACAACAAAACACAGAGCAAATCCTTTATATTAGGACTTCGAAATAACTGTCTTATATCGCAAATTCAACTAATTATAAAGTTTTTCTAGTAACACTGATGCCTGGACGTCAATTTAGTTCAATTGCGCCATCAATACTATCATTAATGGCCGAGTTGTCACGTTTGCAGTGTTATGGCACAGGCCAAGCTCTTCCATTTGTACCGCTGTGTTTGACAACAAAATACAGAGCAAATCCTTTATCTTGGGACTTCGAAATAACTGTGTCATATCGCAAATTCAACCCATTATCAAGTTTTCCTAGTAATACTGATGCCTGGAGGTGAATTTAGTTCTATTGCGCCATCAATACCATCATTAATGGGCGAGTTATCACGTTTGCAGTGTTATAGGACAGGCCAAGCTCTTCCATTTGTACCGGTGTGTTTGACAACAAAATACAGACCAAATCCTTTATCTTGGGAGTTCGAAATAACTGTATCAACTAATTATCCAGTTTTCCTAGAAATACTGATGCCTGGAGGTCAATTTAGTTCTATTGCGCCATCAATACTATCATTAATGGGCGAGTTATCACGTTTGATGTGTTATAGCACAGGCCAAGCTCTTCCATTTGTACCGCTGTGTTTGACAACAAAATACAGAGCAAATCCTTTATCTTTGGACTTCGAAATAACTGTGTCATACCGCAAATTCAACTAATTATCCAGTTTTTCTGGTAACACTGATGTCTGGAGGTCAATTTAGTTCTATTGCGCCTTCAATACTATCATTAATGGCCGAGTTGTGATATTTGCAGTGTTATGGCACAGGCCAAGCTATTCCATTTGTACCGGTGTGTTTTACAACAAAATACAGAGCAAATCCATTATCTTGGGACTTCGAAATAACTGTATCAACTAATTATCCAGTTTTCCTGGAAATACTGATGCCTGGAGGTCAATTTAGTTCTATTGCGCCATCAATACTATCATTAATGGGCGAGTTATCACGTTTGATGTGTTATGGCACAGGCCAAGCTCTTCCATTTGTACCGCTGTGTTTGACAACAAAATACAGAGCAAATCCTTTATCTTGGGACTTCGAAATAACTGTGTCATATCGCAAATTCAACTAATTATCCAGTTTTTCTGGTAACACTGATGTCTGGAGGTCAATTTAGTTCTATTGCGCCTTCAATACTATCATTAATGGCCGAGTTGTGATATTTGCAGTGTTATGGCACAGGCCAAGCTCTTCCATTTGTACCGGTGTGTTTGACAACAAAACACATGGCAAATCCTTTATATTAGGACTTCGAAATAACTGTCTTATATCGCAAATTCAACTAATTATAAAGATTTTCTAGTAACACTGATGCCTGGACGTCAATTTAGTTCAATTGCGCCATCAATACTATCATTAATGGCCGAGTTGTCACGTTTGCAGTGTTATGGCACAGGCCAAGCTCTTCCATTTGTACCGCTGTGTTTGACAACAAAATACAGAGCAAATCCATTATCTTGGGACTTCGAAATAACTGTGTCATATCGCAAATTCAACCAATTATCCAGTTTTCCTAGTAATACTGATGCCTGGAGGTGAATTTAGTTCTATTGCGCCATCAATACCATCATTAATGGGCGAGTTATCACGTTTGCAGTGTTATAGCACAGGCCAAGCTCTTCCATTTGTACCGGTGTGTTTGACAACAAAATACAGACCAAATCCTTTATCTTGGGACTTCGAAATAACTGTATCAACTAATTATCCAGTTTTCCTAGAAATACTGATGCCTGGAGGTCAATTTTGTTCTATTGCGCCATCAATACTATCATTAATGGGCAAGTTATTACGTTTGATGTGTTATAGCACAGGCCAAGCTCTTCCATTGGTACCGCTGTGTTTGACAACAAAACACAGAGCAAATCCTTTATCTTGGGACTTCGAAATAACTGTCTTATATCGCAAATTCAACTAATTATAAAGTTTTTCTAGTAACACTGATGCCTGGAGGTGAATTTAGTTCTATTGCGCCATCAATACCATCATTAATGGGCGAGTTATCACGTTTGCAGTGTTATAGGACAGGCCAAGCTCTTCCATTTGTACCGGTGTGTTTGACAACAAAATACAGACCAAATCCTTTATCTTGGGAGTTCGAAATAACTGTATCAACTAATTATCCAGTTTTCCTAGAAATACTGATGCCTGGAGGTCAATTTAGTTCTATTGCGCCATCAATACTATCATTAATGGGCGAGTTATCACGTTTGATGTGTTATAGCACAGGCCAAGCTCTTCCATTTGTACCGCTGTGTTTGACAACAAAATACAGAGCAAATCCTTTATCTTGGGACTTCGAAATAACTGTGTCATATCGCAAATTCAACTAATTATCCAGTTTTTCTGGTAACACTGATGTCTGGAGGTCAATTTAGTTCTATTGCGCCTTCAATACTATCATTAATGGCCGAGTTGTGATATTTGCAGTGTTATGGCACAGGCCAAGCTATTCCATTTGTACCGGTGTGTTTTACAACAAAATACAGAGCAAATCCATTATCTTGGGACTTCGAAATAACTGTGTCATATCGCAAATTCAACTAATTATCCAGTTTGTCTGGTAACACTGATGCCTGGAAGTCAATTTAGTTCTATTGCGCCTTCAATACTATCATTAATGGCCGAGTTGTGACCTTTGCAGTGTTATGGCACAGGCCAACCTCGTCCATTTGTACCGGTGTGTTTGACAACAAAACACAGAGCAAATCCTTTATCTTTGGACTTCGAAATAACTGTCTTATATCGCAAATTCAACTAATTATAAAGTTTTTCTGGTAACACTGATGTCTCGAGGTCAATTTAGTTCTATTGCGCCTTCAATACTATCATTAATGGCCGAGTTGTCACGTTTGCAGTGTTGTGGCACCGCCAAGCCCTTCCATTTGTACCACCGGTGTGTTTGACAACAAAATACAGAGCAAATCCTTTATCTTGGGACTTCGAAATAACTGTGTCATATCGCAAATTCAACTAATTATCCAGTTTTTCTGGTAACACTGATGCCTGGAAGTCAATTTAGTTATATTGCGCCTTCAATACTATCATTAATGGCCGAGTTGTGACCTTTGCAGTGTTATGGCACAGGCCAACCTCGTCCATTTGTACCGGTGTGTTTGACAACAAAACACAGAGCAAATCCTTTATATTAGGACTTCGAAATAACTGTCTTATATCGCAAATTCAACTAATTATAAAGTTTTTCTAGTAACACTGATGCCTGGACGTCAATTTAGTTCTATTGCGCCTTCAATACTATCATTAATGGCCGAGTTGTGACCTTTGCAGTGTTATGGCACAGGCCAACCTCGTCCATTTGTACCGGTGTGTTTGACAACAAAACACAGAGCAAATCCTTTATATTAGGACTTCGAAATAACTGTCTTATATCGCAAATTCAACTAATTATAAAGTTTTTCTAGTAACACTGATGCCTGGACGTCAATTTAGTTCAATTGCGCCATCAATACTATCATTAATGGCCGAGTTGTCACGTTTGCAGTGTTATGGCACAGGCCAAGCTCTTCCATTTGTACCGCTGTGTTTGACAACAAAATACAGAGCAAATCCTTTATCTTGGGACTTCGAAATAACTGTGTCATATCGCAAATTCAACCCATTATCAAGTTTTCCTAGTAATACTGATGCCTGGAGGTGAATTTAGTTCTATTGCGCCATCAATACCATCATTAATGGGCGAGTTATCACGTTTGCAGTGTTATAGGACAGGCCAAGCTCTTCCATTTGTACCGGTGTGTTTGACAACAAAATACAGACCAAATCCTTTATCTTGGGAGTTCGAAATAACTGTATCAACTAATTATCCAGTTTTCCTAGAAATACTGATGCCTGGAGGTCAATTTAGTTCTATTGCGCCATCAATACTATCATTAATGGGCGAGTTATCACGTTTGATGTGTTATAGCACAGGCCAAGCTCTTCCATTTGTACCGCTGTGTTTGACAACAAAATACAGAGCAAATCCTTTATCTTTGGACTTCGAAATAACTGTGTCATACCGCAAATTCAACTAATTATCCAGTTTTTCTGGTAACACTGATGTCTGGAGGTCAATTTAGTTCTATTGCGCCTTCAATACTATCATTAATGGCCGAGTTGTGATATTTGCAGTGTTATGGCACAGGCCAAGCTATTCCATTTGTACCGGTGTGTTTTACAACAAAATACAGAGCAAATCCATTATCTTGGGACTTCGAAATAACTGTATCAACTAATTATCCAGTTTTCCTGGAAATACTGATGCCTGGAGGTCAATTTAGTTCTATTGCGCCATCAATACCATCATTAATGGGCGAGTTATCACGTTTGCAGTGTTATAGGACAGGCCAAGCTCTTCCATTTGTACCGGTGTGTTTGACAACAAAATACAGACCAAATCCTTTATCTTGGGAGTTCGAAATAACTGTATCAACTAATTATCCAGTTTTCCTAGAAATACTGATGCCTGGAGGTCAATTTAGTTCTATTGCGCCATCAATACTATCATTAATGGGCGAGTTATCACGTTTGATGTGTTATAGCACAGGCCAAGCTCTTCCATTTGTACCGCTGTGTTTGACAACAAAATACAGAGCAAATCCTTTATCTTTGGACTTCGAAATAACTGTGTCATACCGCAAATTCAACTAATTATCCAGTTTTTCTGGTAACACTGATGTCTGGAGGTCAATTTAGTTCTATTGCGCCTTCAATACTATCATTAATGGCCGAGTTGTGATATTTGCAGTGTTATGGCACAGGCCAAGCTATTCCATTTGTACCGGTGTGTTTTACAACAAAATACAGAGCAAATCCATTATCTTGGGACTTCGAAATAACTGTATCAACTAATTATCCAGTTTTCCTGGAAATACTGATGCCTGGAGGTCAATTTAGTTCTATTGCGCCATCAATACTATCATTAATGGGCGAGTTATCACGTTTGATGTGTTATGGCACAGGCCAAGCTCTTCCATTTGTACCGCTGTGTTTGACAACAAAATACAGAGCAAATCCTTTATCTTGGGACTTCGAAATAACTGTGTCATATCGCAAATTCAACTAATTATCCAGTTTTTCTGGTAACACTGATGTCTGGAGGTCAATTTAGTTCTATTGCGCCTTCAATACTATCATTAATGGCCGAGTTGTGATATTTGCAGTGTTATGGCACAGGCCAAGCTCTTCCATTTGTACCGGTGTGTTTGACAACAAAACACATGGCAAATCCTTTATATTAGGACTTCGAAATAACTGTCTTATATCGCAAATTCAACTAATTATAAAGATTTTCTAGTAACACTGATGCCTGGACGTCAATTTAGTTCAATTGCGCCATCAATACTATCATTAATGGCCGAGTTGTCACGTTTGCAGTGTTATGGCACAGGCCAAGCTCTTCCATTTGTACCGCTGTGTTTGACAACAAAATACAGAGCAAATCCATTATCTTGGGACTTCGAAATAACTGTGTCATATCGCAAATTCAACCAATTATCCAGTTTTCCTAGTAATACTGATGCCTGGAGGTGAATTTAGTTCTATTGCGCCATCAATACCATCATTAATGGGCGAGTTATCACGTTTGCAGTGTTATAGCACAGGCCAAGCTCTTCCATTTGTACCGGTGTGTTTGACAACAAAATACAGACCAAATCCTTTATCTTGGGACTTCGAAATAACTGTATCAACTAATTATCCAGTTTTCCTAGAAATACTGATGCCTGGAGGTCAATTTTGTTCTATTGCGCCATCAATACTATCATTAATGGGCAAGTTATTACGTTTGATGTGTTATAGCACAGGCCAAGCTCTTCCATTGGTACCGCTGTGTTTGACAACAAAACACAGAGCAAATCCTTTATCTTGGGACTTCGAAATAACTGTCTTATATCGCAAATTCAACTAATTATAAAGTTTTTCTAGTAACACTGATGCCTGGAGGTGAATTTAGTTCTATTGCGCCATCAATACCATCATTAATGGGCGAGTTATCACGTTTGCAGTGTTATAGGACAGGCCAAGCTCTTCCATTTGTACCGGTGTGTTTGACAACAAAATACAGACCAAATCCTTTATCTTGGGAGTTCGAAATAACTGTATCAACTAATTATCCAGTTTTCCTAGAAATACTGATGCCTGGAGGTCAATTTAGTTCTATTGCGCCATCAATACTATCATTAATGGGCGAGTTATCACGTTTGATGTGTTATAGCACAGGCCAAGCTCTTCCATTTGTACCGCTGTGTTTGACAACAAAATACAGAGCAAATCCTTTATCTTGGGACTTCGAAATAACTGTGTCATATCGCAAATTCAACTAATTATCCAGTTTTTCTGGTAACACTAATGTCTGGAGGTCAATTTAGTTCTATTGCGCCTTCAATACTATCATTAATGGCCGAGTTGTGATATTTGCAGTGTTATGGCACAGGCCAAGCTATTCCATTTGTACCGGTGTGTTTTACAACAAAATACAGAGCAAATCCATTATCTTGGGACTTCGAAATAACTGTGTCATATCGCAAATTCAACTAATTATCCAGTTTGTCTGGTAACACTGATGCCTGGAAGTCAATTTAGTTCTATTGCGCCTTCAATACTATCATTAATGGCCGAGTTGTGACCTTTGCAGTGTTATGGCACAGGCCAACCTCGTCCATTTGTACCGGTGTGTTTGACAACAAAACACAGAGCAAATCCTTTATCTTTGGACTTCGAAATAACTGTCTTATATCGCAAATTCAACTAATTATCCAGTTTTTCTGGTAACACTGATGTCTGGAGGTCAATTTAGTTCTATTGCGCCTTCAATACTATCATTAATGGCCGAGTTGTGATATTTGCAGTGTTATGGCACAGGCCAAGCTATTCCATTTGTACCGGTGTGTTTTACAACAAAATACAGAGCAAATCCATTATCTTGGGACTTCGAAATAACTGTATCAACTAATTATCCAGTTTTCCTAGAAATACTGATGCCTGGAGGTCAATTTAGTTCTATTGCGCCATCAATACTATCATTAATGGGCGAGTTATCACGTTTGATGTGTTATAGCACAGGCCAAGCTCTTCCATTTGTACCGCTGTGTTTGACAACAAAATACAGAGCAAATCCTTTATCTTGGGACTTCGAAATAACTGTATCATATCGCAAATTCAACTAATTATCCAGTTTTTCTGGTAACACTGATGTCTGGAGGTCAATTTAGTTCTATTGCGCCTTCAATATTATCATTAATGGCCGAGTTGTGATATTTGCAGTGTTATGGCACAGGCCAAGCTCTTCCATTTGTACCGGTGTGTTTGACAACAAAACACATGGCAAATCCTTTATATTAGGACTTCGAAATAACTGTCTTATATCGCAAATTCAACTAATTATAAAGTTTTTCTAGTAACACTGATGCCTGGACGTCAATTTAGTTCAATTGCGCCATCAATACTATCATTAATGGCCGAGTTGTCACGTTTGCAGTGTTGTGGCACCGCCAAGCCCTTCCATTTGTACCACCGGTGTGTTTGACAACAAAATACAGAGCAAATCCTTTATCTTGGGACTTCGAAATAACTGTGTCATATCGCAAATTCAACTAATTATCCAGTTTTTCTGGTAACACTGATGCCTGGAAGTCAATTTAGTTATATTGCGCCTTCAATACTATCATTAATGGCCGAGTTGTGACCTTTGCAGTGTTATGGCACAGGCCAACCTCGTCCATTTGTACCGGTGTGTTTGACAACAAAACACAGAGCAAATCCTTTATATTAGGACTTCGAAATAACTGTCTTATATCGCAAATTCAACTAATTATAAAGTTTTTCTAGTAACACTGATGCCTGGACGTCAATTTAGTTCTATTGCGCCTTCAATACTATCATTAATGGCCGAGTTGTGACCTTTGCAGTGTTATGGCACAGGCCAACCTCGTCCATTTGTACCGGTGTGTTTGACAACAAAACACAGAGCAAATCCTTTATATTAGGACTTCGAAATAACTGTCTTATATCGCAAATTCAACTAATTATAAAGTTTTTCTAGTAACACTGATGCCTGGACGTCAATTTAGTTCAATTGCGCCATCAATACTATCATTAATGGCCGAGTTGTCACGTTTGCAGTGTTATGGCACAGGCCAAGCTCTTCCATTTGTACCGCTGTGTTTGACAACAAAATACAGAGCAAATCCTTTATCTTGGGACTTCGAAATAACTGTGTCATATCGCAAATTCAACCCATTATCAAGTTTTCCTAGTAATACTGATGCCTGGAGGTGAATTTAGTTCTATTGCGCCATCAATACCATCATTAATGGGCGAGTTATCACGTTTGCAGTGTTATAGGACAGGCCAAGCTCTTCCATTTGTACCGGTGTGTTTGACAACAAAATACAGACCAAATCCTTTATCTTGGGAGTTCGAAATAACTGTATCAACTAATTATCCAGTTTTCCTAGAAATACTGATGCCTGGAGGTCAATTTAGTTCTATTGCGCCATCAATACTATCATTAATGGGCGAGTTATCACGTTTGATGTGTTATAGCACAGGCCAAGCTCTTCCATTTGTACCGCTGTGTTTGACAACAAAATACAGAGCAAATCCTTTATCTTTGGACTTCGAAATAACTGTGTCATACCGCAAATTCAACTAATTATCCAGTTTTTCTGGTAACACTGATGTCTGGAGGTCAATTTAGTTCTATTGCGCCTTCAATACTATCATTAATGGCCGAGTTGTGATATTTGCAGTGTTATGGCACAGGCCAAGCTATTCCATTTGTACCGGTGTGTTTTACAACAAAATACAGAGCAAATCCATTATCTTGGGACTTCGAAATAACTGTATCAACTAATTATCCAGTTTTCCTGGAAATACTGATGCCTGGAGGTCAATTTAGTTCTATTGCGCCATCAATACTATCATTAATGGGCGAGTTATCACGTTTGATGTGTTATGGCACAGGCCAAGCTCTTCCATTTGTACCGCTGTGTTTGACAACAAAATACAGAGCAAATCCTTTATCTTGGGACTTCGAAATAACTGTGTCATATCGCAAATTCAACTAATTATCCAGTTTTTCTGGTAACACTGATGTCTGGAGGTCAATTTAGTTCTATTGCGCCTTCAATACTATCATTAATGGCCGAGTTGTGATATTTGCAGTGTTATGGCACAGGCCAAGCTCTTCCATTTGTACCGGTGTGTTTGACAACAAAACACATGGCAAATCCTTTATATTAGGACTTCGAAATAACTGTCTTATATCGCAAATTCAACTAATTATAAAGATTTTCTAGTAACACTGATGCCTGGACGTCAATTTAGTTCAATTGCGCCATCAATACTATCATTAATGGCCGAGTTGTCACGTTTGCAGTGTTATGGCACAGGCCAAGCTCTTCCATTTGTACCGCTGTGTTTGACAACAAAATACAGAGCAAATCCATTATCTTGGGACTTCGAAATAACTGTGTCATATCGCAAATTCAACCAATTATCCAGTTTTCCTAGTAATACTGATGCCTGGAGGTGAATTTAGTTCTATTGCGCCATCAATACCATCATTAATGGGCGAGTTATCACGTTTGCAGTGTTATAGCACAGGCCAAGCTCTTCCATTTGTACCGGTGTGTTTGACAACAAAATACAGACCAAATCCTTTATCTTGGGACTTCGAAATAACTGTATCAACTAATTATCCAGTTTTCCTAGAAATACTGATGCCTGGAGGTCAATTTTGTTCTATTGCGCCATCAATACTATCATTAATGGGCAAGTTATTACGTTTGATGTGTTATAGCACAGGCCAAGCTCTTCCATTGGTACCGCTGTGTTTGACAACAAAACACAGAGCAAATCCTTTATCTTGGGACTTCGAAATAACTGTCTTATATCGCAAATTCAACTAATTATAAAGTTTTTCTAGTAACACTGATGCCTGGAGGTGAATTTAGTTCTATTGCGCCATCAATACCATCATTAATGGGCGAGTTATCACGTTTGCAGTGTTATAGGACAGGCCAAGCTCTTCCATTTGTACCGGTGTGTTTGACAACAAAATACAGACCAAATCCTTTATCTTGGGAGTTCGAAATAACTGTATCAACTAATTATCCAGTTTTCCTAGAAATACTGATGCCTGGAGGTCAATTTAGTTCTATTGCGCCATCAATACTATCATTAATGGGCGAGTTATCACGTTTGATGTGTTATAGCACAGGCCAAGCTCTTCCATTTGTACCGCTGTGTTTGACAACAAAATACAGAGCAAATCCTTTATCTTGGGACTTCGAAATAACTGTGTCATATCGCAAATTCAACTAATTATCCAGTTTTTCTGGTAACACTGATGTCTGGAGGTCAATTTAGTTCTATTGCGCCTTCAATACTATCATTAATGGCCGAGTTGTGACATTTGCAGTGTTATGGCACAGGCCAAGCTCTTCCATTTGTACCGGTGTGTTTGACAATAAAACACAGAGCAAATCCTTTATATTAGGACTTCGAAATAACTGTATTATATGGCAAATTCAACCAATTATCTAGTTTTCCTAGTAATACTGATGCCTGGAGGTGAATTTAGTTCTATTGCGCCATCAATACTATCATTAATGGGCGAGTTATCACGTTTGCAGTGTTATAGCACAGGCCAAGCTGTTCCATTTGTACCGGTGTGTTTGACAACAAAATACAGACCAAATCCTTTATCTTGGGACTTCGAAATAACTGTATCAACTAATTATCCAGTTTTCCTAGAAATACTGATGCCTGGAGGTCAATTTAGTTCTATTGCGCCATCAATACTATCATTAATGGGCAAGTTATTACGTTTGATGTGTTATAGCACAGGCCAAGCTCTTCCATTGGTACCGCTGTGTTTGACAACAAAACACAGAGCAAATCCTTTATCTTGGGACTTCGAAATAACTGTGTCATATCGCAAATTCAACTAATTATCCAGTTTTTCTAGTAACACTGATGCCTGGAAGTCAATTTAGTTATATTGCGCCTTCAATACTATCATTAATGGCCGAGTTGTGACCTTTGCAGTGTTATGGCACAGGCCAACCTCGTCCATTTGTACCGGTGTGTTTGACAACAAAACACAGAGCAAATCCTTTATATTAGGACTTCGAAATAACTGTCTTATATCGCAAATTCAACTAATTATAAAGTGTTTCTAGTAACACTGATGCCTGGACGTCAATTTAGTTCAATTGCGCCATCCATACTATCATTAATGGCCGAGTTGTCACGTTTGCAGTGTTATGGCACAGGCCAAGCTCTTCCATTTGTACCGCTGTGTTTGACAACAAAATACAGAGCAAATCCTTTATCTTGGGACTTCGAAATAACTGTGTCATATCGCAAATTCAACCCATTATCAAGTTTTCCTAGTAATACTGATGCCTGGAGGTGAATTTAGTTCTATTGCGCCATCAATACCATCATTAATGGGCGAGTTATCACGTTTGCAGTGTTATAGGACAGGCCAAGCTCTTCCATTTGTACCGGTGTGTTTGACAACAAAATACAGAGCAAATCCATTATCTTGGGACTTCGAAATAACTGTATCAACTAATTATCCAGTTTTCCTGGAAATACTGATGCCTGGAGGTCAATTTAGTTCTATTGCGCCATCAATACTATCATTAATGGGCGAGTTATCACGTTTGATGTGTTATGGCACAGGCCAAGCTCTTCCATTTGTACCGCTGTGTTTGACAACAAAATACAGAGCAAATCCTTTATCTTGGGACTTCGAAATAACTGTGTCATATCGCAAATTCAACTAATTATCCAGTTTTTCTGGTAACACTGATGTCTGGAGGTCAATTTAGTTCTATTGCGCCTTCAATACTATCATTAATGGCCGAGTTGTGATATTTGCAGTGTTATGGCACAGGCCAAGCTCTTCCATTTGTACCGGTGTGTTTGACAACAAAACACATGGCAAATCCTTTATATTAGGACTTCGAAATAACTGTCTTATATCGCAAATTCAACTAATTATAAAGATTTTCTAGTAACACTGATGCCTGGACGTCAATTTAGTTCAATTGCGCCATCAATACTATCATTAATGGCCGAGTTGTCACGTTTGCAGTGTTATGGCACAGGCCAAGCTCTTCCATTTGTACCGCTGTGTTTGACAACAAAATACAGAGCAAATCCATTATCTTGGGACTTCGAAATAACTGTGTCATATCGCAAATTCAACCAATTATCCAGTTTTCCTAGTAATACTGATGCCTGGAGGTGAATTTAGTTCTATTGCGCCATCAATACCATCATTAATGGGCGAGTTATCACGTTTGCAGTGTTATAGCACAGGCCAAGCTCTTCCATTTGTACCGGTGTGTTTGACAACAAAATACAGACCAAATCCTTTATCTTGGGACTTCGAAATAACTGTATCAACTAATTATCCAGTTTTCCTAGAAATACTGATGCCTGGAGGTCAATTTTGTTCTATTGCGCCATCAATACTATCATTAATGGGCAAGTTATTACGTTTGATGTGTTATAGCACAGGCCAAGCTCTTCCATTGGTACCGCTGTGTTTGACAACAAAACACAGAGCAAATCCTTTATCTTGGGACTTCGAAATAACTGTCTTATATCGCAAATTCAACTAATTATAAAGTTTTTCTAGTAACACTGATGCCTGGAGGTGAATTTAGTTCTATTGCGCCATCAATACCATCATTAATGGGCGAGTTATCACGTTTGCAGTGTTATAGGACAGGCCAAGCTCTTCCATTTGTACCGGTGTGTTTGACAACAAAATACAGACCAAATCCTTTATCTTGGGAGTTCGAAATAACTGTATCAACTAATTATCCAGTTTTCCTAGAAATACTGATGCCTGGAGGTCAATTTAGTTCTATTGCGCCATCAATACTATCATTAATGGGCGAGTTATCACGTTTGATGTGTTATAGCACAGGCCAAGCTCTTCCATTTGTACCGCTGTGTTTGACAACAAAATACAGAGCAAATCCTTTATCTTGGGACTTCGAAATAACTGTGTCATATCGCAAATTCAACTAATTATCCAGTTTTTCTGGTAACACTAATGTCTGGAGGTCAATTTAGTTCTATTGCGCCTTCAATACTATCATTAATGGCCGAGTTGTGATATTTGCAGTGTTATGGCACAGGCCAAGCTATTCCATTTGTACCGGTGTGTTTTACAACAAAATACAGAGCAAATCCATTATCTTGGGACTTCGAAATAACTGTGTCATATCGCAAATTCAACTAATTATCCAGTTTGTCTGGTAACACTGATGCCTGGAAGTCAATTTAGTTCTATTGCGCCTTCAATACTATCATTAATGGCCGAGTTGTGACCTTTGCAGTGTTATGGCACAGGCCAACCTCGTCCATTTGTACCGGTGTGTTTGACAACAAAACACAGAGCAAATCCTTTATCTTTGGACTTCGAAATAACTGTCTTATATCGCAAATTCAACTAATTATCCAGTTTTTCTGGTAACACTGATGTCTGGAGGTCAATTTAGTTCTATTGCGCCTTCAATACTATCATTAATGGCCGAGTTGTGATATTTGCAGTGTTATGGCACAGGCCAAGCTATTCCATTTGTACCGGTGTGTTTTACAACAAAATACAGAGCAAATCCATTATCTTGGGACTTCGAAATAACTGTATCAACTAATTATCCAGTTTTCCTAGAAATACTGATGCCTGGAGGTCAATTTAGTTCTATTGCGCCATCAATACTATCATTAATGGGCGAGTTATCACGTTTGATGTGTTATAGCACAGGCCAAGCTCTTCCATTTGTACCGCTGTGTTTGACAACAAAATACAGAGCAAATCCTTTATCTTGGGACTTCGAAATAACTGTATCATATCGCAAATTCAACTAATTATCCAGTTTTTCTGGTAACACTGATGTCTGGAGGTCAATTTAGTTCTATTGCGCCTTCAATATTATCATTAATGGCCGAGTTGTGATATTTGCAGTGTTATGGCACAGGCCAAGCTCTTCCATTTGTACCGGTGTGTTTGACAACAAAACACATGGCAAATCCTTTATATTAGGACTTCGAAATAACTGTCTTATATCGCAAATTCAACTAATTATAAAGTTTTTCTAGTAACACTGATGCCTGGACGTCAATTTAGTTCAATTGCGCCATCAATACTATCATTAATGGCCGAGTTGTCACGTTTGCAGTGTTGTGGCACCGCCAAGCCCTTCCATTTGTACCACCGGTGTGTTTGACAACAAAATACAGAGCAAATCCTTTATCTTGGGACTTCGAAATAACTGTGTCATATCGCAAATTCAACTAATTATCCAGTTTTTCTGGTAACACTGATGCCTGGAAGTCAATTTAGTTATATTGCGCCTTCAATACTATCATTAATGGCCGAGTTGTGACCTTTGCAGTGTTATGGCACAGGCCAACCTCGTCCATTTGTACCGGTGTGTTTGACAACAAAACACAGAGCAAATCCTTTATATTAGGACTTCGAAATAACTGTCTTATATCGCAAATTCAACTAATTATAAAGTTTTTCTAGTAACACTGATGCCTGGACGTCAATTTAGTTCTATTGCGCCTTCAATACTATCATTAATGGCCGAGTTGTGACCTTTGCAGTGTTATGGCACAGGCCAACCTCGTCCATTTGTACCGGTGTGTTTGACAACAAAACACAGAGCAAATCCTTTATATTAGGACTTCGAAATAACTGTCTTATATCGCAAATTCAACTAATTATAAAGTTTTTCTAGTAACACTGATGCCTGGACGTCAATTTAGTTCAATTGCGCCATCAATACTATCATTAATGGCCGAGTTGTCACGTTTGCAGTGTTATGGCACAGGCCAAGCTCTTCCATTTGTACCGCTGTGTTTGACAACAAAATACAGAGCAAATCCTTTATCTTGGGACTTCGAAATAACTGTGTCATATCGCAAATTCAACCCATTATCAAGTTTTCCTAGTAATACTGATGCCTGGAGGTGAATTTAGTTCTATTGCGCCATCAATACCATCATTAATGGGCGAGTTATCACGTTTGCAGTGTTATAGGACAGGCCAAGCTCTTCCATTTGTACCGGTGTGTTTGACAACAAAATACAGACCAAATCCTTTATCTTGGGAGTTCGAAATAACTGTATCAACTAATTATCCAGTTTTCCTAGAAATACTGATGCCTGGAGGTCAATTTAGTTCTATTGCGCCATCAATACTATCATTAATGGGCGAGTTATCACGTTTGATGTGTTATAGCACAGGCCAAGCTCTTCCATTTGTACCGCTGTGTTTGACAACAAAATACAGAGCAAATCCTTTATCTTTGGACTTCGAAATAACTGTGTCATACCGCAAATTCAACTAATTATCCAGTTTTTCTGGTAACACTGATGTCTGGAGGTCAATTTAGTTCTATTGCGCCTTCAATACTATCATTAATGGCCGAGTTGTGATATTTGCAGTGTTATGGCACAGGCCAAGCTATTCCATTTGTACCGGTGTGTTTTACAACAAAATACAGAGCAAATCCATTATCTTGGGACTTCGAAATAACTGTATCAACTAATTATCCAGTTTTCCTGGAAATACTGATGCCTGGAGGTCAATTTAGTTCTATTGCGCCATCAATACTATCATTAATGGGCGAGTTATCACGTTTGATGTGTTATGGCACAGGCCAAGCTCTTCCATTTGTACCGCTGTGTTTGACAACAAAATACAGAGCAAATCCTTTATCTTGGGACTTCGAAATAACTGTGTCATATCGCAAATTCAACTAATTATCCAGTTTTTCTGGTAACACTGATGTCTGGAGGTCAATTTAGTTCTATTGCGCCTTCAATACTATCATTAATGGCCGAGTTGTGATATTTGCAGTGTTATGGCACAGGCCAAGCTCTTCCATTTGTACCGGTGTGTTTGACAACAAAACACATGGCAAATCCTTTATATTAGGACTTCGAAATAACTGTCTTATATCGCAAATTCAACTAATTATAAAGATTTTCTAGTAACACTGATGCCTGGACGTCAATTTAGTTCAATTGCGCCATCAATACTATCATTAATGGCCGAGTTGTCACGTTTGCAGTGTTATGGCACAGGCCAAGCTCTTCCATTTGTACCGCTGTGTTTGACAACAAAATACAGAGCAAATCCATTATCTTGGGACTTCGAAATAACTGTGTCATATCGCAAATTCAACCAATTATCCAGTTTTCCTAGTAATACTGATGCCTGGAGGTGAATTTAGTTCTATTGCGCCATCAATACCATCATTAATGGGCGAGTTATCACGTTTGCAGTGTTATAGCACAGGCCAAGCTCTTCCATTTGTACCGGTGTGTTTGACAACAAAATACAGACCAAATCCTTTATCTTGGGACTTCGAAATAACTGTATCAACTAATTATCCAGTTTTCCTAGAAATACTGATGCCTGGAGGTCAATTTTGTTCTATTGCGCCATCAATACTATCATTAATGGGCAAGTTATTACGTTTGATGTGTTATAGCACAGGCCAAGCTCTTCCATTGGTACCGCTGTGTTTGACAACAAAACACAGAGCAAATCCTTTATCTTGGGACTTCGAAATAACTGTCTTATATCGCAAATTCAACTAATTATAAAGTTTTTCTAGTAACACTGATGCCTGGAGGTGAATTTAGTTCTATTGCGCCATCAATACCATCATTAATGGGCGAGTTATCACGTTTGCAGTGTTATAGGACAGGCCAAGCTCTTCCATTTGTACCGGTGTGTTTGACAACAAAATACAGACCAAATCCTTTATCTTGGGAGTTCGAAATAACTGTATCAACTAATTATCCAGTTTTCCTAGAAATACTGATGCCTGGAGGTCAATTTAGTTCTATTGCGCCATCAATACTATCATTAATGGGCGAGTTATCACGTTTGATGTGTTATAGCACAGGCCAAGCTCTTCCATTTGTACCGCTGTGTTTGACAACAAAATACAGAGCAAATCCTTTATCTTGGGACTTCGAAATAACTGTGTCATATCGCAAATTCAACTAATTATCCAGTTTTTCTGGTAACACTGATGTCTGGAGGTCAATTTAGTTCTATTGCGCCTTCAATACTATCATTAATGGCCGAGTTGTGACATTTGCAGTGTTATGGCACAGGCCAAGCTCTTCCATTTGTACCGGTGTGTTTGACAATAAAACACAGAGCAAATCCTTTATATTAGGACTTCGAAATAACTGTATTATATGGCAAATTCAACCAATTATCTAGTTTTCCTAGTAATACTGATGCCTGGAGGTGAATTTAGTTCTATTGCGCCATCAATACTATCATTAATGGGCGAGTTATCACGTTTGCAGTGTTATAGCACAGGCCAAGCTGTTCCATTTGTACCGGTGTGTTTGACAACAAAATACAGACCAAATCCTTTATCTTGGGACTTCGAAATAACTGTATCAACTAATTATCCAGTTTTCCTAGAAATACTGATGCCTGGAGGTCAATTTAGTTCTATTGCGCCATCAATACTATCATTAATGGGCAAGTTATTACGTTTGATGTGTTATAGCACAGGCCAAGCTCTTCCATTGGTACCGCTGTGTTTGACAACAAAACACAGAGCAAATCCTTTATCTTGGGACTTCGAAATAACTGTGTCATATCGCAAATTCAACTAATTATCCAGTTTTTCTAGTAACACTGATGCCTGGAAGTCAATTTAGTTATATTGCGCCTTCAATACTATCATTAATGGCCGAGTTGTGACCTTTGCAGTGTTATGGCACAGGCCAACCTCGTCCATTTGTACCGGTGTGTTTGACAACAAAACACAGAGCAAATCCTTTATATTAGGACTTCGAAATAACTGTCTTATATCGCAAATTCAACTAATTATAAAGTGTTTCTAGTAACACTGATGCCTGGA
The DNA here is from genome assembly GCA_030867875.1 of Actinernus sp. WN-2022. Taxonomy (NCBI): domain Eukaryota; kingdom Metazoa; phylum Cnidaria; class Anthozoa; order Actiniaria; family Actinernidae; genus Actinernus; species Actinernus sp. WN-2022. Next base: position 105,464,071 of record JAOWCC010001634.1, on the reverse strand, counting down.
CGTCAATTTAGTTCAATTGCGCCATCCATACTATCATTAATGGCCGAGTTGTCACGTTTGCAGTGTTATGGCACAGGCCAAGCTCTTCCATTTGTACCGCTGTGTTTGACAACAAAATACAGAGCAAATCCTTTATCTTGGGACTTCGAAATAACTGTGTCATATCGCAAATTCAACCCATTATCAAGTTTTCCTAGTAATACTGATGCCTGGAGGTGAATTTAGTTCTATTGCGCCATCAATACCATCATTAATGGGCGAGTTATCACGTTTGCAGTGTTATAGGACAGGCCAAGCTCTTCCATTTGTACCGGTGTGTTTGACAACAAAATACAGACCAAATCCTTTATCTTGGGACTTCGAAATAACTGTATCAACTAATTATCCAGTTTTCCTAGAAATACTGATGCCTGGAGGTCAATTTAGTTCTATTGCGCCATCAATACTATCATTAATGGGCAAGTTATTACGTCGATGTGTTATAGCACAGGCCAAGCTCTTCCATTGGTACCGCTGTGTTTGACAACAAAACACAGAGCAAATCCTTTATCTTGGGACTTCGAAATAACTGTCTTATATCGCAAATTCAACTAATTATAAAGTTTTTCTAGTAACACTGATGCCTGGAGGTGAATTTAGTTCTATTGCGCCATCAATACCATCATTAATGGGCGAGTTATCACGTTTGCAGTGTTATAGGACAGGCCAAGCTCTTCCATTTGTACCGGTGTGTTTGACAACAAAATACAGACCAAATCCTTTATCTTGGGACTTCGAAATAACTGTATCAACTAATTATCCAGTTTTCCTAGAAATACTGATGCCTGGAGGTCAATTTAGTTCTATTGCGCCATCAATACTATCATTAATGGGCGAGTTATCACGTTTGATGTGTTATAGCACAGGCCAAGCTATTCCATTTGTACCGCTGTGTTTGACAACAAAATACAGAGCAAATCCTTTATCTTGGGACTTCGAAATAACTGTGTCATATCGCAAATTCAACTAATTATCCAGTTTTTCTGGTAACACTGATGTCTGGAGGTCAATTTAGTTCTATTGCGCCTTCAATACTATCATTAATGGCCGAGTTGTGACATTTGCAGTGTTATGGCACAGGCCAAGCTCTTCCATTTGTACCGGTGTGTTTGACAACAAAACACAGAGCAAATCCTTTATATTAGGACTTCGAAATAACTGTATTATATGGCAAATTCAACCAATTATCTAGTTTTCCTAGTAATACTGATGCCTGGAGGTGAATTTAGTTCTATTGCGCCATCAATACTATCATTAATGGGCGAGTTATCACGTTTGCAGTGTTATAGCACAGGCCAAGCTGTTCCATTTGTACCGGTGTGTTTGACAACAAAATACAGACCAAATCCTTTATCTTGGGACTTCGAAATAACTGTGAGATATTGTAAATTCAACGAATTAGCCAGTTTTGCTAGTAAAACTGATGCCTGGAGGCCATTTTAGTTCTATTGCGCCTTCAATACTATCATTAATGACCGAGTTGTCGCATTTTCAGTGTTATGGCACCACCAAGCTCTTCCATTTGTACCGGTGTGTTTGACAACAAAACACAGAGCAAATCCTTTATTTGGGACTTCGAAATAACTGTGTTATCTTGCCAATTCAACTAATTATCTAGTTTTCCTAGTCACTCTGATGCCTGGAGGTCATTTTTGTTCTATTCCGCCATAAATACTATCATTAATGGCCGAGTTGTCACATTTTCAGTGTTGTGGCACCGCCAAGCCCTTCCATTTGTACCACCGGTGTGTTTGACAACAAAATACAGAGCAAATCCTTTATCTTGGGACTTCGAAATAACTGTGTCATATCGCAAATTCAACTAATTATCCAGTTTGTCTGGTAACACTGATGCCTGGAAGTCAATTTAGTTCTATTGCGCCTTCAATACTATCATTAATGGCCGAGTTGTGACCTTTGCAGTGTTATGGCACAGGCCAACCTCGTCCATTTGTACCGGTGTGTTTGACAACAAAACACAGAGCAAATCCTTTATATTAGGACTTCGAAATAACTGTCTTATATCGCAAATTCAACTAATTATAAAGTTTTTCTAGTAACACTGATGCCTGGACGTCAATTTAGTTCAATTGCGCCATCAATACTATCATTAATGGCCGAGTTGTCACGTTTGCAGTGTTATGGCACAGGCCAAGCTCTTCCATTTGTACCGCTGTGTTTGACAACAAAATACAGAGCAAATCCTTTATCTTGGGACTTCGAAATAACTGTGTCATATCGCAAATTCAACCCATTATCAAGTTTTCCTAGTAATACTGATGCCTGGAGGTGAATTTAGTTCTATTGCGCCATCAATACCATCATTAATGGGCGAGTTATCACGTTTGCAGTGTTATAGGACAGGCCAAGCTCTTCCATTTGTACCGGTGTGTTTGACAACAAAATACAGACCAAATCCTTTATCTTGGGACTTCGAAATAACTGTATCAACTAATTATCCAGTTTTCCTAGAAATACTGATGCCTGGAGGTCAATTTAGTTCTATTGCGCCATCAATACTATCATTAATGGGCGAGTTATCACGTTTGATGTGTTATAGCACAGGCCAAGCTCTTCCATTTGTACCACCGGTGTGTTTGACAACAAAATACAGAGCAAATCCTTTATCTTTGGACTTCGAAATAACTGTGTCATATCGCAAATTCAACTAATTATCCAGTTTTTCTGGTAACACTGATGTCTGGAGGTCAATTTAGTTCTATTGCGCCTTCAATACTATCATTAATGGCCGAGTTGTGATATTTGCAGTGTTATGGCACAGGCCAAGCTATTCCATTTGTACCGGTGTGTTTTACAACAAAATACAGAGCAAATCCATTATCTTGGGACTTCGAAATAACTGTGTCATATCGCAAATTCAACTAATTATCCAGTTTGTCTGGTAACACTGATGCCTGGAAGTCAATTTAGTTCTATTGCGCCTTCAATACTATCATTAATGGCCGAGTTGTGACCTTTGCAGTGTTATGGCACAGGCCAACCTCGTCCATTTGTACCGGTGTGTTTGACAACAAAACACAGAGCAAATCCTTTATATTAGGACTTCGAAATAACTGTCTTATATCGCAAATTCAACTAATTATAAAGTTTTTCTAGTAACACTGATGCCTGGACGTCAATTTAGTTCAATTGCGCCATCAATACTATCATTAATGGCCGAGTTGTCACGTTTGCAGTGTTATGGCACAGGCCAAGCTCTTCCATTTGTACCGCTGTGTTTGACAACAAAATACAGAGCAAATCCTTTATCTTGGGACTTCGAAATAACTGTGTCATATCGCAAATTCAACCCATTATCAAGTTTTCCTAGCAATACTGATGCCTGGAGGTGAATTTAGTTCTATTGCGCCATCAATACCATCATTAATGGGCGAGTTATCACGTTTGCAGTGTTATAGGACAGGCCAAGCTCTTCCATTTGTACCGGTGTGTTTGACAACAAAATACAGACCAAATCCTTTATCTTGGGACTTCGAAATAACTGTATCAACTAATTATCCAGTTTTCCTAGAAATACTGATGCCTGGAGGTCAATTTAGTTCTATTGCGCCATCAATACTATCATTAATGGGCGAGTTATCACGTTTGATGTGTTATAGCACAGGCCAAGCTCTTCCATTTGTACCGCTGTGTTTGACAGCAAAATACAGAGCAAATCCTTTATCTTTGGACTTCGAAATAACTGTGTCATATCGCAAATTCAACTAATTATCCAGTTTTTCTGGTAACACTGATGTCTGGAGGTCAATTTAGTTCTATTGCGCCTTCAATACTATCATTAATGGCCGAGTTGTGATATTTGCAGTGTTATGGCACAGGCCAAGCTATTCCATTAGTACCGGTGTGTTTTACAACAAAATACAGAGCAAATCCATTATCTTGGGACTTCGAAATAACTGTATCAACTAATTATCCAGTTTTCCTAGAAATACTGATGCCTGGAGGTCAATTTAGTTCTATTGCGCCATCAATACTATCATTAATGGGCGAGTTATCACGTTTGATGTGTTATAGCACAGGCCAAGCTCTTCCATTTGTACCGCTGTGTTTGACAACAAAATACAGAGCAAATCCTTTATCTTGGGACTTCGAAATAACTGTGTCATATCGCAAATTCAACTAATTATCCAGTTTTTCTGGTAACACTGATGTCTGGAGGTCAATTTAGTTCTATTGCGCCTTCAATATTATCATTAATGGCCGAGTTGTGATATTTGCAGTGTTATGGCACAGGCCAAGCTCTTCCATTTGTACCGGTGTGTTTGACAACAAAACACATGGCAAATCCTTTATATTAGGACTTCGAAATAACTGTCTTATATCGCAAATTCAACTAATTATAAAGTTTTTCTAGTAACACTGATGCCTGGACGTCAATTTAGTTCAATTGCGCCATCAATACTATCATTAATGGCCGAGTTGTCACGTTTGCAGTGTTGTGGCACCGCCAAGCCCTTCCATTTGTACCACCGGTGTGTTTGACAACAAAATACAGAGCAAATCCTTTATCTTGGGACTTCGAAATAACTGTGTCATATCGCAAATTCAACTAATTATCCAGTTTTTCTGGTAACACTGATGCCTGGAAGTCAATTTGGTTCTATTGCGCCTTCAATACTATCATTAATGGCCGAGTTGTGACCTTTGCAGTGTTATGGCACAGGCCAACCTCGTCCATTTGTACCGGTGTGTTTGACAACAAAACACAGAGCAAATCCTTTATATTAGGACTTCGAAATAACTGTCTTCTATCGCAAATTCAACTAATTATAAAGTTTTTCTAGTAACACTGATGCCTGGACGTCAATTTAGTTCTATTGCGCCTTCAATACTATCATTAATGGCCGAGTTGTGACCTTTGCAGTGTTATGGCACAGGCCAACCTCGTCCATTTGTACCGGTGTGTTTGACAACAAAACACAGAGCAAATCCTTTATATTAGGACTTCGAAATAACTGTCTTATATCGCAAATTCAACTAATTATAAAGTTTTTCTAGTAACACTGATGCCTGGACGTCAATTTAGTTCAATTGCGCCATCAATACTATCATTAATGGCCGAGTTGTCACGTTTGCAGTGTTATGGCACAGGCCAAGCTCTTCCATTTGTACCGCTGTGTTTGACAACAAAATACAGAGCAAATCCTTTATCTTGGGACTTCGAAATAACTGTGTCATATCGCAAATTCAACCCATTATCAAGTTTTCCTAGTAATACTGATGCCTGGAGGTGAATTTAGTTCTATTGCGCCATCAATACCATCATTAATGGGCGAGTTATCACGTTTGCAGTGTTATAGGACAGGCCAAGCTCTTCCATTTGTACCGGTGTGTTTGACAACAAAATACAGACCAAATCCTTTATCTTGGGAGTTCGAAATAACTGTATCAACTAATTATCCAGTTTTCCTAGAAATACTGATGCCTGGAGGTCAATTTAGTTCTATTGCGCCATCAATACTATCATTAATGGGCGAGTTATCACGTTTGATGTGTTATAGCACAGGCCAAGCTCTTCCATTTGTACCGCTGTGTTTGACAACAAAATACAGAGCAAATCCTTTATCTTTGGACTTCGAAATAACTGTGTCATATCGCAAATTCAACTAATTATCCAGTTTTTCTGGTAACACTGATGTCTGGAGGTCAATTTAGTTCTATTGCGCCTTCAATACTATCATTAATGGCCGAGTTGTGATATTTGCAGTGTTATGGCACAGGCCAAGCTATTCCATTTGTACCGGTGTGTTTTACAACAAAATACAGAGCAAATCCATTATCTTGGGACTTCGAAATAACTGTGTCATATCGCAAATTCAACTAATTATCCAGTTTGTCTGGTAACACTGATGCCTGGAAGTCAATTTAGTTCTATTGCGCCTTCAATACTATCATTAATGGCCGAGTTGTGACCTTTGCAGTGTTATGGCACAGGCCAACCTCGTCCATTTGTACCGGTGTGTTTGACAACAAAACACAGAGCAAATCCTTTATCTTTGGACTTCGAAATAACTGTCTTATATTGCAAATTCAACTAATTATCCAGTTTTTCTGGTAACACTGATGTCTGGAGGTCAATTTAGTGCTATTGCGCCTTCAATACTATCATTAATGGCCGAGTTGTGATATTTGCAGTGTTATGGCACAGGCCAAGCTATTCCATTTGTACCGGTGTGTTTTACAACAAAATACAGAGCAAATCCATTATCTTGGGACTTCGAAATAACTGTATCAACTAATTATCCAGTTTTCCTAGAAATACTGATGCCTGGAGGTCAATTTAGTTCTATTGCGCCATCAATACTATCATTAATGGGCGAGTTATCACGTTTGATGTGTTATAGCACAGGCCAAGCTCTTCCATTTGTACCGCTGTGTTTGACAACAAAATACAGAGCAAATCCTTTATCTTGGGACTTCGAAATAACTGTGTCATATCGCAAATTCAACTAATTATCCAGTTTTTCTGGTAACACTGATGTCTGGAGGTCAATTTAGTTCTATTGCGCCTTCAATATTATCATTAATGGCCGAGTTGTGATATTTGCAGTGTTATGGCACAGGCCAAGCTCTTCCATTTGTACCGGTGTGTTTGACAACAAAACACATGGCAAATCCTTTATATTAGGACTTCGAAATAACTGTCTTATATCGCAAATTCAACTAATTATAAAGTTTTTCTAGTAACACTGATGCCTGGACGTCAATTTAGTTCAATTGCGCCATCAATACTATCATTAATGGCCGAGTTGTCACGTTTGCAGTGTTGTGGCACCGCCAAGCCCTTCCATTTGTACCACCGGTGTGTTTGACAACAAAATACAGAGCAAATCCTTTATCTTGGGACTTCGAAATAACTGTGTCATATCGCAAATTCAACTAATTCTCCAGTTTTTCTGGTAACACTGATGCCTGGAAGTCAATTTAGTTCTATTGCGCCTTCAATACTATCATTAATGGCCGAGTTGTGACCTTTGCAGTGTTATGGCACAGGCCAACCTCGTCCATTTGTACCGGTGTGTTTGACAACAAAACACAGAGCAAATCCTTTATATTAGGACTTCGAAATAACTGTCTTATATCGCAAATTCAACTAATTATAAAGTTTTTCTAGTAACACTGATGCCTGGACGTCAATTTAGTTCTATTGCGCCTTCAATACTATCATTAATGGCCGAGTTGTGACCTTTGCAGTGTTATGGCACAGGCCAACCTCGTCCATTTGTACCGGTGTGTTTGACAACAAAACACAGAGCAAATCCTTTATATTAGGACTTCGAAATAACTGTCTTATATCGCAAATTCAACTAATTATAAAGTTTTTCTAGTAACACTGATGCCTGGACGTCAATTTAGTTCAATTGCGCCATCAATACTATCATTAATGGCCGAGTTGTCACGTTTGCAGTGTTATGGCACAGGCCAAGCTCTTCCATTTGTACCGCTGTGTTTGACAACAAAATACAGAGCAAATCCTTTATCTTGGGACTTCGAAATAACTGTGTCATATCGCAAATTCAACCCATTATCAAATTTTCCTAGTAATACTGATGCCTGGAGGTGAATTTAGTTCTATTGCGCCATCAATACCATCATTAATGGGCGAGTTATCACGTTTGCAGTGTTATAGGACAGGCCCAGCTCTTCCATTTGTACCGGTGTGTTTGACAACAAAATACAGACCAAATCCTTTATCTTGGGAGTTCGAAATAACTGTATCAACTAATTATCCAGTTTTCCTAGAAATACTGATGCCTGGAGGTCAATTTAGTTCTATTGCGCCATCAATACTATCATTAATGGGCGAGTTATCACGTTTGATGTGTTATAGCACAGGCCAAGCTCTTCCATTTGTACCGCTGTGTTTGACAACAAAATACAGAGCAAATCCTTTATCTTTGGACTTCGAAATAACTGTGTCATACCGCAAATTCAACTAATTATCCAGTTTTTCTGGTAACACTGATGTCTGGAGGTCAATTTAGTTCTATTGCGCCTTCAATACTATCATTAATGGCCGAGTTGTGATATTTGCAGTGTTATGGCACAGGCCAAGCTATTCCATTTGTACCGGTGTGTTTTACAACAAAATACAGAGCAAATCCATTATCTTGGGACTTCGAAATAACTGTATCAACTAATTATCCAGTTTTCCTGGAAATACTGATGCCTGGAGGTCAATTTAGTTCTATTGCGCCATCAATACTATCATTAATGGGCGAGTTATCACGTTTGATGTGTTATAGCACAGGCCAAGCTCTTCCATTTGTACCGCTGTGTTTGACAACAAAATACAGAGCAAATCCTTTATCTTTGGACTTCGAAATAACTGTGTCATATCGCAAATTCAACTAATTATCCAGTTTTTCTGGTAACACTGATGTCTGGAGGTCAATTTAGTTCTATTGCGCCTTCAATACTATCATTAATGGCCGAGTTGTGATATTTGCAGTGTTATGGCACAGGCCAAGCTATTCCATTTGTACCGGTGTGTTTTACAACAAAATACAGAGCAAATCCATTATCTTGGGACTTCGAAATAACTGTGTCATATCGCAAATTCAACTAATTATCCAGTTTGTCTGGTAACACTGATGCCTGGAAGTCAATTTAGTTCTATTGCGCCTTCAATACTATCATTAATGGCCGAGTTGTGACCTTTGCAGTGTTATGGCACAGGCCAACCTCGTCCATTTGTACCGGTGTGTTTGACAACAAAACACAGAGCAAATCCTTTATCTTTGGACTTCGAAATAACTGTCTTATATCGCAAATTCAACTAATTATCCAGTTTTTCTGGTAACACTGATGTCTGGAGGTCAATTTAGTTCTATTGCGCCTTCAATACTATCATTAATGGCCGAGTTGTGATATTTGCAGTGTTATGGCACAGGCCAAGCTATTCCATTTGTACCGGTGTGTTTTACAACAAAATACAGAGCAAATCCATTATCTTGGGACTTCGAAATAACTGTATCAACTAATTATCCAGTTTTCCTAGAAATACTGATGCCTGGAGGTCAATTTAGTTCTATTGCGCCATCAATACTATCATTAATGGGCGAGTTATCACGTTTGATGTGTTATAGCACAGGCCAAGCTCTTCCATTTGTACCGCTGTGTTTGACAACAAAATACAGAGCAAATCCTTTATCTTGGGACTTCGAAATAACTGTGTCATATCGCAAATTCAACTAATTATCCAGTTTTTCTGGTAACACTGATGTCTGGAGGTCAATTTAGTTCTATTGCGCCTTCAATATTATCATTAATGGCCGAGTTGTGATATTTGCAGTGTTATGGCACAGGCCAAGCTCTTCCATTTGTACCGGTGTGTTTGACAACAAAACACATGGCAAATCCTTTATATTAGGACTTCGAAATAACTGTCTTATATCGCAAATTCAACTAATTATAAAGTTTTTCTAGTAACACTGATGCCTGGACGTCAATTTAGTTCAATTGCGCCATCAATACTATCATTAATGGCCGAGTTGTCACGTTTGCAGTGTTGTGGCACCGCCAAGCCCTTCCATTTGTACCACCGGTGTGTTTGACAACAAAATACAGAGCAAATCCTTTATCTTGGGACTTCGAAATAACTGTGTCATATCGCAAATTCAACTAATTATCCAGTTTTTCTGGTAACACTGATGCCTGGAAGTCAATTTAGTTCTATTGCGCCTTCAATACTATCATTAATGGCCGAGTTGTGACCTTTGCAGTGTTATGGCACAGGCCAACCTCGTCCATTTGTACCGGTGTGTTTGACAACAAAACACAGAGCAAATCCTTTATATTAGGACTTCGAAATAACTGTCTTATATCGCAAATTCAACTAATTATAAAGTTTTTCTAGTAACACTGATGCCTGGACGTCAATTTAGTTCAATTGCGCCATCAATACTATCATTAATGGCCGAGTTGTCACGTTTGCAGTGTTATGGCACAGGCCAAGCTCTTCCATTTGTACCGCTGTGTTTGACAACAAAATACAGAGCAAATCCTTTATCTTGGGACTTCGAAATAACTGTGTCATATCGCAAATTCAACCCATTATCAAGTTTTCCTAGTAATACTGATGCCTGGAGGTGAATTTAGTTCTATTGCGCCATCAATACCATCATTAATGGGCGAGTTATCACGTTTGCAGTGTTATAGGACAGGCCAAGCTCTTCCATTTGTACCGGTGTGTTTGACAACAAAATACAGACCAAATCCTTTATCTTGGGAGTTCGAAATAACTGTATCAACTAATTATCCAGTTTTCCTAGAAATACTGATGCCTGGAGGTCAATTTAGTTCTATTGCGCCATCAATACTATCATTAATGGGCGAGTTATCACGTTTGATGTGTTATAGCACAGGCCAAGCTCTTCCATTTGTACCGCTGTGTTTGACAACAAAATACAGAGCAAATCCTTTATCTTTGGACTTCGAAATAACTGTGTCATACCGCAAATTCAACTAATTATCCAGTTTTTCTGGTAACACTGATGTCTGGAGGTCAATTTAGTTCTATTGCGCCTTCAATACTATCATTAATGGCCGAGTTGTGATATTTGCAGTGTTATGGCACAGGCCAAGCTATTCCATTTGTACCGGTGTGTTTTACAACAAAATACAGAGCAAATCCATTATCTTGGGACTTCGAAATAACTGTATCAACTAATTATCCAGTTTTCCTGGAAATACTGATGCCTGGAGGTCAATTTAGTTCTATTGCGCCATCAATACTATCATTAATGGGCGAGTTATCACGTTTGATGTGTTATGGCACAGGCCAAGCTCTTCCATTTGTACCGCTGTGTTTGACAACAAAATACAGAGCAAATCCTTTATCTTGGGACTTCGAAATAACTGTGTCATATCGCAAATTCAACTAATTATCCAGTTTTTCTGGTAACACTGATGTCTGGAGGTCAATTTAGTTCTATTGCGCCTTCAATACTATCATTAATGGCCGAGTTGTGATATTTGCAGTGTTATGGCACAGGCCAAGCTCTTCCATTTGTACCGGTGTGTTTGACAACAAAACACATGGCAAATCCTTTATATTAGGACTTCGAAATAACTGTCTTATATCGCAAATTCAACTAATTATAAAGTTTTTCTAGTAACACTGATGCCTGGACGTCAATTTAGTTCAATTGCGCCATCAATACTATCATTAATGGCCGAGTTGTCACGTTTGCAGTGTTATGGCACAGGCCAAGCTCTTCCATTTGTACCGCTGTGTTTGACAACAAAATACAGAGCAAATCCATTATCTTGGGACTTCGAAATAACTGTGTCATATCGCAAATTCAACCAATTATCCAGTTTTCCTAGTAATACTGATGCCTGGAGGTGAATTTAGTTCTATTGCGCCATCAATACCATCATTAATGGGCGAGTTATCACGTTTGCAGTGTTATAGCACAGGCCAAGCTCTTCCATTTGTACCGGTGTGTTTGACAACAAAATACAGACCAAATCCTTTATCTTGGGACTTCGAAATAACTGTATCAACTAATTATCCAGTTTTCCTAGAAATACTGATGCCTGGAGGTCAATTTTGTTCTATTGCGCCATCAATACTATCATTAATGGGCAAGTTATTACGTTTGATGTGTTATAGCACAGGCCAAGCTCTTCCATTGGTACCGCTGTGTTTGACAACAAAACACAGAGCAAATCCTTTATCTTGGGACTTCGAAATAACTGTCTTATATCGCAAATTCAACTAATTATAAAGTTTTTCTAGTAACACTGATGCCTGGAGGTGAATTTAGTTCTATTGCGCCATCAATACCATCATTAATGGGCGAGTTATCACGTTTGCAGTGTTATAGGACAGGCCAAGCTCTTCCATTTGTACCGGTGTGTTTGACAACAAAATACAGACCAAATCCTTTATCTTGGGAGTTCGAAATAACTGTATCAACTAATTATCCAGTTTTCCTAGAAATACTGATGCCTGGAGGTCAATTTAGTTCTATTGCGCCATCAATACTATCATTAATGGGCGAGTTATCACGTTTGATGTGTTATAGCACAGGCCAAGCTCTTCCATTTGTACCGCTGTGTTTGACAACAAAATACAGAGCAAATCCTTTATCTTGGGACTTCGAAATAACTGTGTCATATCGCAAATTCAACTAATTATCCAGTTTTTCTGGTAACACTGATGTCTGGAGGTCAATTTAGTTCTATTGCGCCTTCAATACTATCATTAATGGCCGAGTTGTGACATTTGCAGTGTTATGGCACAGGCCAAGCTCTTCCATTTGTACCGGTGTGTTTGACAACAAAACACAGAGCAAATCCTTTATATTAGGACTTCGAAATAACTGTATTATATGGCAAATTCAACCAATTATCTAGTTTTCCTAGTAATACTGATGCCTGGAGGTGAATTTAGTTCTATTGCGCCATCAATACTATCATTAATGGGCGAGTTATCACGTTTGCAGTGTTATAGCACAGGCCAAGCTGTTCCATTTGTACCGGTGTGTTTGACAACAAAATACAGACCAAATCCTTTATCTTGGGACTTCGAAATAACTGTGACATATTGCAAATTCAACTAATTAGCCAGTTTTGCTAGTAAAACTGATGCCTGGAGGTCATTTTAGTTCTATTGCGCCTTCAATACTATCATTAATGACCGAGTTGTCGCATTTTCAGTGTTATGGCACCACCAAGCTCTTCCATTTGTACCGGTGTGTTTGACAACAAAACACAGAGCAAATCCTTTATTTGGGACTTCGAAATAACTGTGTTATCTTGCCAATTCAACTAATTATCTAGTTTTCCTAGTCACTCTGATGCCTGGAGGTCATTTTTGTTCTATTGCGCCATAAATACTATCATTAATGGCCGAGTTGTCACATTTTCAGTGTTGTGGCACCGCCAAGCCCTTCCATTTGTACCACCGGTGTGTTTGACAACAAAATACAGAGCAAATCCTTTATCTTGGGACTTCGAAATAACTGTGTCATATCGCAAATTCAACTAATTATCCAGTTTTTCTGGTAACACTGATGCCTGGAAGTCAATTTAGTTATATTGCGCCTTCAATACTATCATTAATGGCCGAGTTGTGACCTTTGCAGTGTTATGGCACAGGCCAACCTCGTCCATTTGTACCGGTGTGTTTGACAACAAAACACAGAGCAAATCCTTTATATTAGGACTTCGAAATAACTGTCTTATATCGCAAATTCAACTAATTATAAAGTTTTTCTAGTAACACTGATGCCTGGACGTCAATTTAGTTCAATTGCGCCATCAATACTATCATTAATGGCCGAGTTGTCACGTTTGCAGTGTTATGGCACAGGCCAAGCTCTTCCATTGGTACCGCTGTGTTTGACAACAAAATACAGAGCAAATCCTTTATCTTGGGACTTCGAAATAACTGTGTCATATCGCAAATTCAACCCATTATCAAGTTTTCCTAGTAATACTGATGCCTGGAGGTGAATTTAGTTCTATTGCGCCATCAATACCATCATTAATGGGCGAGTTATCACGTTTGCAGTGTTATAGGACAGGCCAAGCTCTTCCATTTGTACCGGTGTGTTTTACAACAAAATACAGACCAAATCCTTTATCTTGGGACTTCGAAATAACTGTATCAACTAATTATCCAGTTTTCCTAGAAATACTGATGCCTGGAGGTCAATTTAGTTCTATTGCGCCATCAATACTATCATTAATGGGCAAGTTATTACGTTTGATGTGTTATAGCACAGGCCAAGCTCTTCCATTGGTACCGCTGTGTTTGACAACAAAACACAGAGCAAATCCTTTATCTTGGGACTTCGAAATAACTGTCTTATATCGCAAATTCAACTAATTATAAAGTTTTTCTAGTAACACTGATGCCTGGAGGTGAATTTAGTTCTATTGCGCCATCAATACCATCATTAATGGGCGAGTTATCACGTTTGCAGTGTTATAGGACAGGCCAAGCTCTTCCATTTGTACCGGTGTGTTTGACAACAAAATACAGACCAAATCCTTTATCTTGGGACTTCGAAATAACTGTATCAACTAATTATCCAGTTTTCCTAGAAATACTGATGCCTGGAGGTCAATTTAGTTCTATTGCGCCATCAATACTATCATTAATGGGCGAGTTATCACGTTTGATGTGTTATAGCACAGGCCAAGCTATTCCATTTGTACCGCAGTGTTTGACAACAAAATACAGAGCAAATCCTTTATCTTGGGACTTCGAAATAACTGTGTCATATCGCAAATTCAACTAATTATCCAGTTTTTCTGGTAACACTGATGTCTGGAGGTCAATTTAGTTCTATTGCGCCTTCAATACTATCATTAATGGCCGAGTTGTGACATTTGCAGTGTTATGGCACAGGCCAAGCTCTGCCATTTGTACCGGTGTGTTTGACAACAAAACACAGAGCAAATCCTTTATATTAGGACTTCGAAATAACTGTATTATATGGCAAATTCAACCAATTATCTAGTTTTCCTAGTAATACTGATGCCTGGAGGTGAATTTAGTTCTATTGCGCCATCAATACTATCATTAATGGGCGAGTTATCACGTTTGCAGTGTTATAGCACAGGCCAAGCTGTTCCATTTGTACCGGTGTGTTTGACAACAAAATACAGACCAAATCCTTTATCTTGGGACTTCGAAATAACTGTGACATATCGTAAATTCAACTAATTAGCCAGTTTTGCTAGTAAAACTGATGCCTGGAGGTCATTTTAGTTCTATTGCGCCTTCAATACTATCATTAATGACCGAGTTGTCGCATTTTCAGTGTTATGGCACCACCAAGCTCTTCCATTTGTACCGGTGTGTTTGACAACAAAACACAGAGCAAATCCTTTATATTAGGACTTCGAAATAACTGTATTATATGGCAAATTCAACCAATTATCTAGTTTTCCTAGTAATACTGATGCCTGGAGGTGAATTTAGTTCTATTGCGCCATCAATACTATCATTAATGGGCGAGTTATCACGTTTGCAGTGTTATAGCACAGGCCAAGCTGTTCCATTTGTACCGGTGTGTTTGACAACAAAATACAGACCAAATCCTTTATCTTGGGACTTCGAAATAACTGTATCAACTAATTATCCAGTTTTCCTAGAAATACTGATGCCTGGAGGTCAATTTAGTTCTATTGCGCCATCAATACTATCATTAATGGGCAAGTTATTACGTTTGATGTGTTATAGCACAGGCCAAGCTCTTCCATTGGTACCGCTGTGTTTGACAACAAAACACAGAGCAAATCCTTTATCTTGGGACTTCGAAATAACTGTGTCATATCGCAAATTCAACTAATTATCCAGTTTTTCTGGTAACACTGATGTCTGGAGGTCAATTTAGTTCTATTGCGCCTTCAATACTATCATTAATGGCCGAGTTGTGACATTTGCAGTGTTATGGCACAGGCCAAGCTCTTCCATTTGTACCGGTGTGTTTGACAACAAAACACAGAGCAAATCCTTTATATTAGGACTTCGAAATAACTGTATTATATGGCAAATTCAACCAATTATCTAGTTTTCCTAGTAATACTGATGCCTGGAGGTGAATTTAGTTCTATTGCGCCATCAATACTATCATTAATGGGCGAGTTATCACGTTTGCAGTGTTATAGCACAGGCCAAGCTGTTCCATTTGTACCGGTGTGTTTGACAACAAAATACAGACCAAATCCTTTATCTTGGGACTTCGAAATAACTGTGACATATTGCAAATTCAACTAATTAGCCAGTTTTGCTAGTAAAACTGATGCCTGGAGGTCATTTTAGTTCTATTGCGCCTTCAATACTATCATTAATGACCGAGTTGTCGCATTTTCAGTGTTATGGCACCACCAAGCTCTTCCATTTGTACCGGTGTGTTTGACAACAAAACACAGAGCAAATCCTTTATTTGGGACTTCGAAATAACTGTGTTATCTTGCCAATTCAACTAATTATCTAGTTTTCCTAGTCACTCTGATGCCTGGAGGTCATTTTTGTTCTATTGCGCCATAAATACTATCATTAATGGCCGAGTTGTCACATTTTCAGTGTTGTGGCACCGCCAAGCCCTTCCATTTGTACCACCGGTGTGTTTGACAACAAAATACAGAGCAAATCCTTTATCTTGGGACTTCGAAATAACTGTGTCATATCGCAAATTCAACTAATTATCCAGTTTTTCTGGTAACACTGATGCCTGGAAGTCAATTTAGTTATATTGCGCCTTCAATACTATCATTAATGGCCGAGTTGTGACCTTTGCAGTGTTATGGCACAGGCCAACCTCGTCCATTTGTACCGGTGTGTTTGACAACAAAACACAGAGCAAATCCTTTATATTAGGACTTCGAAATAACTGTCTTATATCGCAAATTCAACTAATTATAAAGTTTTTCTAGTAACACTGATGCCTGGACGTCAATTTAGTTCAATTGCGCCATCAATACTATCATTAATGGCCGAGTTGTCACGTTTGCAGTGTTATGGCACAGGCCAAGCTCTTCCATTGGTACCGCTGTGTTTGACAACAAAATACAGAGCAAATCCTTTATCTTGGGACTTCGAAATAACTGTGTCATATCGCAAATTCAACCCATTATCAAGTTTTCCTAGTAATACTGATGCCTGGAGGTGAATTTAGTTCTATTGCGCCATCAATACCATCATTAATGGGCGAGTTATCACGTTTGCAGTGTTATAGGACAGGCCAAGCTCTTCCATTTGTACCGGTGTGTTTGACAACAAAATACAGACCAAATCCTTTATCTTGGGACTTCGAAATAACTGTATCAACTAATTATCCAGTTTTCCTAGAAATACTGATGCCTGGAGGTCAATTTAGTTCTATTGCGCCATCAATACTATCATTAATGGGCAAGTTATTACGTTTGATGTGTTATAGCACAGGCCAAGCTCTTCCATTGGTACCGCTGTGTTTGACAACAAAACACAGAGCAAATCCTTTATCTTGGGACTTCGAAATAACTGTCTTATATCGCAAATTCAACTAATTATAAAGTTTTTCTAGTAACACTGATGCCTGGAGGTGAATTTAGTTCTATTGCGCCATCAATACCATCATTAATGGGCGAGTTATCACGTTTGCAGTGTTATAGGACAGGCCAAGCTCTTCCATTTGTACCGGTGTGTTTGACAACAAAATACAGACCAAATCCTTTATCTTGGGACTTCGAAATAACTGTATCAACTAATTATCCAGTTTTCCTAGAAATACTGATGCCTGGAGGTCAATTTAGTTCTATTGCGCCATCAATACTATCATTAATGGGCGAGTTATCACGTTTGATGTGTTATAGCACAGGCCAAGCTATTCCATTTGTACCGCAGTGTTTGACAACAAAATACAGAGCAAATCCTTTATCTTGGGACTTCGAAATAACTGTGTCATATCGCAAATTCAACTAATTATCCAGTTTTTCTGGTAACACTGATGCCTGGAGGTCATTTTAGTTCTATTGCGCCTTCAATACTATCATTAATGACCGAGTTGTCGCATTTTCAGTGTTATGGCACCACCAAGCTCTTCCATTTGTACCGGTGTGTTTGACAACAAAACACAGAGCAAATCCTTTATTTGGGACTTCGAAATAACTGTGTTATCTTGCCAATTCAACTAATTATCTAGTTTTCCTAGTCACTCTGATGCCTGGAGGTCATTTTTGTTCTATTGCGCCATAAATACTATCATTAATGGCCGAGTTGTCACATTTTCAGTGTTGTGGCACCGCCAAGCCCTTCCATTTGTACCACCGGTGTGTTTGACAACAAAATACAGAGCAAATCCTTTATCTTGGGACTTCGAAATAACTGTGTCATATCGCAAATTCAACTAATTATCCAGTTTTTCTGGTAACACTGATGCCTGGAAGTCAATTTAGTTATATTGCGCCTTCAATACTATCATTAATGGCCGAGTTGTGACCTTTGCAGTGTTATGGCACAGGCCAACCTCGTCCATTTGTACCGGTGTGTTTGACAACAAAACACAGAGCAAATCCTTTATATTAGGACTTCGAAATAACTGTCTTATATCGCAAATTCAACTAATTATAAAGTTTTTCTAGTAACACTGATGCCTGGACGTCAATTTAGTTCAATTGCGCCATCAATACTATCATTAATGGCCGAGTTGTCACGTTTGCAGTGTTATGGCACAGGCCAAGCTCTTCCATTTGTACCGCTGTGTTTGACAACAAAATACAGAGCAAATCCTTTATCTTGGGACTTCGAAATAACTGTGCCATATCGCAAATTCAACCCATTATCAAGTTTTCCTAGTAATACTGATGCCTGGAGGTGAATTTAGTTCTATTGCGCCATCAATACCATCATTAATGGGCGAGTTATCACGTTTGCAGTGTTATAGGACAGGCCAAGCTCTTCCATTTGTACCGGTGTGTTTGACAACAAAATACAGACCAAATCCTTTATCTTGGGACTTCGAAATAACTGTATCAACTAATTATCCAGTTTTCCTAGAAATACTGATGCCTGGAGGTCAATTTAGTTCTATTGCGCCATCAATACTATCATTAATGGGCAAGTTATTACGTTTGATGTGTTATAGCACAGGCCAAGCTCTTCCATTGGTACCGCTGTGTTTGACAACAAAACACAGAGCAAATCCTTTATCTTGGGACTTCGAAATAACTGTCTTATATCGCAAATTCAACTAATTATAAAGTTTTTCTAGTAACACTGATGCCTGGAGGTGAATTTAGTTCTATTGCGCCATCAATACCATCATTAATGGGCGAGTTATCACTTTTGCAGTGTTATAGGACAGGCCAAGCTCTTCCATTTGTACCGGTGTGTTTGACAACAAAATACAGACCAAATCCTTTATCTTGGGACTTCGAAATAACTGTATCAACTAATTATCCAGTTTTCCTAGAAATACTGATGCCTGGAGGTCAATTTAGTTCTATTGCGCCATCAATACTATCATTAATGGGCGAGTTATCACGTTTGATGTGTTATAGCACAGGCCAAGCTATTCCATTTGTACCGCTGTGTTTGACAACAAAATACAGAGCAAATCCTTTATCTTGGGACTTCGAAATAACTGTGTCATATCGCAAATTCAACTAATTATAAAGTTTTTCTGGTAACACTGATGTCTGGAGGTCAATTTAGTTCTATTGCGCCTTCAATACTATCATTAATGGCCGAGTTGTGACATTTGCAGTGTTATGGCACAGGCCAAGCTCTTCCATTTGTACCGGTGTGTTTGACAACAAAACACAGAGCAAATCCTTTATATTAGGACTTCGAAATAACTGTATTATATGGCAAATTCAACCAATTATCTAGTTTTCCTAGTAATACTGATGCCTGGAGGTGAATTTAGTTCTATTGCGCCATCAATACTATCATTAATGGGCGAGTTATCACGTTTGCAGTGTTATAGCACAGGCCAAGCTGTTCCATTTGTACCGGTGTGTTTGACAACAAAATACAGACCAAATCCTTTATCTTGGGACTTCGAAATAACTGTGACATATTGTAAATTCAACTAATTAGCCAGTTTTGCTAGTAAAACTGATGCCTGGAGGTCATTTTTGTTCTATTGCGCCTTCAATACTATCATTAATGACCGAGTTGTCGCATTTTCAGTGTTATGGCACCACCAAGCTCTTCCATTTGTACCGGTGTGTTTGACAACAAAACACAGAGCAAATCCTTTATTTGGGACTTCGAAATAACTGTGTTATCTTGCCAATTCAACTAATTATCTAGTTTTCCTAGTCACTCTGATGCCTGGAGGTCATTTTTGTTCTATTGCGCCATAAATACTATCATTAATGGCCGAGTTGTCACGTTTGATGTGTTATAGCACAGGCCAAGCTCTTCCATTTGTACCGCTGTGTTTGACAACAAAATACAGAGCAAATCCTTTATCTTGGGACTTCGAAATAACTGTGTCATATCGCAAATTCAACTAATTATCCAGTTTTTCTGGTAACACTGATGTCTGGAGGTCAATTTAGTTCTATTGCGCCTTCAATATTATCATTAATGGCCGAGTTGTGATATTTGCAGTGTTATGGCACAGGCCAAGCTCTTCCATTTGTACCGGTGTGTTTGACAACAAAACACATGGCAAATCCTTTATATTAGGACTTCGAAATAACTGTCTTATATCGCAAATTCAACTAATTATAAAGTTTTTCTAGTAACACTGATGCCTGGACGTCAATTTAGTTCAATTGCGCCATCAATACTATCATTAATGGCCGAGTTGTCACGTTTGCAGTGTTGTGGCACCGCCAAGCCCTTCCATTTGTACCACCGGTGTGTTTGACAACAAAATACAGAGCAAATCCTTTATCTTGGGACTTCGAAATAACTGTGTCATATCGCAAATTCAACTAATTATCCAGTTTTTCTGGTAACACTGATGCCTGGAAGTCAATTTAGTTCTATTGCGCCTTCAATACTATCATTAATGGCCGAGTTGTGACCTTTGCAGTGTTATGGCACAGGCCAACCTCGTCCATTTGTACCGGTGTGTTTGACAACAAAACACAGAGCAAATCCTTTATATTAGGACTTCGAAATAACTGTCTTATATCGCAAATTCAACTAATTATAAAGTTTTTCTAGTAACACTGATGCCTGGACGTCAATTTAGTTCAATTGCGCCATCAATACTATCATTAATGGCCGAGTTGTCACGTTTGCAGTGTTATGGCACAGGCCAAGCTCTTCCATTTGTACCGCTGTGTTTGACAACAAAATACAGAGCAAATCCTTTATCTTGGGACTTCGAAATAACTGTGTCATATCGCAAATTCAACCCATTATCAAGTTTTCCTAGTAATACTGATGCCTGGAGGTGAATTTAGTTCTATTGCGCCATCAATACCATCATTAATGGGCGAGTTATCACGTTTGCAGTGTTATAGGACAGGCCAAGCTCTTCCATTTGTACCGGTGTGTTTGACAACAAAATACAGACCAAATCCTTTATCTTGGGAGTTCGAAATAACTGTATCAACTAATTATCCAGTTTTCCTAGAAATACTGATGCCTGGAGGTCAATTTAGTTCTATTGCGCCATCAATACTATCATTAATGGGCGAGTTATCACGTTTGATGTGTTATAGCACAGGCCAAGCTCTTCCATTTGTACCGCTGTGTTTGACAACAAAATACAGAGCAAATCCTTTATCTTTGGACTTCGAAATAACTGTGTCATACCGCAAATTCAACTAATTATCCAGTTTTTCTGGTAACACTGATGTCTGGAGGTCAATTTAGTTCTATTGCGCCTTCAATACTATCATTAATGGCCGAGTTGTGATATTTGCAGTGTTATGGCACAGGCCAAGCTATTCCATTTGTACCGGTGTGTTTTACAACAAAATACAGAGCAAATCCATTATCTTGGGACTTCGAAATAACTGTATCAACTAATTATCCAGTTTTCCTGGAAATACTGATGCCTGGAGGTCAATTTAGTTCTATTGCGCCATCAATACTATCATTAATGGGCGAGTTATCACGTTTGATGTGTTATGGCACAGGCCAAGCTCTTCCATTTGTACCGCTGTGTTTGACAACAAAATACAGAGCAAATCCTTTATCTTGGGACTTCGAAATAACTGTGTCATATCGCAAATTCAACTAATTATCCAGTTTTTCTGGTAACACTGATGTCTGGAGGTCAATTTAGTTCTATTGCGCCTTCAATACTATCATTAATGGCCGAGTTGTGATATTTGCAGTGTTATGGCACAGGCCAAGCTCTTCCATTTGTACCGGTGTGTTTGACAACAAAACACATGGCAAATCCTTTATATTAGGACTTCGAAATAACTGTCTTATATCGCAAATTCAACTAATTATAAAGTTTTTCTAGTAACACTGATGCCTGGACGTCAATTTAGTTCAATTGCGCCATCAATACTATCATTAATGGCCGAGTTGTCACGTTTGCAGTGTTATGGCACAGGCCAAGCTCTTCCATTTGTACCGCTGTGTTTGACAACAAAATACAGAGCAAATCCATTATCTTGGGACTTCGAAATAACTGTGTCATATCGCAAATTCAACCAATTATCCAGTTTTCCTAGTAATACTGATGCCTGGAGGTGAATTTAGTTCTATTGCGCCATCAATACCATCATTAATGGGCGAGTTATCACGTTTGCAGTGTTATAGCACAGGCCAAGCTCTTCCATTTGTACCGGTGTGTTTGACAACAAAATACAGACCAAATCCTTTATCTTGGGACTTCGAAATAACTGTATCAACTAATTATCCAGTTTTCCTAGAAATACTGATGCCTGGAGGTCAATTTTGTTCTATTGCGCCATCAATACTATCATTAATGGGCAAGTTATTACGTTTGATGTGTTATAGCACAGGCCAAGCTCTTCCATTGGTACCGCTGTGTTTGACAACAAAACACAGAGCAAATCCTTTATCTTGGGACTTCGAAATAACTGTCTTATATCGCAAATTCAACTAATTATAAAGTTTTTCTAGTAACACTGATGCCTGGAGGTGAATTTAGTTCTATTGCGCCATCAATACCATCATTAATGGGCGAGTTATCACGTTTGCAGTGTTATAGGACAGGCCAAGCTCTTCCATTTGTACCGGTGTGTTTGACAACAAAATACAGACCAAATCCTTTATCTTGGGAGTTCGAAATAACTGTATCAACTAATTATCCAGTTTTCCTAGAAATACTGATGCCTGGAGGTCAATTTAGTTCTATTGCGCCATCAATACTATCATTAATGGGCGAGTTATCACGTTTGATGTGTTATAGCACAGGCCAAGCTCTTCCATTTGTACCGCTGTGTTTGACAACAAAATACAGAGCAAATCCTTTATCTTGGGACTTCGAAATAACTGTGTCATATCGCAAATTCAACTAATTATCCAGTTTTTCTGGTAACACTGATGTCTGGAGGTCAATTTAGTTCTATTGCGCCTTCAATACTATCATTAATGGCCGAGTTGTGACATTTGCAGTGTTATGGCACAGGCCAAGCTCTTCCATTTGTACCGGTGTGTTTGACAACAAAACACAGAGCAAATCCTTTATATTAGGACTTCGAAATAACTGTATTATATGGCAAATTCAACCAATTATCTAGTTTTCCTAGTAATACTGATGCCTGGAGGTGAATTTAGTTCTATTGCGCCATCAATACTATCATTAATGGGCGAGTTATCACGTTTGCAGTGTTATAGCACAGGCCAAGCTGTTCCATTTGTACCGGTGTGTTTGACAACAAAATACAGACCAAATCCTTTATCTTGGGACTTCGAAATAACTGTGACATATTGCAAATTCAACTAATTAGCCAGTTTTGCTAGTAAAACTGATGCCTGGAGGTCATTTTAGTTCTATTGCGCCTTCAATACTATCATTAATGACCGAGTTGTCGCATTTTCAGTGTTATGGCACCACCAAGCTCTTCCATTTGTACCGGTGTGTTTGACAACAAAACACAGAGCAAATCCTTTATTTGGGACTTCGAAATAACTGTGTTATCTTGCCAATTCAACTAATTATCTAGTTTTCCTAGTCACTCTGATGCCTGGAGGTCATTTTTGTTCTATTGCGCCATAAATACTATCATTAATGGCCGAGTTGTCACATTTTCAGTGTTGTGGCACCGCCAAGCCCTTCCATTTGTACCACCGGTGTGTTTGACAACAAAATACAGAGCAAATCCTTTATCTTGGGACTTCGAAATAACTGTGTCATATCGCAAATTCAACTAATTATCCAGTTTTTCTGGTAACACTGATGCCTGGAAGTCAATTTAGTTATATTGCGCCTTCAATACTATCATTAATGGCCGAGTTGTGACCTTTGCAGTGTTATGGCACAGGCCAACCTCGTCCATTTGTACCGGTGTGTTTGACAACAAAACACAGAGCAAATCCTTTATATTAGGACTTCGAAATAACTGTCTTATATCGCAAATTCAACTAATTATAAAGTTTTTCTAGTAACACTGATGCCTGGACGTCAATTTAGTTCAATTGCGCCATCAATACTATCATTAATGGCCGAGTTGTCACGTTTGCAGTGTTATGGCACAGGCCAAGCTCTTCCATTGGTACCGCTGTGTTTGACAACAAAATACAGAGCAAATCCTTTATCTTGGGACTTCGAAATAACTGTGTCATATCGCAAATTCAACCCATTATCAAGTTTTCCTAGTAATACTGATGCCTGGAGGTGAATTTAGTTCTATTGCGCCATCAATACCATCATTAATGGGCGAGTTATCACGTTTGCAGTGTTATAGGACAGGCCAAGCTCTTCCATTTGTACCGGTGTGTTTGACAACAAAATACAGACCAAATCCTTTATCTTGGGACTTCGAAATAACTGTATCAACTAATTATCCAGTTTTCCTAGAAATACTGATGCCTGGAGGTCAATTTAGTTCTATTGCGCCATCAATACTATCATTAATGGGCAAGTTATTACGTTTGATGTGTTATAGCACAGGCCAAGCTCTTCCATTGGTACCGCTGTGTTTGACAACAAAACACAGAGCAAATCCTTTATCTTGGGACTTCGAAATAACTGTCTTATATCGCAAATTCAACTAATTATAAAGTTTTTCTAGTAACACTGATGCCTGGAGGTGAATTTAGTTCTATTGCGCCATCAATACCATCATTAATGGGCGAGTTATCACGTTTGCAGTGTTATAGGACAGGCCAAGCTCTTCCATTTGTACCGGTGTGTTTGACAACAAAATACAGACCAAATCCTTTATCTTGGGACTTCGAAATAACTGTATCAACTAATTATCCAGTTTTCCTAGAAATACTGATGCCTGGAGGTCAATTTAGTTCTATTGCGCCATCAATACTATCATTAATGGGCGAGTTATCACGTTTGATGTGTTATAGCACAGGCCAAGCTATTCCATTTGTACCGCAGTGTTTGACAACAAAATACAGAGCAAATCCTTTATCTTGGGACTTCGAAATAACTGTGTCATATCGCAAATTCAACTAATTATCCAGTTTTTCTGGTAACACTGATGTCTGGAGGTCAATTTAGTTCTATTGCGCCTTCAATACTATCATTAATGGCCGAGTTGTGACATTTGCAGTGTTATGGCACAGGCCAAGCTCTGCCATTTGTACCGGTGTGTTTGACAACAAAACACAGAGCAAATCCTTTATATTAGGACTTCGAAATAACTGTATTATATGGCAAATTCAACCAATTATCTAGTTTTCCTAGTAATACTGATGCCTGGAGGTGAATTTAGTTCTATTGCGCCATCAATACTATCATTAATGGGCGAGTTATCACGTTTGCAGTGTTATAGCACAGGCCAAGCTGTTCCATTTGTACCGGTGTGTTTGACAACAAAATACAGACCAAATCCTTTATCTTGGGACTTCGAAATAACTGTGACATATCGTAAATTCAACTAATTAGCCAGTTTTGCTAGTAAAACTGATGCCTGGAGGTCATTTTAGTTCTATTGCGCCTTCAATACTATCATTAATGACCGAGTTGTCGCATTTTCAGTGTTATGGCACCACCAAGCTCTTCCATTTGTACCGGTGTGTTTGACAACAAAACACAGAGCAAATCCTTTATATTAGGACTTCGAAATAACTGTATTATATGGCAAATTCAACCAATTATCTAGTTTTCCTAGTAATACTGATGCCTGGAGGTGAATTTAGTTCTATTGCGCCATCAATACTATCATTAATGGGCGAGTTATCACGTTTGCAGTGTTATAGCACAGGCCAAGCTGTTCCATTTGTACCGGTGTGTTTGACAACAAAATACAGACCAAATCCTTTATCTTGGGACTTCGAAATAACTGTATCAACTAATTATCCAGTTTTCCTAGAAATACTGATGCCTGGAGGTCAATTTAGTTCTATTGCGCCATCAATACTATCATTAATGGGCAAGTTATTACGTTTGATGTGTTATAGCACAGGCCAAGCTCTTCCATTGGTACCGCTGTGTTTGACAACAAAACACAGAGCAAATCCTTTATCTTGGGACTTCGAAATAACTGTGTCATATCGCAAATTCAACTAATTATCCAGTTTTTCTGGTAACACTGATGTCTGGAGGTCAATTTAGTTCTATTGCGCCTTCAATACTATCATTAATGGCCGAGTTGTGACATTTGCAGTGTTATGGCACAGGCCAAGCTCTTCCATTTGTACCGGTGTGTTTGACAACAAAACACAGAGCAAATCCTTTATATTAGGACTTCGAAATAACTGTATTATATGGCAAATTCAACCAATTATCTAGTTTTCCTAGTAATACTGATGCCTGGAGGTGAATTTAGTTCTATTGCGCCATCAATACTATCATTAATGGGCGAGTTATCACGTTTGCAGTGTTATAGCACAGGCCAAGCTGTTCCATTTGTACCGGTGTGTTTGACAACAAAATACAGACCAAATCCTTTATCTTGGGACTTCGAAATAACTGTGACATATTGCAAATTCAACTAATTAGCCAGTTTTGCTAGTAAAACTGATGCCTGGAGGTCATTTTAGTTCTATTGCGCCTTCAATACTATCATTAATGACCGAGTTGTCGCATTTTCAGTGTTATGGCACCACCAAGCTCTTCCATTTGTACCGGTGTGTTTGACAACAAAACACAGAGCAAATCCTTTATTTGGGACTTCGAAATAACTGTGTTATCTTGCCAATTCAACTAATTATCTAGTTTTCCTAGTCACTCTGATGCCTGGAGGTCATTTTTGTTCTATTGCGCCATAAATACTATCATTAATGGCCGAGTTGTCACATTTTCAGTGTTGTGGCACCGCCAAGCCCTTCCATTTGTACCACCGGTGTGTTTGACAACAAAATACAGAGCAAATCCTTTATCTTGGGACTTCGAAATAACTGTGTCATATCGCAAATTCAACTAATTATCCAGTTTTTCTGGTAACACTGATGCCTGGAAGTCAATTTAGTTATATTGCGCCTTCAATACTATCATTAATGGCCGAGTTGTGACCTTTGCAGTGTTATGGCACAGGCCAACCTCGTCCATTTGTACCGGTGTGTTTGACAACAAAACACAGAGCAAATCCTTTATATTAGGACTTCGAAATAACTGTCTTATATCGCAAATTCAACTAATTATAAAGTTTTTCTAGTAACACTGATGCCTGGACGTCAATTTAGTTCAATTGCGCCATCAATACTATCATTAATGGCCGAGTTGTCACGTTTGCAGTGTTATGGCACAGGCCAAGCTCTTCCATTGGTACCGCTGTGTTTGACAACAAAATACAGAGCAAATCCTTTATCTTGGGACTTCGAAATAACTGTGTCATATCGCAAATTCAACCCATTATCAAGTTTTCCTAGTAATACTGATGCCTGGAGGTGAATTTAGTTCTATTGCGCCATCAATACCATCATTAATGGGCGAGTTATCACGTTTGCAGTGTTATAGGACAGGCCAAGCTCTTCCATTTGTACCGGTGTGTTTGACAACAAAATACAGACCAAATCCTTTATCTTGGGACTTCGAAATAACTGTATCAACTAATTATCCAGTTTTCCTAGAAATACTGATGCCTGGAGGTCAATTTAGTTCTATTGCGCCATCAATACTATCATTAATGGGCAAGTTATTACGTTTGATGTGTTATAGCACAGGCCAAGCTCTTCCATTGGTACCGCTGTGTTTGACAACAAAACACAGAGCAAATCCTTTATCTTGGGACTTCGAAATAACTGTCTTATATCGCAAATTCAACTAATTATAAAGTTTTTCTAGTAACACTGATGCCTGGAGGTGAATTTAGTTCTATTGCGCCATCAATACCATCATTAATGGGCGAGTTATCACGTTTGCAGTGTTATAGGACAAGCCAAGCTCTTCCATTTGTACCGGTGTGTTTGACAACAAAATACAGACCAAATCCTTTATCTTGGGACTTCGAAATAACTGTATCAACTAATTATCCAGTTTTCCTAGAAATACTGATGCCTGGAGGTCAATTTAGTTCTATTGCGCCATCAATACTATCATTAATGGGCGAGTTATCACGTTTGATGTGTTATAGCACAGGCCAAGCTATTCCATTTGTACCGCAGTGTTTGACAACAAAATACAGAGCAAATCCTTTATCTTGGGACTTCGAAATAACTGTGTCATATCGCAAATTCAACTAATTATCCAGTTTTTCTGGTAACACTGATGCCTGGAGGTCATTTTAGTTCTATTGCGCCTTCAATACTATCATTAATGACCGAGTTGTCGCATTTTCAGTGTTATGGCACCACCAAGCTCTTCCATTTGTACCGGTGTGTTTGACAACAAAACACAGAGCAAATCCTTTATTTGGGACTTCGAAATAACTGTGTTATCTTGCCAATTCAACTAATTATCTAGTTTTCCTAGTCACTCTGATGCCTGGAGGTCATTTTTGTTCTATTGCGCCATAAATACTATCATTAATGGCCGAGTTGTCACATTTTCAGTGTTGTGGCACCGCCAAGCCCTTCCATTTGTACCACCGGTGTGTTTGACAACAAAATACAGAGCAAATCCTTTATCTTGGGACTTCGAAATAACTGTGTCATATCGCAAATTCAACTAATTATCCAGTTTTTCTGGTAACACTGATGCCTGGAAGTCAATTTAGTTATATTGCGCCTTCAATACTATCATTAATGGCCGAGTTGTGACCTTTGCAGTGTTATGGCACAGGCCAACCTCGTCCATTTGTACCGGTGTGTTTGACAACAAAACACAGAGCAAATCCTTTATATTAGGACTTCGAAATAACTGTCTTATATCGCAAATTCAACTAATTATAAAGTTTTTCTAGTAACACTGATGCCTGGACGTCAATTTAGTTCAATTGCGCCATCAATACTATCATTAATGGCCGAGTTGTCACGTTTGCAGTGTTATGGCACAGGCCAAGCTCTTCCATTTGTACCGCTGTGTTTGACAACAAAATACAGAGCAAATCCTTTATCTTGGGACTTCGAAATAACTGTGCCATATCGCAAATTCAACCCATTATCAAGTTTTCCTAGTAATACTGATGCCTGGAGGTGAATTTAGTTCTATTGCGCCATCAATACCATCATTAATGGGCGAGTTATCACGTTTGCAGTGTTATAGGACAGGCCAAGCTCTTCCATTTGTACCGGTGTGTTTGACAACAAAATACAGACCAAATCCTTTATCTTGGGACTTCGAAATAACTGTATCAACTAATTATCCAGTTTTCCTAGAAATACTGATGCCTGGAGGTCAATTTAGTTCTATTGCGCCATCAATACTATCATTAATGGGCAAGTTATTACGTTTGATGTGTTATAGCACAGGCCAAGCTCTTCCATTGGTACCGCTGTGTTTGACAACAAAACACAGAGCAAATCCTTTATCTTGGGACTTCGAAATAACTGTCTTATATCGCAAATTCAACTAATTATAAAGTTTTTCTAGTAACACTGATGCCTGGAGGTGAATTTAGTTCTATTGCGCCATCAATACCATCATTAATGGGCGAGTTATCACTTTTGCAGTGTTATAGGACAGGCCAAGCTCTTCCATTTGTACCGGTGTGTTTGACAACAAAATACAGACCAAATCCTTTATCTTGGGACTTCGAAATAACTGTATCAACTAATTATCCAGTTTTCCTAGAAATACTGATGCCTGGAGGTCAATTTAGTTCTATTGCGCCATCAATACTATCATTAATGGGCGAGTTATCACGTTTGATGTGTTATAGCACAGGCCAAGCTATTCCATTTGTACCGCTGTGTTTGACAACAAAATACAGAGCAAATCCTTTATCTTGGGACTTCGAAATAACTGTGTCATATCGCAAATTCAACTAATTATAAAGTTTTTCTGGTAACACTGATGTCTGGAGGTCAATTTAGTTCTATTGCGCCTTCAATACTATCATTAATGGCCGAGTTGTGACATTTGCAGTGTTATGGCACAGGCCAAGCTCTTCCATTTGTACCGGTGTGTTTGACAACAAAACACAGAGCAAATCCTTTATATTAGGACTTCGAAATAACTGTATTATATGGCAAATTCAACCAATTATCTAGTTTTCCTAGTAACACTGATGCCTGGAGGTCAATTTAGTTCTATTGCGCCATCAAAACCATCATTAATGGGCGAGTTATCACGTTTGCAGTGTTATAGGACAGGCCAAGCTCTTCCATTTGTACCGGTGTGTTTGACAACAAAATACAGACCAAATCCTTTATCTTGGGACTTCGAAATAACTGTATCAACTAATTATCCAGTTTTCCTAGAAATACTGATGCCTGGAGGTCAATTTAGTTCTATTGCGCCATCAATACTATCATTAATGGGCGAGTTATCACGTTTGATGTGTTATAGCACAGGCCAAGCTCTTCCATTTGTACCGCTGTGTTTGACAACAAAATACAGAGCAAATCCTTTATCTTGGGACTTCGAAATAACTGTGTCATATCGCAAATTCAACTAATTATCCAGTTTTTCTGGTAACACTGATGCCTGGAGGTCAATTTAGTTCTATTGCGCCTTCAATACTATCATTAATGGCCGAGTTGTGACATTTGCAGTGTTATGGCACAGGCCAAGCTCTTCCATTTGTACCGGTGTGTTTGACAACAAAACACAGAGCAAATCCTTTATATTAGGACTTCGAAATAACTGTATTATATGGCAAATTCAACCAATTATCTAGTTTTCCTAGTAATACTGATGCCTGGAGGTGAATTTAGTTCTATTGCGCCATCAATACTATCATTAATGGGCGAGTTATCACGTTTGCAGTGTTATAGCACAGGCCAAGCTGTTCCATTTGTACCGGTGTGTTTGACAACAAAATACAGACCAAATCCTTTATCTTGGGACTTCGAAATAACTGTGACATATTGCAAATTCAACTAATTAGCCAGTTTTGCTAGTAAAACTGATGCCTGGAGGTCATTTTAGTTCTATTGCGCCTTCAATACTATCATTAATGACCGAGTTGTCGCATTT
This sequence comes from Actinernus sp. WN-2022, assembly GCA_030867875.1. Lineage (NCBI taxonomy): Eukaryota > Metazoa > Cnidaria > Anthozoa > Actiniaria > Actinernidae > Actinernus > Actinernus sp. WN-2022. Next base: position 105,432,977 of record JAOWCC010001634.1, on the reverse strand, counting down.
TCAGTGTTATGGCACCACCAAGCTCTTCCATTTGTACCGGTGTGTTTGACAACAAAACACAGAGCAAATCCTTTATTTGGGACTTCGAAATAACTGTGTTATCTTGCCAATTCAACTAATTATCTAGTTTTCCTAGTCACTCTGATGCCTGGAGGTCATTTTTGTTCTATTGCGCCATAAATACTATCATTAATGGCCGAGTTGTCACATTTTCAGTGTTGTGGCACCGCCAAGCCCTTCCATTTGTACCACCGGTGTGTTTGACAACAAAATACAGAGCAAATCCTTTATCTTGGGACTTCGAAATAACTGTGTCATATCGCAAATTCAACTAATTATCCAATTTTTCTGGTAACACTGATGCCTGGAAGTCAATTTAGTTCTATTGCGCCTTCAATACTATCATTAATGGCCGAGTTGTGACATTTGCAGTGTTATGGCACAGGCCAACCTCGTCCATTTGTACCGGTGTGTTTGACAACAAAACACAGAGCAAATCCTTTATATTAGGACTTCGAAATAACTGTCTTATATCGCAAATTCAACTAATTATAAAGTTTTTCTAGTAACACTGATGCCTGGACGTCAATTTAGTTCAATTGCGCCATCAATACTATCATTAATGGCCGAGTTGTCACGTTTGCAGTGTTATGGCACAGGCCAAGCTCTTCCATTTGTACCGCTGTGTTTGACAACAAAATACAGAGCAAATCCTTTATCTTGGGACTTCGAAATAACTGTGTCATATCGCAAATTCAACCAATTATCAAGTTTTCCTAGTAATACTGATGCCTGGAGGTGAATTTAGTTCTATTGCGCCATCAATACCATCATTAATGGGCGAGTTATCACGTTTGCAGTGTTATAGCACAGGCCAAGCTCTTCCATTTGTACCGGTGTGTTTGACAACAAAATACAGACCAAATCCTTTATCTTGGGACTTCGAAATAACTGTATCAACTAATTATCCAGTTTTCCTAGAAATACTGATGCCTGGAGGTCAATTTAGTTCTATTGCGCCATCAATACTATCATTAATGGGCGAGTTATCACGTTTGATGTGTTATAGCACAGGCCAAGCTCTTCCATTTGTACCGGTGTGTTTGACAACAAAATACAGACCAAATCCTTTATCTTGGGACTTCGAAATAACTGTATCAACTAATTATCCAGTTTTCCTAGAAATACTGATGCCTGGAGGTCAATTTAGTTCAATTGCGCCATCAATACTATCATTAATGGGCGAGTTATCACGTTTGATGTGTTATAGCACAGGCCAAGCTCTTCCATTTGTACCGGTGTGTTTGACAACAAAACAGAGAGCAACTCCATTATATTAAGACTTTGAAATAACTGTATCAACTAATTATCCAGTTTTCCTAGAAATACTGATGCCTGGAAGTCAATTTAGTTCTATTACGCCTTCAATACTATCATTAATGGCCGAGTTGTCACGTTTGCAGTGATATGGCACAGGCCAAGCTCTTCCATTTGTACCGCTGTGTTTGACAACAAAATACAGAGCAAATCCTTTATCTTGGGACTTCGAAATAACTGTGTCATATCGCAAATTCAACTAATTATCCAGTTTTTCTGGTAACACTGATGCCTGGAAGTCAATTTAGTTCTATTACGCCTTCAATACTATCATTAATGGCCGAGTTGTGACATTTGCAGTGTTATGGCACAGGCCAAGCTTTTCCATTTGTACCTGTGTGTTTGACAACAAAACACAGAGCAAATCCTTTATATTAGGACTTCCAAATAACTGTATTATATCGCAAATTCAACTAATTATCAAGTTTTTCTAGTAACACTGATGCCTGGAGGTCAATTTAGTTCTATTGCGCCTTCAATACAATCATTAATGACCGAGTTGTCGCATTTTCAGTGTTATGGCACCACCAAGCTCTTCCATTTGTACCGGTGTGTTTGACAACAAAACACAGAGCAAATACTTTATATTAGGACTTCGAAATAACTGTCTTATATCGCAAATTCAACTAATTATCAAGTGTTTCTAGTAACACTGATGCCTGGACGTCAATTTAGTTCAATTGCGCCATAAATACTATCATTAATGGCCGAGTTGTCACGTTTGCAGTGATATGGCACAGGCCAAGCTCTTCCATTTGTACCGCTGTGTTTGACAACAAAATACAGAGCAAATCCTTTATCTTGGGACTTCGAAATAACTGTGTCATATCGCAAATTCAACTAATTATCCAGTTCTTCTGGTAACACTGATGCCTGGAAGTCAAATTAGTTCTATTACGCCTTCAATACTATCATTAATGGCCGCGTTGTGACATTTGCAGTGTTATGGCACAGGCCAACCTCTTCCATTTGTACCGGTGTGTTTGACAACAAAACACAGAGCAAATCCTTTATATTAGGACTTCCAAATAACTGTATTATATCGCAAATTCAACTAATTATCCAATTTTTCTGGCAACACTGATGCCTGGAAGTCAATTTAGTTCTATTGCGCCTTCAATACTATCATTAATGGCCGAGTTGTGACATTTGCAGTGTTATGGCACAGGCCAACCTCGTCCATTTGTACCGGTGTGTTTGACAACAAAACACAGAGCAAATCCTTTATATTAGGACTTCGAAATAACTGTCTTATATCGCAAATTCAACTAATTATAAAGTTTTTCTAGTAACACTGATGCCTGGACGTCAATTTAGTTCAATTGCGCCATCAATACTATCATTAATGGCCGAGTTGTCACGTTTGCAGTGTTATGGCACAGGCCAAGCTCTTCCATTTGTACCGCTGTGTTTGACAACAAAATACAGAGCAAATCCTTTATCTTGGGACTTCGAAATAACTGTGTCATATCGCAAATTCAACCAATTATCAAGTGTTCCTAGTAATACTGATGCCTGGAGGTGAATTTAGTTCTATTGCGCCATCAATACCATCATTAATGGGCGAGTTATCATGTTTGCAGAGTTATAGCACAGGCCAAGCTCTTCCATTTGTACCGGTGTGTTTGACAACAAAATACAGACCAAATCCTTTATCTTGGGACTTCGAAATAACTGTATCAACTAATTATCCAGTTTTCCTAGAAATACTGATGCCTGGAGGTCAATTTAGTTCTATTGCGCCATCAATACTATCATTAATGGGCGAGTTATCACGTTTGATGTGTTATAGCACAGGCCAAGCTCTTCCATTTGTACCGGTGTGTTTGACAACAAAACAGAGAGCAACTCCTTTATATTAAGACTTTGAAATAACTGTATCAACTAATTATCCAGTTTTCCTAGAAATACTGATGCCTGAAGGTCAATTTAATTCTATTGCGCCATCAATACTATCATTAATGGGCGAGTTATCACGTTTGATGTGTTATGGCACAGGCCAACCTCGTCCATTTGTACCGGTGTGTTTGACAACAAAACACAGAGCAAATCCTTTATCTTGGGACTTCGAAATAACTGTCTTATATCGCAAATTCAACTAATTATAAAGTTTTTCTAGTAACACTGATGCCTGGACGTCAATTTAGTTCAATTGCGCCATAAATACTATCATTAATGGCCGAGTTGTGACATTTGCAGTGTTATGGCACAGGCCAACCTCGTCCATTTGTACCGGTGTGTTTGACAACAAAACACAGAGCAAATCCTTTATATTAGGACTTCGAAATAACTGTCTTATATCGCAAATTCAACTAATTATAAAGTTTTTCTAGTAACACTGATGCCTGGACGTCAATTTAGTTCAATTGCGCCATCAATACTATCATTAATGGCCGAGTTGTCACGTTTGCAGTGTTATGGCACAGGCCAAGCTCTTCCATTTGTACCGCTGTGTTTGACAACAAAATACAGAGCAAATCCTTTATCTTGGGACTTCGAAATAACTGTGTCATATCGCAAATTCAACCAATTATCAAGTTTTCCTAGTAATACTGATGCCTGGAGGTGAATTTAGTTCTATTGCGCCATCAATACCATCATTAATGGGCGAGTTATCACGTTTGCAGTGTTATAGCACAGGCCAAGCTCTTCCATTTGTACCGGTGTGTTTGACAACAAAATACAGACCAAATCCTTTATCTTGGGACTTCGAAATAACTGTATCAACTAATTATCCAGTTTTCCTAGAAATACTGATGCCTGGAGGTCAATTTAGTTCTATTGCGCCATCAATACTATCATTAATGGGCGAGTTATCACGTTTGATGTGTTATAGCACAGGCCAAGCTCTTCCATTTGTACCGGTGTGTTTGACAACAAAATACAGACCAAATCCTTTATCTTGGGACTTCGAAATAACTGTATCAACTAATTATCCAGTTTTCCTAGAAATACTGATGCCTGGAGGTCAATTTAGTTCAATTGCGCCATCAATACTATCATTAATGGGCGAGTTATCACGTTTGATGTGTTATAGCACAGGCCAAGCTCTTCCATTTGTACCGGTGTGTTTGACAACAAAACAGAGAGCAACTCCATTATATTAAGACTTTGAAATAACTGTATCAACTAATTATCCAGTTTTCCTAGAAATACTGATGCCTGGAAGTCAATTTAGTTCTATTACGCCTTCAATACTATCATTAATGGCCGAGTTGTCAAGTTTGCAGTGATATGGCACAGGCCAAGCTCTTCCATTTGTACCGCTGTGTTTGACAACAAAATACAGAGCAAATCCTTTATCTTGGGACTTCGAAATAACTGTGTCATATCGCAAATTCAACTAATTATCCAGTTTTTCTGGTAACACTGATGCCTGGAAGTCAATTTAGTTCTATTACGCCTTCAATACTATCATTAATGGCCGAGTTGTGACATTTGCAGTGTTATGGCACAGGCCAAGCTTTTCCATTTGTACCTGTGTGTTTGACAACAAAACACAGAGCAAATCCTTTATATTAGGACTTCCAAATAACTGTATTATATCGCAAATTCAACTAATTATCAAGTTTTTCTAGTAACACTGATGCCTGGAGGTCAATTTAGTTCTATTGCGCCTTCAATACAATCATTAATGACCGAGTTGTCGCATTTTCAGTGTTATGGCACCACCAAGCTCTTCCATTTGTACCGGTGTGTTTGACAACAAAACACAGAGCAAATACTTTATATTAGGACTTCGAAATAACTGTCTTATATCGCAAATTCAACTAATTATCAAGTGTTTCTAGTAACACTGATGCCTGGACGTCAATTTAGTTCAATTGCGCCATAAATACTATCATTAATGGCCGAGTTGTCACGTTTGCAGTGATATGGCACAGGCCAAGCTCTTCCATTTGTACCGCTGTGTTTGACAACAAAATACAGAGCAAATCCTTTATCTTGGGACTTCGAAATAACTGTGTCATATCGCAAATTCAACTAATTATCCAGTTCTTCTGGTAACACTGATGCCTGGAAGTCAAATTAGTTCTATTACGCCTTCAATACTATCATTAATGGCCGCGTTGTGACATTTGCAGTGTTATGGCACAGGCCAACCTCTTCCATTTGTACCGGTGTGTTTGACAACAAAACACAGAGCAAATCCTTTATATTAGGACTTCCAAATAACTGTATTATATCGCAAATTCAACTAATTATCCAATTTTTCTGGCAACACTGATGCCTGGAAGTCAATTTAGTTCTATTGCGCCTTCAATACTATCATTAATGGCCGAGTTGTGACATTTGCAGTGTTATGGCACAGGCCAACCTCGTCCATTTGTACCGGTGTGTTTGACAACAAAACACAGAGCAAATCCTTTATATTAGGACTTCGAAATAACTGTCTTATATCGCAAATTCAACTAATTATAAAGTTTTTCTAGTAACACTGATGCCTGGACGTCAATTTAGTTCAATTGCGCCATCAATACTATCATTAATGGCCGAGTTGTCACGTTTGCAGTGTTATGGCACAGGCCAAGCTCTTCCATTTGTACCGCTGTGTTTGACAACAAAATACAGAGCAAATCCTTTATCTTGGGACTTCGAAATAACTGTGTCATATCGCAAATTCAACCAATTATCAAGTGTTCCTAGTAATACTGATGCCTGGAGGTGAATTTAGTTCTATTGCGCCATCAATACCATCATTAATGGGCGAGTTATCATGTTTGCAGAGTTATAGCACAGGCCAAGCTCTTCCATTTGTACCGGTGTGTTTGACAACAAAATACAGACCAAATCCTTTATCTTGGGACTTCGAAATAACTGTATCAACTAATTATCCAGTTTTCCTAGAAATACTGATGCCTGGAGGTCAATTTAGTTCTATTGCGCCATCAATACTATCATTAATGGGCGAGTTATCACGTTTGATGTGTTATAGCACAGGCCAAGCTCTTCCATTTGTACCGGTGTGTTTGACAACAAAACAGAGAGCAACTCCTTTATATTAAGACTTTGAAATAACTGTATCAACTAATTATCCAGTTTTCCTAGAAATACTGATGCCTGAAGGTCAATTTAATTCTATTGCGCCATCAATACTATCATTAATGGGCGAGTTATCACGTTTGATGTGTTATGGCACAGGCCAACCTCGTCCATTTGTACCGGTGTGTTTGACAACAAAACACAGAGCAAATCCTTTATATTAGGACTTCGAAATAACTGTCTTATATCGCAAATTCAACTAATTATAAAGTTTTTCTAGTAACACTGATGCCTGGACGTCAATTTAGTTCAATTGCGCCATAAATACTATCATTAATGGCCGAGTTGTCACGTTTGCAGTGATATGGCACAGGCCAAGCTCTTCCATTTGTACCGCTGTGTTTGACAACAAAATACAGAGCAAATGCTTTATCTTGGGACTTCGAAATAACTGTGTCATATCGCAAATTCAACCAATTATCAAGTTTTCCTAGTAATACTGATGCCTGGAGGTGAATTTAGTTCTATTGCGCCATCAATACCATCATTAATGGGCGAGTTATCACGTTTGCAGTGTTATAGCACAGGCCAAGCTCTTCCATTTGTACCGGTGTGTTTGACAACAAAATACAGACCAAATCCTTTATCTTGGGACTTCGAAATAACTGTGACATATTGCAAATTCAACTAATTAGCCAGTTTTGCTAGTAAAACTGATGCCTGGAGGTCATTTTAGTTCTATTGCGCCTTCAATACTATCATTAATGACCGAGTTGTCGCATTTTCAGTGTTATGGCACCACCAAGCTCTTCCATTTGTACCGGTGTGTTTGACAACAAAACACAGAGCAAATCCTTTATTTGGGACTTCGAAATAACTGTGTTATCTTGCCAATTCAACTAATTATCTAGTTTTCCTAGTCACTCTGATGCCTGGAGGTCATTTTTGTTCTATTGCGCCATAAATACTATCATTAATGGCCGAGTTGTCACATTTTCAGTGTTGTGGCACCGCCAAGCCCTTCCATTTGTACCACCGGTGTGTTTGACAACAAAATACAGAGCAAATCCTTTATCTTGGGACTTCGAAATAACTGTGTCATATCGCAAATTCAACTAATTATCCAGTTTTTCTGGTAACACTGATGCCTGGAAGTCAATTTAGTTATATTGCGCCTTCAATACTATCATTAATGGCCGAGTTGTGACCTTTGCAGTGTTATGGCACAGGCCAACCTCGTCCATTTGTACCGGTGTGTTTGACAACAAAACACAGAGCAAATCCTTTATATTAGGACTTCGAAATAACTGTCTTATATCGCAAATTCAACTAATTATAAAGTTTTTCTAGTAACACTGATGCCTGGACGTCAATTTAGTTCAATTGCGCCATAAATACTATCATTAATGGCCGAGTTGTCACGTTTGCAGTGATATGGCACAGGCCAAGCTCTTCCATTTGTACCGCTGTGTTTGACAACAAAATACAGAGCAAATCCTTTATCTTGGGACTTCGAAATAACTGTGTCATATCGCAAATTCAACTAATTATCCAGTTCTTCTGGTAACACTGATGCCTGGAAGTCAAATTAGTTCTATTACGCCTTCAATACTATCATTAATGGCCGCGTTGTGACATTTGCAGTGTTATGGCACAGGCCAACCTCTTCCATTTGTACCGGTGTGTTTGACAACAAAACACAGAGCAAATCCTTTATATTAGGACTTCCAAATAACTGTATTATATCGCAAATTCAACTAATTATCCAATTTTTCTGGTAACACTGATGCCTGGAAGTCAATTTAGTTCTATTGCGCCTTCAATACTATCATTAATGGCCGAGTTGTGACATTTGCAGTGTTATGGCACAGGCCAACCTCGTCCATTTGTACCGGTGTGTTTGACAACAAAACACAGAGCAAATCCTTTATATTAGGACTTCGAAATAACTGTCTTATATCGCAAATTCAACTAATTATAAAGTTTTTCTAGTAACACTGATGCCTGGACGTCAATTTAGTTCAATTGCGCCATCAATACTATCATTAATGGCCGAGTTGTCACGTTTGCAGTGTTATGGCACAGGCCAAGCTCTTCCATTTGTACCGCTGTGTTTGACAACAAAATACAGAGCAAATCCTTTATCTTGGGACTTCGAAATAACTGTGTCATATCGCAAATTCAACCAATTATCAAGTTTTCCTAGTAATACTGATGCCTGGAGGTGAATTTAGTTCTATTGCGCCATCAATACCATCATTAATGGGCGAGTTATCACGTTTGCAGTGTTATAGCACAGGCCAAGCTCTTCCATTTGTACCGGTGTGTTTGACAACAAAATACAGACCAAATCCTTTATCTTGGGACTTCGAAATAACTGTATCAACTAATTATCCAGTTTTCCTAGAAATACTGATGCCTGGAGGTCAATTTAGTTCTATTGCGCCATCAATACTATCATTAATGGGCGAGTTATCACGTTTGATGTGTTATAGCACAGGCCAAGCTCTTCCATTTGTACCGGTGTGTTTGACAACAAAATACAGACCAAATCCTTTATCTTGGGACTTCGAAATAACTGTATCAACTAATTATCCAGTTTTCCTAGAAATACTGATGCCTGGAGGTCAATTTAGTTCTATTGCGCCATCAATACTATCATTAATGGGCGAGTTATCACGTTTGATGTGTTATAGCACAGGCCAAGCTCTTCCATTTGTACCGGTGTGTTTGACAACAAAACAGAGAGCAACTCCATTATATTAAGACTTTGAAATAACTGTATCAACTAATTATCCAGTTTTCCTAGAAATACTGATGCCTGGAAGTCAATTTAGTTCTATTACGCCTTCAATACTATCATTAATGGCCGAGTTGTCACGTTTGCAGTGATATGGCACAGGCCAAGCTCTTCCATTTGTACCGCTGTGTTTGACAACAAAATACAGAGCAAATCCTTTATCTTGGGACTTCGAAATAACTGTGTCATATCGCAAATTCAACTAATTATCCAGTTTTTCTGGTAACACTGATGCCTGGAAGTCAATTTAGTTCTATTACGCCTTCAATACTATCATTAATGGCCGAGTTGTGACATTTGCAGTGTTATGGCACAGGCCAAGCTTTTCCATTTGTACCTGTGTGTTTGACAACAAAACACAGAGCAAATCCTTTATATTAGGACTTCCAAATAACTGTATTATATCGCAAATTCAACTAATTATCAAGTTTTTCTAGTAACACTGATGCCTGGAGGTCAATTTAGTTCTATTGCGCCTTCAATACCAGCATTAATGACCGAGTTGTCGCATTTTCAGTGTTATGGCACCACCAAGCTCTTCCATTTGTACCGGTGTGTTTGACAACAAAATACAGAGCAAATCCTTTATCTTGGGACTTCGAAATAACTGTGTCATATCGCAAATTCAACTAATTATCCAGTTCTTCTGGTAACACTGATGCCTGGAAGTCAAATTAGTTCTATTACGCCTTCAATACTATCATTAATGGCCGCGTTGTGACATTTGCAGTGTTATGGCACAGGCCAACCTCTTCCATTTGTACCGGTGTGTTTGACAACAAAACACAGAGCAAATCCTTTATATTAGGACTTCCAAATAACTGTATTATATCGCAAATTCAACTAATTATCCAATTTTTCTGGTAACACTGATGCCTGGAAGTCAATTTAGTTCTATTGCGCCTTCAATACTATCATTAATGACCGAGTTGTCGCATTTTCAGTGTTATGGCACCACCAAGCTCTTCCATTTGTACCGGTGTGTTTGACAACAAAACACAGAGCAAATACTTTATATTAGGACTTCGAAATAACTGTCTTATATCGCAAATTCAACTAATTATCAAGTGTTTCTAGTAACACTGATGCCTGGACGTCAATTTAGTTCAATTGCGCCATAAATACTATCATTAATGGCCGAGTTGTCACGTTTGCAGTGATATGGCACAGGCCAAGCTCTTCCATTTGTACCGCTGTGTTTGACAACAAAATACAGAGCAAATCCTTTATCTTGGGACTTCGAAATAACTGTGTCATATCGCAAATTCAACTAATTATCCAGTTCTTCTGGTAACACTGATGCCTGGAAGTCAAATTAGTTCTATTACGCCTTCAATACTATCATTAATGGCCGCGTTGTGACATTTGCAGTGTTATGGCACAGGCCAACCTCTTCCATTTGTACCGGTGTGTTTGACAACAAAACACAGAGCAAATCCTTTATATTAGGACTTCCAAATAACTGTATTATATCGCAAATTCAACTAATTATCCAATTTTTCTGGTAACACTGATGCCTGGAAGTCAATTTAGTTCTATTGCGCCTTCAATACTATCATTAATGGCCGAGTTGTGACATTTGCAGTGTTATGGCACAGGCCAACCTCGTCCATTTGTACCGGTGTGTTTGACAACAAAACACAGAGCAAATCCTTTATATTAGGACTTCGAAATAACTGTCTTATATCGCAAATTCAACTAATTATAAAGTTTTTCTAGTAACACTGATGCCTGGACGTCAATTTAGTTCAATTGCGCCATCAATACTATCATTAATGGCCGAGTTGTCACGTTTGCAGTGTTATGGCACAGGCCAAGCTCTTCCATTTGTACCGCTGTGTTTGACAACAAAATACAGAGCAAATCCTTTATCTTGGGACTTCGAAATAACTGTGTCATATCGCAAATTCAACCAATTATCAAGTGTTCCTAGTAATACTGATGCCTGGAGGTGAATTTAGTTCTATTGCGCCATCAATACCATCATTAATGGGCGAGTTATCATGTTTGCAGTGTTATAGCACAGGCCAAGCTCTTCCATTTGTACCGGTGTGTTTGACAACGAAATACAGACCAAATCCTTTATCTTGGGACTTCGAAATAACTGTATCAACTAATTATCCAGTTTTCCTAGAAATACTGATGCCTGGAGGTCATTTTTGTTCTATTGCGCCATAAATACTATCATTAATGGCCGAGTTGTCACATTTTCAGTGTTGTGGCACCGCCAAGCCCTTCCATTTGTACCACCGGTGTGTTTGACAACAAAATACAGAGCAAATCCTTTATCTTGGGACTTCGAAATAACTGTGTCATATCGCAAATTCAACTAATTATCCAGTTTTTCTGGTAACACTGATGCCTGGAAGTCAATTTAGTTATATTGCGCCTTCAATACTATCATTAATGGCCGAGTTGTGACCTTTGCAGTGTTATGGCACAGGCCAACCTCGTCCATTTGTACCGGTGTGTTTGACAACAAAACACAGAGCAAATCCTTTATATTAGGACTTCGAAATAACTGTCTTATATCGCAAATTCAACTAATTATAAAGTTTTTCTAGTAACACTGATGCCTGGACGTCAATTTAGTTCAATTGCGCCATAAATACTATCATTAATGGCCGAGTTGTCACGTTTGCAGTGATATGGCACAGGCCAAGCTCTTCCATTTGTACCGCTGTGTTTGACAACAAAATACAGAGCAAATCCTTTATCTTGGGACTTCGAAATAACTGTGTCATATCGCAAATTCAACTAATTATCCAGTTCTTCTGGTAACACTGATGCCTGGAAGTCAAATTAGTTCTATTACGCCTTCAATACTATCATTAATGGCCGCGTTGTGACATTTGCAGTGTTATGGCACAGGCCAACCTCTTCCATTTGTACCGGTGTGTTTGACAACAAAACACAGAGCAAATCCTTTATATTAGGACTTCCAAATAACTGTATTATATCGCAAATTCAACTAATTATCCAATTTTTCTGGTAACACTGATGCCTGGAAGTCAATTTAGTTCTATTGCGCCTTCAATACTATCATTAATGGCCGAGTTGTGACATTTGCAGTGTTATGGCACAGGCCAACCTCGTCCATTTGTACCGGTGTGTTTGACAACAAAACACAGAGCAAATCCTTTATATTAGGACTTCGAAATAACTGTCTTATATCGCAAATTCAACTAATTATAAAGTTTTTCTAGTAACACTGATGCCTGGACGTCAATTTAGTTCAATTGCGCCATCAATACTATCATTAATGGCCGAGTTGTCACGTTTGCAGTGTTATGGCACAGGCCAAGCTCTTCCATTTGTACCGCTGTGTTTGACAACAAAATACAGAGCAAATCCTTTATCTTGGGACTTCGAAATAACTGTGTCATATCGCAAATTCAACCAATTATCAAGTTTTCCTAGTAATACTGATGCCTGGAGGTGAATTTAGTTCTATTGCGCCATCAATACCATCATTAATGGGCGAGTTATCACGTTTGCAGTGTTATAGCACAGGCCAAGCTCTTCCATTTGTACCGGTGTGTTTGACAACAAAATACAGACCAAATCCTTTATCTTGGGACTTCGAAATAACTGTATCAACTAATTATCCAGTTTTCCTAGAAATACTGATGCCTGGAGGTCAATTTAGTTCTATTGCGCCATCAATACTATCATTAATGGGCGAGTTATCACGTTTGATGTGTTATAGCACAGGCCAAGCTCTTCCATTTGTACCGGTGTGTTTGACAACAAAATACAGACCAAATCCTTTATCTTGGGACTTCGAAATAACTGTATCAACTAATTATCCAGTTTTCCTAGAAATACTGATGCCTGGAGGTCAATTTAGTTCTATTGCGCCATCAATACTATCATTAATGGGCGAGTTATCACGTTTGATGTGTTATAGCACAGGCCAAGCTCTTCCATTTGTACCGGTGTGTTTGACAACAAAACAGAGAGCAACTCCATTATATTAAGACTTTGAAATAACTGTATCAACTAATTATCCAGTTTTCCTAGAAATACTGATGCCTGGAAGTCAATTTAGTTCTATTACGCCTTCAATACTATCATTAATGGCCGAGTTGTCACGTTTGCAGTGATATGGCACAGGCCAAGCTCTTCCATTTGTACCGCTGTGTTTGACAACAAAATACAGAGCAAATCCTTTATCTTGGGACTTCGAAATAACTGTGTCATATCGCAAATTCAACTAATTATCCAGTTTTTCTGGTAACACTGATGCCTGGAAGTCAATTTAGTTCTATTACGCCTTCAATACTATCATTAATGGCCGAGTTGTGACATTTGCAGTGTTATGGCACAGGCCAAGCTTTTCCATTTGTACCTGTGTGTTTGACAACAAAACACAGAGCAAATCCTTTATATTAGGACTTCCAAATAACTGTATTATATCGCAAATTCAACTAATTATCAAGTTTTTCTAGTAACACTGATGCCTGGAGGTCAATTTAGTTCTATTGCGCCTTCAATACCAGCATTAATGACCGAGTTGTCGCATTTTCAGTGTTATGGCACCACCAAGCTCTTCCATTTGTACCGGTGTGTTTGACAACAAAATACAGAGCAAATCCTTTATCTTGGGACTTCGAAATAACTGTGTCATATCGCAAATTCAACTAATTATCCAGTTCTTCTGGTAACACTGATGCCTGGAAGTCAAATTAGTTCTATTACGCCTTCAATACTATCATTAATGGCCGCGTTGTGACATTTGCAGTGTTATGGCACAGGCCAACCTCTTCCATTTGTACCGGTGTGTTTGACAACAAAACACAGAGCAAATCCTTTATATTAGGACTTCCAAATAACTGTATTATATCGCAAATTCAACTAATTATCCAATTTTTCTGGTAACACTGATGCCTGGAAGTCAATTTAGTTCTATTGCGCCTTCAATACTATCATTAATGACCGAGTTGTCGCATTTTCAGTGTTATGGCACCACCAAGCTCTTCCATTTGTACCGGTGTGTTTGACAACAAAACACAGAGCAAATACTTTATATTAGGACTTCGAAATAACTGTCTTATATCGCAAATTCAACTAATTATCAAGTGTTTCTAGTAACACTGATGCCTGGACGTCAATTTAGTTCAATTGCGCCATAAATACTATCATTAATGGCCGAGTTGTCACGTTTGCAGTGATATGGCACAGGCCAAGCTCTTCCATTTGTACCGCTGTGTTTGACAACAAAATACAGAGCAAATCCTTTATCTTGGGACTTCGAAATAACTGTGTCATATCGCAAATTCAACTAATTATCCAGTTCTTCTGGTAACACTGATGCCTGGAAGTCAAATTAGTTCTATTACGCCTTCAATACTATCATTAATGGCCGCGTTGTGACATTTGCAGTGTTATGGCACAGGCCAACCTCTTCCATTTGTACCGGTGTGTTTGACAACAAAACACAGAGCAAATCCTTTATATTAGGACTTCCAAATAACTGTATTATATCGCAAATTCAACTAATTATCCAATTTTTCTGGTAACACTGATGCCTGGAAGTCAATTTAGTTCTATTGCGCCTTCAATACTATCATTAATGGCCGAGTTGTGACATTTGCAGTGTTATGGCACAGGCCAACCTCGTCCATTTGTACCGGTGTGTTTGACAACAAAACACAGAGCAAATCCTTTATATTAGGACTTCGAAATAACTGTCTTATATCGCAAATTCAACTAATTATAAAGTTTTTCTAGTAACACTGATGCCTGGACGTCAATTTAGTTCAATTGCGCCATCAATACTATCATTAATGGCCGAGTTGTCACGTTTGCAGTGTTATGGCACAGGCCAAGCTCTTCCATTTGTACCGCTGTGTTTGACAACAAAATACAGAGCAAATCCTTTATCTTGGGACTTCGAAATAACTGTGTCATATCGCAAATTCAACCAATTATCAAGTGTTCCTAGTAATACTGATGCCTGGAGGTGAATTTAGTTCTATTGCGCCATCAATACCATCATTAATGGGCGAGTTATCATGTTTGCAGTGTTATAGCACAGGCCAAGCTCTTCCATTTGTACCGGTGTGTTTGACAACAAAATACAGACCAAATCCTTTATCTTGGGACTTCGAAATAACTGTATCAACTAATTATCCAGTTTTCCTAGAAATACTGATGCCTGGAGGTCAATTTAGTTCTATTGCGCCATCAATACTATCATTAATGGGCGAGTTATCACGTTTGATGTGTTATAGCACAGGCCAAGCTCTTCCATTTGTACCGGTGTGTTTGACAACAAAACAGAGAGCAACTCCTTTATATTAAGACTTTGAAATAACTGTATCAACTAATTATCCAGTTTTCCTAGAAATACTGATGCCTGAAGGTCAATTTAATTCTATTGCGCCATCAATACTATCATTAATGGGCGAGTTATCACGTTTGATGTGTTATGGCACAGGCCAACCTCGTCCATTTGTACCGGTGTGTTTGACAACAAAACACAGAGCAAATCCTTTATATTAGGACTTCGAAATAACTGTCTTATATCGCAAATTCAACTAATTATAAAGTTATTCTAGTAACACTGATGCCTGGACGTCAATTTAGTTCAATTGCGCCATAAATACTATCATTAATGGCCGAGTTGTCACGTTTGCAGTGATATGGCACAGGCCAAGCTCTTCCATTTGTACCGCTGTGTTTGACAACAAAATACAGAGCAAATCCTTTATCTTGGGACTTCGAAATAACTGTGTCATATCGCAAATTCAACTAATTATCCAGTTCTTCTGGTAACACTGATGCCTGGAAGTCAAATTAGTTCTATTACGCCTTCAATACTATCATTAATGGCCGCGTTGTGACATTTGCAGTGTTATGGCACAGGCCAACCTCTTCCATTTGTACCGGTGTGTTTGACAACAAAACACAGAGCAAATCCTTTATATTAGGACTTCCAAATAACTGTATTATATCGCAAATTCAACTAATTATCCAATTTTTCTGGTAACACTGATGCCTGGAAGTCAATTTAGTTCTATTGCGCCTTCAATACTATCATTAATGGCCGAGTTGTGACATTTGCAGTGTTATGGCACAGGCCAACCTCGTCCATTTGTACCGGTGTGTTTGACAACAAAACACAGAGCAAATCCTTTATATTAGGACTTCGAAATAACTGTCTTATATCGCAAATTCAACTAATTATAAAGTTTTTCTAGTAACACTGATGCCTGGACGTCAATTTAGTTCAATTGCGCCATCAATACTATCATTAATGGCCGAGTTGTCACGTTTGCAGTGTTATGGCACAGGCCAAGCTCTTCCATTTGTACCGCTGTGTTTGACAACAAAATACAGAGCAAATCCTTTATCTTGGGACTTCGAAATAACTGTGTCATATCGCAAATTCAACCAATTATCAAGTTTTCCTAGTAATACTGATGCCTGGAGGTGAATTTAGTTCTATTGCGCCATCAATACCATCATTAATGGGCGAGTTATCACGTTTGCAGTGTTATAGCACAGGCCAAGCTCTTCCATTTGTACCGGTGTGTTTGACAACAAAATACAGACCAAATCCTTTATCTTGGGACTTCGAAATAACTGTATCAACTAATTATCCAGTTTTCCTAGAAATACTGATGCCTGGAGGTCAATTTAGTTCTATTGCGCCATCAATACTATCATTAATGGGCGAGTTATCACGTTTGATGTGTTATAGCACAGGCCAAGCTCTTCCATTTGTACCGGTGTGTTTGACAACAAAATACAGACCAAATCCTTTATCTTGGGACTTCGAAATAACTGTATCAACTAATTATCCAGTTTTCCTAGAAATACTGATGCCTGGAGGTCAATTTAGTTCTATTGCGCCATCAATACTATCATTAATGGGCGAGTTATCACGTTTGATGTGTTATAGCACAGGCCAAGCTCTTCCATTTGTACCGGTGTGTTTGACAACAAAACAGAGAGCAACTCCATTATATTAAGACTTTGAAATAACTGTATCAACTAATTATCCAGTTTTCCTAGAAATACTGATGCCTGGAAGTCAATTTAGTTCTATTACGCCTTCAATACTATCATTAATGGCCGAGTTGTCACGTTTGCAGTGATATGGCACAGGCCAAGCTCTTCCATTTGTACCGCTGTGTTTGACAACAAAATACAGAGCAAATCCTTTATCTTGGGACTTCGAAATAACTGTGTCATATCGCAAATTCAACTAATTATCCAGTTTTTCTGGTAACACTGATGCCTGGAAGTCAATTTAGTTCTATTACGCCTTCAATACTATCATTAATGGCCGAGTTGTGACATTTGCAGTGTTATGGCACAGGCCAAGCTTTTCCATTTGTACCTGTGTGTTTGACAACAAAACACAGAGCAAATCCTTTATATTAGGACTTCCAAATAACTGTATTATATCGCAAATTCAACTAATTATCAAGTTTTTCTAGTAACACTGATGCCTGGAGGTCAATTTAGTTCTATTGCGCCTTCAATACAATCATTAATGACCGAGTTGTCGCATTTTCAGTGTTATGGCACCACCAAGCTCTTCCATTTGTACCGGTGTGTTTGACAACAAAACACAGAGCAAATACTTTATATTAGGACTTCGAAATAACTGTCTTATATCGCAAATTCAACTAATTATCAAGTGTTTCTAGTAACACTGATGCCTGGACGTCAATTTAGTTCAATTGCGCCATAAATACTATCATTAATGGCCGAGTTGTCACGTTTGCAGTGATATGGCACAGGCCAAGCTCTTCCATTTGTACCGCTGTGTTTGACAACAAAATACAGAGCAAATCCTTTATCTTGGGACTTCGAAATAACTGTGTCATATCGCAAATTCAACTAATTATCCAGTTCTTCTGGTAACACTGATGCCTGGAAGTCAAATTAGTTCTATTACGCCTTCAATACTATCATTAATGGCCGCGTTGTGACATTTGCAGTGTTATGGCACAGGCCAACCTCTTCCATTTGTACCGGTGTGTTTGACAACAAAACACAGAGCAAATCCTTTATATTAGGACTTCCAAATAACTGTATTATATCGCAAATTCAACTAATTATCCAATTTTTCTGGTAACACTGATGCCTGGAAGTCAATTTAGTTCTATTGCGCCTTCAATACTATCATTAATGGCCGAGTTGTCACGTTTGCAGTGTTATGGCACAGGCCAACCTCGTCCATTTGTACCGGTGTGTTTGACAACAAAACACAGAGCAAATCCTTTATATTAGGACTTCGAAATAACTGTCTTATATCGCAAATTCAACTAATTATAAAGTTTTTCTAGTAACACTGATGCCTGGACGTCAATTTAGTTCAATTGCGCCATCAATACTATCATTAATGGCCGAGTTGTCACGTTTGCAGTGTTATGGCACAGGCCAAGCTCTTCCATTTGTACCGCTGTGTTTGACAACAAAATACAGAGCAAATCCTTTATCTTGGGACTTCGAAATAACTGTGTCAAATCGCAAATTCAACCAATTATCAAGTTTTCCTAGTAATACTGATGCCTGGAGGTGAATTTAGTTCTATTGCGCCATCAATACCATCATTAATGGGCGAGTTATCACGTTTGCAGAGTTATAGCACAGGCCAAGCTCTTCCATTTGTACCGGTGTGTTTGACAACAAAATACAGACCAAATCCTTTATCTTGGGACTTCGAAATAACTGTATCAACTAATTATCCAGTTTTCCTAGAAATACTGATGCCTGGAGGTCAATTTAGTTCTATTACGCCATCAATACTATCATTAATGGGCGAGTTATCACGTTTGATGTGTTATAGCACAGGCCAAGCTCTTCCATTTGTACCGGTGTGTTTGACAACAAAACAGAGAGCAACTCCTTTATATTAAGACTTTGAAATAACTGTATCAACTAATTATCCAGTTTTCCTAGAAATACTGATGCCTGGAGGTCACTTTAATTCTATTGCGCCATCAATACTATCATTAATGGGCGAGTTATCACGTTTGATGTGTTATAGCACAGGCCAAGCTCTTCCATTTGTACCGCTGTGTTTGACCAAAAAACACAGAGGAAATCCTTTATCTTGGGACTTCGAAATAACTGTCTTATATCGCAAATTCAACTAATTATAAAGTTTTTCTAGTAACACTGATGCCTGGACGTCAATTTAGTTCAATTGCGCCATCAATACTATCATTAATGGCCGAGTTGTCACGTTTGCATTGATAAGGCACAGGCCAAGCTCTTCCATTTGTACCGCTGTGTTTGACAACAAAACACAGAGCAAATACTTTATATTAGGACTTCGAAATAACTGTGTGATATCGCAAATTCAACTAATTATCCAGTTTTTCTGGTAACACTGATGCCTGGAAGTCAATTTAGTTCTATTACCCCTTCAATACTATCATTAATGGCCGAGTTGTGACATTTGCAGTGTTATGGCACAGGCCAAGCTTTTCCATTTGTACCGGTGTGTTTGACAACAAAACACAGAGCAAATCCTTTATATTAGGACTTCCAAATAACTGTATTATATCGCAAATTCAACTAATTATCAAGTTTTTCTAGTAACACTGATGCCTGGAGGTCAATTTAGTTCTATTGCGCCTTCAATACTATCATTAATGGCCGAGTTGTCACGTTTGCAGTGTTATGGCACAGGCCAACCTCGTCCATTTGTACCGGTGTGTTTGACAACAAAACACAGAGCAAATCCTTTATATTAGGACTTCGAAATAACTGTCTTATATCGCAAATTCAACTAATTATAAAGTTTTTCTAGTAACACTGATGCCTGGACGTCAATTTAGTTCAATTGCGCCATCAATACTATCATTAATGGCCGAGTTGTCACGTTTGCAGTGTTATGGCACAGGCCAAGCTCTTCCATTTGTACCGCTGTGTTTGACAACAAAATACAGAGCAAATCCTTTATCTTGGGACTTCGAAATAACTGTGTCAAATCGCAAATTCAACCAATTATCAAGTTTTCCTAGTAATACTGATGCCTGGAGGTGAATTTAGTTCTATTGCGCCATCAATACCATCATTAATGGGCGAGTTATCACGTTTGCAGAGTTATAGCACAGGCCAAGCTCTTCCATTTGTACCGGTGTGTTTGACAACAAAATACAGACCAAATCCTTTATCTTGGGACTTCGAAATAACTGTATCAACTAATTATCCAGTTTTCCTAGAAATACTGATGCCTGGAGGTCAATTTAGTTCTATTACGCCATCAATACTATCATTAATGGGCGAGTTATCACGTTTGATGTGTTATAGCACAGGCCAAGCTCTTCCATTTGTACCGGTGTGTTTGACAACAAAACAGAGAGCAACTCCTTTATATTAAGACTTTGAAATAACTGTATCAACTAATTATCCAGTTTTCCTAGAAATACTGATGCCTGGAGGTCACTTTAATTCTATTGCGCCATCAATACTATCATTCATGGGCGAGTTATCACGTTTGATGTGTTATAGCACAGGCCAAGCTCTTCCATTTGTACCGCTGTGTTTGACCAAAAAACACAGAGGAAATCCTTTATCTTGGGACTTCGAAATAACTGTCTTATATCGCAAATTCAACTAATTATAAAGTTTTTCTAGTAACACTGATGCCTGGACGTCAATTTAGTTCAATTGCGCCATCAATACTATCATTAATGGCCGAGTTGTCACGTTTGCATTGATAAGGCACAGGCCAAGCTCTTCCATTTGTACCGCTGTGTTTGACAACAAAACACAGAGCAAATACTTTATATTAGGACTTCGAAATAACTGTGTCATATCGCAAATTCAACTAATTATCCAGTTTTTCTGGTAACACTGATGCCTGGAAGTCAATTTAATTCTATTACGCCTTCAATACTATCATTAAAGAATCCAAGTCATCCAAAAGGCATTGCGCGCTTATGTTATTGTTTACATACGGGACATGGACCTTTCAACGGACTCGACTCGATCGAGCAATGGAGGTTAGAGACCCGGGAATTGATATTGTTCACTTCAAGTATTGTAGATAAAAGCAGGTGAAGATGAAAGTCGTCCTGGTCCTTCACACAATTGCTACGGCTCTCCAACTGCAGTTGCTTGTGCTCAGCCTGAGCGAAATGCTAACGAGCCATCACCAAACGCATTGGGAACTCTCACTTCTGACCGAGTGGTAAGCATGTTTTTATTTGGAATATCGTACTTTAAATTTGAGTTAGTTATTATCTATTTTAAAAATGAACTTTCATACGAATAAACATTTGTAGGTTTGCTCCTGCAAGAACACCTGCAGCAGGAAGAAAGGTGCCAAAACAAAGGGTTGTTCGTCGTGCAAAAGTGTTTCCCTAAAATGCTGTGTTACTGTAAATGCGGTACCAAAAGGCGGGATTCAAGAATAAAGTTAGCCTTATAGTTATAAATCGTAATCCAAATGCCTTTGCTCGACACCAGGAGCAAGTCGCAAATGCTGAGAGAAATAAAGGTGAGAAATGAAATGTGCTAATACTTTTTCTTCTGTTGTTTCGCGCGAGACTAGCTGCAACCAAAAATCGGTAACTTTGTGATGATGATCAGAAATGGGGTCAGTTTACTTGCATCGATTTTGCTTTAACTGTAAATAAATTCTAGAATGATATTTTTGAATCCACTGAAAATCTAATATTAAATGAACTTATTGGTATACGTTTTCCCCTTTATTTATACGTGTTTCTCTTTTATCTCACGGCATATAATTGTAGTTTTGTTTAATAGAAACTAGACTCGATAACCCCTTAGTTTATTCAGATCCTGCCTACGCGGTAATTATTATCAAATTCCTTATTTGTTTTTGTTTTGAATGAAATAAACGTATATTGAAGGTTGTACCTTTTACGAATGAAAACTACTGTCGAAAACTACTTCTGTTAATGCACCTATCAATGTTAAGCCCAGGGGGTGGGGTGGGGGTGGGGGTGGGGGTGGGGGCAAGGGGTGAGGATTTGACAGGCAGGGCTACCCCGAGGGTGGAGATTTTGACATACGCTGCTTGCCCAGGGTGGGGTTATTTATAGGAAACATAAGGAAGACAGGGCAGATATTTTTGACCAAACGTGTTCTCCCGAGGTTGGGGAATTTGTCATTTTTTTGGGCAAAAATGTAAAATCCCCACCCCTTGCCAAACCCCCCTCCCCCGGGCTTAACATTTATACTAAGGTGCATAGCAGGATTTCATTGTGCTGTAGTTTGCCCCACTCATACAAAATCTG
The DNA here is from genome assembly GCA_030867875.1 of Actinernus sp. WN-2022. Classification (NCBI taxonomy): domain Eukaryota; kingdom Metazoa; phylum Cnidaria; class Anthozoa; order Actiniaria; family Actinernidae; genus Actinernus; species Actinernus sp. WN-2022. The sequence continues at coordinate 105,410,582 of JAOWCC010001634.1, read as the reverse complement.
TTCTAGGTCTACAGACCCCATGGCACAAGTACACCATACAGGTCGCTGGGGATATATCATCTGGTTGACCGTGTGGTTCAAGCGAACTCTAGACTTCCATGACCTTAAGTTAATAGCCTTCAGAAGCAGTATATCTTTATCACCTTCTGGTAGTTCCCCACCGCATGCCGTGACATGACATTGAAATAATTTCCCATTGTTTTTGTCCTGCTGATCCAATCAAATCAGTTATGGACATGCCATAGTTTGTCCCACTCATCTGAAATCTGCTCTATTTAGTAACTGATCTGCCTAGATCGAGAAGTTCTAACATTAGCTATTTGGACAAAGGGAGAAGAACCAGATTATTCAAGTAACTCATTTCGAAAGGCAGCCTACAGGCAATATTGCCTGTGGAAATATGGAAAACTGGGTTGAGCAAACCGCAGAGTTCTACCATCCAGTGTGGTGCTCATGATCCGATAAGACTATCCACAACCAGGCAGAGCATACATTGGATACAAAAATTACTTATCTACATATTTTTTAAAGGGGCTATATCACTAGGATTATTGGTCCACCATTATCATTGCTCCAGTTGGAAACATTTCAGGACATTTAAAGTGCAAGTAACATTTTAACACAGCATGAATTCTTTATGCTCAAATTTTATATTTTGTTATAGTTAGTCTAAATTATTTTTCTTCAAAAGGCAGTCACAGTAATTAAACTAGAATAAAAGCTACCTGAATTGCAGGACTGTGTTGTCTCAGTGTCATAATTCAATCCTATGGGATGTTATTGTGCCAGTTCTCTTGGGAGTTGATTCATCTGATGACATCACAGGATCCACCAAAAGTAATCACAATTAGTGATTATATGCCAAAAATATACCTTTTTGTTAGAAAACCATAACAGTACAATAATAATTATACATGTACATTTTTATTTTTTAATAAGATGCTTTCATGATACCAAAATATTTCGAAACTAGTTACTTTTTTTGTGGGGGATGTACTAGACTGTTAAGGTCCAAGCCTATCCCTCCCTCCCTCAGGCATTGATATTTTTGAATGAGCACTGCAACATAAACCACCTTTGGTGTCAGCTAAGTTATGCAAATGCTCCACCATGTATAAAAATTGATGTAAAATACTCTGACAAAGCAAACAGGACATTTTCACGATGCCATCACATACTACAACTACTTCGAATTTGTATCAGTCTTGGAACTCTCAAAGGAATTGATAAATTTGAAAGAGAAAAAAAAAAAATGATGCCATAATGAAAATGCGCTATTCTCCACCCTCTCTGACAAATGCCCCTGGGACAGGTGCCTAGGCATGTTGGGGGGGGGGGGGGGGGGAGGAGATGACAGTACTTGTAACTCGTGCATTGCATTTATTAGGCAAGTTTAGTATTCGCAGACGAGCTGGATGAGGACTCAATGTGATGGACTTTCCTAAAAGCTGTTCAGCAGAGCCTCCATTTATTGCTAGTTCCAGCTCATCTGTGAGAAGACAAAACTAGCTTATTGAAACCACAGTAGATCTCAGATTCCTTATCCTTGTATTAGAATTAGTTGAACATCAAAAGGCATGCTAGTATGAATGGAAATTGAGTATAGCACAAACAATACTTCAATGTATTATTGTAATCTCTTAAAACTTTTGTATATAGACAATGATGGTGGTCCTAGCACTAGGGACAACCTCTCTACTATACCAGGCCCATACATGTATTATGTTCATTTAACCTTGTCTGTAAATGCAATTGGACTCTATATAAATTTTGTAATCAACTTTTCAATTATTTACTGTTACTCAGCTGTTTAACACTAGTTTCCCCCTTTTATTAACCACACAATAATTATTAGGCCTTCAGTCTCAGTCCATACTCAATACCTCTTGCAGTCAATTTTGTTATCAGTACCAACCAACAGACCTACAATCTTGGACAAAATAGGTTGGCACATCCATTTGAGATTAAAACACAAGAAAATTATTACCCTTTTCCTTATATACCCATCCCCTGGCTCAATGTTGTTGTTTTCTAGTTATGCACAACAAGCTAAATATAAAAATTGCCCTTTCAACATTGAATGAACAGGGAGGTCCAGAATACAAAACACGTTTGTCCAAGATTGTACACATGTATAGCTTATTCCTTGTGATTTTTATTTTAGTTTTAAAATTCTGTTGCGTAATCTAAAAAGCAATAATTTATTACTCAAGTTATGTAGTTCATGGCCTTGTTTGGAGGCTTCCAATAAAAACATAAAATGTATTAGGAACACAGTGTTAAATGAAAAGTTACATTTATGTAAACATATTGTCAAAAGCTGTAATTTTGAAAAGCATTGGGATTAGCTACAGTCACCCAGATGAGAAACAAAATATGGACTGCCAACCAGAGTGTGCAATTCCAGTGGATTCTCAGTGGACCAGTATAAGAAATATATATCATTAAAAAACACATTAATGACATTTTGACCAATCAGATGAAGCAACTAAGCCATGTAGTGTTTTATTGGGTATTAAGGAGGATGCACTAGGGCCTTTATATACCACTAGGGTCTCTATGTATACACAGATACATGGTCAAATGCATGAGCAATACAGTGAAATTGAAAGACCTTTCAATCTTCCCTTTCTGAAACTGCCACCACAGAAATATCACGCTGGGATCCTTTTGCATCACTCCTCGATGGTGTGGACTGAAAGTGTTGGCGTTTACCTAAATGTAAATAGCAACCATTTAAAGTTTAGTTTGACATGTATTTGAAAAAGAAACACTGCAATTTATCAGAGCGGAGAGGAACAGTCTATATATGCCAGGGAGACGGAAAGATGTCCAGAAAAAAACTAGGGAGGAGGAAGAAAAATTATGGGATTACATTCATGTTCTTGGGCTTGGGAGAAATGTTTAAAACTTACTAGGGAGGAGGGAGAAAAAATCGAAAACTAGGTCTAGGAATGAGTTATCACACCCGAAATGTTAGCTGAGAATGAGATACAAGACTTTCAGACTTTAGCAAATATATCTTTCCCACTGAATAAGCTTATAAAATCAAAAGAAACGTTACAACAAGCAATTGAATTCAACACTTACTTGATGTACATGTATTGTAGGCTGTTGAGTGTTGGTGTTGCTCGAGCTAGGGTTCCTTGTTGAAACCTTTCGCATCGGCAACTCGGCGATACTCTGGAGGAGTAAAATTTCATCATATTCGCTATTTGAAAGGCCTTTTATCCCAAAACTTTCCTTTCTCTGGTTCTATAGCACATACGTGGAGCGATTCCTTTCTCCTCCTTGCACTTTTTCGGCATCGGGGATGGCGACTAAAGTGCCTGCCGTTCTTCACGTACTAAGGCCGTATTTTAGTTGAAAATATAGTCTAACTACGACTAAAACTTTAAAATAATAACATACACACGAAGACTGATAATTCTGAAAAACAACTTGATGATACAATTGACTTTAACGTAAACACTTAGGCCGATGGAAACAGATTTTCCTCTTATACTGCTAAACTCCCTATATGGCCGCCATTTATCCTGGCATACAAAATGGCGGATTCGCACTTGTGAGCGCGCAATGCCTTTTGGATGACTTGGATTCTTTAATGGCCGAGTTGTGACATTTGCAGTGTTATGGCACAGGCCAAGCTTTTCCATTTGTACCGGTGTGTTTGACAACAAAACACAGAGCAAATCCTTTATATTAGGACTTCCAAATAACTGTATTATATCGCAAATTCAACTAATTATAAAGTTTTTCTAGTAACACTGATGCCTGGACGTCAATTTAGTTCAATTGCGCCATCAATACTATCATTAATGGCCGAGTTGTCACGTTTGCAGTGTTATGGCACAGGCCAAGCTCTTCCATTTGTACCGCTGTGTTTGACAACAAAATACAGAGCAAATCCTTTATCTTGGGACTTCGAAATAACTGTGTCATATCGCAAATTCAACTAATTATCCAGTTTTTCTGGTAACACTGATGCCTGGAAGTCAATTTAGTTCTATTACGCCTTCAATACTATCATTAATGGCCGAGTTGTGACATTTGCAGTGTTATGGCACAGGCCAAGCTCTTCCATTTGTACCGCTGTGTTTGACAACAAAATACAGAGCAAATCCTTTATCTTGGGACTTCGAAATAACTGTGTCATATCGCAAATTCAACCAATTATCAAGTTTTCCTAGTAATACTGATGCCTGGAGGTGAATTTATTTCTATTGCGCCATCAATACCATCATTAATGGGCGAGCTATCACGTTTGCAGTGTTATAGCACAGGCCAAGCTCTTCCATTTGTACCGGTGTGTTTGACAACAAAATACAGACCAAATCCTTTTTCTTGGGACTTCGAAATAACTGTGTCATATCGCAAATTCAACTAATTATCCAGTTTTTCTGGTAACACTGATGCCTGGAAGTCAATTTAGTTCTATTACGCCTTCAATACTATCATTAATGGCCGAGTTGTCACGTTTGCAGTGATATGGCACAGGCCAAGCTCTTCCATTTGTACCGCTGTGTTTGACAACAAAATACAGAGCAAATCCTTTATCTTGGGACTTCGAAATAACTGTGTCATATCGCAAATTCAACTAATTATCCAGTTTTTCTGGTAACACTGATGCCTGGAAGTCAATTTAGTTCTATTACGCCTTCAATACTATCATTAATGGCCGAGTTGTGACATTTGCAGTGTTATGGCACAGGCCAAGCTTTTCCATTTGTACCGGTGTGTTTGACAACAAAACACAGAGCAAATCCTTTATATTAGGACTTCCAAATAACTGTATTATATCGCAAATTCAACTAATTATCAAGTTTTTCTAGTAACACTGATGCCTGGAGGTCAAATTAGTTCTATTGCGCCTTCAATACTATCATTAATGACCGAGTTGTCGCATTTTCAGTGTTATGGCACCACCAAGTTCTTCCATTTGTACCGGTGTGTTTGACAACAAAACACAGAGCAAATCCTTTATATTAGGACTTCGAAATAACTGTCTTATATCGCAAATTCAACTAATTATCAAATTTTTCTAGTAACACTGATGCCTGGACGTCAATTTAGTTCAATTGCGCCATAAATACTATCATTAATGGCCGAGTTGTCACGTTTGCAGTGATATGGCACAGGCCAAGCTCTTCCATTTGTACCGCTGTGTTTGACAACAAAATACAGAGCAAATCCTTTATCTTGGGACTTCGAAATAACTGTGTCATATCGCAAATTCAACTAATTATCCAGTTCTTCTGGTAACACTGATGCCTGGAAGTCAAATTAGTTCTATTACGCCTTCAATACTATCATTAATGGCCGCGTTGTGACATTTGCAGTGTTATGGCACAGGCCAACCTCTTCCATTTGTACCGGTGTGTTTGACAACAAAACACAGAGCAAATCCTTTATATTAGGACTTCCAAATAACTGTATTATATCGCAAATTCAACTAATTATCCAATTTTTCTGGTAACACTGATGCCTGGAAGTCAATTTAGTTCTATTGCGCCTTCAATACTATCATTAATGGCCGAGTTGTGACATTTGCAGTGTTATGGCACAGGCCAACCTCGTCCATTTGTACCGGTGTGTTTGACAACAAAACACAGAGCAAATCCTTTATATTAGGACTTCGAAATAACTGTCTTATATCGCAAATTCAACTAATTATAAAGTTTTTCTAGTAACACTGATGCCTGGACGTCAATTTAGTTCAATTGCGCCATCAATACTATCATTAATGGCCGAGTTGTCACGTTTGCAGTGTTATGGCACAGGCCAAGCTCTTCCATTTGTACCGCTGTGTTTGACAACAAAATACAGAGCAAATCCTTTATCTTGGGACTTCGAAATAACTGTGTCATATCGCAAATTCAACCAATTATCAAGTTTTCCTAGTAATACTGATGCCTGGAGGTGAATTTAGTTCTATTGCGCCATCAATACCATCATTAATGGGCGAGTTATCACGTTTGCAGTGTTATAGCACAGGCCAAGCTCTTCCATTTGTACCGGTGTGTTTGACAACAAAATACAGACCAAATCCTTTATCTTGGGACTTCGAAATAACTGTATCAACTAATTATCCAGTTTTCCTGGAAATACTGATGCCTGGAGGTCAATTTAGTTCTATTGCGCCATCAATACTATCATTAATGGGCGAGTTATCACGTTTGATGTGTTATAGCACAGGCCAAGCTCTTCCATTTGTACCGGTGTGTTTGACAACAAAACAGAGAGCAACTCCTTTATATTAAGACTTTGAAATAACTGTATCAACTAATTATCCAGTTTTCCTAGAAATACTGATGCCTGAAGGTCAATTTAATTCTATTGCGCCATCAATACTATCATTAATGGGCGAGTTATCACGTTTGATGTGTTATAGCACAGGCCAAGCTCTTCCATTTGTACCGCTGTGTTTGACAAATAACGCAGAGGAAATCCTTTATCTTGGGACTTCGAAATAACTGTCTTATATCGCAAATTCAACTAATTATAAAGTTTTTCTAGTAACACTGATGCCTGGACGTCAATTTAGTTCAATTGCGCCTTCAATACTATCATTAATGGCCGAGTTGTCACGTTTGCAGTGTTATGGCACAGGCGAACCTCGTCCATTTGTACCGGTGTGTTTGACAACAAAACACAGAGCAAATCCTTTATATTAGGACTTCGAAATAACTGTCTTATATCGCAAATTCAACTAATTATAAAGTTTTTCTAGTAACACTGATGCCTGGACGTCAATTTAGTTCAATTGCGCCATCAATACTATCATTAATGGCCGAGTTGTCACGTTTGCAGTGTTATGGCACAGGCCAAGCTCTTCCATTTGTACCGCTGTGTTTGACAACAAAATACAGAGCAAATCCTTTATCTTGGGACTTCGAAATAACTGTGTCAAATCGCAAATTCAACCAATTATCAAGTTTTCCTAGTAATACTGATGCCTGGAGGTGAATTTAGTTCTATTGCGCCATCAATACCATCATTAATGGGCGAGTTATCACGTTTGCAGTGTTATAGCACAGGCCAAGCTCTTCCATTTGTACCGGTGTGTTTGACAACAAAATACAGACCAAATCCTTTATCTTGGGACTTCGAAATAACTGTATCAACTAATTATCCAGTTTTCCTAGAAATACTGATGCCTGGAGGTGAATTTAGTTCTATTACGCCATCAATACTATCATTAATGGGCGAGTTATCACGTTTGATGTGTTATAGCACAGGCCAAGCTCTTCCATTTGTACCGGTGTGTTTGACAACAAAACAGAGAGCAACTCCTTTATATTAAGACTTTGAAATAACTGTATCAACTAATTATCCAGTTTTCCTAGAAATACTGATGCCTGGAGGTCACTTTAATTCTATTGCGCCATCAATACTATCATTAATGGGCGAGTTATCACGTTTGATGTGTTATAGCACAGGCCAACTCTTCCATTTGTACCGCTGTGTTTGACCAAAAAACACAGAGGAAATCCTTTATCTTGGGACTTCGAAATAACTGTCTTATATCGCAAATTCAACTAATTATAAAGTTTTTCTAGTAACACTGATGCCTGGACGTCAATTTAGTTCAATTGCGCCATCAATACTATCATTAATGGCCGAGTTGTCACGTTTGCAGTGAAAAGGCACAGGCCAAGCTCTTCCATTTGTACCGCTGTGTTTGACAACAAAACACAGAGCAAATACTTTATATTAGGACTTCGAAATAACTGTGTCATATCGCAAATTCAACTAATTATCCAGTTTTTCTGGTAACACTGATGCCTGGAAGTCAATTTAATTCTATTACGCCTTCAATACTATCATTAATGGCCGAGTTGTGACATTTGCAGTGTTATGGCACAGGCCAAGCTTTTCCATTTGTACCGGTGTGTTTGACAACAAAACACAGAGCAAATCCTTTATATTAGGACTTCCAAATAACTGTATTATATCGCAAATTCAACTAATTATAAAGTTTTTCTAGTAACACTGATGCCTGGACGTCAATTTAGTTCAATTGCGCCATCAATACTATCATTAATGGCCGAGTTGTCACGTTTGCAGTGTTATGGCACAGGCCAAGCTCTTCCATTTGTACCGCTGTGTTTGACAACAAAATACAGAGCAAATCCTTTATCTTGGGACTTCGAAATAACTGTGTCATATCGCAAATTCAACTAATTATCCAGTTTTTCTGGTAACACTGATGCCTAGAAGTCAATTTAGTTCTATTACGCCTTCAATACTATCATTAATGGCCGAGTTGTGACATTTGCAGTGTTATGGCACAGGCCAACCTCTTCCATTTGTACCGGTGTGTTTGACAACAAAACACAGAGCAAATCCTTTATATTAGGACTTCGAAATAACTGTCTTATATCGCAAATTCAACTAATTATAAAGTTTTTCTAGTAACACTGATGCATGGACGTCCATTTAGTTCAATTGCGCCATCAATACTATCATTAATGGCCGAGTTGTCACGTTTGCAGTGTTATGGCACAGGCCAAGCTCTTCCATTTGTACCGCTGTGTTTGACAACAAAATACAGAGCAAATCCTTTATCTTGGGACTTCGAAATAACTGTGTCATATCGCAAATTCAACCAATTATCAAGTTTTCCTAGTAATACTGATGCCTGGAGGTGAATTTATTTCTATTGCGCCATCAATACCATCATTAATGGGCGAGCTATCACGTTTGCAGTGTTATAGCACAGGCCAAGCTCTTCCATTTGTACCGGTGTGTTTGACAACAAAATAGAGACCAAATCCTTTTTCTTGGGACTTCGAAATAACTGTATCAACTAATTATCCAGTTTTCCTAGAAATACTGATGCCTGGAGGTCAATTTAGTTCTATTACGCCATCAATACTATCATTAATGGCCGAGTTGTCACGTTTGCAGTGTTATGGCACAGGCCAAGCTCTTCCATTTGTACCGCTGTGTTTGACAACAAAATACAGAGCAAATCCTTTATCTTGGGACTTCGAAATAACTGTGTCATATCGCAAATTCAACTAATTATCCAGTTTTTCTGGTAACACTGATGCCTGGAAGTCAATTTAGTTCTATTACGCCTTCAATACTATCATTAATGGCCGAGTTGTCACGTTTGCAGTGATATGGCACAGGCCAAGCTCTTCCATTTGTACCGCTGTGTTTGACAACAAAATACAGAGCAAATACTTTATCTTGGGACTTCGAAATAACTGTGTCATATCGCAAATTCAACTAATTATCCAGTTTTTCTGGTAACACTGATGCCTGGAAGTCAATTTAGTTCTATTACGCCTTCAATACTATCATTAATGGCCGAGTTGTGACATTTGCAGTGTTATGGCACAGGCCAAGCTTTTCCATTTGTACCGGTGTGTTTGACAACAAAATACAGAGCAAATCCTTTATATTAGGACTTCGAAATAACTGTCTTATATCGCAAATTCAACTAATTATGAAGTTTTTCTAGTAACACTGATGCCTGGACGTCAATTTAGTTCAATTGCGCCATCAATACTATCATTAATGGCCGAGTTGTCACGTTTGCAGTGTTATGGCACAGGCCAAGCTCTTCCATTTGTACCGCTGTGTTTGACAACAAAATACAGAGCAAATCCTTTATCTTGGGACTTCGAAATAACTGTGTCATATCGCAAATTCAACTAATTATCCAGTTTTTCTGGTAACACTGATGCCTGGAAGTCAATATAGTTCTATTACGCCTTCAATACTATCATTAATGGCCGAGTTGTCACGTTTGCAGTGATATGGCACAGGCCAAGCTCTTCCATTTGTACCGCTGTGTTTGACAACAAAATACAGAGCAAATCCTTTATCTTGGGACTTCGAAATAACTGTGTCATATCGCAAATTCAACTAATTATCCAGTTTTTCTGGTAACACTGGTGCCTGGAAGTCAATTTAGTTCTATTACGCCTTCAATACTATCATTAATGGCCGAGTTGTGACATTTGCAGTGTTATGGCACAGGCCAAGCTCTTCCATTTGTACCGCTGTGTTTGACAACAAAATACAGAGCAAATCCTTTATCTTGGGACTTCGAAATAACTGTGTCATATCGCAAATTCAAATAATTATCCAGTTTTTCTGGTAACACTGATGCCTGGAAGTCAATTTAGTTCTATTACGCCTTCAATACTATCATTAATGGCCGAGTTGTCACGTTTGCAGTGATATGGCACAGGCCAAGCTCTTCCATTTGTACCGCTGTGTTTGACAACAAAATACAGAGCAAATCCTTTATCTTGGGACTTCGAAATAACTGTGTCATATCGCAAATTCAACTAATTATCCAGTTTTTCTGGTAACACTGATGCCTGGAAGTCAATTTAGTTCTATTACGCCTTCAATACTATCATTAATGGCCGAGTGGTGACATTTGCAGTGTTATGGCACAGGCCAAGCTTTTCCATTTGTACCGGTGTGTTTGACAACAAAACACAGAGCAAATCCTTTATATTAGGACTTCCAAATAACTGTATTATATCGCAAATTCAACTAATTATCAAGTTTTTCTAGTAACACTGATGCCTGGAGGTCAATTTAGTTCTATTGCGCCTTCAATACTATCATTAATGACCGAGTTGTCGCATTTTCAGTGTTATGGCACCACCAAGCTCTTCCATTTGTACCGGTGTGTTTGACAACAAAACACAGAGCAAATCCTTTATATTAGGACTTCGAAATAACTGTCTTATATCGCAAATTCAACTAATTATCAAGTTTTTCTAGTAACACTGATGACTGGACGTCAATTTAGTTCAATTGCGCCATAAATACTATCATTAATGGCCGAGTTGTCACGTTTGCAGTGATATGGCACAGGCCAAGCTCTTCCATTTGTACCGCTGTGTTTGACAACAAAATACAGAGCAAATCCTTTATCTTGGGACTTCGAAATAACTGTGTCATATCGCAAATTCAACTAATTATCCAGTTCTTCTGGTAACACTGATGCCTGGAAGTCAATTTAGTTCTATTACGCCTTCAATACTATCATTAATGGCCGCGTTGTGACATTTGCAGTGTTATGGCACATGCCAACCTCTTCCATTTGTACCGGTGTGTTTGACAACAAAACACAGAGCAAATCCTTTATATTAGGACTTCGAAATAACTGTCTTATATCGCAAATTCAACTAATTATAAAGTTTTTCTAGTAACACTGATGCCTGGACGTCAATTTAGTTCAATTGCGCCATCAATACTATCATTAATGGCCGAGTTGTCACGTTTGCAGTGTTATGGCACATGCCAAGCTCTTCCATTTGTACCGCTGTGTTTGACAACAAAATACAGAGCAAATCCTTTATCTTGGGACTTCGAAATAACTGTGTCATATCGCAAATTCAACTAATTATCCAGTTTTTCTGGTAACACTGATGCCTGGAAGTCAATATAGTTCTATTACGCCTTCAATACTATCATTAATGGCCGAGTTGTCACGTTTGCAGTGATATGGCACAGGCCAAGCTCTTCCATTTGTACCGCTGTGTTTGACAACAAAATACAGAGCAAATCCTTTATCTTGGGACTTCGAAATAACTGTGTCATATCGCAAATTCAACCAATTATCAAGTTTTCCTAGTAATACTGATGCCTGGAGGTGAATTTAGTTCTATTGCGCCATCAATACCATCATTAATGGGCGAGTTATCACGTTTGCAGTGTTATAGCACAGGCCAAGCACTTCCATTTGTACCGCTGTGTTTGACAACAAAATACAGAGCAAATCCTTTATCTTGGGACTTCGAAATAACTGTGTCATATCGCAAATTCAACTAATTATCCAGTTTTTCTGGTAACACTGATGCCTGGAAGTCAATTTAGTTCTATTACGCCTTCAATACTATCATTAATGGCCGAGTTGTGACATTTGCAGTGTTATGGCACAGGCCAAGCTTTTCCATTTGTACCGGTGTGTTTGACAACAAAACACAGAGCAAATCCTTTATATTAGGACTTCCAAATAACTGTATTATATCGCAAATTCAACTAATTATCAAGTTTTTCTAGTAACACTGATACCTGGAGGTCAATTTAGTTCTATTGCGCCTTCAATACTATCATTAATGACCGAGTTGTCGCATTTTCAGTGTTATGGCACCACCAAGCCCTTTCCATTTGTACCGGTGTGTTTGACAACAAAACACAGAGCAAATACTTTATATTAGGACTTCGAAATAACTGTCTTATATCGCAAATTCAACTAATTATAAAGTTTTTCTAGTAACACTGATGCCTGGACGTCAATTTAGTTCAATTGCGCCATAAATACTATCATTAATGGCCGAGTTGTCACGTTTGCAGTGATATGGCACAGGCCAAGCTCTTCCATTTGTACCGCTGTGTTTGACAACAAAATACAGAGCAAATCCTTTATCTTGGGACTTCGAAATAACTGTGTCATATCGCAAATTCAACTAATTATCCAGTTTTTCTGGTAACACTGATGCCTGGAAGTCAATTTAGTTCTATTACGCCTTCAATACTATCATTAATGGCCGCGTTGTGACATTTGCAGTGTTATGGCACAGGCCAACCTCTTCCATTTGTACCGGTGTGTTTGACAACAAAACACAGAGCAAATCCTTTATATTAGGACTTCCAAATAACTGTATTATATCGCAAATTCAACTAATTATCCAATTTTTCTGGTAACACTGATGCCTAGAAGTCAATTTAGTTCTATTGCGCCTTCAATACTATCATTAATGGCCGAGTTGTGACATTTGCAGTGTTATGGCACAGGCCAACCTCGTCCATTTGTACCGGTGTGTTTGACAACAAAACACAGAGCAAATCCTTTATATTAGGACTTCGAAATAACTGTCTTATATCGCAAATTCAACTAATTATAAAGTTTTTCTAGTAACACTGATGCCTGGACGTCAATTTAGTTCAATTGCGCCATCAATACTATCATTAATGGCCGAGTTGTCACGTTTGCAGTGTTATGGCACAGGCCAAGCTCTTCCATTTGTACCGCTGTGTTTGACAACAAAATACAGAGCAAATCCTTTATCTTGGGACTTCGAAATAACTGTGTCATATCGCAAATTCAACCAATTATGAAGTTTTCCTAGTAATACTGATGCCTGGAGGTGAATTTAGTTCTATTGCGCCTTCAATACTATCATTAATGGCCTCTATCCTCTATCTTGGGACTTCGAAATAACTGTATCAACTAATTATCCAGTTTTCCTAGAAATACTGATGCCTGGAGGTCAATTTAGTTCTTTTACGCCATCAATACTATCATTAATGGGCGAGTTATCACGTTTGATGTGTTATAGCACAGGCCAAGCTCTTCCATTTGTACCGCTGTGTTTGACAACAAAATACAGACCAAATCCTTTATCTTGGGACTTCGAAATAACTGTGACATATTGCAAATTCAACTAATTATCCAGTTTTGCTAGTAACACTGATCCCTGGAAGTCATTTTAGTTCTATTGCGCCTTCATTACTATCATTAATGACCGAGTTGTCGCATTTTCAGTGTTATGGCACCACCAAGCTCTTCCATTTGTACCGGTGTGTTTGACAACAAAACACAGAGCAAATCCTTTATTTGGGACTTCGAAATAACTGTGTTATCTTGCCAATTCAACTAATTATCCAGTTTTCCTAGTCACTCTGATGCCTGGAGGTCATTTTTGTTCTATTGCGCCATAAATACTATCATTAATGGCCGAGTTGTCACATTTTCAGTGTTGTGGCACCGCCAAGCCCTTCCATTTGTACCACCGGTGTGTTTGACAACAAAATACAGAGCAAATCCTTTATCTTGGGAATTCGAAATAACTGTGTCATATTGCAAATTCAACTAATTATCCAGTTTTTCTGGTAACACTGATGCCTGGAAGTCAATTTAGTTCAATTGCGCCATCAATACTATCATTAATGGCCGAGTTGTCACGTTTGCAGTGTTATGGCACAGGCCAAGCTCTTCCATTTGTACCGCTGTGTTTGACAACAAAATACAGAGCATATCCTTTATCTTGGGACTTCGAAATAACTGTGTCATATCGCAAATTCAACTAATTATCCAGTTTTCCTAGTCACTCTGATGCCTGGAGGTCATTTTTGTTCTATTGCGCCATAAATACTATCATTAATGGCCGAGTTGTCACATTTTCAGTGTTGTGGCACCGCCAAGCCCTTCCATTTCTACCACCGGTGTGTTTGACAACAAAATACAGAGCAAATCCTTTATCTTGGGACTTCGAAATAACTGTGTCATATTGCAAATTCAACTAATTATCCAGTTTTTCTGGTAACACTGATGCCTGGAAGTCAATTTAGTTCTATTGCGCCTTCAATACTATCATTAATGGCCGAGTTGTGACATTTGCAGTGTTATGGCACAGGCCAACCTCGTCCATTGGTACCGGTGTGTTTGACAACAAAACACAGAGCAAATCCTTTATATTAGGACTTCGAAATAACTGTCTTATATCGCAAATTCAACTAATTATAAAGTTTTTCTAGTAACACTGATGCCTGGACGTCAATTTAGTTCAATTGCGCCATCAATACTATCATTAATGGCCGAGTTGTCACGTTTGCAGTGTTATGGCACAGGCCAAGCTCTTCCATTTGTACCGCTGTGTTTGACAACATAATACAGAGCAAATCCTTTATCTTGGGACTTCGAAATAACTGTGTCATATCGCAAATTCAACCAATTATCAAGTTTTCCTAGTAATACTGATGGCTGGAGGTGAATTTAGTTCTATTGCGCCATCAATACCATCATTAATGGCCGAGTTGTGACATTTGCAGTGTTATGGCACAGGCCAAGCTCTTCCATTTGTACCGGTGTGTTTGACAACAAAACACAGAGCAAATCCTTTATCTTGGGACTTCGAAATAACTGTGTCATATCGCAAATTCAACTAATTATCCAGTTTTTCTGGTAACACTGATGCCTGGAAGTCAATTTAGTTCTATTACGCCTTCAATACTATCATTAATGGCCGAGTTGTGACATTTGCAGTGTTATGGCACAGGCCAACCTCTTCCATTTGTACCGGTGTGTTTGACAACAAAACACAGAGCAAATCCTTTATATTAGGACTTCGAAATAACTGTCTTATATCGCAAATTCAACTAATTATAAAGTTTTTCTAGTAACACTGATGCCTGGACGTCAATTTAGTTCAATTGCGCCATAAATACTATCATTAATGGCCGAGTTGTCACGTTTGCAGTGATATGGCACAGGCCAAGCTCTTCCATTTGTACCGCTGTGTTTGACAAAAAAATACAGAGCAAATCCTTTATCTTGGGACTTCGAAATAACTGTGTCATATCGCAAATTCAACTAATTATCCAGTTCTTCTGGTAACACTGATGCCTGGAAGTCAATTTAGTTCTATTACGCCTTCAATACTATCATTAATGGCCGCGTTGTGACATTTGCAGTGTTATGGCACAGGCCAACCTCTTCCATTTGTACCGGTGTGTTTGACAACAAAACACAGAGCAAATCCTTTATATTAGGACTTCGAAATAACTGTCTTATATCGCAAATTCAACTAATTATAAAGTTTTTCTAGTAACACTGATGCCTGGACGTCAATTTAGTTCAATTGCGCCATCAATACTATCATTAATGGCCGAGTTGTCACGTTTGCAGTGTTATGGCACAGGCCAAGCTCTTCCATTTGTACCGCTGTGTTTGACAACAAAATACAGAGCAAATCCTTTATCTTGGGACTTCGAAATAACTGTGTCATATCGCAAATTCAACTAATTATCCAGTTGTTCTGGTAACACTGATGCCTGGAAGTCAATTTAGTTCTATTACGCCTTCAATACTATCATTAATGGCCGAGTTGTGACATTTGCAGTGTTATGGCACAGGCCAACCTCTTCCATTTGTACCGGTGTGTTTGACAACAAAACACAGAGCAAATCCTTTATATTAGGACTTCGAAATAACTGTCTTATATCGCAAATTCAACTAATTATAAAGTTTTTCTAGTAACACTGATGCCTGGAGGTGAATTTATTTCTATTGCGCCATCAATACCATCATTAATGGGCGAGCTATCACGTTTGCAGTGTAATAGCACAGGCCAAGCTCTTCCATTTGTACCGGTGTGTTTGACAACAAAATACAGACCAAATCCTTTTTCTTGGGACTTCGAAATAACTGTATCAACTAATTATCCAGTTTTCCTAGAAATACTGATGCCCGGAGGTCAATTTAGTTCTATTACGCCATCAATACTATCATCAATGGGCGAGTTATCACGTTTGATGTGTTATAGCACAGGCCAAGCTCTTCCATTTGTACCGCTGTGTTTGACAACAAAATACAGACCAAATCCTTTATCTTGGGACTTCGAAATAACTGTGACATATTGCAAATTCAACTAATTATCCAGTTTTGCTAGTAACACTGATGCCTGGAGGTCATTTTAGTTCTATTGCGCCTTCAATACTATCATTAATGACCGAGTTGTCGCATTTTCAGTGTTATGGCACCACCAAGCTCTTCCATTTGTACCGGTGTGTTTGACAACAAAACACAGAGCAAATCCTTTATTTGGGACTTCGAAATAACTGTGTTATCTTGCCAATTCAACTAATTATCCAGTTTTACTAGTCACTCTGATGCCTGGAGGTCATTTTTGTTCTATTGCGCCATAAATACTATCATTAATGGCCGAGTTGTCACAGTTTCAGTGTTGTGGCACCGCCAAGCCCTTCCATTTGTACCACCGGTGTGTTTGACAACAAAATACAGAGCAAATCCTTTATCTTGGGACTTCGAAATAACTGTGTCATATTGCAAATTCAACTAATTATCCAGTTTTTCTGGTAACACTGATGCCTGGAAGTCAATTTAGTTCTATTGCGCCTTCAATACTATCATTAATGGCCGAGTTGTGACATTTGCAGTGTTATGGCACAGGCCAACCTCGTCCATTTGTACCGGTGTGTTTGACAACAAAACACAGAGCAAATCCTTTATATTAGGACTTCGAAATAACTGTCTTATATCGCAAATTCAACTAATTATAAAGTTGTTCTAGTAACACTGATGCCTGGAGGTCAATTTAGTTCAATTGCGCCATCAATACTATCATTAATGGCCGAGTTGTCACGTTTGCAGTGTTATGGCACAGGCCAAGCTCTTCCATTTGTACCGCTGTGTTTGACAACAAAATACAGAGCAAATCCTTTATCTTGGGACTTCGAAATAACTGTGTCATATCGCAAATTCAACTAATTATCCAGTTTTCCTAGTCACTCTGATGCCTGGAGGTCATTTTTGTTCTATTGCGCCATAAATACTATCATTAATGGCCGAGTTGTCACATTTTCAGTGTTGTGGCACCGCCAAGCCCTTCCATTTGTACCACCGGTGTGTTTGACAACAAAATACAGAGCAAATCCTTTATCTTGGGACTTCGAAATAACTGTGTCATATTGCAAATTCAACTAATTATCCAGTTTTTCTGGTAACACTGATGCCTGGAAGTCAATTTAGTTCTATTGCGCCTTCAATACTATCATTAATGGCCGAGTTGTGACATTTGCAGTGTTATGGCACAGGCCAACCTCGTCCATTTGTACCGGTGTGTTTGACAACAAAACACAGAGCAAATCCTTTATATTAGGACTTCGAAATAACTGTCTTATATCGCAAATTCAACTAATTATAAAGTTTTTCTAGTAACACTGATGCCTGGACGTCAATTTAGTTCAATTGCGCCATCAATACTATCATTAATGGCCGAGTTGTCACGTTTGCAGTGTTATGGCACAGGCCAAGCTCTTCCATTTGTACCGCTGTGTTTGACAACATAATACAGAGCAAATCCTTTATCTTGGGACTTCGAAATAACTGTGTCATATCGCAAATTCAACCAATTATCAAGTTTTCCTAGTAATACTGATGGCTGGAGGTGAAGTTAGTTCTATTGCGCCATCAATACCATCATTAATGGCCGAGTTGTGACATTTGCAGTGTTATGGCACAGGCCAAGCTTTTCCATTTGTACCGGTGTGTTTGACAACAAAACACAGAGCAAATCCTTTATATTAGGACTTCCAAATAACTGTATTATATCGCAAATTCAACTAATTATCAAGTTTTTCTAGTAACACTGATGCCTGGAGGTCAATTTAGATCTATTGCGCCTTCAATACTATCATTAATGACCGAGTTGTCGCATTTTCAGTGTTATGGCACCACCAAGCTCTTCCATTTGTACCGGTGTGTTTGACAACAAAACACAGAGCAAATACTTTATATTAGGACTTCGAAATAACTGTTTTATATCGCAAATTCAACTAATTATAAAGTTTTTCTAGTAACACTGATGCCTGGACGTAAATTTAGTTCAATTGCGCCATAAATACTATCATTAATGGCCGAGTTGTCACGTTTGCAGTGATATGGCACAGGCCAAGCTCTTCCATTTGTACCGCTGTGTTTGACAACAAAATACAGAGCAAATCCTTTATCTTGGGACTTCGAAATAACTGTGTCATATCGCAAATTCAACTAATTATCCAGTTCTTCTGGTAACACTGATGCCTGGAAGTCAATTTAGTTCTATTACGCCTTCAATACTATCATTAATGGCCGCGTTGTGACATTTGCAGTGTTATGGCACAGGCCAACCTCTTCCATTTGTACCGGTGTGTTTGACAACAAAACACAGAGCAAATCCTTTATATTAGGACTTCGAAATAACTGTCTTATATCGCAAATTCAACTAATTATAAAGTTTTTCTAGTAACACTGATGCCTGGACGTCAATTTAGTTCAATTGCGCCATCAATACTATCATTAATGGCCGAGTTGTCACGTTTGCAGTGTTATGGCACAGGCCAAGCTCTTCCATTTGTACCGCTGTGTTTGACAACAAAATACAGAGCAAATCCTTTATCTTGGGACTTCGAAATAACTGTGTCATATCGCAAATTCAACTAATTATCCAGTTTTTCTGGTAACACTGATGCCTGGAAGTCAATTTAGTTCTATTACGCCTTCAATACTATCATTAATGGCCGAGTTGTGACATTTGCAGTGTTATGGCACAGGCCAACCTCTTCCATTTGTACCGGTGTGTTTGACAACAAAACACAGAGCAAATCCTTTATATTAGGACTTCCAAATAACTGTATTATATCGCAAATTCAACTAATTATCCAGTTTTTCTGGTAACACTGATGCCTGGAAGTCAATTTTGTTCTATTGCGCCTTCAATACTATCATTAATGGCCGAGTTGTGACATTTGCAGTGTTATGGCACAGGCCAACCTCGTCCATTTGTACCGGTGTGTTTGACAACAAAACACAGAGCAAATCCTTTATATTAGGACTTCGAAATATATGTCTTATATCGCAAATTCAACTAATTATAAAGTTTTTCTAGTAACACTGATGCCTGGACGTCAATTTAGTTCAATTGCGCCATCAATACTATCATTAATGGCCGAGTTGTCACGTTTGCAGTGTTATGGCACAGGCCAAGCTCTTCCATTTGTACCGTTGTGTTTGACAACAAAATACAGAGCAAATCCTTTATCTTGGGACTTCGAAATAACTGTGTCATATCGCAAATTCAACCAATTATCAAGTTTTCCTAGTAATACTGATGCCTGGAGGTGAATTTATTTCTATTGCGCCATCAATACCATCATTAATGGGCGAGCTATCACGTTTGCAGTGTTATAGCACAGGCCAAGCTCTTCCATTTGTACCGCTGTGTTTGACAACAAAATACAGAGCAAATCCTTTATCTTGGGACTTCGAAATAACTGTGTCATATCGCAAATTCAACTAATTATCCAGTTCTTCTGGTAACACTGATGCCTGGAAGTCAACTTAGTTCTATTACGCCTTCAATACTATCATTAATGGCCGCGTTGTGACATTTGCAGTGTTATGGCACAGGCCAACCTCTTCCATTTGTACCGGTGTGTTTGACAACAAAACACAGAGCAAATCCTTTATATTAGGACTTCGAAATAACTGTCTTATATCGCAAATTCAACTAATTATAAAGTTTTTCTAGTAACACTGATGCCTGGACGTCAATTTAGTTCAATTGCGCCATCAATACTATCATTAATGGCCGAGTTGTCACGTTTGCAGTGTTATGGCACAGGCCAAGCTCTTCCATTTGTACCGCTGTGTTTGACAACAAAATACAGAGCAAATCCTTTATCTTGGGACTTCGAAATAACTGTGTCATATCGCAAATTCAACTAATTATCCAGTTTTTCTGGTAACACTGATGCCTGGAAGTCAATTTAGTTCTATTACGCCTTCAATACTATCATTAATGGCCGAGTTGTGACATTTGCAGTGTTATGGCACAGGCCAACCTCTTCCATTTGTACCGGTGTGTTTGACAACAAAACACAGAGCAAATCCTTTATATTAGGACTTCCAAATAACTGTATTATATCGCAAATTCAACTAATTATCCAGTTTTTCTGGTAACACTGATGCCTGGAAGTCAATTTTGTTCTATTGCGCCTTCAATACTATCATTCATGGCCGAGTTGTGACATTTGCAGTGTTATGGCACAGGCCAACCTCGTCCATTTGTACCGGTGTGTTTGACAACAAAACACAGAGCAAATCCTTTATATTAGGACTTCGAAATATATGTCTTATATCGCAAATTCAACTAATTATAAAGTTTTTCTAGTAACACTGATGCCTGGACGTCAATTTAGTTCAATTGCGCCATAAATACTATCATTAATGGCCGAGTTGTCACGTTTGCAGTGATATGGCACAGGCCAAGCTCTTCCATTTGTACCGCTGTGTTTGACAACAAAATACAGAGCAAATCCTTTATCTTGGGACTTCGAAATAACTGTGTCATATCGCAAATTCAACCAATTATGAAGATTTCCTAGTAATACTGATGCCTGGAGGTGAATTTAGTTCTATTGCGCCATCAATACCATCATTAATGGGCGAGTTATCACGTTTGCAGTGTTATAGCACAGGCCAAGCTCTTCCATTTGTACCGGTGTGTTTGACAACAAAATACAGACCAAATACTTTATCTTGGGACTTCGAAATAACTGTGTCATATCGCAAATTCAACTAATTATCCAGTTCTTCTGGTAACACTGATGCCTGGAAGTCAATTTAGTTCTATTGCGCCATCAATACTATCATTAATGGGCGAGTTATCACGTTTGATGTGTTATAGCACAGGCCAAGCTCTTCCATTTGTACCGGTGTGTTTGACAACAAAACAGAGAGTAACTCCTTTATATTAAGACTTTGAAATAACTGTATCAACTAATTATCCAGTTTTCCTAGAAATACTGATGCCTGGAGGTCAATTTAGTTCTATTGCGCCATCAATACTATCATTAATGGGCGAGTTATCACGTTTGATGTGTTATGGCACAGGCCAAGCTCTTCCATTTGTACCGCTGTGTTTGACAACAAAACACAGAGCAAATCCTTTATCTTGGGACTTCGAAATAACTGTGTCATATCGCAAATTCAACTAATTATCCAGTTTTTCTGGTAACACTGATGCCTGGAAGTCAATTTAGTTCTATTACCCCTTCAATACTATCATTAATGGCCGACTTGTGACATTTGCAGTGTTATGGTACAGGCCAAGCTTTTCCATTTGTACCGGTGTGTTTGACAACAAAACACCGAGCAAATGCTTTATATTAGGACTTCCAAATAACTGTATTATATCGCAAATTCAACTAATTATCAAGTTTTTCTAGTAACACTGATGCCTGGAGGTCAATTTAGTTCTATTGCGCCTTCAATACTATCATTAATGGCCTCTATCCTCTATCTTGGGACTTCGAAATAACTGTATCAACTAATTATCCAGTTTTCCTAGAAATACTGATGCCTGGAGGTCAATTTAGTTCTTTTACGCCATCAATACTATCATTAATGGGCGAGTTATCACGTTTGATGTGTTATAGCACAGGCCAAGCTCTTCCATTTGTACCGCTGTGTTTGACAACAAAATACAGACCAAATCCTTTATCTTGGGACTTCGAAATAACTGTGACATATTGCAAATTCAACTAATTATCCAGTTTTGCTAGTAACACTGATCCCTGGAAGTCATTTTAGTTCTATTGCGCCTTCATTACTATCATTAATGACCGAGTTGTCGCATTTTCAGTGTTATGGCACCACCAAGCTCTTCCATTTGTACCGGTGTGTTTGACAACAAAACACAGAGCAAATCCTTTATTTGGGACTTCGAAATAACTGTGTTATCTTGCCAATTCAACTAATTATCCAGTTTTCCTAGTCACTCTGATGCCTGGAGGTCATTTTTGTTCTATTGCGCCATAAATACTATCATTAATGGCCGAGTTGTCACATTTTCAGTGTTGTGGCACCGCCAAGCCCTTCCATTTGTACCACCGGTGTGTTTGACAACAAAATACAGAGCAAATCCTTTATCTTGGGAATTCGAAATAACTGTGTCATATTGCAAATTCAACTAATTATCCAGTTTTTCTGGTAACACTGATGCCTGGAAGTCAATTTAGTTCAATTGCGCCATCAATACTATCATTAATGGCCGAGTTGTCACGTTTGCAGTGTTATGGCACAGGCCAAGCTCTTCCATTTGTACCGCTGTGTTTGACAACAAAATACAGAGCATATCCTTTATCTTGGGACTTCGAAATAACTGTGTCATATCGCAAATTCAACTAATTATCCAGTTTTCCTAGTCACTCTGATGCCTGGAGGTCATTTTTGTTCTATTGCGCCATAAATACTATCATTAATGGCCGAGTTGTCACATTTTCAGTGTTGTGGCACCGCCAAGCCCTTCCATTTCTACCACCGGTGTGTTTGACAACAAAATACAGAGCAAATCCTTTATCTTGGGACTTCGAAATAACTGTGTCATATTGCAAATTCAACTAATTATCCAGTTTTTCTGGTAACACTGATGCCTGGAAGTCAATTTAGTTCTATTGCGCCTTCAATACTATCATTAATGGCCGAGTTGTGACATTTGCAGTGTTATGGCACAGGCCAACCTCGTCCATTGGTACCGGTGTGTTTGACAACAAAACACAGAGCAAATCCTTTATATTAGGACTTCGAAATAACTGTCTTATATCGCAAATTCAACTAATTATAAAGTTTTTCTAGTAACACTGATGCCTGGACGTCAATTTAGTTCAATTGCGCCATCAATACTATCATTAATGGCCGAGTTGTCACGTTTGCAGTGTTATGGCACAGGCCAAGCTCTTCCATTTGTACCGCTGTGTTTGACAACATAATACAGAGCAAATCCTTTATCTTGGGACTTCGAAATAACTGTGTCATATCGCAAATTCAACCAATTATCAAGTTTTCCTAGTAATACTGATGGCTGGAGGTGAATTTAGTTCTATTGCGCCATCAATACCATCATTAATGGCCGAGTTGTGACATTTGCAGTGTTATGGCACAGGCCAAGCTCTTCCATTTGTACCGGTGTGTTTGACAACAAAACACAGAGCAAATCCTTTATCTTGGGACTTCGAAATAACTGTGTCATATCGCAAATTCAACTAATTATCCAGTTTTTCTGGTAACACTGATGCCTGGAAGTCAATTTAGTTCTATTACGCCTTCAATACTATCATTAATGGCCGAGTTGTGACATTTGCAGTGTTATGGCACAGGCCAACCTCTTCCATTTGTACCGGTGTGTTTGACAACAAAACACAGAGCAAATCCTTTATATTAGGACTTCGAAATAACTGTCTTATATCGCAAATTCAACTAATTATAAAGTTTTTCTAGTAACACTGATGCCTGGACGTCAATTTAGTTCAATTGCGCCATAAATACTATCATTAATGGCCGAGTTGTCACGTTTGCAGTGATATGGCACAGGCCAAGCTCTTCCATTTGTACCGCTGTGTTTGACAAAAAAATACAGAGCAAATCCTTTATCTTGGGACTTCGAAATAACTGTGTCATATCGCAAATTCAACTAATTATCCAGTTCTTCTGGTAACACTGATGCCTGGAAGTCAATTTAGTTCTATTACGCCTTCAATACTATCATTAATGGCCGCGTTGTGACATTTGCAGTGTTATGGCACAGGCCAACCTCTTCCATTTGTACCGGTGTGTTTGACAACAAAACACAGAGCAAATCCTTTATATTAGGACTTCGAAATAACTGTCTTATATCGCAAATTCAACTAATTATAAAGTTTTTCTAGTAACACTGATGCCTGGACGTCAATTTAGTTCAATTGCGCCATCAATACTATCATTAATGGCCGAGTTGTCACGTTTGCAGTGTTATGGCACAGGCCAAGCTCTTCCATTTGTACCGCTGTGTTTGACAACAAAATACAGAGCAAATCCTTTATCTTGGGACTTCGAAATAACGGTGTCATATCGCAAATTCAACTAATTATCCAGTTGTTCTGGTAACACTGATGCCTGGAAGTCAATTTAGTTCTATTACGCCTTCAATACTATCATTAATGGCCGAGTTGTGACATTTGCAGTGTTATGGCACAGGCCAACCTCTTCCATTTGTACCGGTGTGTTTGACAACAAAACACAGAGCAAATCCTTTATATTAGGACTTCGAAATAACTGTCTTATATCGCAAATTCAACTAATTATAAAGTTTTTCTAGTAACACTGATGCCTGGAGGTGAATTTATTTCTATTGCGCCATCAATACCATCATTAATGGGCGAGCTATCACGTTTGCAGTGTTATAGCACAGGCCAAGCTCTTCCATTTGTACCGGTGTGTTTGACAACAAAATACAGACCAAATCCTTTTTCTTGGGACTTCGAAATAACTGTATCAACTAATTATCCAGTTTTCCTAGAAATACTGATGCCCGGAGGTCAATTTAGTTCTATTACGCCATCAATACTATCATCAATGGGCGAGTTATCACGTTTGATGTGTTATAGCACAGGCCAAGCTCTTCCATTTGTACCGCTGTGTTTGACAACAAAATACAGACCAAATCCTTTATCTTGGGACTTCGAAATAACTGTGACATATTGCAAATTCAACTAATTATCCAGTTTTGCTAGTAACACTGATGCCTGGAGGTCATTTTAGTTCTATTGCGCCTTCAATACTATCATTAATGACCGAGTTGTCGCATTTTCAGTGTTATGGCACCACCAAGCTCTTCCATTTGTACCGGTGTGTTTGACAACAAAACACAGAGCAAATCCTTTATTTGGGACTTCGAAATAACTGTGTTATCTTGCCAATTCAACTAATTATCCAGTTTTACTAGTCACTCTGATGCCTGGAGGTCATTTTTGTTCTATTGCGCCATAAATACTATCATTAATGGCCGAGTTGTCACAGTTTCAGTGTTGTGGCACCGCCAAGCCCTTCCATTTGTACCACCGGTGTGTTTGACAACAAAATACAGAGCAAATCCTTTATCTTGGGACTTCGAAATAACTGTGTCATATTGCAAATTCAACTAATTATCCAGTTTTTCTGGTAACACTGATGCCTGGAAGTCAATTTAGTTCTATTGCGCCTTCAATACTATCATTAATGGCCGAGTTGTGACATTTGCAGTGTTATGGCACAGGCCAACCTCGTCCATTTGTACCGGTGTGTTTGACAACAAAACACAGAGCAAATCCTTTATATTAGGACTTCGAAATAACTGTCTTATATCGCAAATTCAACTAATTATAAAGTTTTTCTAGTAACACTGATGCCTGGACGTCAATTTAGTTCAATTGCGCCATCAATACTATCATTAATGGCCGAGTTGTCACGTTTGCAGTGTTATGGCACAGGCCAAGCTCTTCCATTTGTACCGCTGTGTTTGACAACAAAATACAGAGCAAATCCTTTATCTTGGGACTTCGAAATAACTGTGTCATATCGCAAATTCAACTAATTATCCAGTTTTCCTAGTCACTCTGATGCCTGGAGGTCATTTTTGTTCTATTGCGCCATAAATACTATCATTAATGGCCGAGTTGTCACATTTTCAGTGTTGTGGCACCGCCAAGCCCTTCCATTTGTACCACCGGTGTGTTTGACAACAAAATACAGAGCAAATCCTTTATCTTGGGACTTCGAAATAACTGTGTCATATTGCAAATTCAACTAATTATCCAGTTTTTCTGGTAACACTGATGCCTGGAAGTCAATTTAGTTCTATTGCGCCTTCAATACTATCATTAATGGCCGAGTTGTGACATTTGCAGTGTTATGGCACAGGCCAACCTCGTCCATTTGTACCGGTGTGTTTGACAACAAAACACAGAGCAAATCCTTTATATTAGGACTTCGAAATAACTGTCTTATATCGCAAATTCAACTAATTATAAAGTTTTTCTAGTAACACTGATGCCTGGACGTCAATTTAGTTCAATTGCGCCATCAATACTATCATTAATGGCCGAGTTGTCACGTTTGCAGTGTTATGGCACAGGCCAAGCTCTTCCATTTGTACCGCTGTGTTTGACAACATAATACAGAGCAAATCCTTTATCTTGGGACTTCGAAATAACTGTGTCATATCGCAAATTCAACCAATTATCAAGTTTTCCTAGTAATACTGATGGCTGGAGGTGAAGTTAGTTCTATTGCGCCATCAATACCATCATTAATGGCCGAGTTGTGACATTTGCAGTGTTATGGCACAGGCCAAGCTTTTCCATTTGTACCGGTGTGTTTGACAACAAAACACAGAGCAAATCCTTTATATTAGGACTTCCAAATAACTGTATTATATCGCAAATTCAACTAATTATCAAGTTTTTCTAGTAACACTGATGCCTGGAGGTCAATTTAGATCTATTGCGCCTTCAATACTATCATTAATGACCGAGTTGTCGCATTTTCAGTGTTATGGCACCACCAAGCTCTTCCATTTGTACCGGTGTGTTTGACAACAAAACACAGAGCAAATACTTTATATTAGGACTTCGAAATAACTGTTTTATATCGCAAATTCAACTAATTATAAAGTTTTTCTAGTAACACTGATGCCTGGACGTCAATTTAGTTCAATTGCGCCATAAATACTATCATTAATGGCCGAGTTGTCACGTTTGCAGTGATATGGCACAGGCCAAGCTCTTCCATTTGTACCGCTGTGTTTGACAACAAAATACAGAGCAAATCCTTTATCTTGGGACTTCGAAATAACTGTGTCATATCGCAAATTCAACTAATTATCCAGTTCTTCTGGTAACACTGATGCCTGGAAGTCAATTTAGTTCTATTACGCCTTCAATACTATCATTAATGGCCGCGTTGTGACATTTGCAGTGTTATGGCACAGGCCAACCTCTTCCATTTGTACCGGTGTGTTTGACAACAAAACACAGAGCAAATCCTTTATATTAGGACTTCGAAATAACTGTCTTATATCGCAAATTCAACTAATTATAAAGTTTTTCTAGTAACACTGATGCCTGGACGTCAATTTAGTTCAATTGCGCCATCAATACTATCATTAATGGCCGAGTTGTCACGTTTGCAGTGTTATGGCACAGGCCAAGCTCTTCCATTTGTACCGCTGTGTTTGACAACAAAATACAGAGCAAATCCTTTATCTTGGGACTTCGAAATAACTGTGTCATATCGCAAATTCAACTAATTATCCAGTTTTTCTGGTAACACTGATGCCTGGAAGTCAATTTAGTTCTATTACGCCTTCAATACTATCATTAATGGCCGAGTTGTGACATTTGCAGTGTTATGGCACAGGCCAACCTCTTCCATTTGTACCGGTGTGTTTGACAACAAAACACAGAGCAAATCCTTTATATTAGGACTTCCAAATAACTGTATTATATCGCAAATTCAACTAATTATCCAGTTTTTCTGGTAACACTGATGCCTGGAAGTCAATTTTGTTCTATTGCGCCTTCAATACTATCATTAATGGCCGAGTTGTGACATTTGCAGTGTTATGGCACAGGCCAACCTCGTCCATTTGTACCGGTGTGTTTGACAACAAAACACAGAGCAAATCCTTTATATTAGGACTTCGAAATATATGTCTTATATCGCAAATTCAACTAATTATAAAGTTTTTCTAGTAACACTGATGCCTGGACGTCAATTTAGTTCAATTGCGCCATCAATACTATCATTAATGGCCGAGTTGTCACGTTTGCAGTGTTATGGCACAGGCCAAGCTCTTCCATTTGTACCGTTGTGTTTGACAACAAAATACAGAGCAAATCCTTTATCTTGGGACTTCGAAATAACTGTGTCATATCGCAAATTCAACCAATTATCAAGTTTTCCTAGTAATACTGATGCCTGGAGGTGAATTTATTTCTATTGCGCCATCAATACCATCATTAATGGGCGAGCTATCACGTTTGCAGTGTTATAGCACAGGCCAAGCTCTTCCATTTGTACCGCTGTGTTTGACAACAAAATACAGAGCAAATCCTTTATCTTGGGACTTCGAAATAACTGTGTCATATTGCAAATTCAACTAATTATCCAGTTTTTCTGGTAACACTGATGCCTGGAAGTCAATTTAGTTCTATTGCGCCTTCAATACTATCATTAATGGCCGAGTTGTGACATTTGCAGTGTTATGGCACAGGCCAACCTCGTCCATTTGTACCGGTGTGTTTGACAACAAAACACAGAGCAAATCCTTTATATTAGGACTTCGAAATAACTGTCTTATATCGCAAATTCAACTAATTATAAAGTTTTTCTAGTAACACTGATGCCTGGACGTCAATTTAGTTCAATTGCGCCATCAATACTATCATTAATGGCCGAGTTGTCACGTTTGCAGTGTTATGGCACAGGCCAAGCTCTTCCATTTGTACCGCTGTGTTTGACAACATAATACAGAGCAAATCCTTTATCTTGGGACTTCGAAATAACTGTGTCATATCGCAAATTCAACCAATTATCAAGTTTTCCTAGTAATACTGATGGCTGGAGGTGAAGTTAGTTCTATTGCGCCATCAATACCATCATTAATGGCCGAGTTGTGACATTTGCAGTGTTATGGCACAGGCCAAGCTTTTCCATTTGTACCGGTGTGTTTGACAACAAAACACAGAGCAAATCCTTTATATTAGGACTTCCAAATAACTGTATTATATCGCAAATTCAACTAATTATCAAGTTTTTCTAGTAACACTGATGCCTGGAGGTCAATTTAGATCTATTGCGCCTTCAATACTATCATTAATGACCGAGTTGTCGCATTTTCAGTGTTATGGCACCACCAAGCTCTTCCATTTGTACCGGTGTGTTTGACAACAAAACACAGAGCAAATACTTTATATTAGGACTTCGAAATAACTGTTTTATATCGCAAATTCAACTAATTATAAAGTTTTTCTAGTAACACTGATGCCTGGACGTCAATTTAGTTCAATTGCGCCATAAATACTATCATTAATGGCCGAGTTGTCACGTTTGCAGTGATATGGCACAGGCCAAGCTCTTCCATTTGTACCGCTGTGTTTGACAACAAAATACAGAGCAAATCCTTTATCTTGGGACTTCGAAATAACTGTGTCATATCGCAAATTCAACTAATTATCCAGTTCTTCTGATAACACTGATGCCTGGAAGTCAATTTAGTTCTATTACGCCTTCAATACTATCATTAATGGCCGCGTTGTGACATTTGCAGTGTTATGGCACAGGCCAACCTCTTCCATTTGTACCGGTGTGTTTGACAACAAAACACAGAGCAAATCCTTTATATTAGGACTTCGAAATAACTGTCTTATATCGCAAATTCAACTAATTATAAAGTTTTTCTAGTAACACTGATGCCTGGACGTCAATTTAGTTCAATTGCGCCATCAATACTATCATTAATGGCCGAGTTGTCACGTTTGCAGTGTTATGGCACAGGCCAAGCTCTTCCATTTGTACCGCTGTGTTTGACAACAAAATACAGAGCAAATCCTTTATCTTGGGACTTCGAAATAACTGTGTCATATCGCAAATTCAACTAATTATCCAGTTTTTCTGGTAACACTGATGCCTGGAAGTCAATTTAGTTCTATTACGCCTTCAATACTATCATTAATGGCCGAGTTGTGACATTTGCAGTGTTATGGCACAGGCCAACCTCTTCCATTTGTACCGGTGTGTTTGACAACAAAACACAGAGCAAATCCTTTATATTAGGACTTCCAAATAACTGTATTATATCGCAAATTCAACTAATTATCCAGTTTTTCTGGTAACACTGATGCCTGGAAGTCAATTTTGTTCTATTGCGCCTTCAATACTATCATTCATGGCCGAGTTGTGACATTTGCAGTGTTATGGCACAGGCCAACCTCGTCCATTTGTACCGGTGTGTTTGACAACAAAACACAGAGCAAATCCTTTATATTAGGACTTCGAAATATATGTCTTATATCGCAATTTCAACTAATTATAAAGTTTTTCTAGTAACACTGATGCCTGGACGTCAATTTAGTTCAATTGCGCCATAAATACTATCATTAATGGCCGAGTTGTCACGTTTGCAGTGATATGGCACAGGCCAAGCTCTTCCATTTGTACCGCTGTGTTTGACAACAAAATACAGAGCAAATCCTTTATCTTGGGACTTCGAAATAACTGTGTCATATCGCAAATTCAACTAATTATCCAGTTCTTCTGGTAACACTGATGCCTGGAAGTCAATTTAGTTCTATTACGCCTTCAATACTATCATTAATGGCCGCGTTGTGACATTTGCAGTGTTATGGCACAGGCCAACCTCTTCCATTTGTACCGGTGTGTTTGACAACAAAACACAGAGCAAATCCTTTATATTAGGACTTCGAAATAACTGTCTTATATCGCAAATTCAACTAATTATAAAGTTTTTCTAGTAACACTGATGCCTGGACGTCAATTTAGTTCAATTGCGCCATCAATACTATCATTAATGGCCGAGTTGTCACGTTTGCAGTGTTATGGCACAGGCCAAGCTCTTACATTTGTACCGCTGTGTTTGACAACAAAATACAGAGCAAATCCTTTATCTTGGGACTTCGAAATAACTGTGTCATATCGCAAATTCAACTAATTATCCAGTTTTTCTGGTAACACTGATGCCTGGAAGTCAATTTAGTTCTATTACGCCTTCAATACTATCATTAATGGCCGAGTTGTGACATTTGCAGTGTTATGGCACAGGCCAACCTCTTCCATTTGTACCGGTGTGTTTGACAACAAAACACAGAGCAAATCCTTTATATTAGGACTTCCAAATAACTGTATTATATCGCAAATTCAACTAATTATCCAGTTTTTCTGGTAACACTGATGCCTGGAAGTCAATTTTGTTCTATTGCGCCTTCAATACTATCATTAATGGCCGAGTTGTGACATTTGCAGTGTTATGGCACAGGCCAACCTCGTCCATTTGTACCGGTGTGTTTGACAACAAAACACAGAGCAAATCCTTTATATTAGGACTTCGAAATATATGTCTTATATCGCAAATTCAACTAATTATAAAGTTTTTCTAGTAACACTGATGCCTGGACGTCAATTTAGTTCAATTGCGCCATCAATACTATCATTAATGGCCGAGTTGTCACGTTTGCAGTGTTATGGCACAGGCCAAGCTCTTCCATTTGTACCGTTGTGTTTGACAACAAAATACAGAGCAAATCCTTTATCTTGGGACTTCGAAATAACTGTGTCATATCGCAAATTCAACCAATTATCAAGTTTTCCTAGTAATACTGATGCCTGGAGGTGAATTTATTTCTATTGCGCCATCAATACCATCATTAATGGGCGAGCTATCACGTTTGCAGTGTTATAGCACAGGCCAAGCTCTTCCATTTGTACCGGTGTGTTTGACAACAAAATACAGACCAAATCCTTTTTCTTGGGACTTCGAAATAACTGTATCAACTAATTATCCAGTTTTCCTAGAAATACTGATGCCCGGAGGTCAATTTAGTTCTATTACGCCATCAATACTATCATTAATGGGCGAGTTATTACGTTTGATGTGTTATAGCACAGGCCAAGCTCTTCCATTTGTACCGCTGTGTTTGACAACAAAATACAGACCAAATCCTTTATCTTGGGACTTCGAAATAACTGTGACATATTGCAAATTCAACTAATTATCCAGTTTTGCTAGTAACACTGATGCCTGGAGGTCATTTTAGTTCTATTGCGCCTTCAATACTATCATTAATGACCGAGTTGTCGCATTTTCAGTGTTATGGCACCACCAAGCTCTTCCATTTGTACCGGTGTGTTTGAAAACAAAACACAGAGCAAATCCT
Organism: Actinernus sp. WN-2022; assembly: GCA_030867875.1. NCBI lineage: Eukaryota > Metazoa > Cnidaria > Anthozoa > Actiniaria > Actinernidae > Actinernus > Actinernus sp. WN-2022. The sequence continues at coordinate 105,378,296 of JAOWCC010001634.1, read as the reverse complement.
TTATTTGGGACTTCGAAATAACTGTGTTATCTTGCCAATTCAACTAATTATCCAGTTTTCCTAGTCACTCTGATGCCTGGAGGTCATTTTTGTTCTATTGCGCCATAAATACTATCATTAATGGCCGAGTTGTCACATTTTCAGTGTTGTGGCACCGCCAAGCCCTTCCATTTGTACCACCGGTGTGTTTGACAACAAAATACAGAGCAAATCCTTTATCTTGGGACTTCGAAATAACTGTGTCATATTGCAAATTCAACTAATTATCCAGTTTTTCTGGTAACACTGATGCCTGGAAGTCAATTTAGTTCTATTGCGCCTTCAATACTATCATTAATGGCCGAGTTGTGACATTTGCAGTGTTATGGCACAGGCCAACCTCGTCCATTTGTACCGGTGTGTTTGACAACAAAACACAGAGCAAATCCTTTATATTAGGACTTCGAAATAACTGTCTTATTTCGCAAATTCAACTAATTATAAAGTTTTTCTAGTAACACTGATGCCTGGAAGTCATTTTAGTTCTATTGCGCCTTCAATACTATCATTAATGACCGAGTTGTCGCATTTTCAGTGTTATGGCACCACCAAGCTCTTCCATTTGTACCGGTGTGTTTGACAACAAAACACAGAGCAAATCCTTTATTTGGGACTTCGAAATAACTGTGTTATCTTGCCAATTCAACTAATTATCCAGTTTTCCTAGTCACTCTGATGCCTGGAGGTCATTTTTGTTCTATTGCGCCATAAATACTATCATTAATGGCCGAGTTGTCACATTTTCAGTGTTGTGGCACCGCCAAGCCCTTCCATTTGTACCACCGGTGTGTTTGACAACAAAATACAGAGCAAATCCTTTATCTTGGGAATTCGAAATAACTGTGTCATATTGCAAATTCAACTAATTATCCAGTTTTTCTGGTAACACTGATGCCTGGAAGTCAATTTAGTTCAATTGCGCCATCAATACTATCATTAATGGCCGAGTTGTCACGTTTGCAGTGTTATGGCATAGGCCAAGCTCTTCCATTTGTACCGCTGTGTTTGACAACAAAATACAGAGCAAATCCTTTATCTTGGGACTTCGAAATAACTGTGTCATATCGCAAATTCAACTAATTATCCAGTTTTCCTAGTCACTCTGATGCCTGGAGGTCATTTTTGTTCTATTGCGCCATAAATACTATCATTAATGGCCGAGTTGTCACATTTTCAGTGTTGTGGCACCGCCAAGCCCTTCCATTTGTACCACCGGTGTGTTTGACAACAAAATACAGAGCAAATCCTTTATCTTGGGACTTCGAAATAACTGTGTCATATTGCAAATTCAACTAATTATCCAGTTTTTCTGGTAACACTGATGCCTGGAAGTCAATTTAGTTCTATTGCGCCTTCAATACTATCATTAATGGCCGAGTTGTGACATTTGCAGTGTTATGGCACAGGCCAACCTCGTCCATTTGTACCGGTGTGTTTGACAACAAAACACAGAGCAAATCCTTTATATTAGGACTTCGAAATAACTGTCTTATATCGCAAATTCAACTAATTATAAAGTTTTTCTAGTAACACTGATGCCTGGACGTCAATTTAGTTCAATTGCGCCATCAATACTATCATTAATGGCCGCGTTGTGACATTTGCAGTGTTATGGCACAGGCCAACCTCTTCCATTTGTACCGGTGTGTTTGACAACAAAACACAGAGCAAATCCTTTATATTAGGACTTCGAAATAACTGTCTTATATCGCAAATTCAACTAATTATAAAGTTTTTCTAGTAACACTGATGCCTGGACGTCAATTTAGTTCAATTGCGCCATCAATACTATCATTAATGGCCGAGTTGTCACGTTTGCAGTGTTATGGCACAGGCCAAGCTCTTCCATTTGTACCGCTGTGTTTGACAACAAAATACAGAGCAAATCCTTTATCTTGGGACTTCGAAATAACTGTGTCATATCGCAAATTCAACTAATTATCCAGTTTTTCTGGTAACACTGATGCCTGGAAGTCAATTTAGTTCTATTACGCCTTCAATACTATCATTAATGGCCGAGTTGTGACATTTGCAGTGTTATGGCACAGGCCAACCTCTTCCATTTGTACCGGTGTGTTTGACAACAAAACACAGAGCAAATCCTTTATATTAGGACTTCCAAATAACTGTATTATATCGCAAATTCAACTAATTATCCAGTTTTTCTGGTAACACTGATGCCTGGAAGTCAATTTTGTTCTATTGCGCCTTCAATACTATCATTCATGGCCGAGTTGTGACATTTGCAGTGTTATGGCACAGGCCAACCTCTTCCATTTGTACCGGTGTGTTTGACAACAAAACACAGAGCAAATCCTTTATATTAGGACTTCGAAATAACTGTCTTATATCGCAAATTCAACTAATTATAAAGTTTTTCTAGTAACACTGATGCCTGGACGTCAATTTAGTTCAATTGCGCCATCAATACTATCATTAATGGCCGAGTTGTCACGTTTGCAGTGTTATGGCACAGGCCAAGCTCTTACATTTGTACCGCTGTGTTTGACAACAAAATACAGAGCAAATCCTTTATCTTGGGACTTCGAAATAACTGTGTCATATCGCAAATTCAACTAATTATCCAGTTTTTCTGGTAACACTGATGCCTGGAAGTCAATTTAGTTCTATTACGCCTTCAATACTATCATTAATGGCCGAGTTGTGACATTTGCAGTGTTATGGCACAGGCCAACCTCTTCCATTTGTACCGGTGTGTTTGACAACAAAACACAGAGCAAATCCTTTATATTAGGACTTCCAAATAACTGTATTATATCGCAAATTCAACTAATTATCCAGTTTTTCTGGTAACACTGATGCCTGGAAGTCAATTTTGTTCTATTGCGCCTTCAATACTATCATTAATGGCCGAGTTGTGACATTTGCAGTGTTATGGCACAGGCCAACCTCGTCCATTTGTACCGGTGTGTTTGACAACAAAACACAGAGCAAATCCTTTATATTAGGACTTCGAAATATATGTCTTATATCGCAAATTCAACTAATTATAAAGTTTTTCTAGTAACACTGATGCCTGGACGTCAATTTAGTTCAATTGCGCCATCAATACTATCATTAATGGCCGAGTTGTCACGTTTGCAGTGTTATGGCACAGGCCAAGCTCTTCCATTTGTACCGTTGTGTTTGACAACAAAATACAGAGCAAATCCTTTATCTTGGGACTTCGAAATAACTGTGTCATATCGCAAATTCAACCAATTATCAAGTTTTCCTAGTAATACTGATGCCTGGAGGTGAATTTATTTCTATTGCGCCATCAATACCATCATTAATGGGCGAGCTATCACGTTTGCAGTGTTATAGCACAGGCCAAGCTCTTCCATTTGTACCGGTGTGTTTGACAACAAAATACAGACCAAATCCTTTTTCTTGGGACTTCGAAATAACTGTATCAACTAATTATCCAGTTTTCCTAGAAATACTGATGCCCGGAGGTCAATTTAGTTCTATTACGCCATCAATACTATCATTAATGGGCGAGTTATCACGTTTGATGTGTTATAGCACAGGCCAAGCTCTTCCATTTGTACCGCTGTGTTTGACAACAAAATACAGACCAAATCCTTTATCTTGGGACTTCGAAATAACTGTGACATATTGCAAATTCAACTAATTATCCAGTTTTGCTAGTAACACTGATGCCTGGAGGTCATTTTAGTTCTATTGCGCCTTCAATACTATCATTAATGACCGAGTTGTCGCATTTTCAGTGTTATGGCACCACCAAGCTCTTCCATTTGTACCGGTGTGTTTGAAAACAAAACACAGAGCAAATCCTTTATTTGGGACTTCGAAATAACTGTGTTATCTTGCCAATTCAACTAATTATCCAGTTTTCCTAGTCACTCTGATGCCTGGAGGTCATTTTTGTTCTATTGCGCCATAAATACTATCATTAATGGCCGAGTTGTCACATTTTCAGTGTTGTGGCACCGCCAAGCCCTTCCATTTGTACCACCGGTGTGTTTGACAACAAAATACAGAGCAAATCCTTTATCTTGGGACTTCGAAATAACTGTGTCATATTACAAATTCAACTAATTATCCAGTTTTTCTGGTAACACTGATGCCTGGAAGTCAATTTAGTTCTATTGCGCCTTCAATACTATCATTAATGGCCGAGTTGTGACATTTGCAGTGTTATGGCACAGGCCAACCTCGTCCATTTGTACCGGTGTGTTTGACAACAAAACACAGAGCAAATCCTTTATATTAGGACTTCGAAATAACTGTCTTATATCGCAAATTCAACTAATTATAAAGTTTTTCTAGTAACACTGATGCCTGGAAGTCATTTTAGTTCTATTGCGCCTTCAATACTATCATTAATGACCGAGTTGTCGCATTTTCAGTGTTATGGCACCACCAAGCTCTTCCATTTGTACCGGTGTGTTTGACAACAAAACACAGAGCAAATCCTTTATTTGGGACTTCGAAATAACTGTGTTATCTTGCCAATTCAACTAATTATCCAGTTTTCCTAGTCACTCTGATGCCTGGAGGTCATTTTTGTTCTATTGCGCCATAAATACTATCATTAATGGCCGAGTTGTCACATTTTCAGTGTTGTGGCACCGCCAAGCCCTTCCATTTGTACCACCGGTGTGTTTGACAACAAAATACAGAGCAAATCCTTTATCTTGGGAATTCGAAATAACTGTGTCATATTGCAAATTCAACTAATTATCCAGTTTTTCTGGTAACACTGATGCCTGGAAGTCAATTTAGTTCAATTGCGCCATCAATACTATCATTAATGGCCGAGTTGTCACGTTTGCAGTGTTATGGCATAGGCCAAGCTCTTCCATTTGTACCGCTGTGTTTGACAACAAAATCCAGAGCAAATCCTTTATCTTGGGACTTCGAAATAACTGTGTCATATCGCAAATTCAACTAATTATCCAGTTTTCCTAGTCACTCTGATGCCTGGAGGTCATTTTTGTTCTATTGCGCCATAAATACTATCATTAATGGCCGAGTTGTCACATTTTCAGTGTTGTGGCACCGCCAAGCCCTTCCATTTGTACCACCGGTGTGTTTGACAACAAAATACAGATCAAATCCTTTATCTTGGGACTTCGAAATAACTGTGTCATATTGCAAATTCAACTAATTATCCAGTTTTTCTGGTAACACTGATGCCTGGAAGTCAATTTAGTTCTATTGCGCCTTCAATACTATCATTAATGGCCGAGTTGTGACATTTGCAGTGTTATGGCACAGGCCAACCTCGTCCATTTGTACCGGTGTGTTTGACAACAAAACACAGAGCAAATCCTTTATATTAGGACTTCGAAATAACTGTCTTATATCGCAAATTCAACTAATTATAAAGTTTTTCTAGTAACACTGATGCCTGGACGTCAATTTAGTTCAATTGCGCCATCAATACTATCATTAATGGCCGAGTTGTCACGTTTGCAGTGTTATGGCACAGGCCAAGCTCTTCCATTTGTACCGCTGTGTTTGACAACATAATACAGAGCAAATCCTTTATCTTGGGACTTCGAAATAACTGTGTCATATCGCAAATTCAACCAATTATCAAGTTTTCCTAGTAATACTGATGGCTGGAGGTGAATTTAGTTCTATTGCGCCATCAATACCATCATTAATGGCCGAGTTGTGACATTTGCAGTGTTATGGCACAGGCCAAGCTCTTCCATTTGTACCGGTGTGTTTGACAACAAAACACAGAGCAAATCCTTTATCTTGGGACTTCGAAATAACTGTGTCATATCGCAAATTCAACTAATTATCCAGTTTTTCTGGTAACACTGATGCCTGGAAGTCAATTTAGTTCTATTACGCCTTCAATACTATCATTAATGGCCGAGTTGTGACATTTGCAGTGTTATGGCACAGGCCAACCTATTCCATTTGTACCGGTGTGTTTGACAACAAAACACAGAGCAAATCCTTTATATTAGGACTTCGAAATAACTGTCTTATATCGCAAATTCAACTAATTATAAAGTTTTTCTGGTAACACTGATGCCTGGACGTCAATTTAGTTCAATTGCGCCATCAATACTATCATTAATGGCCGAGTTGTCACGTTTGCAGTGTTATGGCACAGGCCAAGCTCTTCCATTTGTACCGCTGTGTTTGACAACATAATACAGAGCAAATCCTTTATCTTGGGACTTCGAAATAACTGTGTCATATCGCAAATTCAACCAATTATCAAGTTTTCCTAGTAATACTGATGGCTGGAGGTGAATTTAGTTCTATTGCGCCATCAATACCATCATTAATGGCCGAGTTGTGACATTTGCAGTGTTATGGCACAGGCCAAGCTTTTCCATTTGTACCGGTGTGTTTGACAACAAAACACAGAGCAAATCCTTTATATTAGGACTTCCAAATAACTGTATTATATCGCAAATTCAACTAATTATCAAGTTTTTCTAGTAACACTGATGCCTGGAGGTCAATTTAGTTCTATTGCGCCTTCAATACTATCATTAATGACCGAGTTGTCGCATTTTCAGTGTTATGGCACCACCAAGCTCTTCCATTTGTACCGGTGTGTTTGACAACAAAACACAGAGCAAATACTTTATATTAGGACTTCGAAATAACTGTCTTATATCGCAAATTCAACTAATTATAAAGTTTTTCTAGTAACACTGATGCCTGGACGTCAATTTAGTTCAATTGCGCCATAAATACTATCATTAATGGCCGAGTTGTCACGTTTGCAGTGATATGGCACAGGCCAAGCTCTTCCATTTGTACCGCTGTGTTTGACAAAAAAATACAGAGCAAATCCTTTATCTTGGGACTTCGAAATAACTGTGTCATATCGCAAATTCAACTAATTATACAGTTCTTCTGGTAACACTGATGCCTGGAAGTCAATTTAGTTCTATTACGCCTTCAATACTATCATTAATGGCCGAGTTGTGACATTTGCAGTGTTATGGCACAGGCCAACCTATTCCATTTGTACCGGTGTGTTTGACAACAAAACACAGAGCAAATCCTTTATATTAGGACTTCGAAATAACTGTCTTATATCGCAAATTCAACTAATTATAAAGTTTTTCTGGTAACACTGATGCCTGGACGTCAATTTAGTTCAATTGCGCCATCAATACTATCATTAATGGCCGAGTTGTCACGTTTGCAGTGTTATGGCACAGGCCAAGCTCTTCCATTTGTACCGCTGTGTTTGACAACAAAACACAGAGCAAATCCTTTATATTAGGACTTCGAAATAACTGTCTTATATCGCAAATTCAACTAATTATAAAGTTTTTCTGGTAACACTGATGCCTGGACGTCAATTTAGTTCAATTGCGCCATCAATACTATCATTAATGGCCGAGTTGTCACGTTTGCAGTGTTATGGCACAGGCCAAGCTCTTCCATTTGTACCGCTGTGTTTGACAACATAATACAGAGCAAATCCTTTATCTTGGGACTTCGAAATAACTGTGTCATATCGCAAATTCAACCAATTATCAAGTTTTCCTAGTAATACTGATGCCTGGAGGTCAATTTAGTTCTATTGCGCCTTCAATACTATCATTAATGACCGAGTTGTCGCATTTTCAGTGTTATGGCACCACCAAGCTCTTCCATTTGTACCGGTGTGTTTGACAACAAAACACAGAGCAAATACTTTATATTAGGACTTCGAAATAACTGTCTTATATCGCAAATTCAACTAATTATAAAGTTTTTCTAGTAACACTGATGCCTGGACGTCAATTTAGTTCAATTGCGCCATAAATACTATCATTAATGGCCGAGTTGTCACGTTTGCAGTGATATGGCACAGGCCAAGCTCTTCCATTTGTACCGCTGTGTTTGACAAAAAAATACAGAGCAAATCCTTTATCTTGGGACTTCGAAATAACTGTGTCATATCGCAAATTCAACTAATTATACAGTTCTTCTGGTAACACTGATGCCTGGAAGTCAATTTAGTTCTATTACGCCTTCAATACTATCATTAATGGCCGAGTTGTGACATTTGCAGTGTTATGGCACAGGCCAACCTATTCCATTTGTACCGGTGTGTTTGACAACAAAACACAGAGCAAATCCTTTATATTAGGACTTCGAAATAACTGTCTTATATCGCAAATTCAACTAATTATAAAGTTTTTCTGGTAACACTGATGCCTGGACGTCAATTTAGTTCAATTGCGCCATCAATACTATCATTAATGGCCGAGTTGTCACGTTTGCAGTGTTATGGCACAGGCCAAGCTCTTCCATTTGTACCGCTGTGTTTGACAACAAAACACAGAGCAAATCCTTTATATTAGGACTTCGAAATAACTGTCTTATATCGCAAATTCAACTAATTATAAAGTTTTTCTGGTAACACTGATGCCTGGACGTCAATTTAGTTCAATTGCGCCATCAATACTATCATTAATGGCCGAGTTGTCACGTTTGCAGTGTTATGGCACAGGCCAAGCTCTTCCATTTGTACCGCTGTGTTTGACAACATAATACAGAGCAAATCCTTTATCTTGGGACTTCGAAATAACTGTGTCATATCGCAAATTCAACCAATTATCAAGTTTTCCTAGTAATACTGATGGCTGGAGGTGAATTTAGTTCTATTGCGCCATCAATACCATCATTAATGGCCGAGTTGTGACATTTGCAGTGTTATGGCACAGGCCAAGCTTTTCCATTTGTACCGGTGTGTTTGACAACAAAACACAGAGCAAATCCTTTATATTAGGACTTCCAAATAACTGTATTATATCGCAAATTCAACTAATTATCAAGTTTTTCTAGTAACACTGATGCCTGGAGGTCAATTTAGTTCTATTGCGCCTTCAATACTATCATTAATGACCGAGTTGTCGCATTTTCAGTGTTATGGCACCACCAAGCTCTTCCATTTGTACCGGTGTGTTTGACAACAAAACACAGAGCAAATACTTTATATTAGGACTTCGAAATAACTGTCTTATATCGCAAATTCAACTAATTATAAAGTTTTTCTAGTAACACTGATGCCTGGACGTCAATTTAGTTCAATTGCGCCATAAATACTATCATTAATGGCCGAGTTGTCACGTTTGCAGTGATATGGCACAGGCCAAGCTCTTCCATTTGTACCGCTGTGTTTGACAAAAAAATACAGAGCAAATCCTTTATCTTGGGACTTCGAAATAACTGTGTCATATCGCAAATTCAACTAATTATACAGTTCTTCTGGTAACACTGATGCCTGGAAGTCAATTTAGTTCTATTACGCCTTCAATACTATCATTAATGACCGCGTTGTGACATTTGCAGTGTTATGGCACAGGCCAACCTCTTCCATTTGTACCGGTGTGTTTGACAACAAAACACAGAGCAAATCCTTTATATTAGGACTTCGAAATAACTGTCTTATATCGCAAATTCAACTAATTATAAAGTTTTTCTAGGAACACTGATGCCTGGACGTCAATTTAGTTCAATTGCGCCATCAATACTATCATTAATGGCCGAGTTGTCACGTTTGCAGTGTTATGGCACAGGCCAAGCTCTTCCATTTGTACCGCTGTGTTTGACAACAAAATACAGAGCAAATCCTTTATCTTGGGACTTCGAAATAACTGTGTCATATCGCAAATTCAACTAATTATCCAGTTGTTCTGGTAACACTGATGCCTGGAAGTCAATTTAGTTCTATTACGCCTTCAATACTATCATTAATGGCCGAGTTGTGACATTTGCAGTGTTATGGCACAGGCCAACCTCTTCCATTTGTACCGGTGTGTTTGACAACAAAACACAGAGCAAATCCTTTATATTAGGACTTCGAAATAACTGTCTTATATCGCAAATTCAACTAATTATAAAGTTTTTCTAGTAACACTGATGCCTGGACGTCAATTTAGTTCAATTGCGCCATCAATACTATCATTAATGGCCGAGTTGTCACGTTTGCAGTGTTATGGCACAGGCCAAGCTCTTCCATTTGTACCGCTGTGTTTGACAACAAAATACAGAGCAAATCCTTTATCTTGGGACTTCGAAATAACTGTGTCATATCGCAAATTCAACCAATTATCAAGTTTTCCTAGTAATACTGATGCCTGGAGGTGAATTTATTTCTATTGCGCCATCAATACCATCATTAATGGGCGAGCTATCACGTTTGCAGTGTTATAGCACAGGCCAAGCTCTTCCATTTGTACCGGTGTGTTTGACAACAAAATACAGACCAAATCCTTTTTCTTGGGACTTCGAAATAACTGTATCAACTAATTATCCAGTTTTCCTAGAAATACTGATGCCCGGAGGTCAATTTAGTTCTATTACGCCATCAATACTATCATTAATGGGCGAGTTATCACGTTTGATGTGTTATAGCACAGGCCAAGCTCTTCCATTTGTACCGCTGTGTTTGACAACAAAATACAGACCAAATCCTTTATCTTGGGACTTCGAAATAACTGTGACATATTGCAAATTCAACTAATTATCCAGTTTTGCTAGTAACACTGATGCCTGGAGGTCATTTTAGTTCTATTGCGCCTTCAATACTATCATTAATGACCGAGTTGTCGCATTTTCAGTGTTATGGCACCACCAAGCTCTTCCATTTGTACCGGTGTGTTTGACAACAAAACACAGAGCAAATCCTTTATTTGGGACTTCGAAATAACTGTGTTATCTTGCCAATTCAACTAATTATCCAGTTTTCCTAGTCACTCTGATGCCTGGAGGTCATTTTTGTTCTATTGCGCCATAAATACTATCATTAATGGCCGAGTTGTCACAGTTTCAGTGTTGTGGCACCGCCAAGCCCTTCCATTTGTACCACCGGTGTGTTTGACAACAAAATACAGAGCAAATCCTTTATCTTGGGACTTCGAAATAACTGTGTCATATTGCAAATTCAACTAATTATCCAGTTTTTCTGGTAACACTGATGCCTGGAAGTCAATTTAGTTCTATTGCGCCTTCAATACTATCATTAATGGCCGAGTTGTGACATTTGCAGTGTTATGGCACAGGCCAACCTCGTCCATTTGTACCCGTGTGTTTGACAACAAAACACAGAGCAAATCCTTTATATTAGGACTTCGAAATAACTGTCTTATATCGCAAATTCAACTAATTATAAAGTTTTTCTAGTAACACTGATGACTGGACGTCAATTTAGTTCAATTGCGCCATCAATACTATCATTAATGGCCGAGTTGTCACGTTTGCAGTGTTATGGCACAGGCCAAGCTCTTCCATTTGTACCGCTGTGTTTGACAACAAAATACAGAGCAAATCCTTTATCTTGGGACTTCGAAATAACTGTGTCATATTGCAAATTCAACTAATTATCCAGTTTTTCTGGTAACACTGATGCCTGGAAGTCAATTTAGTTCTATTGCGCCTTCAATACTATCATTAATGGCCGAGTTGTGACATTTGCAGTGTTATGGCACAGGCCAACCTCGTCCATTTGTACCGGTGTGTTTGACAACAAAACACAGAGCAAATCCTTTATATTAGGACTTCGAAATAACTGTCTTATATCGCAAATTCAACTAATTATAAAGTTTTTCTAGTAACACTGATGCCTGGACGTCAATTTAGTTCAATTGCGCCATCAATACTATCATTAATGGCCGAGTTGTCACGTTTGCAGTGTTATGGCACAGGCCAAGCTCTTCCATTTGTACCGCTGTGTTTGACAACATAATACAGAGCAAATCCTTTATCTTGGGACTTCGAAATAACTGTGTCATATCGCAAATTCAACCAATTATCAAGTTTTCCTAGTAATACTGATGGCTGGAGGTGAAGTTAGTTCTATTGCGCCATCAATACCATCATTAATGGCCGAGTTGTGACATTTGCAGTGTTATGGCACAGGCCAAGCTTTTCCATTTGTACCGGTGTGTTTGACAACAAAACACAGAGCAAATCCTTTATATTAGGACTTCCAAATAACTGTATTATATCGCAAATTCAACTAATTATCAAGTTTTTCTAGTAACACTGATGCCTGGAGGTCAATTTAGATCTATTGCGCCTTCAATACTATCATTAATGACCGAGTTGTCGCATTTTCAGTGTTATGGCACCACCAAGCTCTTCCATTTGTACCGGTGTGTTTGACAACAAAACACAGAGCAAATACTTTATATTAGGACTTCGAAATAACTGTTTTATATCGCAAATTCAACTAATTATAAAGTTTTTCTAGTAACACTGATGCCTGCACGTCAATTTAGTTCAATTGCGCCATAAATACTATCATTAATGGCCGAGTTGTCACGTTTGCAGTGATATGGCACAGGCCAAGCTCTTCCATTTGTACCGCTGTGTTTGACAACAAAATACAGAGCAAATCCTTTATCTTGGGACTTCGAAATAACTGTGTCATATCGCAAATTCAACTAATTATCCAGTTCTTCTGGTAACACTGATGCCTGGAAGTCAATTTAGTTCTATTACGCCTTCAATACTATCATTAATGGCCGCGTTGTGACATTTGCAGTGTTATGGCACAGGCCAACCTCTTCCATTTGTACCGGTGTGTTTGACAACAAAACACAGAGCAAATCCTTTATATTAGGACTTCGAAATAACTGTCTTATATCGCAAATTCAACTAATTATAAAGTTTTTCTAGTAACACTGATGCCTGGACGTCAATTTAGTTCAATTGCGCCATCAATACTATCATTAATGGCCGAGTTGTCACGTTTGCAGTGTTATGGCACAGGCCAAGCTCTTCCATTTGTACCGCTGTGTTTGACAACAAAATACAGAGCAAATCCTTTTTCTTGGGACTTCGAAATAACTGTATCAACTAATTATCCAGTTTTCCTAGAAATACTGATGCCCGGAGGTCAATTTAGTTCTATTACGCCATCAATACTATCATTAATGGGCGAGTTATCACGTTTGATGTGTTATAGCACAGGCCAAGCTCTTCCATTTGTACCGCTGTGTTTGACAACAAAATACAGACCAAATCCTTTATCTTGGGACTTCGAAATAACTGTGACATATTGCAAATTCAACTAATTATCCAGTTTTGCTAGTAACACTGATGCCTGGAGGTCATTTTAGTTCTATTGCGCCTTCAATACTATCATTAATGACCGAGTTGTCGCATTTTCAGTGTTATGGCACCACCAAGCTCTTCCATTTGTACCGGTGTGTTTGACAACAAAACACAGAGCAAATCCTTTATTTGGGACTTCGAAATAACTGTGTTATCTTGCCAATTCAACTAATTATCCAGTTTTCCTAGTCACTCTGATGCCTGGAGGTCATTTTTGTTCTATTGCGCCATAAATACTATCATTAATGGCCGAGTTGTCACAGTTTCAGTGTTGTGGCACCGCCAAGCCCTTCCATTTGTACCACCGGTGTGTTTGACAACAAAATACAGAGCAAATCCTTTATCTTGGGACTTCGAAATAACTGTGTCATATTGCAAATTCAACTAATTATCCAGTTTTTCTGGTAACACTGATGCCTGGAAGTCAATTTAGTTCTATTACGCCTTCAATACTATCATTAATGGCCGAGTTGTGACATTTGCAGTGTTATGGCACAGGCCAACCTCTTCCATTTGTACCGGTGTGTTTGACAACAAAACACAGAGCAAATCCTTTATATTAGGACTTCGAAATAACTGTCTTATATCGCAAATTCAACTAATTATAAAGTTTTTCTAGTAACACTGATGCCTGGACGTCAATTTAGTTCAATTGCGCCATCAATACTATCATTAATGGCCGAGTTGTCACGTTTGCAGTGTTATGGCACAGGCCAAGCTCTTCCATTTGTACCGCTGTGTTTGACAACAAAATACAGAGCAAATCCTTTATCTTGGGACTTCGAAATAACTGTGTCATATCGCAAATTCAACCAATTATCAAGTTTTCCTAGTAATACTGATGCCTGGAGGTGAATTTATTTCTATTGCGCCATCAATACCATCATTAATGGGCGAGCTATCACGTTTGCAGTGTTATAGCACAGGCCAAGCTCTTCCATTTGTACCGGTGTGTTTGACAACAAAATACAGACCAAATCCTTTTTCTTGGGACTTCGAAATAACTGTATCAACTAATTATCCAGTTTTCCTAGAAATACTGATGCCCGGAGGTCAATTTAGTTCTATTACGCCATCAATACTATCATTAATGGGCGAGTTATCACGTTTGATGTGTTATAGCACAGGCCAAGCTCTTCCATTTGTACCGCTGTGTTTGACAACAAAATACAGACCAAATCCTTTATCTTGGGACTTCGAAATAACTGTGACATATTGCAAATTCAACTAATTATCCAGTTTTGCTAGTAACACTGATGCCTGGAGGTCATTTTAGTTCTATTGCGCCTTCAATACTATCATTAATGACCGAGTTGTCGCATTTTCAGTGTTATGGCACCACCAAGCTCTTCCATTTGTACCGGTGTGTTTGACAACAAAACACAGAGCAAATCCTTTATTTGGGACTTCGAAATAACTGTGTTATCTTGCCAATTCAACTAATTATCCAGTTTTCCTAGTCACTCTGATGCCTGGAGGTCATTTTTGTTCTATTGCGCCATAAATACTATCATTAATGGCCGAGTTGTCACAGTTTCAGTGTTGTGGCACCGCCAAGCCCTTCCATTTGTACCACCGGTGTGTTTGACAACAAAATACAGAGCAAATCCTTTATCTTGGGACTTCGAAATAACTGTGTCATATTGCAAATTCAACTAATTATCCAGTTTTTCTGGTAACACTGATGCCTGGAAGTCAATTTAGTTCTATTGCGCCTTCAATACTATCATTAATGGCCGAGTTGTGACATTTGCAGTGTTATGGCACAGGCCAACCTCGTCCATTTGTACCCGTGTGTTTGACAACAAAACACAGAGCAAATCCTTTATATTAGGACTTCGAAATAACTGTCTTATATCGCAAATTCAACTAATTATAAAGTTTTTCTAGTAACACTGATGACTGGACGTCAATTTAGTTCAATTGCGCCATCAATACTATCATTAATGGCCGAGTTGTCACGTTTGCAGTGTTATGGCACAGGCCAAGCTCTTCCATTTGTACCGCTGTGTTTGACAACAAAATACAGAGCAAATCCTTTATCTTGGGACTTCGAAATAACTGTGTCATATTGCAAATTCAACTAATTATCCAGTTTTTCTGGTAACACTGATGCCTGGAAGTCAATTTAGTTCTATTGCGCCTTCAATACTATCATTAATGGCCGAGTTGTGACATTTGCAGTGTTATGGCACAGGCCAACCTCGTCCATTTGTACCGGTGTGTTTGACAACAAAACACAGAGCAAATCCTTTATATTAGGACTTCGAAATAACTGTCTTATATCGCAAATTCAACTAATTATAAAGTTTTTCTAGTAACACTGATGCCTGGACGTCAATTTAGTTCAATTGCGCCATCAATACTATCATTAATGGCCGAGTTGTCACGTTTGCAGTGTTATGGCACAGGCCAAGCTCTTCCATTTGTACCGCTGTGTTTGACAACATAATACAGAGCAAATCCTTTATCTTGGGACTTCGAAATAACTGTGTCATATCGCAAATTCAACCAATTATCAAGTTTTCCTAGTAATACTGATGGCTGGAGGTGAAGTTAGTTCTATTGCGCCATCAATACCATCATTAATGGCCGAGTTGTGACATTTGCAGTGTTATGGCACAGGCCAAGCTTTTCCATTTGTACCGGTGTGTTTGACAACAAAACACAGAGCAAATCCTTTATATTAGGACTTCCAAATAACTGTATTATATCGCAAATTCAACTAATTATCAAGTTTTTCTAGTAACACTGATGCCTGGAGGTCAATTTAGATCTATTGCGCCTTCAATACTATCATTAATGACCGAGTTGTCGCATTTTCAGTGTTATGGCACCACCAAGCTCTTCCATTTGTACCGGTGTGTTTGACAACAAAACACAGAGCAAATACTTTATATTAGGACTTCGAAATAACTGTTTTATATCGCAAATTCAACTAATTATAAAGTTTTTCTAGTAACACTGATGCCTGCACGTCAATTTAGTTCAATTGCGCCATAAATACTATCATTAATGGCCGAGTTGTCACGTTTGCAGTGATATGGCACAGGCCAAGCTCTTCCATTTGTACCGCTGTGTTTGACAACAAAATACAGAGCAAATCCTTTATCTTGGGACTTCGAAATAACTGTGTCATATCGCAAATTCAACTAATTATCCAGTTCTTCTGGTAACACTGATGCCTGGAAGTCAATTTAGTTCTATTACGCCTTCAATACTATCATTAATGGCCGCGTTGTGACATTTGCAGTGTTATGGCACAGGCCAACCTCTTCCATTTGTACCGGTGTGTTTGACAACAAAACACAGAGCAAATCCTTTATATTAGGACTTCGAAATAACTGTCTTATATCGCAAATTCAACTAATTATAAAGTTTTTCTAGTAACACTGATGCCTGGACGTCAATTTAGTTCAATTGCGCCATCAATACTATCATTAATGGCCGAGTTGTCACGTTTGCAGTGTTATGGCACAGGCCAAGCTCTTCCATTTGTACCGCTGTGTTTGACAACAAAATACAGAGCAAATCCTTTTTCTTGGGACTTCGAAATAACTGTATCAACTAATTATCCAGTTTTCCTAGAAATACTGATGCCCGGAGGTCAATTTAGTTCTATTACGCCATCAATACTATCATTAATGGGCGAGTTATCACGTTTGATGTGTTATAGCACAGGCCAAGCTCTTCCATTTGTACCGCTGTGTTTGACAACAAAATACAGACCAAATCCTTTATCTTGGGACTTCGAAATAACTGTGACATATTGCAAATTCAACTAATTATCCAGTTTTGCTAGTAACACTGATGCCTGGAGGTCATTTTAGTTCTATTGCGCCTTCAATACTATCATTAATGACCGAGTTGTCGCATTTTCAGTGTTATGGCACCACCAAGCTCTTCCATTTGTACCGGTGTGTTTGACAACAAAACACAGAGCAAATCCTTTATTTGGGACTTCGAAATAACTGTGTTATCTTGCCAATTCAACTAATTATCCAGTTTTCCTAGTCACTCTGATGCCTGGAGGTCATTTTTGTTCTATTGCGCCATAAATACTATCATTAATGGCCGAGTTGTCACAGTTTCAGTGTTGTGGCACCGCCAAGCCCTTCCATTTGTACCACCGGTGTGTTTGACAACAAAATACAGAGCAAATCCTTTATCTTGGGACTTCGAAATAACTGTGTCATATTGCAAATTCAACTAATTATCCAGTTTTTCTGGTAACACTGATGCCTGGAAGTCAATTTAGTTCTATTGCGCCTTCAATACTATCATTAATGGCCGAGTTGTGACATTTGCAGTGTTATGGCACAGGCCAACCTCGTCCATTTGTACCGGTGTGTTTGACAACAAAACACAGAGCAAATCCTTTATATTAGGACTTCGAAATAACTGTCTTATATCGCAAATTCAACTAATTATAAAGTTTTTCTAGTAACACTGATGACTGGACGTCAATTTAGTTCAATTGCGCCATCAATACTATCATTAATGGCCGAGTTGTCACGTTTGCAGTGTTATGGCACAGGCCAAGCTCTTCCATTTGTACCGCTGTGTTTGACAACAAAATACAGAGCAAATCCTTTATCTTGGGACTTGGAAATAACTGTGTCATATTGCAAATTCAACTAATTATCCAGTTTTTCTGGTAACACTGATGCCTGGAAGTCAATTTAGTTCTATTGCGCCTTCAATACTATCATTAATGGCCGAGTTGTGACATTTGCAGTGTTCTGGCACAGGCCAACCTCGTCCATTTGTACCGGTGTGTTTGACAACAAAACACAGAGCAAATCCTTTATATTAGGACTTCGAAATAACTGTCTTATATCGCAAATTCAACTAATTATAAAGTTTTTCTAGTAACACTGATGCCTGGACGTCAATTTAGTTCAATTGCGCCATCAATACTATCATTAATGGCCGAGTTGTCACGTTTGCAGTGTTATGGCACAGGCCAAGCTCTTCCATTTGTACCGCTGTGTTTGACAACATAATACAGAGCAAATCCTTTATCTTGGGACTTCGAAATAACTGTGTCATATCGCAAATTCAACCAATTATCAAGTTTTCCTAGTAATACTGATGGCTGGAGGTGAAGTTAGTTCTATTGCGCCATCAATACCATCATTAATGGCCGAGTTGTGACATTTGCAGTGTTATGGCACAGGCCAAGCTTTTCCATTTGTACCGGTGTGTTTGACAACAAAACACAGAGCAAATCCTTTATATTAGGACTTCCAAATAACTGTATTATATCGCAAATTCAACTAATTATCAAGTTTTTCTAGTAACACTGATGCCTGGAGGTCAATTTAGATCTATTGCGCCTTCAATACTATCATTAATGACCGAGTTGTCGCATTTTCAGTGTTATGGCACCACCAAGCTCTTCCATTTGTACCGGTGTGTTTGACAACAAAACACAGAGCAAATACTTTATATTAGGACTTCGAAATAACTGTTTTATATCGCAAATTCAACTAATTATAAAGTTTTTCTAGTAACACTGATGCCTGCACGTCAATTTAGTTCAATTGCGCCATAAATACTATCATTAATGGCCGAGTTGTCACGTTTGCAGTGATATGGCACAGGCCAAGCTCTTCCATTTGTACCGCTGTGTTTGACAACAAAATACAGAGCAAATCCTTTATCTTGGGACTTCGAAATAACTGTGTCATATCGCAAATTCAACTAATTATCCAGTTCTTCTGGTAACACTGATGCCTGGAAGTCAATTTAGTTCTATTACGCCTTCAATACTATCATTAATGGCCGCGTTGTGACATTTGCAGTGTTATGGCACAGGCCAACCTCTTCCATTTGTACCGGTGTGTTTGACAACAAAACACAGAGCAAATCCTTTATATTAGGACTTCGAAATAACTGTCTTATATCGCAAATTCAACTAATTATAAAGTTTTTCTAGTAACACTGATGCCTGGACGTCAATTTAGTTCTATTGCGCCATCAATACTATCATTAATGGCCGAGTTGTCACGTTTGCAGTGTTATGGCACAGGCCAAGCTCTTCCATTTGTACCGCTGTGTTTGACAACAAAATACAGAGCAAATCCTTTTTCTTGGGACTTCGAAATAACTGTATCAACTAATTATCCAGTTTTCCTAGAAATACTGATGCCCGGAGGTCAATTTAGTTCTATTACGCCATCAATACTATCATTAATGGGCGAGTTATCACGTTTGATGTGTTATAGCACAGGCCAAGCTCTTCCATTTGTACCGCTGTGTTTGACAACAAAATACAGACCAAATCCTTTATCTTGGGACTTCGAAATAACTGTGACATATTGCAAATTCAACTAATTATCCAGTTTTGCTAGTAACACTGATGCCTGGAGGTCATTTTAGTTCTATTGCGCCTTCAATACTATCATTAATGACCGAGTTGTCGCATTTTCAGTGTTATGGCACCACCAAGCTCTTCCATTTGTACCGGTGTGTTTGACAACAAAACACAGAGCAAATCCTTTATTTGGGACTTCGAAATAACTGTGTTATCTTGCCAATTCAACTAATTATCCAGTTTTCCTAGTCACTCTGATGCCTGGAGGTCATTTTTGTTCTATTGCGCCATAAATACTATCATTAATGGCCGAGTTGTCACAGTTTCAGTGTTGTGGCACCGCCAAGCCCTTCCATTTGTACCACCGGTGTGTTTGACAACAAAATACAGAGCAAATCCTTAATCTTGGGACTTCAAAATAACTGTGTCATATTGCAAATTCAACTAATTATCCAGTTTTTCTGGTAACACTGATGCCTGGAAGTCAATTTAGTTCTATTGCGCCTTCAATACTATCATTAATGGCCGAGTTGTGACATTTGCAGTGTTATGGCACAGGCCAACCTCGTCCATTTGTACCGGTGTGTTTGACAACAAAACACAGAGCAAATCCTTTATATTAGGACTTCGAAATAACTGTCTTATATCGCAAATTCAACTAATTATAAAGTTTTTCTAGTAACACTGATGACTGGACGTCAATTTAGTTCAATTGCGCCATCAATACTATCATTAATGGCCGAGTTGTCACGTTTGCAGTGTTATGGCACAGGCCAAGCTCTTCCATTTGTACCGCTGTGTTTGACAACAAAATACAGAGCAAATCCTTTATCTTGGGACTTCGAAATAACTGTGTCATATTGCAAATTCAACTAATTATCCAGTTTTTCTGGTAACACTGATGCCTGGAAGTCAATTTAGTTCTATTGCGCCTTCAATACTATCATTAATGGCCGAGTTGTGACATTTGCAGTGTTCTGGCACAGGCCAACCTCGTCCATTTGTACCGGTGTGTTTGACAACAAAACACAGAGCAAATCCTTTATATTAGGACTTCGAAATAACTGTCTTATATCGCAAATTCAACTAATTATAAAGTTTTTCTAGTAACACTGATGCCTGGACGTCAATTTAGTTCAATTGCGCCATCAATACTATCATTAATGGCCGAGTTGTCACGTTTGCAGTGTTATGGCACAGGCCAAGCTCTTCCATTTGTACCGCTGTGTTTGACAACATAATACAGAGCAAATCCTTTATCTTGGGACTTCGAAATAACTGTGTCATATCGCAAATTCAACCAATTATCAAGTTTTCCTAGTAATACTGATGGCTGGAGGTGAAGTTAGTTCTATTGCGCCATCAATACCATCATTAATGGCCGAGTTGTGACATTTGCAGTGTTATGGCACAGGCCAAGCTTTTCCATTTGTACCGGTGTGTTTGACAACAAAACACAGAGCAAATCCTTTATATTAGGACTTCCAAATAACTGTATTATATCGCAAATTCAACTAATTATCAAGTTTTTCTAGTAACACTGATGCCTGGAGGTCAATTTAGATCTATTGCGCCTTCAATACTATCATTAATGACCGAGTTGTCGCATTTTCAGTGTTATGGCACCACCAAGCTCTTCCATTTGTACCGGTGTGTTTGACAACAAAACACAGAGCAAATCCTTTATATTAGGACTTCGAAATAACTGTCTTATATCGCAAATTCAACTAATTATAAAGTTTTTCTAGTAACACTGATGCCTGGACGTCAATTTAGTTCAATTGCGCCATCAATACTATCATTAATGGCCGAGTTGTCACGTTTGCAGTGTTATGGCACAGGCCAAGCTCTTCCATTTGTACCGCTGTGTTTGACAACAAAATACAGAGCAAATCCTTTATCTTGGGACTTCGAAATAACTGTGTCATATCGCAAATTCAACTAATTATCCAGTTTTTCTGGTAACACTGATGCCTGGAAGTCAATTTAGTTCTATTACGCCTTCAATACTATCATTAATGGCCGAGTTGTGACATTTGCAGTGTTATGGCACAGGCCAACCTCTTCCATTTGTACCGGTGTGTTTGACAACAAAACACAGAGCAAATCCTTTATATTAGGACTTCCAAATAACTGTATTATATCGCAAATTCAACTAATTATCCAGTTTTTCTGGTAACACTGATGCCTGGAAGTCAATTTAGTTCTATTACGCCTTCAATACTATCATTAATGGCCGAGTTGTGACATTTGCAGTGTTATGGCACAGGCCAACCTCGTCCATTTGTACCGGTGTGTTTGACAACAAAACACAGAGCAAATCCTTTATATTAGGACTTCGAAATATATGTCTTATATCGCAAATTCAACTAATTATAAAGTTTTTCTAGTAACACTGATGCCTGGACGTCAATTTAGTTCAATTGCGCCATCAATACTATCATTAATGGCCGAGTTGTCACGTTTGCAGTGTTATGGCACAGGCCAAGCTCTTCCATTTGTACCGTTGTGTTTGACAACAAAATACAGAGCAAATCCTTTATTTTGGGACTTCGAAATAACTGTGTCATATCGCAAATTCAACCAATTATCAAGTTTTCCTAGTAATACTGATGCCTGGAGGTGAATTTATTTCTATTGCGCCATCAATACCATCATTAATGGGCGAGCTATCACGTTTGCAGTGTTATAGCACAGGCCAAGCTCTTCCATTTGTACCGGTGTGTTTGACAACAAAATACAGACCAAATCCTTTTTCTTGGGACTTCGAAATAACTGTATCAACTAATTATCCAGTTTTCCTAGAAATACTGATGCCCGGAGGTCAATTTAGTTCTATTACGCCATCAATACTATCATTAATGGGCGAGTTATCACGTTTGATGTGTTATAGCACAGGCCAAGCTCTTCCATTTGTACCGCTGTGTTTGACAACAAAATACAGACCAAATCCTTTATCTTGGGACTTCGAAATAACTGTGACATATTGCAAATTCAACTAATTATCCAGTTTTGCTAGTAACACTGATGCCTGGAGGTCATTTTAGTTCTATTGCGCCTTCAATACTATCATTAATGACCGAGTTGTCGCATTTTCAGTGTTATGGCACCACCAAGCTCTTCCATTTGTACCGGTGTGTTTGAAAACAAAACACAGAGCAAATCCTTTATATTAGGACTTCGAAATAACTGTCTTATATCGCAAATTCAACTAATTATAAAGTTTTTCTAGTAACACTGATGCCTGGACGTCAATTTAGTTCAATTGCGCCATCAATACTATCATTAATGGCCGAGTTGTCACGTTTGCAGTGTTATGGCACAGGCCAAGCTCTTCCTTTTGTACCGCTGTGTTTGACAACATAATACAGAGCAAATCCTTTATCTTGGGACTTCGAAATAACTGTGTCATATCGCAAATTCAACCAATTATCAAGTTTTCCTAGTAATACTGATGGCTGGAGGTGAAGTTAGTTCTATTGCGCCATCAATACCATCATTAATGGCCGAGTTGTGACATTTGCAGTGTTATGGCACAGGCCAAGCTTTTCCATTTGTACCGGTGTGTTTGACAACAAAACACAGAGCAAATCCTTTATATTAGGACTTCCAAATAACTGTATTATATCGCAAATTCAACTAATTATCAAGTTTTTCTAGTAACACTGATGCCTGGAGGTCAATTTAGATCTATTGCGCCTTCAATACTATCATTAATGACCGAGTTGTCGCATTTTCAGTGTTATGGCACCACCAAGCTCTTCCATTTGTACCGGTGTGTTTGACAACAAAACACAGAGCAAATACTTTATATTAGGACTTCGAAATAACTGTTTTATATCGCAAATTCAACTAATTATAAAGTTTTTCTAGTAACACTGATGCCTGCACGTCAATTTAGTTCAATTGCGCCATAAATACTATCATTAATGGCCGAGTTGTCACGTTTGCAGTGATATGGCACAGGCCAAGCTCTTCCATTTGTACCGCTGTGTTTGACAACAAAATACAGAGCAAATCCTTTATCTTGGGACTTCGAAATAACTGTGTCATATCGCAAATTCAACTAATTATCCAGTTCTTCTGGTAACACTGATGCCTGGAAGTCAATTTAGTTCTATTACGCCTTCAATACTATCATTAATGGCCGCGTTGTGACATTTGCAGTGTTATGGCACAGGCCAACCTCTTCCATTTGTACCGGTGTGTTTGACAACAAAACACAGAGCAAATCCTTTATATTAGGACTTCGAAATAACTGTCTTATATCGCAAATTCAACTAATTATAAAGTTTTTCTAGTAACACTGATGCCTGGACGTCAATTTAGTTCAATTGCGCCATCAATACTATCATTAATGGCCGAGTTGTCACGTTTGCAGTGTTATGGCACAGGCCAAGCTCTTCCATTTGTACCGCTGTGTTTGACAACAAAATACAGAGCAAATCCTTTTTCTTGGGACTTCGAAATAACTGTATCAACTAATTATCCAGTTTTCCTAGAAATACTGATGCCCGGAGGTCAATTTAGTTCTATTACGCCATCAATACTATCATTAATGGGCGAGTTATCACGTTTGATGTGTTATAGCACAGGCCAAGCTCTTCCATTTGTACCGCTGTGTTTGACAACAAAATACAGACCAAATCCTTTATCTTGGGACTTCGAAATAACTGTGACATATTGCAAATTCAACTAATTATCCAGTTTTGCTAGTAACACTGATGCCTGGAGGTCATTTTAGTTCTATTGCGCCTTCAATACTATCATTAATGACCGAGTTGTCGCATTTTCAGTGTTATGGCACCACCAAGCTCTTCCATTTGTACCGGTGTGTTTGACAACAAAACACAGAGCAAATCCTTTATTTGGGACTTCGAAATAACTGTGTTATCTTGCCAATTCAACTAATTATCCAGTTTTCCTAGTCACTCTGATGCCTGGAGGTCATTTTTGTTCTATTGCGCCATAAATACTATCATTAATGGCCGAGTTGTCACAGTTTCAGTGTTGTGGCACCGCCAAGCCCTTCCATTTGTACCACCGGTGTGTTTGACAACAAAATACAGAGCAAATCCTTTATCTTGGGACTTCGAAATAACTGTGTCATATTGCAAATTCAACTAATTATCCAGTTTTTCTGGTAACACTGATGCCTGGAAGTCAATTTAGTTCTATTGCGCCTTCAATACTATCATTAATGGCCGAGTTGTGACATTTGCAGTGTTATGGCACAGGCCAACCTCGTCCATTTGTACCGGTGTGTTTGACAACAAAACACAGAGCAAATCCTTTATATTAGGACTTCGAAATAACTGTCTTATATCGCAAATTCAACTAATTATAAAGTTTTTCTAGTAACACTGATGACTGGACGTCAATTTAGTTCAATTGCGCCATCAATACTATCATTAATGGCCGAGTTGTCACGTTTGCAGTGTTATGGCACAGGCCAAGCTCTTCCATTTGTACCGCTGTGTTTGACAACAAAATACAGAGCAAATCCTTTATCTTGGGACTTCGAAATAACTGTGTCATATTGCAAATTCAACTAATTATCCAGTTTTTCTGGTAACACTGATGCCTGGAAGTCAATTTAGTTCTATTGCGCCTTCAATACTATCATTAATGGCCGAGTTGTGACATTTGCAGTGTTCTGGCACAGGCCAACCTCGTCCATTTGTACCGGTGTGTTTGACAACAAAACACAGAGCAAATCCTTTATATTAGGACTTCGAAATAACTGTCTTATATCGCAAATTCAACTAATTATAAAGTTTTTCTAGTAACACTGATGCCTGGACGTCAATTTAGTTCAATTGCGCCATCAATACTATCATTAATGGCCGAGTTGTCACGTTTGCAGTGTTATGGCACAGGCCAAGCTCTTCCATTTGTACCGCTGTGTTTGACAACATAATACAGAGCAAATCCTTTATCTTGGGACTTCGAAATAACTGTGTCATATCGCAAATTCAACCAATTATCAAGTTTTCCTAGTAATACTGATGGCTGGAGGTGAAGTTAGTTCTATTGCGCCATCAATACCATCATTAATGGCCGAGTTGTGACATTTGCAGTGTTATGGCACAGGCCAAGCTTTTCCATTTGTACCGGTGTGTTTGACAACAAAACACAGAGCAAATCCTTTATATTAGGACTTCCAAATAACTGTATTATATCGCAAATTCAACTAATTATCAAGTTTTTCTAGTAACACTGATGCCTGGAGGTCAATTTAGATCTATTGCGCCTTCAATACTATCATTAATGACCGAGTTGTCGCATTTTCAGTGTTATGGCACCACCAAGCTCTTCCATTTGTACCGGTGTGTTTGACAACAAAACACAGAGCAAATACTTTATATTAGGACTTCGAAATAACTGTTTTATATCGCAAATTCAACTAATTATAAAGTTTTTCTAGTAACACTGATGCCTGCACGTCAATTTAGTTCAATTGCGCCATAAATACTATCATTAATGGCCGAGTTGTCACGTTTGCAGTGATATGGCACAGGCCAAGCTCTTCCATTTGTACCGCTGTGTTTGACAACAAAATACAGAGCAAATCCTTTATCTTGGGACTTCGAAATAACTGTGTCATATCGCAAATTCAACTAATTATCCAGTTCTTCTGGTAACACTGATGCCTGGAAGTCAATTTAGTTCTATTACGCCTTCAATACTATCATTAATGGCCGCGTTGTGACATTTGCAGTGTTATGGCACAGGCCAACCTCTTCCATTTGTACCGGTGTGTTTGACAACAAAACACAGAGCAAATCCTTTATATTAGGACTTCGAAATAACTGTCTTATATCGCAAATTCAACTAATTATAAAGTTTTTCTAGTAACACTGATGCCTGGACGTCAATTTAGTTCTATTGCGCCATCAATACTATCATTAATGGCCGAGTTGTCACGTTTGCAGTGTTATGGCACAGGCCAAGCTCTTCCATTTGTACCGCTGTGTTTGACAACAAAATACAGAGCAAATCCTTTTTCTTGGGACTTCGAAATAACTGTATCAACTAATTATCCAGTTTTCCTAGAAATACTGATGCCCGGAGGTCAATTTAGTTCTATTACGCCATCAATACTATCATTAATGGGCGAGTTATCACGTTTGATGTGTTATAGCACAGGCCAAGCTCTTCCATTTGTACCGCTGTGTTTGACAACAAAATACAGACCAAATCCTTTATCTTGGGACTTCGAAATAACTGTGACATATTGCAAATTCAACTAATTATCCAGTTTTGCTAGTAACACTGATGCCTGGAGGTCATTTTAGTTCTATTGCGCCTTCAATACTATCATTAATGACCGAGTTGTCGCATTTTCAGTGTTATGGCACCACCAAGCTCTTCCATTTGTACCGGTGTGTTTGACAACAAAACACAGAGCAAATCCTTTATTTGGGACTTCGAAATAACTGTGTTATCTTGCCAATTCAACTAATTATCCAGTTTTCCTAGTCACTCTGATGCCTGGAGGTCATTTTTGTTCTATTGCGCCATAAATACTATCATTAATGGCCGAGTTGTCACAGTTTCAGTGTTGTGGCACCGCCAAGCCCTTCCATTTGTACCACCGGTGTGTTTGACAACAAAATACAGAGCAAATCCTTTATCTTGGGACTTCGAAATAACTGTGTCATATTGCAAATTCAACTAATTATCCAGTTTTTCTGGTAACACTGATGCCTGGAAGTCAATTTAGTTCTATTGCGCCTTCAATACTATCATTAATGGCCGAGTTGTGACATTTGCAGTGTTATGGCACAGGCCAACCTCGTCCATTTGTACCGGTGTGTTTGACAACAAAACACAGAGCAAATCCTTTATATTAGGACTTCGAAATAACTGTCTTATATCGCAAATTCAACTAATTATAAAGTTTTTCTAGTAACACTGATGACTGGACGTCAATTTAGTTCAATTGCGCCATCAATACTATCATTAATGGCCGAGTTGTCACGTTTGCAGTGTTATGGCACAGGCCAAGCTCTTCCATTTGTACCGCTGTGTTTGACAACAAAATACAGAGCAAATCCTTTATCTTGGGACTTCGAAATAACTGTGTCATATTGCAAATTCAACTAATTATCCAGTTTTTCTGGTAACACTGATGCCTGGAAGTCAATTTAGTTCTATTGCGCCTTCAATACTATCATTAATGGCCGAGTTGTGACATTTGCAGTGTTCTGGCACAGGCCAACCTCGTCCATTTGTACCGGTGTGTTTGACAACAAAACACAGAGCAAATCCTTTATATTAGGACTTCGAAATAACTGTCTTATATCGCAAATTCAACTAATTATAAAGTTTTTCTAGTAACACTGATGCCTGGACGTCAATTTAGTTCAATTGCGCCATCAATACTATCATTAATGGCCGAGTTGTCACGTTTGCAGTGTTATGGCACAGGCCAAGCTCTTCCATTTGTACCGCTGTGTTTGACAACATAATACAGAGCAAATCCTTTATCTTGGGACTTCGAAATAACTGTGTCATATCGCAAATTCAACCAATTATCAAGTTTTCCTAGTAATACTGATGGCTGGAGGTGAAGTTAGTTCTATTGCGCCATCAATACCATCATTAATGGCCGAGTTGTGACATTTGCAGTGTTATGGCACAGGCCAAGCTTTTCCATTTGTACCGGTGTGTTTGACAACAAAACACAGAGCAAATCCTTTATATTAGGACTTCCAAATAACTGTATTATATCGCAAATTCAACTAATTATCAAGTTTTTCTAGTAACACTGATGCCTGGAGGTCAATTTAGATCTATTGCGCCTTCAATACTATCATTAATGACCGAGTTGTCGCATTTTCAGTGTTATGGCACCACCAAGCTCTTCCATTTGTACCGGTGTGTTTGACAACAAAACACAGAGCAAATACTTTATATTAGGACTTCGAAATAACTGTTTTATATCGCAAATTCAACTAATTATAAAGTTTTTCTAGTAACACTGATGCCTGCACGTCAATTTAGTTCAATTGCGCCATAAATACTATCATTAATGGCCGAGTTGTCACGTTTGCAGTGATATGGCACAGGCCAAGCTCTTCCATTTGTACCGCTGTGTTTGACAACAAAATACAGAGCAAATCCTTTATCTTGGGACTTCGAAATAACTGTGTCATATCGCAAATTCAACTAATTATCCAGTTCTTCTGGTAACACTGATGCCTGGAAGTCAATTTAGTTCTATTACGCCTTCAATACTATCATTAATGGCCGCGTTGTGACATTTGCAGTGTTATGGCACAGGCCAACCTCTTCCATTTGTACCGGTGTGTTTGACAACAAAACACAGAGCAAATCCTTTATATTAGGACTTCGAAATAACTGTCTTATATCGCAAATTCAACTAATTATAAAGTTTTTCTAGTAACACTGATGCCTGGACGTCAATTTAGTTCAATTGCGCCATCAATACTATCATTAATGGCCGAGTTGTCACGTTTGCAGTGTTATGGCACAGGCCAAGCTCTTCCATTTGTACCGCTGTGTTTGACAACAAAATACAGAGCAAATCCTTTATCTTGGGACTTCGAAATAACTGTGTCATATCGCAAATTCAACTAATTATCCAGTTTTTCTGGTAACACTGATGCCTGGAAGTCAATTTAGTTCTATTACGCCTTCAATACTATCATTAATGGCCGAGTTGTGACATTTGCAGTGTTATGGCACAGGCCAACCTCTTCCATTTGTACCGGTGTGTTTGACAACAAAACACAGAGCAAATCCTTTATATTAGGACTTCCAAATAACTGTATTATATCGCAAATTCAACTAATTATCCAGTTTTTCTGGTAACACTGATGCCTGGAAGTCAATTTAGTTCTATTACGCCTTCAATACTATCATTAATGGCCGAGTTGTGACATTTGCAGTGTTATGGCACAGGCCAACCTCGTCCATTTGTACCGGTGTGTTTGACAACAAAACACAGAGCAAATCCTTTATATTAGGACTTCGAAATATATGTCTTATATCGCAAATTCAACTAATTATAAAGTTTTTCTAGTAACACTGATGCCTGGACGTCAATTTAGTTCAATTGCGCCATCAATACTATCATTAATGGCCGAGTTGTCACGTTTGCAGTGTTATGGCACAGGCCAAGCTCTTCCATTTGTACCGTTGTGTTTGACAACAAAATACAGAGCAAATCCTTTATTTTGGGACTTCGAAATAACTGTGTCATATCGCAAATTCAACCAATTATCAAGTTTTCCTAGTAATACTGATGCCTGGAGGTGAATTTATTTCTATTGCGCCATCAATACCATCATTAATGGGCGAGCTATCACGTTTGCAGTGTTATAGCACAGGCCAAGCTCTTCCATTTGTACCGGTGTGTTTGACAACAAAATACAGACCAAATCCTTTTTCTTGGGACTTCGAAATAACTGTATCAACTAATTATCCAGTTTTCCTAGAAATACTGATGCCCGGAGGTCAATTTAGTTCTATTACGCCATCAATACTATCATTAATGGGCGAGTTATCACGTTTGATGTGTTATAGCACAGGCCAAGCTCTTCCATTTGTACCGCTGTGTTTGACAACAAAATACAGACCAAATCCTTTATCTTGGGACTTCGAAATAACTGTGACATATTGCAAATTCAACTAATTATCCAGTTTTGCTAGTAACACTGATGCCTGGAGGTCATTTTAGTTCTATTGCGCCTTCAATACTATCATTAATGACCGAGTTGTCGCATTTTCAGTGTTATGGCACCACCAAGCTCTTCCATTTGTACCGGTGTGTTTGAAAACAAAACACAGAGCAAATCCTTTATTTGGGACTTCGAAATAACTGTGTTATCTTGCCAATTCAACTAATTATCCAGTTTTCCTAGTCACTCTGATGCCTGGAGGTCATTTTTGTTCTATTGCGCCATAAATACTATCATTAATGGCCGAGTTGTCACATTTTCAGTGTTGTGGCACCGCCAAGCCCTTCCATTTGTACCACCGGTGTGTTTGACAACAAAATACAGAGCAAATCTTTTATCTTGGGACTTCGAAATAACTGTGTCATATTGCAAATTCAACTAATTATCCAGTTTTTCTGGTAACACTGATGCCTGGAAGTCAATTTAGTTCTATTGCGCCTTCAATACTATCATTAATGGCCGAGTTGTGACATTTGCAGTGTTATGGCACAGGCCAACCTCGTCCATTTGTACCGGTGTGTTTGACAACAAAACACAGAGCAAATCCTTTATATTAGGACTTCGAAATAACTGTCTTATATCGCAAATTCAACTAATTATAAAGTTTTTCTAGTAACACTGATGCCTGGACGTCAATTTAGTTCAATTGCGCCATCAATACTATCATTAATGGCCGAGTTGTCACGTTTGCAGTGTTATGGTACAGGCCAAGCTCTTCCATTTGTACCGCTGTGTTTGACAACAAAATACAGAGCAAATCCTTTATCTTGGGACTTCGAAATAACTGTGTCATATCGCAAATTCAACTAATTATCCAGTTTTCCTAGTCACTCTGATGCCTGGAGGTCATTTTTGTTCTATTGCGCCATAAATACTATCATTAATGGCCGAGTTGTCACATTTTCAGTGTTGTGGCACCGCCAAGCCCTTCCATTTGTACCACCGGTGTGTTTGACAACAAAATACAGAGCAAATCCTTTATCTTGGGACTTCGAAATAACTGTGTCATATTGCAAATTCAACTAATTATCCAGTTTTTCTGGTAACACTGATGCCTGGAAGTCAATTTAGTTCTATTGCGCCTTCAATACTATCATTAATGGCCGAGTTGTGACATTTGCAGTGTTATGGCACAGGCCAACCTCGTCCATTTGTACCGGTGTGTTTGACAACAAAACACAGAGCAAATCCTTTATATTAGGACTTCGAAATAACTGTCTTATATCGCAAATTCAACTAATTATAAAGTTTTTCTAGTAACACTGATGCCTGGACGTCAATTTAGTTCAATTGCGCCATCAATACTATCATTAATGGCCGAGTTGTCACGTTTGCAGTGTTATGGCACAGGCCAAGCTCTTCCATTTGTACCGCTGTGTTTGACAACATAATACAGAGCAAATCCTTTATCTTGGGACTTCGAAATAACTGTGTCATATCGCAAATTCAACCAATTATCAAGTTTTCCTAGTAATACTGATGGCTGGAGGTGAAGTTAGTTCTATTGCGCCATCAATACCATCATTAATGGCCGAGTTGTGACATTTGCAGTGTTATGGCACAGGCCAAGCTTTTCCATTTGTACCGGTGTGTTTGACAACAAAACACAGAGCAAATCCTTTATATTAGGACTTCCAAATAACTGTATTATATCGCAAATTCAAATAATTATCAAGTTTTTCTAGTAACACTGATGCCTGGAGGTCAATTTAGTTCTATTGCGCCTTCAATACTATCATTAATGGCCGCGTTGTGACATTTGCAGTGTTATGGCACAGGCCAACCTCTTCCATTTGTACCGGTGTGTTTGACAACAAAACACAGAGCAAATCCTTTATATTAGGACTTCGAAATAACTGTCTTATATCGCAAATTCAACTAATTATAAAGTTTTTCTAGTAACACTGATGCCTGGACGTCAATTTAGTTCAATTGCGCCATCAATACTATCATTAATGGCCGAGTTGTCACGTTTGCAGAGTTATGGCACAGGCCAAGCTCTTCCATTTGTACCGCTGTGTTTGACAACAAAATACAGAGCAAATCCTTTATCTTGGGACTTCGAAATAACTGTGTCATATCGCAAATTCAACTAATTATCCCGTTTTTCTGGTAACACTGATGCCTGGAAGTCAATTTAGTTCTATTACGCCTTCAATACTATCATTAATGGCCGAGTTGTGACATTTGCAGTGTTATGGCACAGGCCAACCTCTTCCATTTGTACCGGTGTGTTTGACAACAAAACACAGAGCAAATCCTTTATATTAGGACTTCCAAATAACTGTATTATATCGCAAATTCAACTAATTATCAAGTTTTTCTAGTAACACTGATGCCTGGAGGTCAATTTAGATCTATTGCGCCTTCAATACTATCATTAATGACCGAGTTGTCGCATTTTCAGTGTTATGGCACCACCAAGCTCTTCCATTTGTACCGGTGTGTTTGACAACAAAACACAGAGCAAATACTTTATATTAGGACTTCGAAATAACTGTTTTATATCGCAAATTCAACTAATTATAAAGTTTTTCTAGTAACACTGATGCCTGGACGTCAATTTAGTTCAATTGCGCCATAAATACTATCATTAATGGCCGAGTTGTCACGTTTGCAGTGATATGGCACAGGCCAAGCTCTTCCATTTGTACCGCTGTGTTTGACAACAAAATACAGAGCAAATCCTTTATCTTGGGACTTCGAAATAACTGTGTCATATCGCAAATTCAA
The DNA here is from genome assembly GCA_030867875.1 of Actinernus sp. WN-2022. Classification (NCBI taxonomy): domain Eukaryota; kingdom Metazoa; phylum Cnidaria; class Anthozoa; order Actiniaria; family Actinernidae; genus Actinernus; species Actinernus sp. WN-2022. Next base: position 105,345,431 of record JAOWCC010001634.1, on the reverse strand, counting down.
CTAATTATCCAGTTCTTCTGGTAACACTGATGCCTGGAAGTCAATTTAGTTCTATTACGCCTTCAATACTATCATTAATGGCCGCGTTGTGACATTTGCAGTGTTATGGCACAGGCCAACCTCTTCCATTTGTACCGGTGTGTTTGACAACAAAACACAGAGCAAATCCTTTATATTAGGACTTCGAAATAACTGTCTTATATCGCAAATTCAACTAATTATAAAGTTTTTCTAGTAACACTGATGCCTGGACGTCAATTTAGTTCAATTGCGCCATCAATACTATCATTAATGGCCGAGTTGTCACGTTTGCAGTGTTATGGCACAGGCCAAGCTCTTCCATTTGTACCGCTGTGTTTGACAACAAAATACAGAGCAAATCCTTTATCTTGGGACTTCGAAATAACTGTGTCATATCGCAAATTCAACTAATTATCCAGTTTTTCTGGTAACACTGATGCCTGGAAGTCAATTTAGTTCTATTACGCCTTCAATACTATCATTAATGGCCGAGTTGTGACATTTGCAGTGTTATGGCACAGGCCAACCTCTTCCATTTGTACCGGTGTGTTTGACAACAAAACACAGAGCAAATCCTTTATATTAGGACTTCCAAATAACTGTATTATATCGCAAATTCAACTAATTATCCAGTTTTTCTGGTAACACTGATGCCTGGAAGTCAATTTTGTTCTATTGCGCCTTCAATACTATCATTAATGGCCGAGTTGTGACATTTGCAGTGTTATGGCACAGGCCAACCTCGTCCATTTGTACCGGTGTGTTTGACAACAAAACACAGAGCAAATCCTTTATATTAGGACTTCGAAATATATGTCTTATATCGCAAATTCAACTAATTATAAAGTTTTTCTAGTAACACTGATGCCTGGACGTCAATTTAGTTCAATTGCGCCATCAATACTATCATTAATGGCCGAGTTGTCACGTTTGCAGTGTTATGGCACAGGCCAAGCTCTTCCATTTGTACCGTTGTGTTTGACAACAAAATACAGAGCAAATCCTTTATCTTGGGACTTCGAAATAACTGTGTCATATCGCAAATTCAACCAATTATCAAGTTTTCCTAGTAATACTGATGCCTGGAGGTGAATTTATTTCTATTGCGCCATCAATACCATCATTAATGGGCGAGCTATCACGTTTGCAGTGTTATAGCACAGGCCAAGCTCTTCCATTTGTACCGGTGTGTTTGACAACAAAATACAGACCAAATCCTTTTTCTTGGGACTTCGAAATAACTGTATCAACTAATTATCCAGTTTTCCTAGAAATACTGATGCCCGGAGGTCAATTTAGTTCTATTACGCCATCAATACTATCATTAATGGGCGAGTTATCACGTTTGATGTGTTATAGCACAGGCCAAGCTCTTCCATTTGTACCGCTGTGTTTGACAACAAAATACAGACCAAATCCTTTATCTTGGGACTTCGAAATAACTGTGACATATTGCAAATTCAACTAATTATCCAGTTTTGCTAGTAACACTGATGCCTGGAGGTCATTTTAGTTCTATTGCGCCTTCAATACTATCATTAATGACCGAGTTGTCGCATTTTCAGTGTTATGGCACCACCAAGCTCTTCCATTTGTACCGGTGTGTTTGAAAACAAAACACAGAGCAAATCCTTTATTTGGGACTTCGAAATAACTGTGTTATCTTGCCAATTCAACTAATTATCCAGTTTTCCTAGTCACTCTGATGCCTGGAGGTCATTTTTGTTCTATTGCGCCATAAATACTATCATTAATGGCCGAGTTGTCACATTTTCAGTGTTGTGGCACCGCCAAGCCCTTCCATTTGTACCACCGGTGTGTTTGACAACAAAATACAGAGCAAATCCTTTATCTTGGGACTTCGAAATAACTGTGTCATATTGCAAATTCAACTAATTATCCAGTTTTTCTGGTAACACTGATGCCTGGAAGTCAATTTAGTTCTATTGCGCCTTCAATACTATCATTAATGGCCGAGTTGTGACATTTGCAGTGTTATGGCACAGGCCAACCTCGTCCATTTGTACCGGTGTGTTTGACAACAAAACACAGAGCAAATCCTTTATATTAGGACTTCGAAATAACTGTCTTATATCGCAAATTCAACTAATTATAAAGTTTTTCTAGTAACACTGATGCCTGGACGTCAATTTAGTTCAATTGCGCCATCAATACTATCATTAATGGCCGAGTTGTCACGTTTGCAGTGTTATGGTACAGGCCAAGCTCTTCCATTTGTACCGCTGTGTTTGACAACAAAATACAGAGCAAATCCTTTATCTTGGGACTTCGAAATAACTGTGTCATATCGCAAATTCAACTAATTATCCAGTTTTCCTAGTCACTCTGATGCCTGGAGGTCATTTTTGTTCTATTGCGCCATAAATACTATCATTAATGGCCGAGTTGTCACATTTTCAGTGTTGTGGCACCGCCAAGCCCTTCCATTTGTACCACCGGTGTGTTTGACAACAAAATACATAGCAAATCCTTTATCTTGGGACTTCGAAATAACTGTGTCATATTGCAAATTCAACTAATTATCCAGTTTTTCTGGTAACACTGATGCCTGGAAGTCAATTTAGTTCTATTGCGCCTTCAATACTATCATTAATGGCCGAGTTGTGACATTTGCAGTGTTATGGCACAGGCCAACCTCGTCCATTTGTACCGGTGTGTTTGACAACAAAACACAGAGCAAATCCTTTATATTAGGACTTCGAAATAACTGTCTTATATCGCAAATTCAACTAATTATAAAGTTTTTCTAGTAACACTGATGCCTGGACGTCAATTTAGTTCAATTGCGCCATCAATACTATCATTAATGGCCGAGTTGTCACGTTTGCAGTGTTATGGCACAGGCCAAGCTCTTCCATTTGTACCGCTGTGTTTGACAACATAATACAGAGCAAATCCTTTATCTTGGGACTTCGAAATAACTGTGTCATATCGCAAATTCAACCAATTATCAAGTTTTCCTAGTAATACTGATGGCTGGAGGTGAAGTTAGTTCTATTGCGCCATCAATACCATCATTAATGGCCGAGTTGTGACATTTGCAGTGTTATGGCACAGGCCAAGCTTTTCCATTTGTACCGGTGTGTTTGACAACAAAACACAGAGCAAATCCTTTATATTAGGACTTCCAAATAACTGTATTATATCGCAAATTCAACTAATTATCAAGTTTTTCTAGTAACACTGATGCCTGGAGGTCAATTTAGTTCTATTGCGCCTTCAATACTATCATTAATGGCCGCGTTGTGACATTTGCAGTGTTATGGCACAGGCCAACCTCTTCCATTTGTACCGGTGTGTTTGACAACAAAACACAGAGCAAATCCTTTATATTAGGACTTCGAAATAACTGTCTTATATCGCAAATTCAACTAATTATAAAGTTTTTCTAGTAACACTGATGCCTGGACGTCAATTTAGTTCAATTGCGCCATCAATACTATCATTAATGGCCGAGTTGTCACGTTTGCAGTGTTATGGCACAGGCCAAGCTCTTCCATTTGTACCGCTGTGTTTGACAACAAAATACAGAGCAAATCCTTTATCTTGGGACTTCGAAATAACTGTGTCATATCGCAAATTCAACTAATTATCCAGTTTTTCTGGTAACACTGATGCCTGGAAGTCAATTTAGTTCTATTACGCCTTCAATACTATCATTAATGGCCGAGTTGTGACATTTGCAGTGTTATGGCACAGGCCAACCTCTTCCATTTGTACCGGTGTGTTTGACAACAAAACACAGAGCAAATCCTTTATATTAGGACTTCCAAATAACTGTATTATATCGCAAATTCAACTAATTATCCAGTTTTTCTGGTAACACTGATGCCTGGAAGTCAATTTTGTTCTATTGCGCCTTGAATACTATCATTAATGGCCGAGTTGTCACGTTTGCAGTGTTATCGCACAGGCCAAGCTCTTCCATTTGTACCGTTGTGTTTGACAACAAAATACAGAGCAAATCCTTTATCTTGGGACTTCGAAATAACTGTGTCATATCGAAAATTCAACCAATTATCAAGTTTTCCTAGTAATACTGATGCCTGGAGGTGAATTTAGTTCTATTGCGCCATCAATACCATCATTAATGGGCGAGCTATCACGTTTGCAGTGTTATAGCACAGGCCAAGCTCTTCCATTTGTACCGGTGTGTTTGACAACAAAATACAGACCAAATCCTTTTTCTTGGGACTTCGAAATAACTGTATCACCTAATTATCCAGTTTTCCTAGAAATACTGATGCCTGGAGGTCAATTTAGTTCTATTACGCCATCAATACTATCATTAATGGGCGAGTTATCACGTTTGATGTGTTATAGCACAGGCCAAGCTCTTCCATTTGTACCGCTGTGTTTGACAACAAAATACAGACCAAATCCTTTATCTTGGGACTTCGAAATAACTGTGACATATTGCAAATACAACTAATTATCCAGTTTTGATAGTAACACTGATGCCTGGAGGTCATTTTAGTTCTATTGCGCCTTCAATACTATCATTAATGACCGAGTTGTCGCATTTTCAGTGTTATGGCACCACCAAGCTCTTCCATTTGTACCGGTGTGTTTGACAACAAAACACAGAGCAAATCCTTTATTTGGGACTTCGAAATAACTGTGTTATCTTGCCAATTCAACTAATTATCCAGTTTTTCTGGTAACACTGATGCCTGGAAGTCAATTTAGTTCTATTGCGCCTTCAATACTATAATTAATGGCCGAGTTGTGACATTTGCAGTGTTATATTAAAAACGTTTAATGTGCCGTAAAATTCTCAAACCGAGAGATTCCATCTTTCCAGCAAATTCATAGATTCCTGACCACGAGCTAATATTAAAAACGTTCAATGTGCCGTAAAATTCTCAAACGGAGAGATTCCATCTTTCCAGCAAATTCATAGATTCCTGATCGCGAGCTAATATTAAAAACGTTCAATGTGCCGTAAAATTCCCAAACGGAGAGATTCCATCTTTCCAGCAAATTCATAGATTCCTGACCGCGAGCTAATATTAAAAACGTTCAATGTGCCGTAAAATTCTCAAACGGAGAGATTCCATCTTTCCAGCAAATTCATAGATTCCTGATCGCGAGCTAATATTAAAAACGTTCAATGTGCCGTAAAATTCTCAAACGGAGAGAATCCATCTTTCCAGCAAATTCATAGATTCCTGACCGCGAGCTAATATTAAAAACGTTCAATGTGCCGTAAAATTCTCAAACGGAGAGATTCCATCTTTCCAGCAAATTCATAGATTCCTGATCGCGAGCTAATATTAAAAACGTTCAATGTGCCGTAAAATTCTCAAAAGGAGGGATTCCATCTTTCCAGCAAATTCATAGATTCTTGCTCGCGAGCTAATATTAAAAACGTTCAATGTGCCGTAAAATTCTCAAACGGAGAGATTCCATCTTTCCAGCAAATTCATAGATTTCTGACCGCGAGCTAATATTAAAAACGTTCAATGTGCCGTAAAATTCTCAAACGGAGAGATTCCATCTTTCCAGCAAATTCATAGATTCCTGCTCGCGAGCTAATATTAAAAACGTTCAATGTGCCGTAAAATTCTCAAACGGAGAGATTCCATCTTTCCAGCAAATTCATAGATTCCTGATCGCCAGCTAATATTAAAAACGTTCGATGTGCCATAAAATTCTCAAACGGAGAGATTCCATCTTTCCAGCAAATTCATAGATTCCTGATCGCGAGAGCTAATATTAAAAACGTTCAATGTGCCGTAAAATTCTCAAACGGAGAGATTCCATCTTTCCAGCAAACACATAGATTCCTGCTCGCGAGCTAATATTAAAAACGTTCAATGTGCCGTAAAATTCTCAAACGGAGAGATTCCATCTTTCCAGCAAATTCATAGATTCCTGATCGCGAGAGCTAATATTAAAAACGTTCAATGTGCCGTAAAATTCTCAAACGGAGAGATTCCATCTTTTTAACAAACACATAGATTTCTGATCGCGAGCTAATATTAAGAACGTTCAATGTGCCGTAAAATTCTGAAACGGAGAGATTCCATCTTTCCAGCAAATTCATAGATTCCTGACCGCGAGCTAATATTAAAAACGTTCAATGTGCCGTAAAATTCTCAAACGGAGAGATTCCATCTTTCCAGCAAATTCATAGATTCCTGACCGCGAGCTAATATTAAGAGAGGATCCATGTGAAAACCATGCAGACGAGTCTACAGTGCACCTCTCCGATTTCCTTTAAACTTGGCACACATTTATATCTTAACTAGCTAATGTCCTATGTGAAATAGTTTGGCTGAAATGTAAAAGGCCTTTGAGATATGACAATCAAACTGTTTGACCCCCTGAAATGCTCAAAATCAGAGCAAAATATACCTTATGTTGTAACATGTCGCAATCGCAAATAATTTTAAGTAGAAAGATACTATTTTTACGTGCTTTAGTACTAAGTCCCGTCAGCATATTAAAACCAAAATCAACTAATTTTATTTATATTTTGTCGCTTCTGTCGAATTTTTATTTAACGCTACTTTAATAGGTCTTTTTAAAACCCGATAAATGCTGTCTGGCAATGGCCGTTTGCAGAGTTGCGGCCTTCTTTTCTTTGAATTTAGAAATATTTCTAGATTGACTTACAATAGATCTTTGCATCTGGTAAAAAAAATATCTGTAAAGTTAATGCTGGGTTAGAGAGTACGCACTCTCAAAATCTGCAATGTTCAGTTATTAAACAAACGACGATATGGTGACACGGCGATTTCTTTTCGATTAAAATCGAAAATACGGTGAACTTCACATATTTTCTGACAATAATTTCTTTAAGAATTCGAATGCACATTCATTTTCAATATTATTTTAGTTTTGAAGGGTGACCAAGTCCATCACCCGATATGCAGATGTCTAAAGTGACTGAATTATTGTCGAGTTTGACGGAGTCAAAGCTGAAAAATAGGTACTCATAGTTTATGGCAGTATCTTTGTTTAAAATTGTTTGATTGGATCAAAGACAATGAATTTTCTTTGAATATGATATATAGAGGATTTCAAACTACGCTACGCTTAAATACAGCTTCTAATCCGGCGAGTCACTCTGAATTTTGCGAGCCTCTGTAGCGGGGTGAATGAGTGACAAGTACAAATGCACGTACAGTCGTATTTAGGTTCTTCAGCCGATTCTCTATTCAAGTTTTTAGTTTTTATTCTGTAAAGAAACGATGTTTTCTTTTCATAATAAAAAAAAACCTAATGGTTTCGTTTTCTTGGAAGCCCTTTATTATATGCTCATCGAATAGTTGGCCAAGTTAGAACCGTTTAGATTCAGCAACGGGAAGCCATTCTGATGTCGTTACTACCTTGTTACGGACTCAATTTGTTTCAATCTTGTGCATAATATTCTGTTCGTTCCGTTGAAATACCAAAATGTGTGTATAATCCATGAAATCAAATGTGGTATCACCGAAATAGATGAAATCCCTTCAGTGATATAATGATATCTCAAGAATTGCGTGACAGGAACTGCGTGTAACGTCTGCACGTGTATTTCCCGCCCTATCCACGAGATGGATTTGGACTTGATCAAGTGCTCATTTAGTGTATATTCAACGAGGGAATGTGGCATATCTTCTCGGCGTTACCAGGGAAAAACAACTATATTACCGTTGAAGGCATGTCCCGACCCCCTTACTAAGAATTGTATGAAATGCCTTGGCACTTGGCGCGGATGTTGTTGATGGCGCGTGTGAAGTAAAATTATCATAAAATCTATAAATATTTTCACCTGTACTGTACTGTCTAGACAGGGTATTTTATTCATTTTTGATTTTAGGGCGGGGTGGTAATGCACTAGTCAAAGTAAACCCCCCCCCCCTCCTCCTCCTCCCCCAACCCGGGACAGGGTGGGAGGGGGAGGGGGGTGGGGGTTTATTTAGACTAGTGCATAATGGCTCACTCTCTGCTTAAAGCTGCCTGTGATACACTTGTATGCGATTTGTTACTGTCGTCCTCGTATCTCTTTATAGCGGAGCTCGTTGCATAAAAAAACAAAGAAAATCAATATGGAAAACAAAAGATAAAAGAACAACCCACACAAGTGAAAAAAAAATCACGCCGCGCGCCTCGCCCGCTCGCAGACGTAAAGGTCGGTACACACGAAGGGACAAGTCACGTGTCCTGATATCCTGTTCCCCGCGGACACCGGACATCCTACAGCTGAGAAACTACAAACCTCGTACACAAAGAATAACGTATTTCTTTACAGTTTTAAGGTAATAGACCAGTTCGCGGTTTATTATAATTCCGACATTTTGAAAGGGGTGTAAACATGGCGCGAAATACAGTGTTTGTATGGGAATCCGATGACAAATAAAATCCGTAAAATCGAATTTCTGAAATATTCTTCAGATACAAACTTAAGATACCAGGTAAAAGATTAATTGATCGAAATTTGAGGGATGTAGCTGTGCTGGGAAGCATGCAATCGTGGATTTAGTTTTCCATACATTTGTCTGTAAAAACGAGTCAAAGTGCGCGGGATAATTTGCGCAAAATAAATCAATCTTCCAGGAAGGAAAACATTTTTCAGAAGCATTTCAAAGATATTTTTTTGTTTCGATGAGGCAAAATTTGGTTCCGCAACAATGTTTTCACGTTGGCTATGGAGGAAAACAATGTTTACTAGGCTCCAGTGACACACAGTATATGTGTTTCTTAGCAACACAAACCCAGACCCCACCGGCAAGACAATTTGGCACAGTGCGCATTCGTTAGTTTTTTTTCTGCAACAACGTTTCCTCGTATATCCACCCGTGCAGCAAAACATTTGTATGCTTCCTGCTCGTTCAATTAGCCACCCAGGCAACATTAAGAGAAACAGAGAAGCGCAGTGTTCGCGCCTACGCCTTTTCGATTCCTCGTAAAATGGCGGTCCCGTCTCACGCAATCTCGTTCTTATAACCCGCGATCTTTTGGCCAGTATCTTAGCGCTGGTCAAAAGATCGCGGGCTCTGGGAACGAGATTGCATCTCACGACGCTCGTATTCATCAGCAGCTGTGTATCACAGGACGCTAAGGAACCACTTTGGATGTTAAACAAATATCTGGCAGTGACCACCCTCAGTGTTTGTTGGTCAGCCACATTAATGGGAAGATAACTAACATAACTACTCATGCTTGTAAACTGCGTGGCTTACCGTGTGTCTGGACAAGCGCCCCGCACATACATGTATATGTAAATCCAGCGTAATTCAGGTCTGGATAAAGTCTGTCACGATCCACACAATATGTTTCATCGTTCACCCATATGTTTTCTGAACCCTTTTCTAAGATAGTTTGTAGCAATAGCAACATACGTCAGACATTTCTGAACTTCGCTTTCCAGGATGGCACTGCGCTCCAGTTCGGCACCGACACAGCTGATTAGGCCATCCCAATAAAATGCAAATACGTAGAGAGCTAGGAAAAGAGGTGTAGTTGAAAGTATGTTCTTCAATTATTATTTTTTAACTTTTCCCAAAAATTGGGTCAATGTGAGGATATATGCACGGGATGTTAGAAATCATTTATAATTCATTGTTGTGACCTTGTGTATGAATGTATGCAAACATTTGACCCCATAACAGTTACATATATCAGGTGCATCATGGGTAATTTTAACCTATAATCAGCTTGAAAAAAAAAAGGTTTTGCAAACAAAATTATGTAGATGTATTAAGTAGTGCATTATGATTATTTTCAGTTCTGTTTCATGAGATTCATAAATATTTCAATATAAATTACCCACTCTGGTATATATGTTGGGAACCACAGACGAAATGATAAAACACCGGATCTCCTAGCGTGTAGGGATCTGATCAGCAATATATAAAGATAAATAGACAAGAAAGGAAAGGCTGATTCAACGGTAGAGAGTTTTTTCTTCCAATATTCCACATGGAATGTACACATCTGTGTTCGGGCTACCTGTGGTGCACAACAGCAGACTGGGTTCTAGTCCTAAATAAAATGGCGGATGCTACAAAGCCATCTGTATAAACTATAATGGGTAAATGTTCTTTCGGTGTAAAATCGACAAGAAGATAATTATCGTAAGTTGTGGCTTCGAGACCATGACAGAGCTGTGGAGGAGAGCACAAATAAGGCTAGAATCAGGTATGCATTTATTGCTGATTCATCCTTCGTATTACTAATTTCTCTTATTTTGAAGTTGATTGTTAATTAGTTGTTGTTTATTGCAAAACCATAGGCATAAGTGACAAATAAATTTATCACACAGTTATTTTAGGGCTATGTTTCTCATTCCTGACCGTTATTTGTCCCGTTATTCTGCACACGATACAGCTTGCATCTGGCGTTGATTGTTTATTTACGTTGGGCCCGTGCGTTAGGGGAGTGTTACGTTGGCCTCACTGCTCCTAAGCTGAATAAACTTTACAAACTTTTTAGTCCCCAGTTGTATTTCCAAATGACTGATCTACAAAATAATAACTCTCTCATCTTCTACAATTTCGCCGCATCGATAGTATTCGAATGTCATTTTACCCTAAAATTTGACTTTTTGAAAAATAATTTCGGAAGTCACTTGTACATGAAAGCCTTACTCCTTGAATACTGAATATTTTTTGCCACTTATATAATAATTAAATTGTAATTGGTCGTGTTTATGCTGTAGAAACGTTTTGTGTATATAGCTTATATGGTTTGTTCAAAATTATTCTGTAAACATGACTAAACACTGACTAAAAATACATAGTGGAAATACCCCTCAAACCGAGGCAGTTCGTACTAACCCCCATATCTCTTACAGTTTTTGGAATTTTTCCAAAATATTCTACCAAGTCTAATGCCAGGCCAATAGTAACATATGTGCAAAATATGAACAAAATCTGAGATGTACCATGTAGACTCATTTTTTCAGGGTGCATGGTTTTCACATGGATGCCCTCTTAAAAACGTTCAATGTGCCGTAAAATTCTCAAACGGAGAGATTCCATCTTTCCAGCAAATTCATAGATTCCTGCTCGCGAGCTAATATTAAAAACGTTCAATGTGCCGTAAAATTCTCAAACGGAGAGATTCCATCTTTCCAGCAAATTCATAGATTCCTGATCGCGAGCTAATATTAAAAACGTTCAATGTGCCGTAAAATGCTCAAACGTAGAGATTCCATCTTTCCAGCAAATTCATAGATTCCTGATCGCGAGCTAATATTAAAAACGTTCAATGTGCCGTAAAATTCTCAAACGGAGAGATTCCATCTTTCCAGCAAATTCATAGATTCCTGATCGCGAGAGCTAATATTAAAAACGTTCAATGTGCCGTAAAATTCTCAAACGGAGAGATTCCATCTTTCCAGCAAATTGACAGATTCCTGATCGCGAGCTAATATTAAAAACGTTCAATGTGCCGTAAAATTCTCAAACGGAGAGATTCCATCTTTCCAGCAAATTCATAGATTCCTGATCGCGAGCTAATATTAAAAACGTTCAATGTGCCGTAAAATTCTCAAACGGAGAGATTCCATCTTTCCAGCAAATTCATAGATTCCTGACGCGAGCTAATATTAAAAACGTTCAATGTGCCGTAAAATTCTCAAACGGAGAGATTCCATCTTTCCAGTAAATTCATAGATTCCTGCTCGCGAGCTAATATTGAAAACGTTCAATGTGCCGTAAAATTCTCAAACGGAGAGATTCCATCTTTCCAGCAAATTCATAGATTCCTGCTCGCGAGCTAATATTAAAACGTTCAATGTGCCGTAAAATTATCAAACGGAGAGATTCCATCTTTCCAGCAAATTCATAGATTCCTGATCGCGAGCTAATATTAAAAACGTTCAATGTGCCGTAAAATTCTCAAACGGAGAGATTCCATCTTTCCAGCAAATTCATAGATTCCTGACCGCGAGCTAATATTAAAAACGTTCAATGTGCCGTAAAATTCTCAAACGGAGAGATTCCATCTTTCCAGCAAATTCATAGATTCCTGACCGCGAGCTAATATTAAAAACGTTCAATGTGCCGTAAAATTCTTAAACGGAGAGATTCCATCTTTCCAGCAAATTCATAGATTCCTGATCGCGAGCTAATATTAAAAACGTTCAATGTGCCGTAAAATTCTCAAACGGAGAGATTCCATCTTTCCAGCAAATTCATAGATTCCTGCTCGCGAGCTAATATTAAAAACGTTCAATGTGCCGTAAAATTCTCAAACGGAGAGATTCCATCTTTCCAGCAAATTCATAGATTCCTGACCGCGAGCTAATATTAAAAATGTTCAATGTGCCGTAAAATTCTCAAACGGAGAGATTCCATCTTTCCAGCAAATTCATAGATTCCTGATCGCGAGCTAATATTAAAAACGTTCAATGTGCCGTAAAATTCTCAAACGGAGAGATTCCATCTTTCCAGCAAATTCATAGATTCCTGACCGCGAGCTAATATTAAAAACGTTCAATGTGCCGTAAAATTCTCAAACGGAGAGATTCCATCTTTCCAGCAAATTCATAGATTCCTGCTCGCGAGCTAATATTAAAAACGTTCAATGTGCCGTAAAATTCTCAAACGGAGAGATTCCATCTTTCCAGCAAATTCATAGATTCCTGATCGCGAGCTAATATTAAAAACGTTCAATGTGTCGTAAAATTATCAAACGGAGAGATTAAATCTTTCCAGCAAATTCATAGATTCCTGCTCGCGAGCTAATATTAAAAACGTTCAATGTGCCGTAAAATTCTCAAACGGAGAGATGCCATCTTTCCAGCAAATTCATAGATTCCTGACCGCGAGCTAATATTAAAAACGTTCAATGTGCCGTAAAATTCTCAAACGGAGAGATTCCATCTTTCCAGCAAATTCATAGATTCCTGACCGCGAGCTAATATTAAAAACGTTCAATGTGCCGTAAAATTCTCAAACGGAGAGATTCCATCTTTCCAGCAAATTCATAGATTCCTGCTCGCGAGCTAATATTAAAAACGTTCAATGTGCCGTAAAATTCTCAAACGGAGAGATTCCATCTTTCCAGCAAATTCATAGATTCCTGATCGCGAGCTAATATTAAAAACGTTCAATGTGCCGTAAAATTCTCAAACGGAGAGATTCCATCTTTCCAGCAAATTCATAGATTCCTGACCGCGAGCTAATATTAAAAATGTTCAATGTGCTGTAAAATTCTCAAACGGAGAGATTCCATCTTTCCAGCAAATTCATAGATTCCTGATCGCGAGCTAATATTAAAAACGTTCAATGTGCCGTAAAATTCTCAAACGGAGAGATTCCATCTTTCCAGCAAATTCATAGATTCCTGACCGCGAGCTAATATTAAAAACGTTCAATGTGCCGTAAAATTCTCAAACGGAGAGATTCCATCTTTCCAGCAAATTCATAGATTCCTGCTCGCGAGCTAATATTAAAAACGTTCAATGTGCCGTAAAATTCTCAAACGGAGAGATTCCATCTTTCCAGCAAATTCATAGATTCCTGATCGCGAGCTAATATTAAAAACGTTCAATGTGTCGTAAAATTATCAAACGGAGAGATTAAATCTTTCCAGCAAATTCATAGATTCCTGCTCGCGAGCTAATATTAAAAACGTTCAATGTGCCGTAAAATTCTCAAACGGAGAGATGCCATCTTTCCAGCAAATTCATAGATTCCTGACCGCGAGCTAATATTAAAAACGTTCAATGTGCCGTAAAATTCTCAAACGGAGAGATTCCATCTTTCCAGCAAATTCATAGATTCCTGATCGCGAGCTAATATTAAAAACGTTCAATTTGCCGTAAAATTCTGAAACGGAGAGATTCCATCTTTCCAGCAAATTCATAGATTCTTGATCGCGAGCTAATATTAAAAACGTTCAATGTGCAGTAAAATTCTCAAACGGAGAGATTCCATCTTTCCAGCAAATTCATAGATTCCTGATCGCGAGCTAATATTAAAAACGTTCAATGTGTCGTAAAATTCTCAAACGGAGGGATTAAATCTTTCCAGCAAATTCATAGATTCCTGCTCGCCAGCTAATATTAAAAACTTTCAATGTGCCGTAAAATTCTCAAACGGAGAGATTCCATCTTTCCAGCAAATTCATAGATTCCTGACCGCGAGCTAATATTAAAAATGTTCAATGTGCTGTAAAATTCTCAAACGGAGAGATTCCATCTTTCCAGCAAATTCATAGATTCCTGATCGCGAGCTAATATTAAAAACGTTCAATGTGCCGTAAAATTCTCAAACGGAGAGATTCCATCTTTCCAGCAAATTCATAGATTCCTGCTCGCGAGCTAATATTAAAAACGTTCAATGTGCCGTAAAATTCTCAAACGGAGAGATTCCATCTTTCCAGCAAATTCATAGATTCCTGACCGCGAGCTAATATTAAAAACGTTCAATGTGCCGTAAAATTCTCAAACGGAGAGATTCCATCTTTCCAGCAAATTCATAGATTCCTCATCGCGAGCTAATATTAAAAACGTTCAATGTGCCGTAAAATTCTCAAACGGAGAGATTCCATCTTTCCAGCAAATTCATAGATTCCTGATCGCGAGCTAATATTAAAAACGTTCAATGTGTCGTAAAATTCTCAAACGGAGGGATTAAATCTTTCCAGCAAATTCATAGATTCCTGACCGCGAGCTAATATTAAAAACGTTCAATGTGCCGTAAAATTCTCAAACGGAGAGATTCCATCTTTCCAGCAAATTCATAGATTCCTGATCGCGAGCTAATATTAAAAACGTTCAATGTGCCGTAAAATTCTCAAACGGAGAGATTCCATCTTTCCAGCAAATTCATAGATTCCTGATCGCGAGCTAATATTAAAAACGTTCAATGTGCCGTAAAATTCTCAAACGGAGAGATTCCATCTTTCCAGCAAATTCATAGATTCCTGATCGCGAGCTAATATTAAAAACGTTCAATGTGCCGTAAAATTCTCAAACGGAGAGATTCCATCTTTCCAGCAAATTCATAGATTCCTGATCGCGAGCTAATATTAAAAACGTTCAATGTGCCGTAAAATTCTCAAACGGAGAGATTAAATATTTCCAGCAAATTCATAGATTCCTGATCGCGAGCTAATATTAAAAACGTCCAATGTGCCGTAAAATTCTCAAACGGAGTGATTCCATCTTTCCAGCAAATTCATAGATTCCTGACCGCGAGCTAATATTAAAAACGTTCAATGTGCCGTAAAATTCTCAAACGGAGAGATTCCATCTTTCCAGCAAATTCATAGATTCCTGACCGCGAGCTAATATTAAAAACGTTCAATGTGCCGTAAGATTCTCAAACGGAGAGATTCCATCTTTCCAGCAAATTCATAGATTCCTGCTCGCGAGCTAATATTAAAAACGTTCAATGTGCCGTAAAATTCTCAAACGGAGAGATTCCATCTTTCCAGCAAATTCATAGATTCCTGACCGCGAGCTAATATTAAAAATGTTCAATGTGCCGTAAAATTCTCAAACGGAGAGATTCCATCTTTCCAGCAAATTCATAGATTCCTGATCGCGAGCTAATATTAAAAACGTTCAATGTGCCGTAAAATTCTCAAACGGAGAGATTCCATCTTTCCAGCAAATTCATAGATTCCTGACCGCGAGCTAATATTAAAAACGTTCAATGTGCCGTAAAATTCTCAAACGGAGAGATTCCATCTTTCCAGCAAATTCATAGATTCCTGCTCGCGAGCTAATATTAAAAACGTTCAATGTGCCGTAAAATTCTCAAACGGAGAGATTCCATCTTTCCAGCAAATTCATAGATTCCTGATCGCGAGCTAATATTAAAAACGTTCAATGTGTCGTAAAATTATCAAACGGAGAGATTAAATCTTTCCAGCAAATTCATAGATTCCTGCTCGCGAGCTAATATTAAAAACGTTCAATGTGCCGTAAAATTCTCAAACGGAGAGATGCCATCTTTCCAGCAAATTCATAGATTCCTGACCGCGAGCTAATATTAAAAACGTTCAATGTGCCGTAAAATTCTCAAACGGAGAGATTCCATCTTTCCAGCAAATTCATAGATTCCTGATCGCGAGCTAATATTAAAAACGTTCAATGTGCCGTAAAATTCTCAAACGGAGAGATTCCATCTTTCCAGCAAATTCATAGATTCCTGATCGCGAGCTAATATTAAAAACGTTCAATGTGCAGTAAAATTCTCAAACGGAGAGATTCCATCTTTCCAGCAAATTCATAGATTCCTGATCGCGAGCTAATATTAAAAACGTTCAATGTGTCGTAAAATTCTCAAACGGAGGGATTAAATCTTTCCAGCAAATTCATAGATTCCTGACCGCGAGCTAATATTAAAAACGTTCAATGTGCCGTAAAATTCTCAAACGGAGAGATTCCATCTTTCCAGCAAATTCATAGATTCCTGATCGCGAGCTAATATTAAAAACGTTCAATGTGCCGTAAAATTCTCAAACGGAGAGATTCCATCTTTCCAGCAAATTCATAGATTCCTGATCGCGAGCTAATATTAAAAACGTTCAATGTGCAGTAAAATTCTCAAACGGAGAGATTCCATCTTTCCAGCAAATTCATAGATTCCTGCTCGCGAGCTAATATTAAAAACGTTCAATGTGCCGTAAAATTCTCAAACGGAGAGATTCCATCTTTCCAGCAAATTCATAGATTCCTGCTCGCCAGCTAATATTAAAAACGTTCAATGTGCCGTAAAATTCTCAAACGGAGAGATTCCATCTTTCCAGCAAATTCATAGATTCCTGATCGCGAGCTAATATTAAAAACGTTCAATGTGCCGTAAAATTCTCAAACGGAGAGATGCCATCTTTCCAGCAAATTCATAGATTCCTGCTCGCCAGCTAATATTAAAAACGTTCAATGTGCCGTAAAATTCTCAAACGGAGAGATTCCATCTTTCCAGCAAATTCATAGATTCCTGATCGCGAGCTAATATTAAAAACGTTCAATGTGCCGTAAAATTCTCAAACGGAGAGATGCCATCTTTCCAGCAAATTCATAGATTCCTGACCGCGAGCTAATATTAAAAACGTTCAATGTGCCGTAAAATTCTCAAACGGAGAGATTCCATCTTTCCAGCAAATTCATAGATTCCTGATCGCGAGCTAATATTAAAAACGTTCAATGTGCCGTAAAATTCTGAAACGGAGAGATTCCATCTTTCCAGCAAATTCATAGATTCCTGATCGCGAGCTAATATTAAAAACGTTCAATGTGCAGTAAAATTCTCAAACGGAGAGATTCCATCTTTCCAGCAAATTCATAGATTCCTGATCGCGAGCTAATATTAAAAACGTTCAATGTGTCGTAAAATTCTCAAACGGAGGGATTAAATCTTTCCAGCAAATTCATAGATTCCTGCTCGCCAGCTAATATTAAAAACTTTCAATGTGCCGTAAAATTCTCAAACGGAGAGATTCCATCTTTCCAGCAAATTCATAGATTCCTGACCGCGAGCTAATATTAAAAATGTTCAATGTGCTGTAAAATTCTCAAACGGAGAGATTCCATCTTTCCAGCAAATTCATAGATTCCTGATCGCGAGCTAATATTAAAAACGTTCAATGTGCCGTAAAATTCTCAAACGGAGAGATTCCATCTTTCCAGCAAATTCATAGATTCCTGACCGCGAGCTAATATTAAAAACGTTCAATGTGCCGTAAAATTCTCAAACGGAGAGATTCCATCTTTCCAGCAAATTCATAGATTCCTGCTCGCGAGCTAATATTAAAAACGTTCAATGTGCCGTAAAATTCTCAAACGGAGAGATTCCATCTTTCCAGCAAATTCATAGATTCCTGATCGCGAGCTAATATTAAAAACGTTCAATGTGCCGTAAAATTCTCAAACGGAGAGATTCCATCTTTCCAGCAAATTCATAGATTCCTGACCGCGAGCTAATATTAAAAATGTTCAATGTGCTGTAAAATTCTCAAACGGAAAGATTCCATCTTTCCAGCAAATTCATAGATTCCTGATCGCTAGCTAATATTAAAAACGTTCAATGTGCCGTAAAATTCTCAAACGGAGAGATTCCATCTTTCCAGCAAATTCATAGATTCCTGACCGCGAGCTAATATTAAAAACGTTCAATGTGCCGTAAAATTCTCAAACGGAGAGATTCCATCTTTCCAGCAAATTCATAGACTCCTGCTCGCGAGCTAATATTAAAAACGTTCAATGTGCCGTAAAATTCTCAAACGGAGAGATTCCATCTTTCCAGCAAATTCATAGATTCCTGATCGCGAGCTAATATTAAAAACGTTCAATGTGTCGTAAAATTATCAAACGGAGAGATTAAATCTTTCCAGCAAATTCATAGATTCCTGCTCGCGAGCTAATATTAAAAACGTTCAATGTGCCGTAAAATTCTCAAACGGAGAGATGCCATCTTTCCAGCAAATTCATAGATTCCTGACCGCGAGCTAATATTAAAAACGTTCAATGTGCCGTAAAATTCTCAAACGGAGAGATTCCATCTTTCCAGCAAATTCATAGATTCCTGATCGCGAGCTAATATTAAAAACGTTCAATTTGCCGTAAAATTCTGAAACGGAGAGATTCCATCTTTCCAGCAAATTCATAGATTCCTGATCGCGAGCTAATATTAAAAACGTTCAATGTGCAGTAAAATTCTCAAACGGAGAGATTCCATCTTTCCAGCAAATTCATAGATTCCTGATCGCGAGCTAATATTAAAAACGTTCAATGTGTCGTAAAATTCTCAAACGGAGGGATTAAATCTTTCCAGCAAATTCATAGATTCCTGCTCGCCAGCTAATATTAAAAACTTTCAATGTGCCGTAAAATTCTCAAACGGAGAGATTCCATCTTTCCAGCAAATTCATAGATTCCTGACCGCGAGCTAATATTAAAAATGTTCAATGTGCTGTAAAATTCTCAAACGGAGAGATTCCATCTTTCCAGCAAATTCATAGATTCCTGATCGCGAGCTAATATTAAAAACGTTCAATGTGCCGTAAAATTCTCAAACGGAGAGATTCCATCTTTCCAGCAAATTCATAGATTCCTGCTCGCGAGCTAATATTAAAAACGTTCAATGTGCCGTAAAATTCTCAAACGGAGAGATTCCATCTTTCCAGCAAATTCATAGATTCCTGACCGCGAGCTAATATTAAAAACGTTCAATGTGCCGTAAAATTCTCAAACGGAGAGATTCCATCTTTCCAGCAAATTCATAGATTCCTCATCGCGAGCTAATATTAAAAACGTTCAATGTGCCGTAAAATTCTCAAACGGAGAGATTCCATCTTTCCAGCAAATTCATAGATTCCTGCTCGCGAGCTAAAATTAAAAACGTTCAATGTGCCGTAAAATTCTCAAACGGAGAGATTCCATCTTTCCAGCAAATTCATAAATTCCTGACCGCGAGCTAATATTAAAAACGTTCAATGTGCCGTAAAATTCTCAAACGGAGAGATTCCATCTTTCCAGCAAATTCATAGATTCCTGACCGTGAGCTAATATTAAAAACGTTCAATGTGCCGTAACATTCTCAAACGGAGAGATTCCATCTTTCCAGCAAATTCATAGATTTCTGACCGCGAGTTAATATTAAAAACGTTCAATGTGCCGTAAAATTCTCAAACGGAGAGATTCCATCTTTCCAGCAAATTCATAGATTCCTGATCGCGAGCTAATATTAAAAACGTTCAATGTGCCGTAAAATTCTCAAATGGAGAGATTCCATCTTTCCAGCAAATTCATAGATTCCTGCTCGCGAGCTAATATTAAAAACGTTCAATGTGCCGTAAAATTCTGAAACGGAGACATTCCATCTTTCCAGCAAATTCATAGATTCCTGACCGCGAGCTAATATTAAAAATGTTCAATGTGCCGTAAAATTCTCAAACGGAGAGATTCCATCTTTCCAGCAAATTCATAGATTCCTGATCGCGAGCTAATATTAAAAACGTTCAATGTGCCGTAAAATTCTCAAACGGAGAGATTCCATCTTTCCAGCAAATTCATAGATTCCTGACCGCGAGCTAATATTAAAAACGTTCAATGTGCCGTAAAATTCTCAAACGGAGAGATTCCATCTTTCCAGCAAATTCATAGATTCCTGATCGCGAGCTAATATTAAAAACGTTCAATGTGCCGTAAAATTCTGAAACGGAGAGATTCCATCTTTCCAGCAAATTCATAGATTCCTGATCGCGAGCTAATATTAAAAACGTTCAATGTGCCGTAAAATTCTCAAACGGAGAGATTCCATCTTTCCAGCAAATTCATAGATTCCTGATCGCGAGCTAATATTAAAAACGTTCAATGTGCCGTAAAATTCTCAAACGGAGAGATTAAATATTTCCAGCAAATTCATAGATTCCTGATCGCGAGCTAATATTAAAAACGTCCAATGTGCCGTAAAATTCTCAAACGGAGTGATTCCATCTTTCCAGCAAATTCATAGATTCCTGACCGCGAGCTAATATTAAAAACGTTCAATGTGCCGTAAAATTCTCAAACGGAGAGATTCCATCTTTCCAGCAAATTCATAGATTCCTGACCGCGAGCTAATATTAAAAACGTTCAATGTGCCGTAAGATTCTCAAACGGAGAGATTCCATCTTTCCAGCAAATTCATAGATTCCTGCTCGCGAGCTAATATTAAAAACGTTCAATGTGCCGTAAAATTCTCAAACGGAGAGATTCCATCTTTCCAGCAAATTCATAGATTCCTGACCGCGAGCTAATATTAAAAATGTTCAATGTGCCGTAAAATTCTCAAACGGAGAGATTCCATCTTTCCAGCAAATTCATAGATTCCTGATCGCGAGCTAATATTAAAAACGTTCAATGTGCCGTAAAATTCTCAAACGGAGAGATTCCATCTTTCCAGCAAATTCATAGATTCCTGACCGCGAGCTAATATTAAAAACGTTCAATGTGCCGTAAAATTCTCAAACGGAGAGATTCCATCTTTCCAGCAAATTCATAGATTCCTGCTCGCGAGCTAATATTAAAAACGTTCAATGTGCCGTAAAATTCTCAAACGGAGAGATTCCATCTTTCCAGCAAATTCATAGATTCCTGATCGCGAGCTAATATTAAAAACGTTCAATGTGTCGTAAAATTATCAAACGGAGAGATTAAATCTTTCCAGCAAATTCATAGATTCCTGCTCGCGAGCTAATATTAAAAACGTTCAATGTGCCGTAAAATTCTCAAACGGAGAGATGCCATCTTTCCAGCAAATTCATAGATTCCTGCTCGCGAGCTAAAATTAAAAACGTTCAATGTGCCGTAAAATTCTCAAACGGAGAGATTCCATCTTTCCAGCAAATTCATAAATTCCTGACCGCGAGCTAATATTAAAAACGTTCAATGTGCCGTAAAATTCTCAAACGGAGAGATTCCATCTTTCCAGCAAATTCATAGATTCCTGATCGCGAGCTAATATTAAAAACGTTCAATGTGCCGTAACATTCTGAAACGGAGAGATTCCATCTTTCCAGCAAATTCATAGATTCCTGATCGCGAGCTAATATTAAAAACGTTCAATGTGCCGTAAAATTCTCAAACGGAGAGATTCCATCTTTCCAGCAAATTCATAGATTCCTGATCGCGAGCTAATATTAAAAACGTTCAATGTGCCGTAAAATTCTCAAACGGAGAGATTAAATATTTCCAGCAAATTCATAGATTCCTGATCGCGAGCTAATATTAAAAACGTCCAATGTGCCGTAAAATTCTCAAACGGAGTGATTCCATCTTTCCAGCAAATTCATAGATTCCTGACCGCGAGCTAATATTAAAAACGTTCAATGTGCCGTAAAATTCTCAAACGGAGAGATTCCATCTTTCCAGCAAATTCATAGATTCCTGACCGCGAGCTAATATTAAAAACGTTCAATGTGCCGTAAGATTCTCAAACG
The DNA here is from genome assembly GCA_030867875.1 of Actinernus sp. WN-2022. Taxonomy (NCBI): domain Eukaryota; kingdom Metazoa; phylum Cnidaria; class Anthozoa; order Actiniaria; family Actinernidae; genus Actinernus; species Actinernus sp. WN-2022. The sequence goes on along the minus strand of JAOWCC010001634.1, from coordinate 105,323,516 downwards.
GAGAGATTCCATCTTTCCAGCAAATTCATAGATTCCTGCTCGCGAGCTAATATTAAAAACGTTCAATGTGCCGTAAAATTCTCAAACGGAGAGATTCCATCTTTCCAGCAAATTCATAGATTCCTGACCGCGAGCTAATATTAAAAATGTTCAATGTGCCGTAAAATTCTCAAACGGAGAGATTCCATCTTTCCAGCAAATTCATAGATTCCTGATCGCGAGCTAATATTAAAAACGTTCAATGTGCCGTAAAATTCTCAAACGGAGAGATTCCATCTTTCCAGCAAATTCATAGATTCCTGACCGCGAGCTAATATTAAAAACGTTCAATGTGCCGTAAAATTCTCAAACGGAGAGATTCCATCTTTCCAGCAAATTCATAGATTCCTGCTCGCGAGCTAATATTAAAAACGTTCAATGTGCCGTAAAATTCTCAAACGGAGAGATTCCATCTTTCCAGCAAATTCATAGATTCCTGATCGCGAGCTAATATTAAAAACGTTCAATGTGTCGTAAAATTATCAAACGGAGAGATTAAATCTTTCCAGCAAATTCATAGATTCCTGCTCGCGAGCTAATATTAAAAACGTTCAATGTGCCGTAAAATTCTCAAACGGAGAGATGCCATCTTTCCAGCAAATTCATAGATTCCTGCTCGCGAGCTAAAATTAAAAACGTTCAATGTGCCGTAAAATTCTCAAACGGAGAGATTCCATCTTTCCAGCAAATTCATAAATTCCTGACCGCGAGCTAATATTAAAAACGTTCAATGTGCCGTAAAATTCTCAAACGGAGAGATTCCATCTTTCCAGCAAATTCATAGATTCCTGACCGTGAGCTAATATTAAAAACGTTCAATGTGCCGTAACATTCTCAAACGGAGAGATTCCATCTTTCCAGCAAATTCATAGATTTCTGACCGCGAGTTAATATTAAAAACGTTCAATGTGCCGTAAAATTCTCAAACGGAGAGATTCCATCTTTCCAGCAAATTCATAGATTCCTGATCGCGAGCTAATATTAAAAACGTTCAATGTGCCGTAAAATTCTCAAATGGAGAGATTCCATCTTTCCAGCAAATTCATAGATTCCTGCTCGCGAGCTAATATTAAAAACGTTCAATGTGCCGTAAAATTCTGAAACGGAGACATTCCATCTTTCCAGCAAATTCATAGATTCCTGACCGCGAGCTAATATTAAAAATGTTCAATGTGCCGTAAAATTCTCAAACGGAGAGATTCCATCTTTCCAGCAAATTCATAGATTCCTGATCGCGAGCTAATATTAAAAACGTTCAATGTGCCGTAAAATTCTCAAACGGAGAGATTCCATCTTTCCAGCAAATTCATAGATTCCTGACCGCGAGCTAATATTAAAAACGTTCAATGTGCCGTAAAATTCTCAAACGGAGAGATTCCATCTTTCCAGCAAATTCATAGATTCCTGATCGCGAGCTAATATTAAAAACGTTCAATGTGCCGTAAAATTCTCAAACGGAGAGATTCCATCTTTCCAGCAAATTCATAGATTCCTGATCGCGAGCTAATATTAAAAACGTTCAATGTGCCGTAAAATTCTCAAACGGAGAGATTCCATCTTTCCAGCAAATTCATAGATTCCTGATCGCGAGCTAATATTAAAAACGTTCAATGTGCCGTAAAATTCTCAAACGGAGAGATTAAATATTTCCAGCAAATTCATAGATTCCTGATCGCGAGCTAATATTAAAAACGTCCAATGTGCCGTAAAATTCTCAAACGGAGTGATTCCATCTTTCCAGCAAATTCATAGATTCCTGACCGCGAGCTAATATTAAAAACGTTCAATGTGCCGTAAAATTCTCAAACGGAGAGATTCCATCTTTCCAGCAAATTCATAGATTCCTGACCGCGAGCTAATATTAAAAACGTTCAATGTGCCGTAAGATTCTCAAACGGAGAGATTCCATCTTTCCAGCAAATTCATAGATTCCTGCTCGCGAGCTAATATTAAAAACGTTCAATGTGCCGTAAAATTCTCAAACGGAGAGATTCCATCTTTCCAGCAAATTCATAGATTCCTGACCGCGAGCTAATATTAAAAATGTTCAATGTGCCGTAAAATTCTCAAACGGAGAGATTCCATCTTTCCAGCAAATTCATAGATTCCTGATCGCGAGCTAATATTAAAAACGTTCAATGTGCCGTAAAATTCTCAAACGGAGAGATTCCATCTTTCCAGCAAATTCATAGATTCCTGACCGCGAGCTAATATTAAAAACGTTCAATGTGCCGTAAAATTCTCAAACGGAGAGATTCCATCTTTCCAGCAAATTCATAGATTCCTGCTCGCGAGCTAATATTAAAAACGTTCAATGTGCCGTAAAATTCTCAAACGGAGAGATTCCATCTTTCCAGCAAATTCATAGATTCCTGATCGCGAGCTAATATTAAAAACGTTCAATGTGTCGTAAAATTATCAAACGGAGAGATTAAATCTTTCCAGCAAATTCATAGATTCCTGCTCGCGAGCTAATATTAAAAACGTTCAATGTGCCGTAAAATTCTCAAACGGAGAGATGCCATCTTTCCAGCAAATTCATAGATTCCTGACCGCGAGCTAATATTAAAAACGTTCAATGTGCCGTAAAATTCTCAAACGGAGAGATTCCATCTTTCCAGCAAATTCATAGATTCCTGATCGCGAGCTAATATTAAAAACGTTCAATGTGCCGTAAAATTCTCAAACGGAGAGATTCCATCTTTCCAGCAAATTCATAGATTCCTGATCGCGAGCTAATATTAAAAACGTTCAATGTGCAGTAAAATTCTCAAACGGAGAGATTCCATCTTTCCAGCAAATTCATAGATTCCTGATCGCGAGCTAATATTAAAAACGTTCAATGTGTCGTAAAATTCTCAAACGGAGGGATTAAATCTTTCCAGCAAATTCATAGATTCCTGACCGCGAGCTAATATTAAAAACGTTCAATGTGCCGTAAAATTCTCAAACGGAGAGATTCCATCTTTCCAGCAAATTCATAGATTCCTGATCGCGAGCTAATATTAAAAACGTTCAATGTGCCGTAAAATTCTCAAACGGAGAGATTCCATCTTTCCAGCAAATTCATAGATTCCTGATCGCGAGCTAATATTAAAAACGTTCAATGTGCAGTAAAATTCTCAAACGGAGAGATTCCATCTTTCCAGCAAATTCATAGATTCCTGATCGCGAGCTAATATTAAAAACGTTCAATGTGTCGTAAAATTCTCAAACGGAGGGATTAAATCTTTCCAGCAAATTCATAGATTCCTGCTCGCCAGCTAATATTAAAAACGTTCAATGTGCCGTAAAATTCTCAAACGGAGAGATTCCATCTTTCCAGCAAATTCATAGATTCCTGATCGCGAGCTAATATTAAAAACGTTCAATGTGCCGTAAAATTCTCAAACGGAGAGATTCCATCTTTCCAGCAAATTCATAGATTCCTGCTCGCGAGCTAATATTAAAAACGTTCAATGTGCTGTAAAATTCTCAAACGGAGAGATTCCATCTTTCCAGCAAATTCATAGATTCCTGATCGCGAGCTAATATTAAAAACGTTCAATGTGCCGTAAAATTCTCAAACGGAGAGATTCCATCTTTCCAGCAAATTCATAGATTCCTGCTCGCGAGCTAATATTAAAAACGTTCAATGTGCCGTAAAATTCTCAAACGGAGAGATTCCATCTTTCCAGAAAATTCATAGATTCCTGACCGCGAGCTAATATTAAAAACGTTCAATGTGCCGTAAAATTCTCAAACGGAGAGATTCCATCTTTCCAGCAAATTCATAGATTCCTCATCGCGAGCTAATATTAAAAACGTTCAATGTGCCGTAAAATTCTCAAACGGAGAGATTCCATCTTTCCAGCAAATTCATAGATTCCTGCTCGCGAGCTAAAATTAAAAACGTTCAATGTGCCGTAAAATTCTCAAACGGAGAGATTCCATCTTTCCAGCAAATTCATAAATTCCTGACCGCGAGCTAATATTAAAAACGTTCAATGTGCCGTAAAATTCTCAAACGGAGAGATTCCATCTTTCCAGCAAATTCATAGATTCCTGACCGTGAGCTAATATTAAAAACGTTCAATGTGCCGTAACATTCTCAAACGGAGAGATTCCATCTTTCCAGCAAATTCATAGATTTCTGACCGCGAGTTAATATTAAAAACGTTCAATGTGCCGTAAAATTCTCAAACGGAGAGATTCCATCTTTCCAGCAAATTCATAGATTCCTGATCGCGAGCTAATATTAAAAACGTTCAATGTGCCGTAAAATTCTCAAATGGAGAGATTCCATCTTTCCAGCAAATTCATAGATTCCTGCTCGCGAGCTAATATTAAAAACGTTCAATGTGCCGTAAAATTCTCAAACGGAGACATTCCATCTTTCCAGCAAATTCATAGATTCCTGACCGCGAGCTAATATTAAAAATGTTCAATGTGCCGTAAAATTCTCAAACGGAGAGATTCCATCTTTCCAGCAAATTCATAGATTCCTGATCGCGAGCTAATATTAAAAACGTTCAATGTGCCGTAAAATTCTCAAACGGAGAGATTCCATCTTTCCAGCAAATTCATAGATTCCTGACCGCGAGCTAATATTAAAAACGTTCAATGTGCCGTAAAATTCTCAAACGGAGAGATTCCATCTTTCCAGCAAATTCATAGATTCCTGATCGCGAGCTAATATTAAAAACGTTCAATGTGCCGTAAAATTCTCAAACGGAGAGATTCCATCTTTCCAGCAAATTCATAGATTCCTGATCGCGAGCTAATATTAAAAACGTTCAATGTGCCGTAAAATTCTCAAACGGAGAGATTCCATCTTTCCAGCAAATTCATAGATTCCTGATCGCGAGCTAATATTAAAAACGTTCAATGTGCCGTAAAATTCTCAAACGGAGAGATTAAATATTTCCAGCAAATTCATAGATTCCTGATCGCGAGCTAATATTAAAAACGTCCAATGTGCCGTAAAATTCTCAAACGGAGTGATTCCATCTTTCCAGCAAATTCATAGATTCCTGACCGCGAGCTAATATTAAAAACGTTCAATGTGCCGTAAAATTCTCAAACGGAGAGATTCCATCTTTCCAGCAAATTCATAGATTCCTGACCGCGAGCTAATATTAAAAACGTTCAATGTGCCGTAAAATTCTCAAACGGAGAGATTCCATCTTTCCAGCAAATTCATAGATTCCTGCTCGCGAGCTAATATTAAAAACGTTCAATGTGCCGTAAAATTCTCAAACGGAGAGATTCCATCTTTCCAGCAAATTCATAGATTCCTGACCGCGAGCTAATATTAAAAATGTTCAATGTGCCGTAAAATTCTCAAACGGAGAGATTCCATCTTTCCAGCAAATTCATAGATTCCTGATCGCGAGCTAATATTAAAAACGTTCAATGTGCCGTAAAATTCTCAAACGGAGAGATTCCATCTTTCCAGCAAATTCATAGATTCCTGACCGCGAGCTAATATTAAAAACGTTCAATGTGCCGTAAAATTCTCAAACGGAGAGATTCCATCTTTCCAGCAAATTCATAGATTCCTGCTCGCGAGCTAATATTAAAAACGTTCAATGTGCCGTAAAATTCTCAAACGGAGAGATTCCATCTTTCCAGCAAATTCATAGATTCCTCATCGCGAGCTAATATTAAAAACGTTCAATGTGTCGTAAAATTATCAAACGGAGAGATTAAATCTTTCCAGCAAATTCATAGATTCCTGCTCGCGAGCTAATATTAAAAACGTTCAATGTGCCGTAAAATTCTCAAACGGAGAGATGCCATCTTTCCAGCAAATTCATAGATTCCTGATCGCGAGCTAATATTAAAAACGTTCAATGTGCAGTAAAATTCTCAAACGGAGAGATTCCATCTTTCCAGCAAATTCATAGATTCCTGATCGCGAGCTAATATTAAAAACGTTCAATGTGTCGTAAAATTCTCAAACGGAGGGATTAAATCTTTCCAGCAAATTCATAGATTCCTGACCGCGAGCTAATATTAAAAACGTTCAATGTGCCGTAAAATTCTCAAACGGAGAGATTCCATCTTTCCAGCAAATTCATAGATTCCTGATCGCGAGCTAATATTAAAAACGTTCAATGTGCCGTAAAATTCTCAAACGGAGAGATTCCATCTTTCCAGCAAATTCATAGATTCCTGATCGCGAGCTAATATTAAAAACGTTCAATGTGCCGTAAAATTCTCAAACGGAGAGATTCCATCTTTCCAGCAAATTCATAGATTCCTGCTCGCGAGCTAATATTAAAAACGTTCAATGTGCCGTAAAATTCTCAAACGGAGAGATTCCATCTTTCCAGCAAATTCATAGATTCCTGACCGCGAGCTAATATTAAAAACGTTCAATGTGCCGTAAAATTCTCAAACGGAGAGATTCCATCTTTCCAGCAAATTCATAGATTCCTGACCGCGAGCTAATATTAAAAACGTTCAATGTGCCGTAAAATTCTCAAACGGAGAGATTCCATCTTTCCAGCAAATTCATAGATTCCTGACCGCGAGCTAATATTAAAAACGTTCAATGTGCCGTAAAATTCTCAAACGGAGAGATTCCATCTTTCTAGCAAATTCATAGATTCCTGATCGCGAGCTAATATTAAAAACGTTCAATGTGCCGTAAAATTCTCAAATGGAGAGATTCCATCTTTCCAGCAAATCCATAGATTCCTGCTCGCGAGCTAATATTAAAAACGTTCAATGTGCCGTAAAATTCTCAAACGGAGACATTCCATCTTTCCAGCAAATTCATAGATTCATGACCGCGAGCTAATATTAAAAATGTTCAATGTGCCGTAAAATTCTCAAACGGAGAGATTCCATCTTTCCAGCAAATTCATAGATTCCTGACCGCGAGCTAATATTAAAAACGTTCAATGTGCCGTAAAATTCTCAAACGGAGAGATTCCATCTTTCTAGCAAATTCATAGATTCCTGATCGCGAGCTAATATTAAAAACGTTCAATGTGCCGTAAAATTCTCAAATGGAGAGATTCCATCTTTCCAGCAAATCCATAGATTCCTGCTCGCGAGCTAATATTAAAAACGTTCAATGTGCCGTAAAATTCTCAAACGGAGACATTCCATCTTTCCAGCAAATTCATAGATTCATGACCGCGAGCTAATATTAAAAATGTTCAATGTGCCGTAAAATTCTCAAACGGAGAGATTCCATCTTTCCAGCAAATTCATAGATTCCTGACCGCGAGCTAATATTAAAAACGTTCAATGTGCCGTAAAATTCTCAAACGGAGAGATTCCATCTTTCTAGCAAATTCATAGATTCCTGATCGCGAGCTAATATTAAAAACGTTCAATGTGCCGTAAAATTCTCAAATGGAGAGATTCCATCTTTCCAGCAAATCCATAGATTCCTGCTCGCGAGCTAATATTAAAAACGTTCAATGTGCCGTAAAATTCTCAAACGGAGACATTCCATCTTTCCAGCAAATTCATAGATTCATGACCGCGAGCTAATATTAAAAATGTTCAATGTGCCGTAAAATTCTCAAACGGAGAGATTCCATCTTTCCAGCAAATTCATAGATTCCTGATCGCGAGCTAATATTAAAAACGTTCAATGTGCCGTAAAATTCTCAAACGGAGGGATTCCATCTTTCCAGCAAATTCATAGATTCCTGACCTCGAGCTAATATTAAAAACGTTCAATGTGCCGTAAAATTCTCAAACGGAGAGATTCCATCTTTCCAGCAAATTCATAGATTCCTGACCTCGAGCTAATATTAAAAACGTTCAATGTGCCGTAAAATTCTCAAACGGAGACATTCCATCTTTCCAGCAAATTCATAGATTCCTGACCGCGAGCTAATATTAAAAATGTTCAATGTGCCGTAAAATTCTCAAACGGAGAGATTCCATCTTTCCAGCAAATTCATAGATTCCTGATCGCGAGCTAATATTAAAAACGTTCAATGTGCCGTAAAATTCTCAAACGGAGAGATTCCATCTTTCCAGCAAATTCATAGATTCCTGACCGCGAGCTAATATTAAAAACGTTCAATGTGCCGTAAAATTCTCAAACGGAGAGATTCCATCTTTCCAGCAAATTCATAGATTCCTGCTCGCGAGCTAATATTAAAAACGTTCAATGTGCCGTAAAATTCTCAAACGGAGAGATTCCATCTTTCCAGCAAATTCATAGATTCCTGACCGCGAGCTAATATTAAAAACGTTCAATGTGCCGTAAAATTCTCAAATGGAGAGATTCCATCTTTCCAGCAAATTCATAGATTCCTGCTCGCGAGCTAATATTAAAAACGTTCAATGTGCCGTAAAATTCTCAAACGGAGACATTCCATCTTTCCAGCAAATTCATAGATTCCTGACCGCGAGCTAATATTAAAAATGTTCAATGTGCCGTAAAATTCTCAAACGGAGAGATTCCATCTTTCCAGCAAATTCATAGATTCCTGATCGCGAGCTAATATTAAAAACGTTCAATGTGCCGTAAAATTCTCAAACGGAGAGATTCCATCTTTCCAGCAAATTCATAGATTCCTGACCGCGAGCTAATATTAAAAACGTTCAATGTGCCGTAAAATTCTCAAACGGAGAGATTCCATCTTTCCAGCAAATTCATAGATTCCTGCTCGCGAGCTAATATTAAAAACGTTCAATGTGCCGTAAAATTCTCAAACGGAGAGATTCCATCTTTCCAGCAAATTCATAGATTCCTGACCGCGAGCTAATATTAAAAACGTTCAATGTGCCGTAAAATTCTCAAACGGAGAGATTCCATCTTTCCAGCAAATTCATAGATTCCTGACCGTGAGCTAATATTAAAAACGTTCAATGTGCCGTCAAATTCTCAAACGGAGAGATTCCATCTTTCCAGCAAATTCATAGATTCCTGACCGCGAGCTAATATTAAAAACGTTCAATGTGCCGTAAAATTCTCAAACGGAGAGATTCCATCTTTCTAGCAAATTCATAGATTCCTGATCGCGAGCTAATATTAAAAACGTTCAATGTGCCGTAAAATTCTCAAATGGAGAGATTCCATCTTTCCAGCAAATCCATAGATTCCTGCTCGCGAGCTAATATTAAAAACGTTCAATGTGCCGTAAAATTCTCAAACGGAGACATTCCATCTTTCCAGCAAATTCATAGATTCATGACCGCGAGCTAATATTAAAAATGTTCAATGTGCCGTAAAATTCTCAAACGGAGAGATTCCATCTTTCCAGCAAATTCATAGATTCCTGATCGCGAGCTAATATTAAAAACGTTCAATGTGCCGTAAAATTCTCAAACGGAGGGATTCCATCTTTCCAGCAAATTCATAGATTCCTGACCTCGAGCTAATATTAAAAACGTTCAATGTGCCGTAAAATTCTCAAACGGAGAGATTCCATCTTTCCAGCAAATTCATAGATTCCTCATCGCGAGCTAATATTAAAAACGTTCAATGTGCCGTAAAATTCTCAAACGGAGAGATTCCATCTTTCCAGCAAATTCATAGATTCCTGCTCGCGAGCTAAAATTAAAAACGTTCAATGTGCCGTAAAATTCTCAAACGGAGAGATTCCATCTTTCCAGCAAATTCATAAATTCCTGACCGCGAGCTAATATTAAAAACGTTCAATGTGCCGTAAAATTCTCAAACGGAGAGATTCCATCTTTCCAGCAAATTCATAGATTCCTGATCGCGAGCTAATATTAAAAACGTTCAATGTGCCGTAACATTCTCAAACGGAGAGATTCCATCTTTCCAGCAAATTCATAGATTCCTGACCGCGAGCTAATATTAAAAACGTTCAATGTGCCGTAAAATTCTCAAACGGAGAGATTCCATCTTTCCAGCAAATTCATAGATTCCTGATCGCGAGCTAATATTAAAAACGTTCAATGTGCCGTAAAATTCTCAAAAGGAGAGATTCCATCTTTCCAGCAAATTCATAGATTCCTGACCGCGAGCTAATATTAAAAACGTTCAATGTGCCGTAAAATTCTCAAACGGAGAGATTCAATCTTTCCAGCAAATTCATAGATTCCTGATCGCGAGCTAATATTAAAAACGTTCAATGTGCCGTAAAATTCTCAACGGAGAGATTCCATCTTTCCAGCAAATTCATAGATTCCTGCTCGCGAGCTAATATAAAAACGTTCAATGTGCCGTAAAATTCTCAAACGGAGAGATTCCATCTTTCCAGCAAATTCATAGATTCCTGATCGCGAGCTAATATTAAAAACGTTCAATGTGCCGTAAAATTCTCAAACGGAGAGATTCCATCTTTACAGCAAATTCATAGATTCCTGCTCGCGAGCTAATATTAAAAACGTTCAATGTGCCGTAAAATTCTCAAACGGAGAGATTCCATCTTTCCAGCAAATTCATAGATTCCTGACCGCGAGCTAATATTAAAAACGTTCAATGTGCCGTAAAATTCTCAAACGGAGAGATTCCATCTTTCCAGCAAATTCATAGATTCCTGATCGCGAGCTAATATTAAAAACGTTCAATGTGCCGTAAAATTCTCAAACGGAGAGATTCCATCTTTCCAGCAAATTCATAGATTCCTGCTCGCGAGCTAATATTAAAAATGTTCAATGTGCCGTAAAATTCTCAAACGGAGAGATTCCATCTTTCCAACAAATTCATAGATTCCTGACCGCGAGCTAATATTAAAAACGTTCAATGTGCCGTAAAATTCTCAAACGGAGAGATTCCATCTTTCCAGCAAGTTCATAGATTCCTGACCGCGAGCTAATATTAAAAACGTTCAATGTGCCGTAAAATTCTCAAACGGAGAGATTCCATCTTTCCAGCAAATTCATAGATTCCTGACCGCGAGCTAATATTAAAAACGTTCAATGTGCCGTAAAATTCTCAAACGCAGAGATTCCATCTTTCCAGCAAATTCATAGATTCCTGACCGCTAGCTAATATTAAAAACGTTCAATGTGCCGTAAAATTCTCAAACGGAGAGATTCCATCTTTCCAGCAAATTCATAGATTACTGATCGCGAGAGCTAATATTAAAAACGTTCAATGTGGCGTAAAATTCTCAAAGGGGAGAGATTCCATCTTTTTAGCAAACTCATAGATTCCTGATCGCGAGCTAATATTAAAAACGTTCAATGTGGCGTAAAAATCTCAAAGGGAGAGATTCCATCTTTTTAGCAAACTCATAGATTCCTGATCGCGAGCTAATATTAAAAACGTTCAATGTGCCGTAAAATTCTGAAACGAAGAGATTCCATCTTTCCAGCAAATTCATAGATTCCTGATCGCGAGCTAATATTAAAAACGTTCAATGTGCCGTAAAATTCTCAAATGGAGAGATTCCATCTTCCAGCAAATTCATAGATTCCTGCTCGCGAGCTAATATTAAAAACGTTCAATGTGCCGTAAAATTCTCAAAACGGAGACATTCCATCTTTCCAGCAAATTCATAGATTCCTGACCGCGAGCTAATATTAAAAATGTTCAATGTGCCGTAAAATTCTCAAACGGAGAGATCCATCTTTCCAGCAAATTCATAGATTCCTGATCGCGAGCTAATATTAAAAACGTTCAATGTGCCGTAAAATTCTCAACGGAGAGATTCCATCTTTCCAGCAAATTCATAGATTCCTGACCGCGAGCTAATATTAAAAACGTTCAATGTGCCGTAAAATTCTCAAACGGAGAGATTCCATCTTTCCAGCAAATTCATAGATTCCTGATCGCGAGCTAATATTAAAAACGTTCAATGTGCCGTAAAATTCTCAAACGGAGAGATTCCATCTTTCCAGCAAATTCATAGATTCCTGATCGCGAGCTAATAATAAAAACCGTTCAATGTGCCGTAAAATTCTCAAACGGAGAGATTCATCTTTCCAGCAAATTCATAGATTCCTGACGGCGAGCTAATATTAAAAACTTCAATGTGCGTAAAATTCTCAAACGGAGAGATTCCATCTTTCCAGCAAATTCATAGATTCCTGATCGCGAGCTAATATTAAAAAACGTTCAATGTGCCGTAAAATTCTCAAAAGGAGAGATTCCATCTTTCCAGCAAATTCATAGATTCCTGCTCGCGAGCTAATATTAAAAACGTTCAATGTGCCGTAAAATTCCTCAAACGGAGAGATTCCATCTTTCCAGCAAATTCATAGATTCCTGACCGCGAGCTAATATTAAAAACGTTCAATGTGCCGTAAAATTCTCAAACGGAGAGATTCCATCTTTCCAGCAAATTCATAGATTCCCTGCTCGCGAGCTAATATTAAAAACGTTCAATGTGCCGTAAAATTCTCAAACGGAGAGATTCCATCTTTCCAGCAAATTCATAGATTCCTGATCGCGAGCTAATATTAAAAAGGTTCAATGTGCCGTAAAATTCTCAAACGGAGAGATTCCATCTTTCCAGCAAATTAATAGATTCCTGATCGCTAGAGCTAATATTAAAAACGTTCAATGTGCCGTAAAATTCTCAAACGGAGAGATTCCATCTTTTTAGCAAACTCATAGATTTCTGATCGCGAGCGAATATTAAAAACGTTCAATGTGCCGTAAAATTCTGAAACGAAGAGATTCCATCTTTCCAGCAAATTCATAGATTCCTGACCGCGAGCTAATATTAAAAACGTTCAATGTGCCGTAAATTCTCAACGGAGAGATTCCATCTTTCCAGCAATTCATAGATTCCTGATCGCGAGCTAATATTAAAAACGTTCAATGTGCCGTAACATTCTCAAACGGAGAGATTCCATCTTTCCAGCAAATTCATAGATTCCTGACCGCGAGCTAATATTAAAAACGTTCAATGTGCCGTAAAATTCTCAAACGGAGAGATTCCATCTTTCCAGCAAATTCATAGATTCCTGATCGCGAGCTAATATTAAAAACGTTCAATGTGCCGTAAAATTCTCAAAAGGAGAGATTCCATCTTTCCAGCAAATTCATAGATTCCTGACCGCGAGCTAATATAAAAAACGTTCAATGTGCCGTAAAATTCTCAAACGGAGAGATTCAATCTTTCCAGCAAATTCATAGATTCCTGATCGCGAGCTAATATTAAAAACGTTCAATGTGCCGTAAAATTCTCAAACGAGAGATTCCATCTTCCAGCAAGTTCATAGATTCCTGACCGCGAGCTAATATTAAAAACGTTCAATGTGCCGTAAAATTCTCAAACGGAGAGATTCCATCTTTCCAGCAAATTCATAGATTCCTGACCGCGAGCTAATATTAAAAACGTTCAATGTGCCGTAAAATTCTCAACGCAGAGATTCCATCTTTCCAGCAAATTCATAGATTCCTGACCGCTAGCTAATATAAAAACGTTCAATGTGCCGTAAAATTCTCAAACGGAGAGATTCCATCTTTCCAGCAAAATTCATAGATTACTGATCGCGAGAGCTAATATTAAAAACGTTCAATGTGGCGTAAAATTCTCAAAGGGAGAGATTCCATCTTTTTAGCAAACTCATAGATTCCTGATCGCGAGCTAATATTAAAAAGCTTCAATGTGGCGTAAAATTCTCAAAGGGAGAGATTCCATCTTTTTAGCAAACTCATAGATTCCTGATCGCGAGCTAATATTAAAACGTTCAATGTGCCGTAAAATTCTGAAACGAAGAGATTCCATCTTTCCAGCAAATTCATAGATTCCTGATCGCGAGCTAATATTAAAAACGTTCAATGTGCCGTAAAATTCTCAAACGAGAGATTTGCATCTTTCCAGCAAAAATCATAGCTTCCTGATCGCGAGCTAATATTAAAAACGTTCAATGTGCCGTAAAATTCTCAAACGGAGAGATTCCATCTTTCCAGCAAATTCATAGATTCCTGATCGCGAGCTAATATTAAAAACGTTCATTGTGCCATAAAATTCTCAAACGGAGAGATTCCATCTTTCCAGCAAATTCATAGATTCCTGATCGCGAGCTAATATTAAAAACGTTCAATGTGCCGTAAAATTCTCAAAGGAGAGATTCCATCTTTTTAGCAAACTCATAGATTCCTGATCGCGAGCTAATATTAAAAACGTTCAATGTGCCGTAAAATTCTGAAACGAAGAGATTCCTCTTTCCAGCAAATTCATAGATTCCTGATCGCGAGCTAATATTAAAAACGTTCAATGTGCCGGTAAAATTCTCAAACGGAGAGATTACATCTTTCCAGCAAATTCATAGCTTCCTGATCGCGAGCTAATATTAAAAACGTTCAATGTGCCGTAAAATTCTCAACGGAGAGATTCCATCTTTCAGCAAATTCATAGATTCCTGATCGCGAGCTAATATTAAAAACGTTCATTGTGCCATAAAATTCTCAAACGGAGAGATTCATCTTTCAAGCAAATTCATAGATTCCTGATCGCGAGCTAATATTAAAAACGTTCAATGTGCCGTAAAATTCTCAAACGGAGAGATTCCATCTTTCCAGCAAATTCATAGATTCCTGACCGCGAGCTAATATTAAAAAACGTTCAATGTGCCGTAAAATTCTCAAACGGAGAGATTCCATCTTTCCAGCAAATTCATAGATTCCTGATCGCGAGCTAATATTAAAAACGTTCAATGTGCCGTAAAATTCTCAAACGGAGAGATTCCCTCTTTCCAGAAAATTCATAGATTCCTGATCGCGAGCTAATATTAAAAACGTTCAATGTGCCGTAAAATTCTCAAACGGAGAGATTCCATCTTTCCAGCAAATTCATAGATTCCTGACCGCGAGCTAATATAAAAAACGTTCAATGTGCCGTAAAATTCTCAAACGGAGAGATTCCTCTTTCCAGCAAATTCATAGATTCCCTGCTCGCGAGCTAATATTAAAAACGTTCAATGTGCCGTAAAATTCTCAAACGGAGAGATTCCATCTTTCAGCAAATTCATAGATTCCTGATCGGCGAGCTAATATTAAAAACGTTCAACGTGCCGTAAAATTCTCAAACGGAGAGATTCCATCTTTCCAGCAAATCAATAGATTCCTGACCGCGAGCTAATATTAAAAACGTTCAACGTGCCGTAAAATTCTCAAACGGAGAGATTCCATCTTTCCAGCAAATCAATAGATTCCTGACCGCGAGCTAATATTAAAAACGTTCAATGTGCCGTAAAATTCTCAAACGGAGAGATTCCATCTTTCCAGCAAATTCATAGATTCCTGATCGCGAGCTAATATTAAAAACGTTCCAATGTGCCGTAAAATTCTCAAAAGGAGAGATTCCATCTTTCCAGCAAATTCATAGATTCCTGCTCGCGAGCTAATATTAAAAACGTTCAATGTGCCGTAAAATTCTCAAACGGAGAGATTCCATCTTTCCAGCAAATTCATAGATTCCTGATCGCGAGCTAATATTAAAAACGTTCAATGTGCCGTAAAATTCTCAAACGGAGAGATTCCATCTTTCCAGCAAATTCATAGATTCCTGATCGCGAGAGCTAATATTAAAAACGTTCAATGTGCCGTAAAATTCTCAACGGAGAGATTCCATCTTTTAGCAAACACATAGATTTCTGATCGCGAGCTAATATTAAAAACGTTCAATGTGCCGTAAAATTCTCAAACGGAGAGATTCCATCTTTTTAGCAAACACATAGATTTCTGATCGCGAGCTAATATTAAAAAACGTTCAATGTGCCGTAAAATCCTGAAACGAAAGAGATTCCATCTTTCCAGCAAATTCATAGATTCCTGATCGCGAGCTAATATTAAAAACGTTCAATGTGCCGTAAAATTCTCAAACGGAGAGATTCCATCTTTTTAGCAAACACATAGATTCCTGATCGCGAGAGCTAATATTAAAAACGTTCAATGTGCCGTAAATTCTCAAACGGAGAGATTCCATCTTTTAGCAAACACATAGATTTCTGATCGCGAGCTAATATTAAAAACGTTCAATGTGCCGTAAAATTCTGAAACGAAGAGATTCCATCTTTCCAGCAAATTCATAGATTCCTGATCGCGAGCTAATATTAAAAAACGTTCAATGTGCCGTAAAATCTCAAACGGAGAGATTCCCTCTTTCCAGAAAATTCATAGATTCCTGATCGCGAGCTAATATTAAAAACGTTCAATGTGCCGTAAAATTCTCAAACGGAGAGATCCATCTTTCCAGCAAATTCATAGATTCCTGACCGCGAGCTAATATTAAAAACGTTCATGTGCCGTAAAATACTCAAACGGAGAGATTCCATCTTTCCAGCAAATTCATAGATTCCTGACCGCGAGCTAATATTAAAAACGTTCAATGTGCCGTAAAATTCTCAAACGCAGAGATTCCATCTTTCCAGCAAATTCATAGATTCCTGACCGCTAGCTAATATTAAAAACGTTCAATGTGCCGTAAAATTCTCAAACGGAGAGATTCCATCTTCCAGCAAATTCATAGATTACTGATCGCGAGAGCTAATATTAAAAACGTTCAATGTGGCGTAAAATTCTCAAAGGGAGAGATTCCATCTTTTTAGCAAACTCATAGATTCCTGATCGCGAGCTAATATTAAAAACGTTCAATGTGGCGTAAAATTCTCAAAGGGAGAGATTCCATCTTTTTAGCAAACTCATAGATTCCTGATCGCGAGCTAATATTAAAAACGTTCAATGTGCCGTAAAATTCTGAACGAAGAGATTCCATCTTTCCAGCAAATTCATAGGTTCCTGATCGCGAGCTAATATTAAAAACGTTCAAATGTGCCGTAAAATTCTCAAACGGAGAGATTCCATCTTTCCAGCAAATTCATAGATTCCTGCTCGCGAGCTAATATATAAACGTCAATGTGCCGTAAAATTCTCAAACGGAGAGATTCCATCTTTCCAACAAATTCATAGATTCCTTATCCCGAGCTAATATTAAAAACGTTCAATGTGCCGTAAAATTCTCAAACGGAGAGATTCCATCTTTCCAGCAAATTCATAGATTCCTGATCGCGAGCTAATATTAAAAAACGTTCAATGTGCCGTAAAATTCTCAAACGGAGAGATTACATCTTTCAGCAAATTCAAGCTTCCTGATCGCGAGCTAATATTAAAAAACGTTCAATGTGCCGTAAAATTCTCAAACGGAGAGATTCCATCCTTTCCAGCAAATTCATAGATTCCTGATCGCGAGCTAATATTAAAAACGTTCATTGTGCCATAAAATTCTCAAAACGGAGAGATTCCATCTTTCCAGCAAATTCATAGATTCCTGATCGCGAGCTAATATTAAAAACGTTCAATGTGCCGTAAAATTCTCAAAGGGAGAGATTCCCATCTTTTTAGCAAACTCATAGATTCCTGATCGCGAGCTAATATTAAAAACGTTCAATGTGCCGTAAAATTCTGAAACGAAGAGATTCCATCTTTCCAGCAAATCATAGATTCCTGATCGCGAGCTAATATTAAAAAACGTTCAATGTGCCGTAAAATTCTCAAACGGAGAGATTACATCTTTCCAGCAAATTCATAGCTTCCTGATCGCGAGCTATATTAAAACGTTCAATGTGCCGTAAAATTCTCAAACGGAGAGATTCCATCTTTCAGCAAATTCATAGATTCCTGATCGCGAGCTAATATTAAAACGTTCATTGTGCCATAAAATTCTCAAACGGAGAGATTCCATCTTTCAAGCAAATTCATAGATTCCTGATCGCGAGCTAATATTAAAAACGTTCAATGTGCCGTAAAATTCTGAAACGAAGAGATTCCATCTTTCTCAGCAAATTCATAGGTTCCTGACGCGAGCTAATATTAAAAACGTTCAATGTGCCGTAAAATTCTCAAACGGAGAGATTACATCTTTCCAGCAAATTCATAGCTTCCTGATCGCGAGCTAATATTAAAAACGTTCAATGTGCCGTAAAATTCTCAAACGGAGAGATTCCATCTTTCCAGCAAATTCATAGATTCCTGATCGCGAGCTAATATAAAAACGTTCATTGTGCCATAAAATTCTCAAAACGGAGAGATTCCATCTTTCAAGCAAATTCATAGATTCCTGATCGCGAGCTAATATTAAAAACGTTCAATGTGCCGTAAAATTCTGAAACGGAGAGATTCCATCTTTCCAGCAAATTCATAGATTCCTGACCGCTAGCTACCTGACCGCTAGCTAATATTAAAAACGTTCAATGTGCCGTAAAATTCTCAAACGGAGAGATTCCATCTTTCCAGCAAATTCATAGATTACTGATCGCGAGAGCTAATATTAAAAACGTTCAATGTGGCGTAAAATTCTCAAAGGGAGAGATTCCATCTTTTTAGCAAACTCATAGATTCCTGATCGCGAGCTAATATTAAAAACGTTCAATGTGGCGTAAAATTCTCAAAGGGAGAGATTCCATCTTTTTAGCAAACTCATAGATTCCTGATCGCGAGCTAATATTAAAAACGTTCAATGTGCCGTAAAATTCTGAAACGAAGAGATTCCATCTTTCCAGCAAATTCATAGATTCCTGATCGCGAGCTAATATTAAAAACGTTCAATGTGCCGTAAAATTCTCAAACGGAGAGATTCCATCTTTCCAGCAAATTCATAGGTTCCTGATCGCGAGCTAATATTAAAAACGTTCAATGTGCCGTAAAATTCTCAAACGGAGAGATTACATCTTTCCAGCAAATTCATAGCTTCCTGATCGCGAGCTAATATTAAAAACGTTCAATGTGCCGTAAAATTCTCAAACGGAGAGATTCCATCTTTCCAGCAAATTCATAGATTCCTGATCGCGAGCTAATATTAAAAACGTTCATTGTGCCATAAAATTCTCAAACGGAGAGATTCCATCTTTCAAGCAAATTCATAGATTCCTGATCGCGAGCTAATATTAAAAACGTTCAATGTGCCGTAAAATTCTGAAACGGAGAGATTCCATCTTTCCAGCAAATTCATAGATTCCTGACCGCTAGCTAATATTAAAAACGTTCAATGTGCCGTAAAATTCTCAAACGGAGAGATTCCATCTTTCCAGCAAATTCATAGATTACTGATCGCGAGAGCTAATATTAAAAACGTTCAATGTGGCGTAAAATTCTCAAAGGGAGAGATTCCATCTTTTTAGCAAACTCATAGATTCCTGATCGCGAGCTAATATTAAAAACGTTCAATGTGGCGTAAAATTCTCAAAGGGAGAGATTCCATCTTTTTAGCAAACTCATAGATTCCTGATCGCGAGCTAATATTAAAAACGTTCAATGTGCCGTAAAATTCTGAAACGAAGAGATTCCATCTTTCCAGCAAATTCATAGATTCCTGATCGCGAGCTAATATTAAAAACGTTCAATGTGCCGTAAAATTCTCAAACGGAGAGATTACATCTTTCCAGCAAATTCATAGCTTCCTGATCGCGAGCTAATATTAAAAACGTTCAATGTGCCGTAAAATTATCAAACGGAGAGATTCCATCTTTCCAGCAAATTCATAGATTCCTGATCGCGAGCTAATATTAAAAACGTTCATTGTGCCATAAAATTCTCAAACGGAGAGATTCCATCTTTCAAGCAAATTCATAGATTCCTGATCGCGAGCTAATATTAAAAACGTTCAATGTGCCGTAAAATTCTGAAACGGAGAGATTCCATCTTTCCAGCAAATTCATAGCTTCCGGACCGCGAGCTAATATTAAAAACGTTCAATGTGCCGTAAAATTCTCAAACGGAGAGATTCCATCTTTCCAGCAAATTCATAGATTCCTGACCGCGAGCTAATATTAAAAACGTTCAATGTGCCGTAAAATTCTCAAACGGAGAGATTCCATCTTTCCAGCAAATTCATAGATTCCTGCTCGCGAGCTAATATTAAAAACGTTCAATGTGCCGTAAAATTCTCAAACGGAGAGATTCCATCTTTCCAACAAATTCATAGATTCCTGATCCCGAGCTAATATTAAAAACGTTCAATGTGCCGTAAAATTCTCAAACGGAGAGATTCCATCTTTCCAGCAAATTCATAGATTCCTGATCGCGAGCTAATATTAAAAACGTTCAATGTGCCGTAAAATTCTCAAACGGAGAGATTACATCTTTCCAGCAAATTCATAGCTTCCTGATCGCGAGCTAATATTAAAAACGTTCAATGTGCCGTAAAATTCTCAAACGGAGAGATTCCATCTTTCCAGCAAATTCATAGATTCCTGATCGCGAGCTAATATTAAAAACGTTCATTGTGCCATAAAATTCTCAAACGGAGAGATTCCATCTTTCCAGCAAATTCATAGATTCCTGATCGCGAGCTAATATTAAAAACGTTCAATGTGCCGTAAAATTCTCAAAGGGAGAGATTCCATCTTTTTAGCAAACTCATAGATTCCTGATCGCGAGCTAATATTAAAAACGTTCAATGTGCCGTAAAATTCTGAAACGAAGAGATTCCATCTTTCCAGCAAATTCATAGATTCCTGATCGCGAGCTAATATTAAAAACGTTCAATGTGCCGTAAAATTCTCAAACGGAGAGATTACATCTTTCCAGCAAATTCATAGCTTCCTGATCGCGAGCTAATATTAAAAACGTTCAATGTGCCGTAAAATTCTCAAACGGAGAGATTCCATCTTTCCAGCAAATTCATAGATTCCTGATCGCGAGAGCTAATATTAAAAACGTTCAATGTGGCGTAAAATTCTCAAAGGGAGAGATTCCATCTTTTTAGCAAACTCATAGATTCCTGATCGCGAGCTAATATTAAAAACGTTCAATGTGGCGTAAAATTCTCAAAGGGAGAGATTCCATCTTTTTAGCAAACTCATAGATTCCTGATCGCGAGCTAATATTAAAAACGTTCAATGTGCCGTAAAATTCTGAAACGAAGAGATTCCATCTTTCCAGCAAATTCATAGATTCCTGACCGCTAGCTAATATTAAAAACGTTCAATGTGCCGTAAAATTCTCAAACGGAGAGATTCCATCTTTCCAGCAAATTCATAGATTACTGACCGCGAGCTAATATTAAAAACGTTCAATGTGCCGTAAAATTCTCAAACGGAGAGATTCCATCTTTTTAGCAAACTCATAGATTCCTGATCGCGAGCTAATATTAAAAACGTTCAATGTGGCGTAAAATTCTCAAAGGGAGAGATTCCATCTTTTTAGCAAACTCATAGATTCCTGATCGCGAGCTAATATTAAAAACGTTCAATGTGCCGTAAAATTCTGAAACGAAGAGATTCCATCTTTCCAGCAAATTCATAGATTCCTGATCGCGAGCTAATATTAAAAACGTTCAATGTGCCGTAAAATTCTCAAACGGAGAGATTACATCTTTCCAGCAAATTCATAGCTTCCTGATCGCGAGCTAATATTAAAAACGTTCAATGTGCCGTAAAATTATCAAACGGAGAGATTCCATCTTTCCAGCAAATTCATAGATTCCTGATCGCGAGCTAATATTAAAAACGTTCATTGTGCCATAAAATTCTCAAACGGAGAGATTCCATCTTTCAAGCAAATTCATAGATTCCTGATCGCGAGCTAATATTAAAAACGTTCAATGTGCCGTAAAATTCTGAAACGGAGAGATTCCATCTTTCCAGCAAATTCATAGATTCCGGACCGCGAGCTAATATTAAAAACGTTCAATGTGCCGTAAAATTCTCAAACGGAGAGATTCCATCTTTCCAGCAAATTCATAGATTCCTGACCGCGAGCTAATATTAAAAACGTTCAATGTGCCGTAAAATTCTCAAACGGAGAGATTCCATCTTTCCAGCAAATTCATAGATTCCTGCTCGCGAGCTAATATTAAAAACGTTCAATGTGCCGTAAAATTCTCAAACGGAGAGATTCCATCTTTCCAACAAATTCATAGATTCCTGATCCCGAGCTAATATTAAAAACGTTCAATGTGCCGTAAAATTCTCAAACGGAGAGATTCCATCTTTCCAGCAAATTCATAGATTCCTGATCGCGAGAGCTAATATTAAAAACGTTCAATGTGCCGTAAAATTCTCAAACGGAGAGATTCCATCTTTTTAGCAAACGCATAGATTCCTGATCGCGAGCTAATATTAAACACGTTCAATGTGCCGTAAAATTCTGAAACGAAGAGATTCCATCTTTCCAGCAAATTCATAGATTCCTGCTCGCGAGCTAATATTAAAAACGTTCAATGTGCCGTAAAATTCTCAAACGGAGAGATTCCATCTTTCCAGCAAATTCATAGATTCCTGATCGCGAGCTAATATTAAAAACGTTCAATGTGCCGTAAAATTCTCAAACGGAGAGATTCCATCTTTCCAGCAAATTCATAGATTCCTGATCGCGAGCTAATATTAAAAACGTTCAATGTGCCGTAAAATTCTCAAACGGAGAGATTCCATCTTTCCAGCAAATTCATAGATTCCTGACCGCGAGCTAATATTAAAAACGTTCAATGTGCCGTAAAATTCTCAAACGGAGAGATTCCATCTTTCCAGCAAATTCATAGATTCCTACTCGCGAGCTAATATTAAAAACGTTCAATGTGCCGTAAAATTCTCAAACGGAGAGATTCCATCTTTCCAGCAAATTCATAGATTCCTGACCGCGAGCTAATATTAAAAACGTTCAATGTGCCGTAAAATTCTCAAACGGAGAGATTCCATCTTTCCAGCAAATTCATAGATTCCTGACCGCGAGCTAATATTAAAAACGTTCAATGTGCCGTAAAATTCTGAAACGAAGAGATTCCATCTTTCCAGCAAATTCATAGATTCCTGATCGCGAGCTAATATTAAAAACGTTCAATGTGCCGTAAAATTCTCAAACGGAGAGATTCCATCTTTCCAGCAAATTCATAGGTTCCTGATCGCGAGCTAATATTAAAAACGTTCAATGTGCCGTAAAATTCTCAAACGGAGAGATTACATCTTTCCAGCAAATTCATAGCTTCCTGATCGCGAGCTAATATTAAAAACGTTCAATGTGCCGTAAAATTCTCAAACGGAGAGATTCCATCTTTCCAGCAAATTCATAGATTCCTGATCGCGAGCTAATATTAAAAACGTTCATTGTGCCATAAAATTCTCAAACGGAGAGATTCCATCTTTCAAGCAAATTCATAGATTCCTGATCGCGAGCTAATATTAAAAACGTTCAATGTGCCGTAAAATTCTGAAACGGAGAGATTCCATCTTTCCAGCAAATTCATAGATTCCTGACCGCTAGCTAATATTAAAAACGTTCAATGTGCCGTAAAATTCTCAAACGGAGAGATTCCATCTTTCCAGCAAATTCATAGATTACTGATCGCGAGAGCTAATATTAAAAACTTTCAATGTGGCGTAAAATTCTCAAAGGGAGAGATTCCATCTTTTTAGCAAACTCATAGATTCCTGATCGCGAGCTAATATTAAAAACGTTCAATGTGGCGTAAAATTCTCAAAGGGAGAGATTCCATCTTTTTAGCAAACTCATAGATTCCTGATCGCGAGCTAATATTAAAAACGTTCAATGTGCCGTAAAATTCTGAAACGAAGAGATTCCATCTTTCCAGCAAATTCATAGATTCCTGATCGCGAGCTAATATTAAAAACGTTCAATGTGCCGTAAAATTCTCAAACGGAGAGATTACATCTTTCCAGCAAATTCATAGCTTCCTGATCGCGAGCTAATATTAAAAACGTTCAATGTGCCGTAAAATTATCAAACGGAGAGATTCCATCTTTCCAGCAAATTCATAGATTCCTGATCGCGAGCTAATATTAAAAACGTTCATTGTGCCATAAAATTCTCAAACGGAGAGATTCCATCTTTCAAGCAAATTCATAGATTCCTGATCGCGAGCTAATATTAAAAACGTTCAATGTGCCGTAAAATTCTGAAACGGAGAGATTCCATCTTTCCAGCAAATTCATAGATTCCGGACCGCGAGCTAATATTAAAAACGTTCAATGTGCCGTAAAATTCTCAAACGGAGAGATTCCATCTTTCCAGCAAATTCATAGATTCCTGACCGCGAGCTAATATTAAAAACGTTCAATGTGCCGTAAAATTCTCAAACGGAGAGATTCCATCTTTCCAGCAAATTCATAGATTCCTGCTCGCGAGCTAATATTAAAAACGTTCAATGTGCCGTAAAATTCTCAAACGGAGAGATTCCATCTTTCCAACAAATTCATAGATTCCTGATCCCGAGCTAATATTAAAAACGTTCAATGTGCCGTAAAATTCTCAAACGGAGAGATTCCATCTTTCCAGCAAATTCATAGATTCCTGATCGCGAGCTAATATTAAAAACGTTCAATGTGCCGTAAAATTCTCAAACGGAGAGATTACATCTTTCCAGCAAATTCATAGCTTCCTGATCGCGAGCTAATATTAAAAACGTTCAATGTGCCGTAAAATTCTCAAACGGAGAGATTCCATCTTTCCAGCAAATTCATAGATTCCTGATCGCGAGCTAATATTAAAAACGTTCATTGTGCCATAAAATTCTCAAACGGAGAGATTCCATCTTTCCAGCAAATTCATAGATTCCTGATCGCGAGCTAATATTAAAAACGTTCAATGTGCCGTAAAATTCTCAAAGGGAGAGATTCCATCTTTTTAGCAAAC